>CM069135.1:22281490-22908990 GCA_035221665.1 Okamejei kenojei | reverse complement strand
GGTCAATGAGACTGACTTGAAGCAGCATGGTCGGAGATTACAACAACAATCCACACACGTGCAAATCGCAGAACGCAGGCAGGTCCACAGAAACGGGGAGGGAATGGCTGTGGATGGAAAACGTCAGCGAACTAATGCTGGATCTCAGCCCTTTGATTTACTTCACAATATCACACTCGGAGAACAATTCACCCCTCCCTCATGCATGTGTAATCTTAGTGATGGAGCAATCCAGCTCAGATGCCCCCCCCCCCCCCCTTTACTCTCTCCCCGAAGATATGATTCTCTTCCTTACAGTAGCTTTTGAAAGTGGTCATTGAATCTGCTGTCATGCAGAGTATTCCAGGTCGACTCAATGCTGCAACAATATATTTTGCAGGCTCTATTGCGAACTGCTTTAAAATCAGAAACCTTCCCAGCGCTGTGTGGAGTGGATAAAAAGGCACGTCAAGCACCGAGGCAGAGGCATTTTTAGTTGTAATACGCAGCTTAGCAATGGAGCAGCACTCAACGCAGACCAGTGTTGCAGCATGTGTGTGGATGAGAGACAAGCCGAGGCAGAGATACACGAGGGGAATGCAAGAGTACTAACCCATACAACACATCCGGTGCACCAGCCAAGCATTCAGCTCACTCTCACTGGAGAAAAGGCCCATCTCTCGTCCAGGCTGTACAATGTAAGATTCTGACATTTCCATTTTCAGTGCTGGGATACACAAAAGTAAGGGAGGCGGACTTACTAAAGCAGCTCCTCCCACTTGGCTTCACGAGCAGGCACTCCCCCCCCACCCGGTCCCATTAGGCAGTAAAGCCGCGCACACACTGTGTTTACAAAAATAAATATCTTCCCAACAGCTCTGACAATGAAGCCCGCCAGCATCTCAGTCACACGTCTGAGGTTGTCTGCTGTGACTAACGTATAACAGGACAGTCAAGAGCGACCTGTGTTACCATGGAAAAAAATGACAGGGCATGATTGGTGCACCCAGACTGACTCAGAGTTACCCAGCCAGCTTTAGCCTGGTTTTACTTTATAAATGGTTGCCTGTGGGGAAAAAAAAAGGCAACATTTCATTTACTGAGGTGGGAGTGCAAGGGATCTTAGACTCACGGACCCACCGCTTGTCATCAGGATGAGGGGTTCACAACCCCCTCAGATCCCCAAACACACTGGCACCCAAACCTCCCCACACGAGACCTGCCTTGCACACTCCTCTCCCCATTCACAAGCTCTCGCCCTGCCCAAGCACACAGCACCAACCCTGCATACCCCGCACATCCCTCACCCACAACTGCACTCCCCCGCCCTCCGCCCCAGAGGCAAACCGCCCCAGAAACCAAACAGAGGCAGCTATTGAGTGGATGAGTGAGGCACTTGCGGGTGCGAGTCACACATTGTGAGCAACGCCTTCGCAAATCTGAGCGGCAGATTTTCCTGCAGCTGGTGATTGGTGTCGATCTCTCGGTGTCAGGGTTTGTCTCCTCCTTCAGTAGCTTCACTCAAGTCGCCCTCAAGGTAACACAGATAGGGATGGATCTAGCCACTTCGTTACTCGAGGAACTTAACTTGAAGTCCAAATAGGGAAGGAAAGAATAGAGGAAGAAAAAGCAACCTGCTGGAGGAACTCAGCGGGCCAGGCAGCATTGAGTGGGGGGGGGGGAAATGGACAGACAAGGTTTTGGGTTGTGACTCATCACCTGCACTGGAAGAGTATAGGGGAGATGGTTGGTGTGAAGAGGCGAGGAGGAGGGTGGCCAAGAGCTGGCTTGTGCACAAGCAGCAATTTCTTTAGTCAGAGCATGGGCGGAAAGCCTGGAGGGGAACCGGTGGTGGTGGGTGGCGGGGTGCTGCCCCCCCCCCCCCCCCCCAATGTGTGGGACAATCCCCGCCATGGTTTGTGACATGGAAGCTACAGCCAGTCCCAGGTCAGCTCGCCTGCCCCACACTCCAAAGACATGCAGGTTTGAAGGATAAGTGCTTCGGTAAATTGTAAACTACCCTAGTGTGTCGGAAGGTGCTAGAGTAAAGGGTGATTGCTGGCCGGTGCGGACACGGTGGGCCAAAGGACCTGCAGTTCCCGGGTCGCCTGTTCTGGGACTGGCTGTGGCGCCCAGGCCGGCTGGCAGGTCAGGCTGCAGCGCCCAGGTCCCCTGCTCCGGGAATGGCTGCAGTTCCCAGGTCGCAAAAACGAATTGAAAACAAATATGCCTGCGGGTCGGATGATTTCGGGTTACGGGCTGGATCCGGCCCGTGGGCCGTAGGTTGCCGACCCCTGTCCTAGATGTTAGGCCTCATTGTGTGTTCCCCCCCATGTTTTAAAAGCGATCTCCGCCCATGTCAGAGGGTGGTGAATCTGTGGAATTCATTGCCGCAGAAGGCTGTGGAGGCCGTCATTGGGTATTTTTTAAGGCAGTCATTCACAGATTCTTGATTAGTCAGGGGTTCTGAGGTTTATGGGGAGAAGGCAGGAGAATGGGGTTGAGAGGGAAAGATAGATCAGCCATGACTGATTGGCGGAGTAGACTTGATGGGCCAAATAGCCTTATTCTGCTCCTATAACTTAGGAACTTACGAAACAAATGCACTCCGAGGAAACCCATGTGGCCAATGGGAGAACATGCAAACTGCACGCAGGCAAGACCACGGGTCAGGACTGAACCCATGTCTTTGGCACGGTCAGGCAGCAGCACTACCTGCAGAGCCACTGTCAATCCATCGTGGGTTGGTACAATGAGTAGCCTTATGACTGCAAAGATGTAATGCAGGAATGGAACAATTCAACAGCCTATTTGGAGCTCAGCATGGAGCTCAGCAATGAGCTCAGGCCGACGACAAAATTCTGGACCAAATGGGGCTCCGGTACGAATGTTGTTCAGAATGAGACCCGACTTTAGCAAGTCAGCATTGCCCTGACCAAATATGGACAGGTGCTTACCCTGTGCTTGAACCCTTGGCAGCGCGAGTTCCAGCTAACCTTGATAGAACAAAGCAAATTAATGGGTGAATACGTGCAAAAGAGGTCTGAAATGGGTGCCTCGAGACATAGAGCTGTACCACACGGAAACAGGTCCATTACATACCTTGGCCATGTTGACCAAGTTGGCATTTTGGCCTAGAGCCTTCCAAACTCTTCCTATCCACAAATCTGTCCAAATGTCTTTTAAAAAAGTGGTAATTATATCCACTTGTGTAGCTTCCTCCTGCAGATACGGTCTACCCACTGAGTGAAAAAGTTGCTCCTGACGTTCCTCTTAATTCTCTTCCCTCTCACCGTAAATCAATGTCCAGTAGTTTTAGAATCCTCCACGAAGAAAAAAAGCCCCAGTAACCTCTTCCTGTAACTCAAGGTTACAACCCCAGGTAACATCCTGGTGAATCTCTTCTGCACCCTCGCCAACTCAATGATGTCCTTCCTACTGTTGGGCGACCAGAACTTCTCCCAGTACAAGTGTGGTCTCACATCTGCATCATGATGTCACAACTTTTGTACTCACTACCTTTCCCAATGAAGGCAAGCGTGCCAAACGCCTTCTTCACCACAATCTCTACCTGGCTCACCACTGTACTCCCGTACTCCCACATCACCCTTCCGCAACACTCTCCAGCGCTCGACTATTTCAATGCTGTTTTTATTGTCTCATACGCAAAGTACAAACGCACAGTGAAATTCTTTCCTTCCAATCAGTCCAGTCCAGTATATATACACACGCACACACTGAACTTTTATTTTCTCTCTCTCTCTCTCTCGTTTATGTTATTGTTTACATTGTACTATGTTGTGCTGCTCCAAGTAAGAATTTCATTCTTCTATCTGGGACGTATGACAATAAAACACTCTTGACTTGAGTATTGCCAGACCTAAGCACATCCTCGATTAGCAAATTGTACAGAAATAGAAACATAGAAAATAGGTGCAGGAGTAGGGCATTCAGCCCTTCGAGCCTGCACCGCCATTCAATATGATCATGGCTGATCATCCAACTCAGTATCCCGTACTGCCTTCTCTCCATACCCCCTGATCCTTTTAGTTACAAGGGCCACATCTAACTCCCTCTTAAATATAGCCAATGAACTGGCCACAACTACCTTCTGTGGCAGAGAATTCCACAGATTCACCACTCTCTGTGTGAAAAATGTTTTTCTCATCTCGGTCCTAAAAGATTTCCCCCTTATCCTTAAACTGTGACCCCTTGTCCTGGACTTCCCCAACATCGGGAACAATCTTCCTCCATCTAGCCTGTCCAACCCTTTAAGAATTTTGTAAGTTTCTATAAGATCCCCCCCTCAATCTTCTAAATTCTAGCGAGTACAAGCCGAGTCTATCCAGTCTTTCTTCATATGAAAGTCCTTACATCCCAGGAATCAGTCTGGTGAACCTTCTCTGTAGCAAGAATGTCTTTCCTCAGATTTGGAGACCAAAACTGTACACAATACTCCAGGTGCGGTCTCACCAAGACCCTGTACAACTGCAGTAGAACCCCCCTGCTCCTATACTCAAATCCTTTTTCTATGAATGCTAACATACTATTCGCTTTCTTCACAGCCTGCTGCACCTGCATGCCTACTTTCAATGACTGGTGTACCATGACACCCAGGTCTCGTTGCATCTCCCCTTTTCCTAATCGGCCACCATTCAGATAATAGTCTACTTTCCTGTTTTTATCCTGTAAATAATCTACTGACCCTGCGTGCAAAAGGCGCCATATTTTGACGCCATTTTCAAAGTCGAGTCCGCCCTCCAGTTGTTATGAGCATTGCCCGATCCAGGCAAGCCCTAGGCTGGAGCGGGATTCCAGCCGTCACCTTCCCTCGGACTTCTGCATCAACCAGCGAACCGCCGTCCTCTCGTGTAACTGGAGGTTAGAGAGGCATTTGCGAGTGGAGAGGACATTGTGATTAGATTAGCTTAAGGCAAGGAAGCTCAGGATAATGTAATCGGGTTGCCCTCTGTTCCTCTCAACGTGCAACATTAGCTCAGTCAACAATGAACTGCTTTGGCAACCCACGCCAGCAGCTTCTGGACTTTACCTCTCAGCCCTTTCATCTCTCAGTTGTTACAGCAACGGCATTTCAGGCACAATGGGCGTTGAGCACAGAATAGCGTGATAACATTTATCCATTACCCGTGGTATATTCAAAGTGATTGGGTGGACAAGGTTGACAATCAATGGGAATCGAGGGTGGCCGGAGCACAAGGCTACTTACTGACAACAGCGCACAATGTTATCGCTGAAATAAAAGCAGAGATGTGAATACGCACAAACCCTCTCGTACGTCTCACTGGAGTGGATGAAATAAGAAATGATCCCTCAATAATTGAGGGATCATTTGAGGGATGTAAAATGCAAACATCTCTCATTTATGCAAGATACTTAAGGTGATTTCTCTGTTGATCAATGTAATGCTGAAGCAGAATTGCCAGACACTCATGGTTAATTGCTATTGTCTGCGTCCATGCTGGCCAGCAACTCTACCGCCTGCGTCAACCCATAACCTTTATAACATTGAAGGATAATAGCAACAGGCTCACAAGATCTGCATGTTCGAGCACAATACCCAAACTGGTCATTTGTCACTGCTCCTACTTCATTGCTCAGTCTGAATCCTGAATTCTGGACCTCCTTCCCCAACACACTGTGCTCCCACCCTGGAAGGACTGAAGGTTACATAAGGCAGCTCACAATCACTATCCCGAGGGCACTAGCAATGGACAGTGGACGCTACACCCTGAACACCTAATAAAAGAGGTGCTTGCTTTATTAGTGCTTGGCATTGCACATCAGACTATTGGTCAAAAAACATTTGCTTCACAAATGCCGCTCATCCTGGGGTTAAATTGATTGAAAGATACAGCGTGCAAATAGACCGTTGAGTCCACTTCAAACATTGATCAGCCGTTAACACTAATTGTACATTATCCCACAATCGCATCCGAGATAGTGATGTGGTGAGCCACCTTCAATTACCTTCAGTCCTTCTACGCAGGGAGCTCCCACAGCGTGACGGGGAGGGAGCTCTAGGATTCAGACTCGCTGATGAAGAAGAAACTGTGACAAATTACACACTTAAGGGCAATTTACCGCAGCCAATTGACCTACAAACCCGCACGTCTTTGGGTTGCGGGAGGAAACTGGAGCACCCACAGGAAACCCACATGGCCACAGCGAGAATATGCAAGCTCCACTCAGACAGCATCTGAGGTCAGTTGCCAACCCGGGTCTCTGGCACTGTGAGGCAGCAGCTCGACACCCTGAACAGCTGCGCCGCCTAGGTTGTGAGGTGAATTTTCCCATCATTGACTGGGATAAGGCCTGGCACTCTGCTCCTATCTCTCACAACCAGAGGAATCGCAAGGGCAATCCCTCCATCATTTTTCCTGTTCCAAGGGGTAACATCAACTGTCCATCAGAGAGTTGATCAGAAATCCAGCCATGGACAACTGGGGAAAACTGTGATCACCAATCTTGCTAAGACGAATTCTCAGGATCAGGCCAATTAGATGCTTGAACTTCTGAGCCTTCAAATTAGTTGGTGCTTTCACAATCCTATATGCTCAACTTGGATATGTAACTCTTTATACTCTTACTCGGAAGCCATAGTCAGACAGCGTGGAAATAGGCCCTTCGGCCCAACATGCCCATGGCAACCAGTCTTATTAGTCATATTTTTTGAAACCTCCAGTTAACCGCATCTTCACCACCTTTCCCGGAGAAGTTGGTTGCACACTTCCTACATCATTTTGAGTGGGCAGACATTTTCCGATATAATCCTTTTGCAGCCAAATTTCCATTTCAAGGTTCTGTCTCCTTCACAATGCCCGAAGGCAATACTTTTTTTTTTCTTTCTGTCAAATTTATTTATTATTTTGAACATAATTCAAACCACCCCTCGAATTTCTCGGAGCAAGAAAATACAAACAGTTTGCCTTCTTAATTTACACTGCTACAGTTCACTTGGAACACAATAATCACCATTTGATTCATGTGATTGAAATCCCCGTCATATTATCACCCGGGTTTACACCTGCAGATGCTGGAAAAATCGAAGGTAGACAAAAATGCTGGAGAAACTCAGCGGGTGAGGCAGCATCTAACGAACGAAGGAATAGGCGACGTTTCGGGTCGAGACCTTTCTTCAGACTGATGTGGTTTCGGAGAGAGGAGGAGAACCTCTTCAAGGTAGGCATTTTTCACTTTAATTATTTCTCAGAGAGTCTATCAATACATGCTTTTCTGTGTTTGCAAAGGAAATACTGCTTCTAAAACAATGACAATAATTTAAAATCAGTTTGTTGGCTGCAGAGTATTTTGGGACTATTGTGGTACTTAAGGTATAATATAGAAATAAAGTCTTGCTGGTCACATCTACAATTTCAAACAATTGTGCCTTCAATGTAGGACAACGGTGCAGTGGTTTTATCATTTAATTAATATACGAGAGACCCAGGGCAAGGTTGCAAGGAGCTGGGTTTCAAATTACCACAGCAGATGGTGGTAAATTAGTCAATTTGATTCCAGAATGTAAATTCTAATGATGGCCTAAAATGTTTGTAATGACCCATCTGGTTCACAAATGACCAGGGTAGGGAAGTAAATCTGTCCCCCTTCCGTGGTCCAACCTAAACATGACACCACAGCAATGGCGTTGACTCGCAACTGGCCTCTGAAATAGCCTAGCCAGCAATTCAATGATAATAAACTGCCCAGAGAATAACAAAGGCACAAAACTGGGTGGATCCCAAACAGCATTGCAGGTATATCCAGACCTCAAGGACTGCAGCAGTTCAAGAATGCAGCTCACCACCACCTCCTCAAGGGCAATTCAGGATGAGCAAGCAAATGAGGGCTCAGCCTGTGAAGCTCAGATTCATTGAATGAATAATCATTTAAAAAAAAAATGAAAATGGGCCTTTTGTGGATACCTTTTTAATAAAAACTAGACTAAGTGGGAGTACACAAAAAGCTGGAGAAACTCAGCGGGTGCAGCAGCATCTAAGGAGCGAAGGAGATAGGCGACGTTTCGGGTCGAGACCCTTCTTCAGACGGGAGGCCTGGTCCCCCAACGCAACCCATTCCCCAACGCAATTTTCCACCACTCACCCGATCCCCCTAACTGCGCAGGCGCGGCTCATTTCCACTCATCCCCGAGCACTCCCTCCCCTCCTCTTCGTGTGTGGGAGGGGAGGAGGGAAGTGGGGTGGAAGGGGACGAGGGGTGTGGGCAGGCGGAGGGAGGGGTGTGTGGGGGCGGGGGGGATTGTGGGGGCGGGTGGGATGTGTGCAGGTGGAGTAGTTGTGGGGGGAAACGATGTGAGCGGGGCAGGGGGATTGTGGGGCAGGGGGATTGTGGGGCGGGGTGGGGTTGTGGGGTGGGGGGGTGTGGTTGGGGGGTGTATGGGAGGAGAGGGGTGTGTGGGCAGGGGAAAGTTACCTCGGAGAAAAGACGGGGAAGAGCAGTGGGGAAGAGGGGGCATCACAAGGGGGACGGGGGAGGAGCCAGCGAAGGGGACCAGAGGGGTAGTGGCTGGAATTGGCGGTGCGATGGAGACTCACAGCTGGCGTTAGTCGCTGGTCGTTCTCCTCCGCCAGGATCAGAGTCTCCGCTTTCCGTTTGGCGACATCTCTGACTCTGGGCTTGGCTGGATCTCACACGCTGAGCTGGGCTGGGCTGGGTCGGGTCTCCCCATGCTGGGCTGCTGCTTGGGGCTGGGCTGGGCTGCTTTGGGTCCCTCCGAAAGGCCAGTTGGAAACCTCCACCGGCCATCCTCAGCTCCAGTAAATACGCAATGGCGCAGGAAGGGGCGGACCGTCCCGAGGAGTGACAGGGGAAGAGACTAATCCGCAGAAAGGCAGGAGAAGAGATCGATCTGCGCACGCGCGGTTTTTAAGATTTTTTTAAACCTCGCTAACTTTTACGACATTCAACTGATTGGAGCTAAACTTGGTGCACTCACAGCAGAGGAGAACGGTGAGTGAACTGGCGAAAATTCGTAGCGCTATCGCGAACTGTTTTTGCGCAATTAGAAAGCCCACCAAACCAGAAGATAACAAGATCAGAGTTTTAGTTATGTATAGATATTGTCCAGTCAATATTTCTATTTTGGAAATATATGCTGACATGTGGTCAGTAATTTCCTCATATGGGCAGAAAAAAGAAACTGCAGATGCTGATTTACAAAAAAAAGGCACAAAGTGCTGGAGTAACTCAGTGGGTCAGGCAGCATTTCAGGAGAACATGGATTGGTGACATTTCGGGTTGGGACCCGTCCAGAGACTGTGGGAAGGACTCCTGGTCTGAAGAAGGGCCTCGACCTATCGTCACCTATCCATGTTCTCCAAAAATGCTGTCTGACCCACTGAGATACTCCAGCACCTTGTGTTGCTAATTTCACCATATATAACCATTTTTGTTACAAGGACAGTAAAAAATCTGACCAGCATTGTGTACAGATTTTGAGAAAAATATAAATCCTCTGCAAAAAAAAAAAAAATTGAAGTTAGCAAAAAACACCAAGGCAAAATAATAACACATCTTGTTACATAGGTTAAAAGAAAAGTTTAGAACTGCGCTGCCCAAATTCTATTTTCCACCGCAAGCCTGTCAGCATTTCCAGTCCCACCCAATTCTTAAGTGATGACAAACCTGCTGTAATGTACTTATTTATACAAGAAACAATAACTAGACCGACTGCATGTACAAACATTCCCATTGGTACGCTATTGCATCAAGCAGCATTCATGCAATAAGCCATCTCTGCCTGGGAGGCAGAGGGTAATGGCTTCAAGCCCCATTCTGGAGATATACCCGAGCTGATATACTCTGGGATAGAGAGGATGTAGAGCTTTCCCCAAGGTACCATCTTCACAACTTAAACAAAGATCACCTCCCCTCTTATGTTGTAAAAGAATAGCCAGCACAATTTTAAGAATGGGAATGCTCTCGCTGTATTTAAGGCAATATTTGTCTCTTGCCCTCGGACCGCAGAGGAAGAGGTAATTCCACCTGCTGAACCCATATCGGCTTTTTGCAAAGCAGATCCAGTTGGTCCTGTTCTTTATTTTCAAGCTAATTTGTAAATGACAGGCACGATTGAATCTACTTTCACCAACCTCACAGGCAGCAACTCACTGCATCCTCCAGGAATTGTGTGCGCATAAATTGGCCCATGAAATTCTCCAGATTCCAATAGTAACCTGATTTCACAGATTGCAATGCCTAATGTACAGATGCCTTTTGCTTTCACCTGGTGACCCGGGGCTCATTCCCGTCGTCCTGGTCTCCGGGTGTACAGACAACCATGTCCAGAACCTCTTCATTCTCTTGCAGCGAGTTAGGGAAAGTGTGTGAGGAAATAAGGCACGAGGTGGATGGGTCTTACAACTGAGTTGGGGAGAAAGTGAATCTGAAAAGGTCTGATCCTGCTGTAAATCGTCAATACTATATCACTGTCCATGATGCCACCTATGTGAGTGCCATCTGTAAATTTACTAATCCCGCTTTAGATTTTAGACGTAGAGCGCAGAAACATGCACTTTGGCCCACCGAGTCCGTACCTACCGAAGCCCGCCGGTTTTCTCCGGGTGCTCCGGTTTCCTCCCAAGGCGGTCACAGGAAGAACGTGCAAACACCGCACAAACAGCACCCGCTGTCAGGATTGAACCCAGGCCTCTGGTGCTGTAAGGCAGCAACTCTACCGCTGCGCCACCGTGCAGTGCTCGTTCTCATGCAAATCGTTGGTGGAGATAACAAACAGTAATGGGGTCAGCACCGATCGCTGAGACACCTCATATTCAAGGCAGGAAGGGCGTGACTTTTAGAAACAATTGTAAAGAGGATACACCTGAGAGAGAACATGTTAATGACTGGCAGCCTATAGGCTAGTCATGCAGGCTTCATGTAAGCTTGAAGAGCCAGACAACCTAATGCTGCTTCAATTGAAAAAACTATTATTCAAGGTGGGACACTGTTTGCTCTATGGGTAAGTTGGTGCAGGACTGCTGCGAACTAGCAGGCCCATGTTAAACTTTAAACATTCCAGTGGAAGCAAAGAGCATTGCCCATACAGGAAAACCGTCAATTATAGAAACATAGAAAATAGGTGCAGGAGTAGGCCATTCGGCCCTTCGAGCCTGCACCGCCATTCAATATGATCATGGCTGATCATCCAACTCAGTATCCTGTACCTGCCTTCTCTCCATACCCCCTGATCCCTTCAGCCACAAGTGCCACATCTAACTCCCTCTTAAGTATAGCCAATGAACTGGCCTCAACTACCTTCTGTGGCAGAGAATTCCAGAGACTCACCACTCTCTGTTTGAAAAATGTTTTCCTCATCTCGGTCCTAAAGGAATTCCCCCTTATCCTTAGACTGTGACCCCTTGTTCTGAACCTCCCCAACATCGGGAACAATCTTCCTGCATCTAGCCTGTCCAACCCCTTAAGAATTTTGTAAGTTTCTATAAGATTCCCCCTCAATCTTCTAAATTCTAGCGAGTACAAGCAGAGTCTATCCAGTCTTTCCTCATATGAAAGTCCTGACATCCCAGGAATCAGTCTGGTGAACCTTCTCTGTACCCCCTCTATGGCAAGAATGTATTTCCTCAGATTTGGAGACCAAAACTGTACACAACGCTCCAGGTGTGGTCTCACCAAAACCCTGTACAACTGCAGTAGAACCTCCCTGCTCCTATACTCAAATCCTTTTGCTATGAATGCTAACATACCATTTGCTTTCTTCACAGCCTGCTGCACCTGCATGCCTACTTTCAATGATTGGTGTACCATGACACCCAGGTCTCGTTTAGCCCATATCCCTCTCGATCTTTCCCAACAGTGTACCTATGCAAGTGTCCTTTAAATGCTGTCATAGTACCTGCCACAATCTCTGGCAGCTCGTTCCATATACCCACCACCCTCTGCAAGGAAAAGATGCCTCTTAGGTTCCTATTAAATCTTTCCCCTCTCACCTTAAACCTACTGTATATCCTCTGGTTTTTGATTCACCTATTCTGGGTAAAATACTCTTGTGTATTCGCCCTATCTATTCCCCTCATGACTTTATACACCTCTATAAGATCACCCCTCAGCCTCCTGCACTCCAAGGAATAAAGTTCGAGGCTACCCAACCCCTCCCTATTACTCAGCCCCTTGAGAGTTGGCAACATCCTCGTAAATCTTTTCTGCACTCTTTCCAGCTTAATGATAGCCTGTGCAAGTTCATTAATAACACAATAAAACACATCTCAGCAACATTGTCCTTATGTTCCCAAAAGACCAGCAATAGTCTTGAACTGCTTCAGCAACCAATTAATTAAAACATTTCCAGAGCGAACCAGAGTATGAGCATGATCAAAGGCATTTTTAATTAACGTTTTAAGTGTTTTACTGAATGCGACATAGTAATTAGAACATAGACAAATACTGTAGTTAAGCTGAAGTTCAAATGCCTAAACCTTTAAATATTTTAAAAATATCATGGACATTGCATGAGGCACTTGCAGTTCACAGCATCTGTACACGTGACGTTTGGGGCCCAGGGATTTGCTGCAGAATTTATGCCTTACAAATTATGCCATCAGCAAAGACTTTCTGGATGTTTCGCAGCAGGACAAATTTATAATGAGGTCAGATACATTTCAATTCTATAGATTTCACTGGAAAAGGCTGTAAATTGGACATCTGTGAAGACTGAATCACTGATGGTTACTTCAACTAAACCGTGAACATTGAACATAGAACAGTGCGGCACAGAAACAGGCCCTTCAGCCCACAACGTCAGTGTCAAACATGTTGCCAAGTTAAACTGACCTGTTCTGCCGGCACATGATCCATATTAGTCCAGTCAATCCAGCAAATTTGAGGGGGTTACCCACAATATTGTATTCTACTGCAGTACATTCCAGTATGGTCCTCTAAACACCGTACTAAAAGTCCTGAAAAATCCTAGCATGGGAAAGTGGCATAATTTGCCTCCACCATTAGAGAAAATTCATATTTTCACTATAACTTTGCATCCAAATACCCGATTGAAACAAATAAAGTTTCTTTATTTTGGATATTGGGGATGCCATCTTGTGCCGAGGTAAATCTCGCTATGCAAGAGCTCACTGATGTGATCTACAACACCATTTAACAGCACAAAGGCACATCCAAGTCCAGACAAGAACGGGACACAGAGGGCACCTACAAATTGATTGGAGCCTTCAAAGAATGGGATCCATTCAGTAGTGAGCCGTCCCTGCATAACATCGTGATTGGTGTTGAAAAAGTGAATGTCAGCAAGGCAAGATCTGTAGGCCAGGGATACTAGTCAATGGTGGGGAAAAAATGTGAACGAGTACGCTTTAAAAAGAAAAAAATCAAGCAGTCACACTTGGATCCAAGACAACTGTTGTCATTGGCGGAGATCCAGTTCAAGTCGATCCACAGTTGCTTTTCCAGCGGCTGAGTGTTATCGCCACTCGGGAAGATCCGGAAGATCCAGCCGCCTTGTTTCAATACAAACTTTGTAGTCATCCCACAGAGTTATTCGACAATGTTGGGCTGCCAAGAGAGACAAATAAAGCAGCACTAGGTGATGCCCTTTGGCAGATGGTGAAACAGGATCAGACAGACCCTACTGGTGATGACCTACATTACGTGTTTGATGATGCTGCACTCTTGCAATGTCTACCATGGGGGCAAGAGTTCATACCTTTGAGAGCATTTGTCATATGTATGTCGCATACGTGACAAATCGGTGTGGAAAGGCAACCATTGTCTTCGATGGCTATGAAGATGGGCCTGCATCAAGGATGCTACACTCTGCAGACGCACGGGCAGCTCCAAGGGATCAAATGTGATATTCACAGGAGAGAATTCGCTGAAGCTGAAGGAAAATAGAGTTTCTCATCAACAGAGTAACAAACTAAGGTTTCTTCATCTGCTGGGTTCCTTCCTTGAGAGGGCCGGCTGCACAACGATCGTCAAGACAACAGTAGAGTCAGCGAAGGTTGTTGACTCCATTCTTATTGGTGACGATTCAGATCTGCTAATCCTCATGGAGAAGCGATCAAGAAGGAGCTATTCATGAAACCTGAAACCAAAGCCAACACCAAAATGCACAGGGTATGGAACATAAAGAAGACAATGAAGATCTTGGGAAAGAAAATCTGTTCCAGACGACACTTCGTACATGCGTTGCTTGGATGTGATGCAACATCAAGAGTTGTTGGTGTAGGCAAAGCAGAAGCCCCAAAGCAAGTCCAGAACAACGTTGATTTCCAGTAAGTTGCCGACCTGTTTACAAAAGAGGGTACTGCAAAGAAAGATATCATCGATGCAGGAGAGAAAGCCCTAGTCTACATCTTTAATGGCAAGCAGGGTGAAGGTACATATGCTCTGTGGTACAAGCGTTTCTGTGAGAAAGTGGCAAAAGGCAACACATTCGTGGAGCTTCAGACATTGCCACCAACATCTGCAGCTACACAGTATCATAGTCTGCGAGTATACTTTCAGATTCAGACCTGGAAGGAGATGACTGGACAATTGAAACCAGAAGAATGGGGATGGAAGATCACAGATGGTCAATTAATGCCAGTACAGACACATCTCCCCGCTGCACCAGAGAAAATGACCAAGATATTCAGGTGTAACTGCAAGACTGGGTACAGCACCAGAAGATGCACCTGCAAGAGTATTCCCATTCTGCACATGGATGTGTTGAGTGTGTAAAGGCGCATGTTGTGGAAATTCATCTCAGGTGGAGATAGATGACAGTAGTGCTGCTGACATTTCACGAAGAACACTAGCCAAGTTATAGTTGTGAAAACGAATGTAAAATATGGCTATTCTCATCTTGATTGGGTGACACCACCTTAAATATTCCAGGTATTACCACTTGCTGCTTTGTCCAATTTTTCATGCTTGTTTTCTGATGACTTTATGTTTAGATGCCATTTTTTGTATATCAGGCACATGGATGCAAAGATATCAGACAATTTTTATTTCCTCTGATTGAAAAAGCTAAATCACGCAAGTTAAGCGCATAATGTTAACCTGTGAACATGTTCATTATTTTCACAGATCATGAAAACATGGTTTTGGATACTTCATTTGTTTCTCTCAGGTACTTAGATGCAAACTTATAGTGAAAATACGGATTTTCTATGATGGCAGAAGCATATTTGCGTATTATGCAAATTACACCACTTTCTCATGCTAGAATTTTTTTTAGGACTTTTAGTATGGTGTTTAGGGGACCACACTGTAATTCACTGCAGTACAATAAATTATTTTGCAATTAGTGGTGGGTGAAGGTACTACTTTGACTGGACTATATTGCTCTATTTCTTGCATTTCCACGTGGCCATCCAAAAACCTCTTTGAATACCACTATTGTATCTGCCTCCACTACCACCCATGGCAGCGCACTCTAGGCACCCACCGCTTTATCTGTTAAAAAAAAAACGCACTACACATCTCCTTTAAACTTTGCCACTCTCACCTTAAAGCAATGCCCCCTTGTCGTTGACATATCCACGCTGGGAAAACGGTTCTGACTATTAAAGTCTGAACGTAAAGAAAGGAAACTTTGAAGGTATGAGAGATGAATTGGCTAGGATAGACTGGCAAATTATACTTAAAGGGTTGACGGCGGAGATGCAATGGCAAAGATTTAAAGACCACATGGATGAAATTGTTCATCCTTGTCTGACGAAAAAATTAAACGGGGATGGCGGCTCAACCATGACTAATGAGGGAAATCAAGGATAGTGTTAAATCCAAAGATAAGGCATATAAATTAGCCAGAGGAAGCAGCAAACCGGAGAACTGGGAGAAATTTAGAACTCAACAGAGGAGGACAAAGGGGTTAATTAAGAGGCGGGGAAAAGAGCGGCGAATATAAAAACTGAATGTAAAAGCTTCTTGAGATATGTAAAAAGAAAAAGATTAGTGAAGACAAATGTAGGTCTCTTATAGTCTTAGACAGGTGAATTTATAATGGGATACAAGGAAATGGCAGAACAGTTAAATGTTTACTTTGGTTCTGTCTTCACTAAGGAAGACACAAACTTCCAGAAATACTAGGGGACTGGGGATCTAGTGGGAGGGAGGAACTGAAGGGAATCCACATTAGTCAGGAAATGGTGTTAGGTGAACTGTTGGGACTGAAGGCAGATAAATCCCCACGGCCTGATGGTCTACATCCCAGAGTACTCAAGGAGGTGGCCCGAGAAATCGTGGATGCATTGGTGATCATTTTTCAATGATCTCTCGACTCTGGATCAGTTCCTGTGGACTGGAGGGTAGCCAATGTAATTCCACTTTTATAGACCAGTTAGCCTTACATCGGTAGTGGGGAAGATGCTTGCATTAAAGATGTTATAGCAGTAGAAAGCAGTGACAGGATCGGTCAAAGTCAGCATGGATTTATGAAGGGGAAATCATGCTTGACTAATCTTCTGGAATGTTTTGAGGATGTAACAAGTAGAATGGATAAGGATGTATGTGGTGTATCTGGACTTTCAAAAAGCCTTCGACAAGGTCCCATACAAGAGGTTAGCGTGCAAAATTAGAGCACACGGTATTGGGGGTAGGGTATTGATATGGATAGAGAACTGGTTGGCAGACAGGAAGCTAAGAGTAGGAATTAACCAGTCCTTTTCAGAATGGCAGGCATTGACTAGTGGGGTGCGGCAAAGCTCAGTGCTGGGACCCCAGTTATTTACAATATATATTAACGATTTAGACGAGGGAATTAAATGTGACATCTCCAAGTTTGCAAATGATACAAAGCTGGGTGGCAGTGTGAGCTGCGAGGAGGATACCGAGGCTGCAGGGAGACTTGGACAGGTTGGGTGTGTGGGCAGAAGCATGGCAGATGCAGTATAATGTGGATAAATGTGAGGTTACCCACTTTGGTGGCAAGAACAGGAAGGCAGATTATAATCTGAATTGTGTCAGATTAGGAAAAGGGGAGGTGCACCAAGGCCTGGGTGTGCTTGTACATCAGTCGCTGAAAGTAACCATGCAGGTACAGCAAGCAGCGAAGAAAGCTAATGGTATGTTGGCCTTCATTGCGAGAGGATTTGAGTTTAGGAGCAAGGAGGTCCTACTACAATTTTGGTCTTGTAATTTGAGGAAGGACATAATTGCTATTGAGGTAGTGCAGCGTAGGTTCACCAGGTTAATTCCCAAGATGGCGGAACTGACATATGATGAAAGAATTTGTCGATTGAGCTTGTATTCACTGGAATTTAGAAGGATGAGAGGAGATCTAATAGAAACATACAAAATTCTTAAAGGGTTGAACAGGCTAGATGCAGGAAAAATACTCCCCATGTTGGGAGAGTCCAGAACCAGGGGTCACAGTTTACGAATAAGGGGTAGGCCATTTAGGACTGAGATGAGGAAAAAATAATTCACTTGGAGAGTTGTTAATCTGTGGAATTCTCCACCACAGAAGGCAGTGGAGGCCAATTCACCGGATGTTTTCAAGATGGAGTTAGATTTAGCTCATAGGGCTAACGGAATCAAGGGACATGGGGAGATGGCAGGAACGGGGTACTGATTTTAGATGATCAGCCATGATCATATTGAATGGCGGTGCTGGCTCGAAACATAGAAACATAGAAATTAGGTGCAAGAGTAGGCCATTCAGCCCTTCGAGCCTGCACCGCCATTCAATATGATCATGGCTGATCATCCAACTCAGTATCCCGTACCTGCCTTCTCTCCATACCCTCTGATCCCCTTAGCCACAAGGGCCACATCCAACTCACTCTTTAAATATAGCCAATGAACTGGCCTCAACTACCCTCTGTGGCAGAGAGTTCCAGAGACTCACCACTCTCTGTGTGAAAAAAGTCTTTCTCATCTCGGTCTTAAAGGATTCCCCCTTATCCTTAAGCTGTGACCCCTTGTCCTGGACTTCCCCAACATCGGGAACAATCTTCCTGCATCTAGCCTGTCCAACCCCTTAAGAATTTTGTAAGTTTCTATAAGATCCCCTCTCAATCTCCTAAATTCCAGAGAGTATAAACCGAGTCTATCCAGTCTTTCTTCATAAGACAGTCCTGACATCCCAGGAATCAGTCTGGTGAACCTTCTCTGCACTCCCTCTATGGCAATAATGTCCTTCCTCAGATTTGGAGACCAAAACTGTACGCAATACTCCAGGTGTGGTCTCACCAAGACCCTGTACAACTGAAGTAGAACCTCCCTGCTCCTGTACTCAAATCCTTTTGCTATGAAAGCTAACATACCATTCGCTTTTTTCACTGCCTGCTGCACCTGCATGCCTACTTTCAATGACTGGTGTACCATGACACCCAGGTCTCGCTGCATCTCCCCTTTTCCTAATCGGCCACCATTTAAATCGAAGGGCCGAATGGCCTACTCTTGCACCTACGTTTCTATTTACCCCCTCTAAGCTTTTCATAATTTTATATACTTCTATCAGGTCTCCACTCAGCCTCCGTTGCTCCAGATCCAGCGTTCCCTTGCTCCAAAACAATCGGTTGCTCCGAAACACTCCAGCATTCCCAAGCTGATTTCACTCACAGCGAGTACTGATGGTGAAGCCTGATGGAATTGTTGCCAACCATCCCCTTAAATGCCTGTTTAAACCGAAGATGGACACAAAAAGCTGGAGCAACTCAGCGGGACAGGCAGCATCTCTGAAGATGGGCCGTGACCCGTGACGTCACCCATTCCTTCTCTCCAGAGATGCTGCCTGTCCTGCTGAGTCATCCCCTTAAATACAATGCATCCATCCCCTTAAATACATCAGCTGTGCAGTAACCCAGTCAGATGTTTATATCTGTGCCACTCTAAAGGCTTAAGTACGACATTCCACATTGCCATTCCAGGCCAGTACTGAGAGACCACCAAGTGGCTTATTGTAGACAAAACTTTAAATAAAATAGGCCCCCCATGCTCCTTCTGGTAGATCCACATTTCAAGGATTTGCAGGGGCAGGATTATACCTTCTGACGTGGGTGATATGTTCCGCTCAATGACGCAGGCAGATGGTTTGAACTCAGCATCAATACTGTATGTGGGAGTTTGGTGCATGCCACATCTTCTATGCGATAAGGACAGCCCCTCTTCACCGGCATTAAAATGCTTCATGTGCAGGAAGGAACTGCAGATGCTGGTTTCAACCGAAGGTAGATACAAAAAGCTGGAGTAACTCAGCGGGTCAGGCAGCAACTCTGGAGAAATGGAACAGGCGACAATTCGGGTCGAGACCCTTCTTCAGACAGGGCCAAGGGAAAGTGGGACAATGCTTCATGATAGTCTGAGACGGTGAAGGGAATTATAGAAATGCAATTTTATTGGTCTTTCATTGCATTTTAAGTGCGTAGATTTCTGAAAACCTGATGATGATCTGAAAATTATATAATGAGGAATAATATGTGGGCGGCACAGTGGCGTAGCTACAGTCTCACAGCAGCAGAGAGCCGGGTTTGATCCTGACCTCGGGTGCTGTCTGCGAGACGTTTGCACGTCCTCCCTTCCTACCGCTTACCCTCTCCTCCACAGAATAACTGCTCATTCCTCAGCGATGACGGGGTTTTGGCTGCTAGCCAATTCTTGAGCAGATATACAACATGACACATGCAGTTAAGCTGGATATAACACTGTTTATCCATGACAAAGATGGAAGTGAGAAGCAGTGAGGCTATAGTAAATTTAGTTGAGTTTAGAGACGCAGTCAGGAAACAGGGTCCACGCCAACCAGCGATCCCCGCACGTTAACACTACCCTACACACACTCGGGACAAATTACATTTGTTGGAGGAAACCGGAGCTTCCTGGAAAAAACCTACATAGGTAGAACGTGTAAGCTTTGTACAGACAAGCACCCGCAGTCAGGATTGAACCCAGGCCTCTGGTGCTGTAAGGCAGCAACTATACTGCTGCACCACCTTGCTGCCAACTTATGAAAAACCTTAACAGGACCACAAGGCTGGGTCTGCATCCTGTAATCAAGGGTATGGAGGCACTGGTAAAGTGGTAAAGGATGAAAAGGACCTCAGATGGAGTCATGTATAGCATGGAATCAGGCCCTTCGGCCCATCACAATCATACCAACCTCTTTGCCTTAACTCAATATCCCAATTAGGATCACATCCTTCTATGCCTTGCCTACGTATATGTGTGTAAATGTTTCTTTAACGTGGGGATTGTATCTGATTTCTTCACCCAGCAGCGAGCTTCAGATATCAAACACATTGTGTTTTTAAACAATGTAACCCTAAGATCGCCTTTAAAACACTGTCCTCTCACTCTCACTGTCTATTTTGACTGTTTACCCAATCTATGACTCATAATCTTATACACCTCTCACAGGCCGCCTCTCAGCCTTCTCAGCTCAAGGAACGCAAGGCCAGCCTGTCTAACCTCTCCCCACAATCCAGCAAGATCATAGTGAATTTCCCCAGCACTCACTCCGGAGCAGTCACATCCCTTCTATAGTGCGGCACCAGACTACAAGGGCAGTCTACCAGTGTTTTATGCAGTTTACTACCCGTTTCCTATCTGCATCTGAAGGACGGCACGCGTCCGTGGCCAGAGCACAGTTGCGGTGCCTTCCTAGGTTCTGTGCTCAGCTCTTGAATGGGATTTAAATCGATGGCCAATCCAGCCTCAGACGGCACCTCACAAGAGAACATTTTGCTTTGGGAAGGGGGGGGCGTGGGAGATGCGAAGATGGGAAGGCAGTCACATTTGTCATGGTCAGTTGGAGAAACATAAATGTAAGTTCTAGCCCTACTCCAGAATTGCTGAGAGTATAATCAGGGCCCAGAAGCAGAGCCGGCACAATTGGAGGTGCCCTCTTCAGCTGAGACATTAAACCAAAGGCCCATCTGTCTCCTGAATCGACATAAAAGATCTTGGCTCCATAGAGTCGGACAGTGTGGAAACAGGCCCTTCGGCCCAACTTGCACACGCCAACCAACATGTCCCATCTACACTAGTCCCACCTGCCTGTGTTCGGCCCATATCCCTCCAAACCTGTACTATCAATATACCTGTCTAATTGTTTCTTAAATGTTGCAATAGTCCCTGCCTTAGCTAGCTCATTTGGTTTATGATTGAAGCTGGTGTTCTTGTCACCACCACTCCATCAACAATCCCCAACCATATATATCACCCACTCATTAACATTTTTGGTGTTAATGGCAGCTCGCGGTGCATGTGCTGGCTGTTGCATGACCTAAGCTGCAACAACCAGCACACTTTGAATGACCTCCATCGGTCACTCAGCGCTTTAAAACAACCAGAGACTGTAAAAAGTCCAATGGGAAAGCAAGATCCCTTTTTTGAACTCTGGTTGGTTAAATCAGATGACATCTTCAAACTATGAACATTTTAAATGCCCACTGGCATGCTTGACAAAAGTGACCAGTTCAGAAACCCAGACAGCAATTGTATGAGCAACACAAAACGCTGCCAGTCTGGAATACTGAGCTATTGTGTATCAGGAAAAACAGTGCTCTCATGAGAACCAAACACTGTTGTGCAGAGAGAGGAGGGTGAATCTCCAGGAGACAACTGTCTCCGAACAACAGGCACACACAGGCCTCACTCTTCCAGACATCCTCCTTTACCTACAGACCCGGAGTTGTAAGGCACGGCCCTTAGGCCCATCTTGTTCATGCCATCTAATCTAGCATATCGGGCCGGTCCCATTTGCCTGCATTTGGCCGAAGCCCCTCGAGATCCCTCCTGTCCATATATCTTCCAAAAAATAAACATAATCAGAGGGTATGGAGAGAAGGCAGGTACAGGATACTGAGTTCAATGATCAGACATGATCATATTGAATGGCGGTGCAGGCTCGAAGGGCCGAATGGCCTGCTCCTGAACCTATTTTCTATGTTTCTATAAAACTGGAGTAACAGCAGGCCAGGCAACATCTCTGGAGAAAGGGAATAGGTGACTGAAGGTCTGAAGAAAGGTCTCGACCCGAAACATCACCTGCTCCTTTTCTCAAGAGATGCTGCCTGACATGCTAAGTTACTCCAGAACTTTGTGTTTATCCATATATCTGTACAGATGTCTTTTAAAAGTTGTAATTGAATCCACTTTCATTGCTTTCTCTGACAGCTCATTCCAGACATGGACCATCCTGAGTGTAAAGGATCCTCCTGACGTCTCTCTCCTTAAGGCTATGCCCTCAACTTTTAGAATACTCTACCCTGGGCAAAAATACCATGAGCATTCACAAGAATTCTCTCATCGTTACTGTTTGTGACCTGTGCAAAGACGGCCCCTGTTTGTGACCTGTGCAAAGAAGTCAATATGACAAATTTAAAAATTAATTATAACTTAAGAGTCAAGACAGAAAACAAGGCAGAAATGATAAAAGGCAAATTAGATTCAGGTTGGTGCAGCAAGGCTCTGCGGTCTTAATGCAAACCACAGCTCCCTCTAATGGCGGGGAGAGTTACTGGGTGCAGACGCCTTCCTTTTGGCCTTTTTGTGAACTGCAACGTGCAGTATTTGCATTTAGGTCACGTTATGCTGTGGACAGGAAGAAAATGTTCCAGGATTGGGGGTAGGGGGAGCAGAATGCACAGCCACATGTCCATGGATCTTCACTCACAGCAAGAGAGGATTTGTTGTGGTTAACTGCCAGGTCAAAGTTAGGGAGAGGGCTGCAACCAAACACAGAAGCAGAACTCAAAATCTGCCCGGCCTTGCAGTGCGAGATGCTGCACTTTAGGAGGTCGAATGTAAGGGGAAAGTATAGAGTGAATGGTAAAACCCTGGATAGCATTGATGTGTAGATGTACAAAACGATCTTGAGGTCAATGTCCACAGCACCCTGAAAGTAGCAACTCAAGGAGACAAAGTGGTAAAGAAGGCATATAGCATGCTTGACTCCATTGGCCGGGACCTTGAGCATATGAGGAAGGCATGATACAGCTCTTTAAGACTTTGGTTAGATTGCATTTGAGATATTGCGCACAGTTCTGGTCGCCCTATTACAGTAAGGATGTGGAGGTTTTGGAGAGAGTGCAGCAGAGGTTTACCAGAATGTTGCCTGGATTAGGACAGTATTAGCTACCAGGAGAGGTTGGATAGACTTGTAAATAGACACAAAATGCTGCAGTAACTCAGCGGGACAGACAGCATCCCTGGAAAGAAAGAATGGATGACATTTCACGTCAAGACCCTTCTTCAGACTGAGAGTCGGGGAGAGGGAGACAGAGATGTGGAAGGGCAAGGTGATAAACATCCTTATACAAAAGCTGAGAAGTTAGATATTTTTTCCTTGCCCTAATATGAAACTTGTGAACTCCTAAGTTTCCGAGTTCACATTATGAAAAAAGAGGTATCAACTGGGAAAATGGATGGAAGAAATTGAGAAACACAAGGAACTGCAGATGTTGAAGTCTTGACCCAAATACAAAGGGCAGATTCCTGGGATGTCAGGACTGTCTTATGAAGAAAGACTGGATAGACTCAGTTTATACTCTCTAGAATTTAGGAGATTGAGAGGGGATCTTATAGAAACTTACAAAATTCTTAAGGGGTTGGACAGGCTAGATGCAGGAAGATTGTTCCCGATGTTGGGGAAGTCCAGGACAAGGGGTCACAGCTTAAGGATAAGGGGGAAATCCTTTAAGACTGAGATGAGAAATACTTTTTTCACACAGAGAGTGGTGAGTCTCTGGAACTCTCTGCCACAGAGGGTAGTTGAGGCCAGTTCATTGGCTATATTTAAGAGGGAGTTAGATGTGGCCCTTGTGGCTAAGGGGATCAGAGGGTATGGAGAGAAGGCAGGTACAGGATACTGAGTTGGATGATCAGCCATGATCATATTGAATGGCGGTGCAGGCTCGAAGGGCCGAATGGCCTGCTCCTGCACCTAATTTCTATGTTTCTATGAAAAGGAAAGATCAAAGGGGACGAGATCAATGTGGAATGGATCATTGTTAGCTGAAGGGAAGGCGACTACGAGGCGTACAATCAGTAAAGTGTAATTAGGAAGATAGCGAAACTAGTCATAGAACTGAGAAGGGGGGGGGGTGGAGAGAGAGGGAAAGCAAGGGTTACTTGAAGTTAGAGGTCAATATTCATATCGCTGGGCTGTAAGCTGCCCAAGCAAATTATAAGGCGTTGTTCCTCCAATTTGTGTTTGGCCTCACTCTGACAGTGGAGGAGGGCCAGAACAGAAAGGTCAGTGTGGGAATTGGAGAGGGAGTTAAAGTGTTTAGTAACCAGGGGTAGGATTGAACCCAGGTTCTGGTGGTGTGAGGCAATGACTCTGCAAGCTGTGTCACTGTGTTACTGCTGCAAGCATTTGCAAATAGAGGTAGAGCTATAAATGGAAAAGCTATTGTTCATAGCTGTGCTGTAACTCTGAACTACAGAGGAGAGAAAGTCTATAACAATGCATCAACGTCACAGCATGTGAATGTAAACCAGTTCCCAATGGTACCATATTGGCACACATAGAAAACAAGAGAAGAATAGCAGAGAATGTATAATGCCGTGTTTCACTTGGCCCGAGCATGTCCACCCCAATTGTGAAAGAGCTGCCCAGCCTAATCCAATGTACCAGCACCAGCCTGCACTGCCGTCATTGGCCCAGTGAGCATCCAAGGAGTCGGTTCCCATGCTCCCGCCACCCCCTGGAATAAAATAACCATCCCTAATCTCCTCATCAATTCTTCTACAATTGCATAAATTAGGGAACACTATTTGCATTACACGGGCTGCATTAATTAAAACATGATTTTCATCAGAAACGAGAAAGATACTTTGGTAATTAACGAGCAGAAAAAAAGCTGCCCTGGATTTAAACAGTGTGGGGAGGGCGAAAAAAAACCCCTGTTTCCGCCCCTTAATCAGATACCATTGACTCTGATGAACACAACCGCTACTTTAAATGGTTACTTAAATTGACAAGCAATCTCTACGATTGACCATACTTTATTAAACATTGTAATAGAGTATATAACATAGTATTTAGTATGTTTAGCTTGCAGTAACAATATTAAACTTATTGCTATTGAAAGACACCTAATTTTGATTTTCCCTACAGGAGAAATAATTTGGTTATTAAGAGTCTGAAACTCTATAACCCACAACCACCTTAACCCCATTGGCACAATTATTTTCACAGTGCAATTTACAAACATGAAATTCTCAAGAAACACAACTAGCATATTATAGCAGAGCTACCTGTATAATAATCATGTGGGAGTCGGGGGGGGGGGGGAGGGGGGGGACTTTAATCCTCATACACCTAAACCAACAGGAAAAGTGTGGAGGACATGGAGTGCTAAGCGACAGCTTTCCAGATGAATATGTTGAGGAACCAATGATATAACAGGCCGATTTAGATCTACTGCTGAACAATGGGAAAGAAATAACCAATAACCTTATCATTTAAGTGCGTTTATGGAGGAGAGTGTTCATAATACAACAGAATCTTATCGAAGCGTTGAAAGTGATGTACAATAAAACTGAATGCCAATTCTGTTGCGAGTGCCTGCCTTCTACTAAAACTACTGAACTAAGTTACTTTAACCAATGTGTGGGAAAGAACTGGAATAACACAGCGGGACAGGCAGCATCTCTGGGGAAAAGGAATGGGTGACGTTCCGGGTCGAGACTCTTCTTCAGTCTTACTTTAACCATTTCCCTTTCTTAATGGATCTGCTTCTCCAGCTGCCTCAGGCGGTTTATTCCAGATCGGAACAATTTGCTGAAGTTCTCAACTCCTCTCTGGCTCTTCAATCTTATACCTTAACTAAAATTGTGGCCTCTGCCCACCAACCCCACGGCCAGTTTATCCTGTATGATGATCGTTTTTAACAGGCTCAAGTGTCTGTTGAACCTTTGTCTATATGGAAGAGAACAACAACCAACTAGTTGAGCCTCTCCATGCAATTGGAGTCACCTCCCCCCTGATATCACTCCAGTCAATCCTATCTGGACCTAATCCAAGGCGTTGACTTCCTTCCTGAAGTGTGGTGCCCAGAATTAGAGACAATACCCCCAGCCAAGGCATACACAGCGATTTGAAAAGGTTAAGCATAACTTCCCTCATCCGTGCACCGTGCTTCTATTTCTAAAACTCAGGATCCCAAGCAGTCGTTGGTGCGCACACAAGGGCAAGAATGTATGGGCAGATAATGCAAGGTTTGCACCTCATATACTTTGGTGTCTGTCTGCCTGTGAAGGCCTGATGACTTCAAATGGTCCATTGAACTGACTCAACCCTGTCCAAAAGGGAGGAGTGGAGCAGAAGGTAGCAGGAAACAGGGAGGCCCAGACTGAATAATGTAGAAAGGTCATGACCTGAAACCTCACTTGTCCATTTCCTCCCCAGCTCATCCCTGCCTGGCTATGTTCCTCCAGCGCTTTGTATTTGGGTCAAGACTTCAACATCTGCAGTTCCTTGTGTTTCTCAATTTCTTCCATCCATTCTCCCAGTTGATACCTCTTTTTTCACAATGTGAACTCGGAAACCTAGGAGTTCACAAGTTTCATATTAGGGCAAGGAAAAAATATCTAACTTCTCAGCTTTTGTATAAGGATGTTTATCAGCAGGACAAAATGATAGTTTCATTCCTTGAGAAGCATCAGTTTACCATCGATTTGTGTTCCTGACTGGACATTAGATGATTACTCGTTCTCCCTGTAGTTTTTCTCCGGGTGCTCCAGTTTCCTCCCACATTCCAGAGACGTGCAGGTTTGTAGGTTAAATGGCTGCTGTAACTTTCCCCTAGTGTGTAGAATGTGAAAGCGGCTTAACATAGAACTAGCGTACCTGGTGATCAATGGTCAGCACAGACTCGGTGGGCCGAAGGGCCTGTTTCCACGCTGTAATTTCAAAACTAAAACTACGGTCCAAGTATCTTGAGTAGCTTTCTGCTTTCAAAAGTTCCCAGTATAATTTTTCTATCAGACGCCACAAAGTCGAAAAGTGCCGTATCTAACGATTCCAAAGAAATGGTCTTTAACCAATAAATCAAGGACTATCCAATAGCAAGGCAGCAATATATCCGATTGGCAAAACCAGCTAACATTATGAAGGGTTATCTCAATTCATCAGCAAACATTCACCTTGAAAATAAATTGGCAACCCAACTGTACTTAAAGTAGTTCAGCTGACAATCAGTACAACTGGTCTAAGCTATTGATGCTGCACCCTGTAATTAAATTACTGGGTTACGCATTCATCAGGAGCTGTGTCTGTAGTTGACTTGTGACCCAGTAAATTGGTGACGACGTCTAATGAGAGGCAGATCTATTCAATAACCTACTTCAGCCCACTGACTCCAGTGCCGAGTGAAATAACAGCTCATTTATACAGGACGGATTTATCTACTGGATCGATGAGAGGCAGTGGCAAGATTGACAATTTCCGATTGCAATTCGTTCACTCAATGCACGGACTTACAAAAAACCCGATGATTCACGAGGGAAGAAGGATCAAAGAGGACGCTAAAAGTGTTGAAGCGATTGGCTATTATTCAATTAAAGGCACGATTGGGGAGACCAAGCTGGGACATGGAAACCTGAACTGACAACGCGAGTGGTACAAACAAACAGGGACCGTGACATTGTGGCAACAAAGGTTCGCTTGGCAGCTGGGAGCGTTGTATTGTCAGCTCCCTGGGAGAAGCACGGTTCCCACAGGCAACAACCTTCAGATCCCAACACAACAACAGAAGACCGGGCGGATGCTTCAAGTGGATTTCCACATGCGGAGACTTTAACTGTAGGAGCCTAAGATTAGGCCACACACAGAGCAGCGTGATGCAGTACCAGGCCCAGGCCCAGGCATGGCTGAGGAGAGGGGAGGGACAGAAACCTACAACCATTTCTGTTTCAGCGCAAATCAGGCAAACTACTCATGCAGAAGAAGTGCTGGAGTAGCTGAGCGGGTCAGGCAGCATCTCAGGAGAACAGTGGATTGCCAGAGGGAGGCCCCATGCAAATTGGAGGAACAGCACCTCATATTTCACTTGGGTTGCTTACATCCCAACGGCATGAACGTGGAATTCTCCAATTTTAGGTAGCTTTTATAAACACCTCCCTCCCCACTCTTTCCCCCCCCCCCCCCCCCCCTTCCTCTTCACCATGCTCCCACCCTTCCTCCGCTAAAGGTCGATTAACCAGTTCCACGGTTCACAATGATGGATCCCTCTTGGGCTCACGTCCTCTAGCCAACAATCTGCCTTTCAGGGAACATCGTTGCATGAGGTCATCTGTTGTTGGCCCCGTATTGTCCTGTTTTTTTTTTTTAATTTCTCGCTTCCAGTTCCCCCACGTCCCTCTCCCACAATGAATTCGAAAAGGGGTCCCGACCCCCAAACATCACCGATCCATTTTCTCCATGGATGCTGCCTGACCCACCGAGTTACTCCTTGTGGATAGACGATGTTTCAGGTTGAGACGCTTCTTCAGGCTCATTGTGGGGTGGGGGAGATCTAGACTTGCGCTTATTTCTCCCCTCCCCCTTCCCTTCCACCTACATTCTTTCTTCTAGCTTTACAATTTGCAATCCTTTTGTCTCACAGCCTCTGTCTTTTCATCTGTGGCTGTTGTCCAACCAGCTATCAAGTAACCCTCCACACCTGTGTCACGCTATTGCCTGCCTGGCTTTGTCTCTAACCCCCCCCCCCAAACCCCCATCAATCTGAAGGAGGGTCTCGACCCAAAACAACACCTATCCATGCTCTTCTGAGACACTGTCTGACCCGCTGAGTCACTCCAACACTCTGCGTCTTCTTTTGTAAACCAGCGTTTGCAGTTCCTTGTTTCTACAAACTACTCAAGCACTCAGTGTGTGATTAGCTTTTAGTCTGCTTCTCATTGTGTCCAGTTCTGTCAATGCGCTTGCTTTTATGCTGCGATGATTGAAGATCTTTGCCGGCTACGTTTGCAGTTTGGGAGGAGGCTCATGTGGAACACAAACAACAGCGTAGACCAGCTGGGCCAAATATCCTTTCTCTGCGCTGTTCCTGTTTGCATTCGACGTTGGAAAGAAAACACACCTCTGCAAATAAAAGTCCAGGTAACTGTACACACTGGAGACAAACACTGGCAGTCAAGCACCAAACCACCACACTTTCCCCAAACTAGCACTTGCAGTTGGTTTAAACATGTTAATGCAGTCTTCAATACATATGTTACTATGTCAAAATAAGGGGACACTCTTTAGACCAAAGATGCAGAGCGGAAGATAAGGTCCAAGCTGTTGAGGTCGGCCTCCCGTTCCGACGTCGGAGTTCTAACATCCTGCTAGAGCGGGCCTGAGCGGTGGGCCACCCGTAGCGGCGACTGCAGAGGGCTCCTGAGGCCCCGACCACGGGTGAACATCAGGAACATTAGAGGAAGATGACCAACTTTAGTGCCTTCCCGCACAGTTGGAAACTTTTGATTCTGCTGTGTGGGGATGTTTTATGTTGAACTCTATCATGTGTTGTGTTCTTTATTTTATTGTATGGCTGCATGGTGACCACACATTTTACTGTGCCACCTGGCACATGTGACAAATAAATGTATCTTGTATCGGCTGGTTTTGTGTTCCACGGAGTGGAGGAGGCTGAGAGGCGACCAGAGGGAGGTATACAAAATTATGAGGAGAAAGGTGGTAAGAATCGAGGAGAGAGGTCGAAGCTTTAAGGGGATCCAAGGGGGATTTTCTCCTCCACAGAGTGGCTGGAATCTGGAACGTTTCACCCGAGGATAGAGTCAGAGGAAACCAGCACCAGGCGCTTTGGCCCAACTTATCCATGTTGTCCAAAGCTGGTCTCATTTGTCTATGTTTGGCCTAATCCCTTGAAACCTTTTCGACGAATGTACCTGACCAAGTATCTTTCAAATATTGCAATTATTCACGATTCTACAATTTCTTCTGGCAGCTCATTCCAAAGTCGCACCATCCTTGTGTGAAAAAGTCTTCCCTCAGTGTCCCTTTATATCTTTCCCCTCTCACCTTAAATCAAAGTTGTTTATTTTTAAACTTCCCTTCCCTAGGGAAAAATAATCTGTGATGGTTCACGTTATGTATGGCCTCACGATTTCATACACCTCTATAACATCATTCCTCAGCCTCCGACACTCCAAAGAAAAAAGTCCCAGCTTATATAGACTCTCCTTATAACTCAAGTACTCCAGCTGTGGTAACATCCTTGTGAATTGTTTTTGCAGGTCTGTCCAGCTTAATGGCATATAGTCCCCAAAGCTGGGGACCCACAACCTCCACACAGTACTCTAAGTGTGGAGTCACCAATGATTTGTAAGGTGTAACATGACATCCTAACTCCAGTACACAGTGTCCTGCCAATGAAGGCAAGTGTGCCAAACGCTTTCTTCACCACCCGGTCTCATTGTGTCTCCACTTTCACTGCACTCCTAGGTCTCTCTGTTCTACAACACTCTCCAGGGCCCTGCCCTTTACTTAAGAAACATAGAAACATAGAAATTAGGTGCAGGAGCAGGCCATTTGGCCCTTCGAGCCTGCACCGCCATTCAATATGATCATGGCTGATCATCCAACTCAGTATCCTGTACCTGCCTTCTCTCCATACCCCCTGATCCCTTCAGCCACAAGGGCCACATCCAACTCCCTCTTAAATATGGCCAACGAACTGGCCTCAACTACCTTCTGTGGCAGAGAATTCCACAGATTCACCACTCTCTGTGTGAAAAACGATTTTCTCATCTCGGTCCTAAAAGACTTCCCCCTTATCCTTAAGCTGTGACCCCTTGTCCTGGACTTCCCCAACATCGGGAACAATCTTCCTGCATCTAGCCTGTCCAACCCCTTAAGAATTTTGTAAGTCTCTATGAGATCATCTTCTAAATTCCAGCGAGTACAAGCCAAGTCTATCCAGTCTTTCTTCATATGGAAGTCGTGCCATCCCAGGAATCAGTCTGGTGAACCTTCTCTGTACTCCCTCTATGGCAAGAATGTGTTTCCTCAGATTAGGAGACCAAAACTGTACGCAATACTCCAGGTGTGGCCTCACCAAGACCCTGTACAACTGCTGTAGAACCTCCCTGCTCTTGTACTCAAATCCTTTTGCTATGAATGCCAAAATATGCAAGTATCGACTTAGTTGAACTTACCAAAATGCAATATCCCGCAAATGTCCGAGCTAAACTCCATCTACCATTCCTTCGCCGACTTCTAAATCTTGTCTAAATATTGTTGTGATTTTAGATTCTTCACTGTCCTCCATGCCATCAATGTTGATGTCACCTGCAAACATACTAGCCACATTAACCAGGAACTCAGCGGGTGAGGCAGCATCTATGGAGCGAAGGAAATAGGCGACGTTTCGGGTCGAGACCCTTCTTCTCGATCCGAAACTTTGCCCATTTCCTTTGCTCCACAGATGCTGCTTCACCCACTGAGTTTCTCCAGCATTTTTGCCTACCTTCGATTTTCCAGCATCTGCAGTTCCTTCTTAAACAGTTCAAGTTCAAGTGTTCAAGAGAGTTTATTGTCATGTGTCCCTGATAGGACAATGAAATTCTTGCTTTGCTTCAGCATAACAGAACATAGTAGGCATTGACTACAAAAACAGATCAGTGTGTCCATATACTATCATATAAATATATACACACATGAATAAACAGCCACATTAACCAAATAATTAATGTGGACGAGAAACACCAGTGGGTCTAACGCAGATCCCTGCAGCACACCAATGGTCTCCAATCTGAAACGTAACAGACAGAAAGGCCTGTTTCTATAGTTGTACTAATCTATGGTACAGTTCAATGGGTTTTCCCCCCATGTCTCACTCCTTTGCTGGGCTCGACTCTTGCTGTTTTACTTTCCCAATAACCATATACCAATTCATTTAATCGCTCCTTCTTCCCACTACTGGAACACAATCTGCCTCATCCCAAATTCCAATTTCAGGAGCAAAAAAAAAAAAAAAAAACAAGCTTCTGGAAGAACTCAGCAAGTCAGGCAGCGTCTGTGGAGGGAAATGGACAGACGGTGTATCTGGTTGGGACACTTCTTCCAGACAAAGACCCCAAAGTCTAATTGCCTCCCTCATCACCATTCGCTCATCTCAAGCGGCTATTTAAAGTTAACCCGATTCACCAACTTGCCAAAATGTCACCACTCCCTGATCAAGCCCAAGTATTGATGTATTAATCCTAAATATTTGAGTTCCACTTCTAGCAGGAGAGGTTTACCAGAATGCTGTTTGGAGACAAAGTTGGACAAACTTGGATTGCTTTCACTGGAATGCCAGCGACCAAGGGGAGACCTGACAGAAGTATATGAAATTATGAGTTGCATGGTTAAGGTAGACAGCCCCAGGGTGGTGGGTGCTTGGAACATGTTACCAGGGGTGGTGGTGGAGGCAGATACGATAACAGCGTTTAATGGAAATGGAGGGATTAGGATCATATGCAAACAGATGAGATTAGATTTTCTTGGCATCAAGTTTGGCTCTGTGGGCAGAAGGGCCTGTTGCTGTACTGTCCTCTCTTCTTGCCTCTCGGGACAGAGGAAAACATCCTTTGAGCAATAACCCTCGAGTCTCTTCCACCGCCCCCCCTCCCCATCCGCTGTGTTTCAATAAAATTGCATCTGAACCTCAACACCTCTAGGCTGCGGGGACGTCACTCACCCATCCAAGGAATAGAGACCAAGTCTCTTCAATCCACATGCAAGGATTGTGTCAAACAATGGACATCTATGAACCGAAAATCTGCCTTTAGCTATTTTGAAAACCAGTCAAGGAACAGTGCATTTTATAGCACAAAAGTCCTATTATGAATACCCTAGAATAAAAACAGCATCACAAGATCGTTTGATCACATGGAAGATGCTTTGCTGCATTTTATAGATAAGAGACAGTTAAGACCAGTCATATCAATATACGTATTGGCAAAAGTGCTGGGTAAATTCATTGGAAGGGGAAAAACAAGTCAAGTGAGTTAGATCATTATCGTTTTGACATGGCTGTGTGTTTAGCAAACATCGTTAAAAATCTTGAATTATAAAATAAAAAATACATACTAGGCGACTGATGTCAGCAAGCAGAGTGGATAAGGGGTTGGACAGGCTAGATGCAGGAAGATTGTTCCCGATGTTGGGGAAGTCCAGGACAAGGGGTCACAGCTTAAGGATAAGGGGGAAATCCTTTAAGACCGAGATGAGAAAGACCTTTTTCACACAGAGAGTGGTGAGTCTCTGGAACTCTCTGCCACAGAGGGTAGTTGAGGCCAGTTCATTGGCTATATTTAAGAGTGAGTTGGATGTGGCCCTTGTGGCTAAGGGGATCAGAGGGTATGGAGAGAAGGCAGGTACGGGATACTGAGTTGGATGATCAGCCATGATCATATTGAATGGCGGTGCAGGCTCGAAGGGCTGAATGGCCTACTCCTGCACCTAATTTCTATGTTTCTATGTTTCTATAAACAAGGTTTCTAGATAGGCATATGGATATACTGGAAAAGGAGGGATGAGGATCATATGCAAACGGATGAGCTTGGTTTATCCTGGCATCAAGTTTGGCTCTGTGGGCCGAAGGAGCCTGTTGCTGTGCTGTACTGTCCTCTCTTGGTCCTGCAGATCCTGGGTTACAGTAAAAGACTCAAAGTTCTGAGCAACTCAGCGGGTCAGGCAACATCTCTGGAGAACATGGATCGGTAACGTTTCAGGTTGGGACCAGGCTGATTGTGGTGGGTCCAGCAAACATTCCCCCGCATCCCCCTTTCATCCACCCACTTTAATGCCCCACCTGCATTGGCATCCATTTGAACCCTGTCCCCTCCCCTCATCAGGGGTAGAGTTGCTGCCTTACAGCGCCAGGGACCCGGATGCGATCCTGACTGCATGTCTGTACAGAGTTTGTACGTTCTCCCAGTGACCTGCGTGGGTTTTCTCCGGGATCTCTGGTTTCCTCCCATACTCCAAAGGTGCAGGCTTGTAGGTTAATTGGCTTTGTATAATTGTAAATTGTCCCGAGCGTGTGTCAGATAGTGTAACTGTGCTGGAAACGCTGGTCGGTGGGGCCTGTTTCTGCACCGTGTCTCTAAATCCCTATCTCCTACTTTTCATCTTTTGACCTTTGTCCAACTGTTTGTCAATCAATAAAAATCCCCGACTGCACCCACCTATCACTTGCCACGCTTTGTCCTGCCCTCCTCTTTCACCCCCCCCCCCTCCCCTCGCCACACAATCAGTCTGAAGAAGGATCCCAACCCGAAACATCACCTATACACGTCCTCCAGAGTTGCCATCTGATCCGCCGAGATGCTCCCGCGCTTTGTGCCTTCTCTTAGCAGCAAGCTAAATGATTTATTTTCTCCAAACAGCCCAGCACGTTCATATATAACTCAAATGCACTCAGCTATCATCTGAAGACCAAAATACACATTGTGGGCAAAGCACAGCAGCCGATTGGCTCAAGTCACGCACCGTGAAAACCATTTTTGATCGCAACAGTTAATCCCACAGGTTGACTTTATTATCACATGTGAGATGTCACTGTGAAATTCTTTGTTTTGCAAACCATACACGAGGAATGCAAAGAGTCGCCACGTGTTAATTACCGTCCCCAATGGTTCCCCACGCCAAGTCCCTCTAGGTCCATCTTTGTGAGGACCGAGTCTCTCAGGGCTCAGATAGGGCTCTTAAAGATAGCGGAGTCAGGGGATATGGGGAGAAGGCAGGAACGGGGTACTGATTGGGGATGATCAGCCATGATCACATTGAATGGCAGTGCTGGCTCGAAAGGCCCAATGGCCTACTCCTGCACCTATTATCTATCCTCAACACATCTATAATTAAGGCCAGGATTTGACTTTACTTCAGCTTGGTGAATGTAGAAAATAACTAAAGACCAAAAACGATGTCCAGATGATATCCTCCTTTGTGCCAGGGATAGAAAGCAGCAACCTTGTACTGCCATAGATGCCAAAAGCCCACTGGATATCCATAAGCAATGGCTTGAATTTATGGTGATTGAATTATTACTTCTTTTCTATATGCTTTGTGCGGTTCAAAGAGGGCGAGAGTGGAAAAGATTGAGATTAAAAAATTGGAATCAATAGAATGGAATTGTTCAATTCACACAACTGTGATGGCCAAATTCATTGCCACAGACGGCTGAGGAGGCCAAGTCAATGGATATTTTTAAGACAGATTTCTGATTAGTAAGGGTGTCAGGGGTTGTGAGGTGAAGGCAGGAGAATGGGGTCGAGGGGGAAAGATAGATCAGTCGTGATTGAATGGCGAAGCCGCCTAATTTTGCTCCAAGAGCTCCAGCACTGCCTCCACATCACACACCATGCCAACCTGCAAAGATATCACCAGCCCTTTAACCCAAATCCTGGAGCTCCCCAGTAACACTCTGGGTGCACATCACCAAAATGACCACTGTGATTCAAGGAGGGTGCACACCACCAACTTCTCCAACACTATTTGGAATGGACAATAAATGTTGCCCCTGTCAGAACGTGAAAATGAAAACAAAAAACAGAGCCGGGACACTTCATGATGAGATAAATGCGAGTAATGCAAAACAGACACATATTTCACAGTACGATTAACTGATATCCTCTTCAACTGAATGAACTACATGAACTCATACCAATTTTACTGCAGTCTGTAGTAAAGGTGGTGTGAATTTTTATCCCTGCAATTGAACCTTTATCACTGAACAAGACAATTCCTACTCAGCAAATAATTGGATTAATGAATTGGATTATGTTGGAAATTCAGCCATTTAAAAGTATTTTAAAAAATCAACCTGAAATATTACCTATCGAATTGGGTAAATTATATGTGAGAGGTGATTTATCTTGTGCTTTTCTGGAGGTTCTTGAGACTTTAGAGATACAGTGTGGAATTATAATATCAAAATATATCAATGCAATCAGTGTTTTACTGGAAAATAATTAGGCAGCATCTTTGCACGTAGCAAGATCCAACAAACAACAATGTTATAACGACCAGGTACTGTGTTCAGCGATGGTGCATAATGAACCTGGACCAGAGTACCCACGAGACAACTCTGTCACCATCCACTGAGATATTGGCAGGGGACTATTCTATTTTTATGCCTGAACAGATGTGTGTTCAACTTTAACAAGCATCCAGAGAACCTGCCTCCACCGCCCTCTGAAGCAGAGAATTCCACAGACTCACCACTCTCTGTGAGAAAAAGTGTTTCCTCGTCTCCGTTCTAAATGGCTTAGTCCTTATTCTTTAAACTGTGGCACCTGGTTCTGGACTCCCCCAACATCGGGAACATACTTTCATCTGGAATCATGTTTTCATATGGAATAGTCTATTCCATAACAATGACAGGAACGTTTTAAATATTGAAAGTCGTACTTTAATTGATGCACATTGGTTGTGAAGAGTAGTTTCAACCAGGACTGAATGTTTTGCGAATGGAAGTTTGTACAGTCAAAGATAGACACAAAAAGCTGGGGGAACTCAGCGGGACAAGCAGCATCTCTGAAGGGAAAGAATGGGTGATGTTTCAGGTCGAGTTCCTTCTTGTTCAGGTCGAGTTTCCTTCTTGTTCCCGATGTTGGGGAAGTCCAGGACAAGGGGTCACAGTTTAAGGATAAGGGGGTCTTTTAGGACCGAGATGAGAAAATCGTTTTTCATACAGAGAGTGGTGAATCTGTGGAATTCTCTGCCACAGAAGGTAGTTGAGGCCAGTTCGTTGGCCATATTTAAGAGGGAGTTGGATGTGGCCCTTGTGGCTGAAGGGATCAGGGGGTATGGAGAGAAGGCAGGTACAGGATATTGAGTTGGATGATCAGCCATGATCATATTGAATGGCGGTGCAGGCTCGAAGGGCCGAATGGCCTGCTCCTGCACCTAATTTCTATGTTTCTATGTTTTTTCGGACTCGATCCGAAAAGTCACCCATTCCTTCTCTCCAGAGATGCTCCACCTTTTTGTGTCCATCTTTGATTTAAACCAGCATCTGAATTTCCTTCCTCCACCATGTACAATCAAAGCATCTCTTCCACATTTCCTTCTCCCTTTGTCCTACTATTGATTTCATGCACTGAGTTCCCAAGTTCCTACGCTCGAGAACAGCTTACCCAAATTCTTCCTTCTCTTTTCCACTACATTAAGACACCCAATAAATTCCGTCTCCTTGTCCAAGCTTAAGGGCAATTATTGCAATACTTTGGTTTGTGGTGCAGGATGAAATCCTGTGCAAAAACTGCTGTGAAACAGCTCCAGCCAATAATGTAAATCAAAACTGTTGATCAAAACAGAACAGTAACACAGCGGTAGAGCTGCTGCCTTACAACGCCAGAGACCCCGGGTTTGATCCTGACTTGGGGTGCTCCGGTTTCCTCCTACATTCCAAAGACGTACAGGTTTGTAGGTTATTTGGCTGATGTAAAATGGTAAATTGTTCCTGGTGTGTAGGCTAATGCCTGTGCAGGGTGATCACGGACATGGTGGGTCAAAGGGCATTTTAGAGATGCGCTGTATCTGTAAAATCTAAATAACCTCCTGAGAAGCAGAAACAAATCACATGTCTCCCATATCATTTATCCAATTTATTAGTGTAACGTAATGTCATGAATTAAAAATATTGTTGCAGTATTAAACCTAATCGTTGCACTAAAACCCATGACAGAAGTTAAGGATTTAGAAGCCTGAAGATTCATATCAAGTGGGAGCACTTCATCAAGTCGTTTAAATCCCACAAAATTAAATCATCGGAAATGGAAGATATTTCATGACATCTGTTGTAAATTAAACTTTCAGACAATGCAATGGGGAGTATGATGTAACAAATTCACAAGTCAAACAAATTACCAGCTCATAGCAACGAGCAGCTGCTTTAGATTTTTTTTAATATAAAAAGAATCTGGGGGAAAATTCAAAACCAAAGTAAAAACTCAAAATTGGATTCCAATCAAAAGTATCAGTTCAGTTCTGACAGGCAAGGCACGAGATAACAGTGCCTCTGTGGTTCAGTACCAAAACACAATCTTCGGATCAGACTAAATTGTGGTGTTTTTACCAATGTATGTTTGATCATTTTTGTCTGCATTTTTGGAGGACCAACATGACTCTTGCTCGGTGCAGTTCTTGGTGCGGTTTAGCCCCCATCATCAAAAGGACCTTGCCAATTTGACTGAAATCTGATCGCTTGGATCAGTACTCAATGGTGTTGGAGAGTGGCCCCGCACAATTGACAGGGTTAAAGTTCGGGACCCCACTCTCAACCCGAGGCGACAAGCGGATACTGTTGGCCAATCGTGGGCTTACATGCTTGACATTGAGAGATAAATGCGAATTTAAAACTGTCAGGCAGAATGGCAAAATGATCAAAGAGACTGGAGGATAGGGTCAGGGTCAATTACAGACTAGGTCATAGTCAATGCTTTCCATCATCTCAAGAGTACTGATCTAGTGAAGTGGGAGATTATTTTGCTGCATTGTGTATCAACTGGTACATTGTCCTCAGTACAAAGACCATCCCAAAGGCAGCTCCGATATGCTCTCGTACAGATTGCTGGGTCATTATTGAAGGAACTTGGCCTATCTCTGGGTTAGACGGTGACATTTTTAAGATCATTTTCACAAATTTCACTGTCAGCCGCGCAGCAATGCAGATTGTCAAATTGTACACAGATTGAAAAGCATTCATTGATCGACCTCCATTGATCGACCAAGTGGCCGGAAATTAACCAGAGGCTGGTAATGGAAAAGGAATATCGAATAGTACTCTGACCAAGGGAATTAAATGGAGCTCACACTCACTCATCTATCAACCTGTATTAACTGACCAACACGGACTCCTTCCCCGCCAAAATGCCAATCCTCCTTTTCCAGTCCCATTACGATTTGCTTTCACATGAGAATCCTCTATGGTACATTTCTAACCTCTGGTGATCCAGTTCTCTGGATCTGTAAATACTTATCCAAACTTCTTTAAGAAGCTTTATAAACCTTTTACAGCAGCTTCAGTCTCTTGTACATGCTAGCTCTTGCCCCAGCCCTTCTTTCATAAGTTCATGTCATAGGAGCAGAATTAGGCCATTCGGTCCATTGAGTCTACTCCACCATTTAATCATGGCTGATCGATCTATCCCTCTCAACTCCATTCTCCTGCCTTCTCCCCATAACCTGTCAATCTCCATAAGAGGTCCTCTCACGTCTTCCTACCAGCTATCTCCCCTCTACTCTATCAGTCTGAAGAAATACCCCGATCCAAAATGTCATCCGCCCATTATCTTCCACAGCTGCTGCCGGACCCACTGAATTCCTCCTGCAGTTTGTCTTATGTTCCATAAATTATCCCACACAGGAGATTGGCATACAAACTTAAAGCACACGGTATTGGTGGTTCAGTATTGATGTGGATAGAGAACTGGCTGGCAGACAGGAAGCAAAGAGTAGGAGTGAACGGGTCCTTTTCAGGATGGCAGACAGTGACTAGTGGGGTGCCGCAAGGCTCAGTGCTGGGACCCCAGCTATTTACAATATACATTAATGATTTGGACGAGGGAATTAAATGCAACATCTTGAAGTTTGCGGATGACACGAAGCTGGGGGGCAGTGTTAGCTGTGAGGAGGATGCTAGGAGGCTGCAGGATGACTTGGGTGAGTGGGCAAATGCATGGCAGATGCAGTATAATGTGGATAAATGTGAGGTTATCCACTTTGGTGGCAAAAACAGGAAGGTAGACTATTATTTGAATGGTGACCGATTAGGAAAAGGGGAGATGCAGCGAGACCTGGGTGTCATGAAAGTAGGCATGCAGGTGCAGCAGGCTGTGAAGAAAGCGAATGGTATGTTGGCATTCATAGCAAAAGGATTTGAGAACAAGAGCAGGGAGGTTCTACTGCAGTTGTACAGGGTCTTGGTGAGGCCACACCTGGAGTATTGCGTACAGTTTTGGTCTCCTAATCTGAGGAAAGACATTCTTGCCATAGAGGGAGTACAGAGAAGGTTCACCAGACTGATTCCTGGGATGGCAGGATTTCCATATGAAGAAAGACTGGATAGACTTGGCTTGTACTCGCTGGAATTTAGAAGATTGAGGGGTGATCTCATAGAGACTTACAAAATTCTTAAGGGGTTGGACAGGCTAGATGCAGGAAGATTGTTCCCGATGTTGGGGAAGTTCAGGACAAGGGGTCACAGTTTAAGGATAAGGGGGAAGTCTTTTAGGACCGAGATGAGAAAATCGTTTTTCACACAGAGAGTGGTGAATCTGTGGAATTCTCTGCCACAGAAGGTAGTTGAGGCCAGTTCGTTGGCCATATTTAAGAGGGAGTTGGATGTGGCCCTTGTGGCTGAAGGGATCAGGGGGTATGGAGAGAAGGCAGGTACAGGATACTGAGTTGGATGATCAGCCATGATCATATTGAATGGCGGTGCAGGCTCGAAGGGCCGAATGGCCTGCTCCTGCACCTAATTTCTATGTTTCTATGTATCTATTATCTTTTTTACCACATTATTGGTCATCTATCGCAAAATCTTCTTGTGTGGTCCCACATTTTATATTGTTCCTATGAAATGATGCAAGCATTTTTTTTGTTGCCAAAAGTACTATTCAAATGTTGGGTACAGGCATGTTACAAAACTTTTGGCCATGTGCGCGACTTTAGCGCCTTTGCGGGGGGGGGGGGGGCGGGATTAAATGCCGTTTTCTCCTGCATGTCCGAGATATATTTTCTCGGGCTACTACCCGATGCTGAAAAATCATTCTGACTTGCGTTCTCAGAAGTTAAAAAAAAAAAACCGCGGGACAATTTAATTGCTGGAGTAAAATTAAAATCTACTTCCAACGCCGTCAATGCCGACAAAGGGACGGATCTCACGTACGGGACAAAACATAAGGCGCGTCGTATTACATATAATTTACATATAAACTTGCTTCTTAGGATTACTTTAATCAAAATTTCATCGGCGAAAATGTGATTATGTAAATGTACGAACCAGCAAAGTTTTTCCTGCCGATATGGGGTTTAAATTTACCACAACCGCAACGTTCCAAACGATCACGTTCCACAAAATCTCACTCGCAAGATGATTTAAATGGCCATTAATGTACAGGAATTAAACACTAAATTCCTTCCATTTGGCCTATAAATTAATGACAATGAGATTTAAAAATCATGTTCTATTGTGAATTCTTGTGTGAATGTTATTTGGACACTTAGGCTATTTAAAAATGTTAACCTTTTCTTAAGAAATGGATAGATGTTTAGATCTAGTAATTGAATTTTGTAATTAGCTACAATTAGGTAACTAACTAATTATATGCTTTAATTTCAGGTCATCCAAGTAAAATTGTTTCATATTTGTTTCAGAATGCTTCAATCTGTAATAACTGAAATTTTCATTCAGTTCTCTTAATTTTTAAGAAAGTTATGGGCTTTTGACTGTCCTCGATCACAGCTTTTGAGTTAAGTCAATGGAAAAGCAATAGGGAACAAGATGCTAATTTCCGAGTATGAAAATGGCCATAACTTGTTTTAATACTGAAGATATGAAAGTGAATTAGGTGTCAAATTAAACTTCTTTTTATGCTTTATCTGATGGGATAAATTGCAGACTTGATTTCTAAAATCTCAACATTTTGTAACATTGCTAATGGGTCTGGTTGATTTGGACAGGCACACAATCCTTGTGTTCCATTACACTGGCAAAACAGAATGAACTTAACTGGAGGTTAGCAGAATCTATTGTGGACCTTATGAGCGTCCTGATTATAATTAGCATGTATTGTTGAATGGGGTGGCACAGTGGCCAGCTGGTAGACCTGCTGCCTTAACACTCGGGTTCAATTCCAACCTCCAGTGCTGTCTGTGTGGTGTCTGTATGTTCTCACTGCATGGTATCCTTCTGGTTCCATTGTTCCTCTCACATCCCAAAGACATGCAAGTTGATTGGCTACTGTGAACTGCCCCAAGTATAGACGAGGGGTAGAATCTGGGGCAGAACTGATAACGTTATAGAAAAGAATACAGTAGGATTAAGGTACACACTCAAAAGGCTGGAGGGCCTGTTTCCATGTCTAATAACATTGATTTTTAAATTATAAGAAATGTAATCAAAGGGCAAAATATACACTTAATGGCAAGACGATTAACAGCATTGATATACAGAGGGAATCTTGAGGTTCCAATTCATAACCCCCTGAAAACGGCAACACAAGTAGATAGAGTGGGAAAGATGGCACATGGTATGCTTGCTTTCATCAGTCCGGGCATTGAGTGTAAATGTCATGACACAGCTTTATAGGACTTTAGTTTGGCTGCATTTGGTGTATTGTGTGCAGTTCTGATCTCTCCATTATAGGAAGGATGTGGGGACTTTGGAATGGATGCAGTGGAGGTTTATGAAAATGATGCCTGGATGAAGGAGTATTAACTGCAAGAAGAGATTGCACAGGCTTGTATTATTTTTTGTGGAATGCCGGAAGTTACGGCGAGTTCTGATAGAACTCCGTGAAATATATTCCAAGCGGGCATAGATGGGGTAGTCAGGCAGAATCTTTTTCCCCAGGTTGGAAATATCAAATACCAGAAGGCACAGCTTTAAGATAAGAGGGGCAAAGTTTAAAGGGGGCGCGATGGTGGTTAGGGCCTGGAATGCGCTGCTGGGGGTGGTGTGGAGACAGATACAAAAATGGCATTCAAGAGACGATTGGATAGGCATAGGGATATGCAGGGAATGGAAGGAGATGGAATATGTACAGGCAGATAAGAGTTTGCCTTGGCATTAGGTTCAGCACAGACATTGTGGGCCAAAGGGCCTGTTCCTGTGCTGTAATGTTCTATGTTCTATGTTCACTACCACTATCAACTCAGGTGAAAGCGGCAAGATTTGTCAACAAATAGGAATGGGGATGCTGGACCCATGAACAGTTTCAGAAGCATAAGATAGTCTCGTCAAGCTCTGAGATGCTTTGGTGCAGCAGATGTTGACTACTTGGTTTCTGATCCACAGCAATCTATTTTAATCTGTTCTCCAGCGATTTCAATACAAGGTCACATGCAACATTCATCATTGATATCTTCCCTGAAAAGGCTTTCCCATTGATAATAGCCTTGAATTGATCATCTCTCACTGCTCCCTCCACTTACGACAAACTGCACGGAGCAGAGCCTCACTCTATCTGTGAGTCACGAGGAATGATTCTTCCTGCGTTACAGCAGGTAGCTGGAGATTCCTGCCTGCACGGCCTACACTGTTCACGTAGGCAGAGCAGTAAACCTTGCAGTTATGTATCCACTTTAAATGCTTCAGTAAAACCCCATGACCTACAAATCAACATCAAACAACAAAAACTAGGACAGATATTGACCCAGTTGTATCCATCTCAGATGTCCCCCATGAAGTAGGTTGACTGAGGACTTGGAGGGGTAAAAAAAAATTGTGATTATCATTCATTTGAAGTTAGATTTCTTTCATAAAAGTGCAGAGCGTAATTTGAACCAAAACTTGTGGTAAATTGACCAAACGTGGGAAGCTACAGGTAAGTTTGGGCTTTTGAGCAATAGTCGTCAACAATGGGGCGGAATCTGCCTACAGACAGGAAGTGACACAGCTGGCGTGCTGGTGCCATCGCAACATCCTGGAGGTCAATGCTCTTAAGACAGTGGAATTGACTGTAGACTTTAGGAGAGCTCCCCCTCCCCCCACCCCACTCACCATCTACAACACCACAGTCACATCTGTGGAGTCTTTTAAGTTCCTGGGAACCATCATCTCCAAGGACCTTAAATGGGGGGGGGGGGCAACCATCGACTCCACAGTCAAAAAGACACAACAGAGGATGTACTTCCTACGGCAGCTGAGGAAGCACAATCTGCCACAGGCAATGATGGTCCAATTCTATACGGCCATCGTAGAGTCTGTCCTCACCTTCTCCATTATGGTCTGGTTTGGCTCAGCAACCAAGCACGACACCCGGAGGCTGCAGCAAATTGTCCGATCAGCTGAGAAGATTATTGGCTGCAACCTTCCCTCCATTGGCGAACTGTACACTGCAAGGGCCAGGAAGCGAGCGGGTAAAATCATCTCTGACCCCTCTCACCGTGGCCGCAAGCTCTTTGAATCACTTCCCACTGGAAGGCGACTCCGGACTGTCACAGCTGCCACAGCCAGACATAAAGACAGCTTTTTTTCCACAAGTAGTAAGTAGCTCTACTCAATAACCCAAAAGTCTGTAGCCTCTTTTTGCTCTGGTATTTTATTTAATTCACATGTTTAATCAATAAAGTTTTAATATTAATGTTTAATGTTTTATGTGTCATTCTTAACTGTCACTGTATGTCATGTTGTCACTTGTGGGTGGAGCACCAAGGCAAATTTCTTGTATGTGAATACTTGACCAATAAACATATTCATTCATTCATTAAACTGCCAGGATGGTAGAAAGGGTTGTAATGGTCTTTGATCTTTCAACAACAACCATTTCCTCCAGCTGCCAAATCACTCAACCTGACAAATGGTTTCGGCTGCACTAATTCCATACCCATTATCGCCTCATAGGCATCTCCGAAGAGAAGCATGGAAGGAGTACAATGGTGGATGCACGAGGGACTACAGTCAGAGCCACAAGCAAGGAAACTCAAATATATTATGGAGAGATCCATTGATTTTGGATCAGGATACATTAAAGATCCTTCCTTTATGAAGAATGGTGGGCGACGCGAATCACATTGCAGAGACTTATTTTTACGTAAAGAGCAAGGCAGATAAATTAGAAGTAAAGTCAGATCTAATTCTGACGCTGGCAGTCTCAACTAGTTGGTACTATTTATAAAGCAATGACCGATGACCTGGCAAACTGTTAAACATTTCTCTGACATTCACACAGTTGGCTTGATTCAAAGTGAAGAAATAAAAATTAATGTATCCCAGTAATGTCACAGTCTCAATCAGGTTAATGGAATGCAGCTGATCAAACCTCGTGCCCCCATAGGGTTATGTCAAATGTCAGCCCCGGGGTTGATCTCCATGACTGCAGCAGGGCACAAGTGTTTCTCCCTTTTGCTGAGCAGGCATTGGTTTACTTTACATCTCAGTTGACTGATCATGTTGCACACAGCGCAAGACGCCAACAGAAGGAAACAAAACCGCACTCCTCTGCAGCAAGTTACTGACTGCCACTAGCTTCAATGCACCCACAGCAAGAGCGTTTATCTCCTTTACACTCCACGTTTGGATACAATGAATAGCTAGCCACTGTGTCACTGGTGGCACGTTCCACACAAGACGCTCCACGTATTCACTCAACTGAGCAAGGGTATGATTCTGCACTGCTATGTTTTTTCCCCCTCAGTTGTGTTATCAGAATGAAGTTGGACACCAAGCTACACTAGGCGACAGACACTCGCGAGATGCACCCACTTTGGTTGCTCAGGCTCACAACATCTGGGGTAAACGCAACAGCTGGGGTAAAGTCACAAAGTGTTGGAGTAACTCAGCAGGTCAGACAGCATCTCCAGTGACAAAGGGACAGGCGACCTTTCGGGTCAGGACCCTTCTTCAGACTGATAGTGGAGTGGGTGGTGGTACATAAAGCAGGAAGAGAGGAGGGGCAGAACAGTGCTTGGTGAGTGATAGGTGGATACAGGTGAGGGGGTTGGGGGATATCTGATAGGCAGATGGTTGGACAAAAGCCAGAGATAAAAAGACAAAAGGTGCAAGATAAGAATAGAAGCAGTGCGGAGGGGGAAGGGGAGAAATGGGTGCAAGTCCACAGTGAAGGGCAGATTTACAGGTTAGTTACCGAAAAACAACATTCTTTGTTGGTTAATTGCCTATAATTGAAGAATGCAATGTTCCAAAAAAACTCAAAGTGCTGGAGTAACTAGCATCTGCAGTTCCTTGTTTCTCCAGCTGGGGTAAAGGGTGGATCAAGCCGATCGCTACAATTTTCAGCAAATAAAGAGGGGCTAAGGCCAAGGCTAAGAGCTTCCAAGAGCAACATCAACCAAGGCAAAATGGAGCAGATGATGAACATCCAGATGCAGCAGTTTCACGAGGAAATTAGAGGACAGGCAGATTCAATGTCCATAATTATCAAAAGATCTCTCCAATTGGGAAGAAAGCTTGGATTTCAATTGAAAGTATTTTAAAAGTCAAGTCAAAGTAAATTAAAATGATAATGTCCTTGAAAGGCGAGATTGTAATGAGACAAGGATTGTGCTTCTTACAACAAGAAAGATCCAAGGTAAGTGTAATGGTCACGAGAAGCTCTAAGGAAGTGGATAGAAAAATGTATGATTTTTTGGGGGGGGAATCAACATGGGCTCATTGGGCCAAATGGGTTTCTTTTATGCTGTTTAATTCCACAGGTCCTACAAATTGCTTGCAGCCTAGGGGCTATTGAGAATCACTAACTAATACCACAGCTATAACTTTGATTAAGCTCAACCCGAGAGCGAGAGAAAATGCGAGAGAGAGCAAAATGTTTCAGATCCACAGTCAACGGAATCAGAAATCAAACTACTAATACTAAAGCAGCTGGAGTTTTTTGTGCACCCACGTCTTTCTAGATAGAAATAAAAATTGCCCAAACTGTTGGTACTTTCAATTTGCATTGTGCAATGTTTTTAATACAAATTTGAGAAGCGGTTTTTTAAAAATATGCACTGGTCAGCACTGGCCCAAGGAGGAGAAGGATTGGGCCCGTCATCCAGGCAATGATGACACTGCAATTGAGGTACTGTATACATGTTGAACTTAAAAATAAATACTGGTCTCTTTGTGAAGAGATTTTACATCAAATCAAGCTCAGAAATGAGGAATCGCAAAAACTTTGCTGTGCCTTCTCAGGAAAGGAAAGGAAAGGAAGAAAGTTAAGTAAGACTGTTTTCATTTCCGTTAACAATGTCCCTGAGCATTTTATAACCATTTTTGAAGTGTAGTCACTGTCATAATGCAGGAAATGTGGGAGCAAAATTGCGCGAATAATAAACACATGGAACTATTTTACTGATCAGAACACAATATATTGAGAACCTCAATGGATCAGGCAGCAACTGTGGAGGGAATGGACAGACAATATTTTAGGTCGGGACCTTTTTTCGGACTGATGGAGTAGGGGGGTTATTACTTGAGCATCTGCAGTTCCATGAATCTCTCTTTTAATTATATTAATTTGTGGGCAATTGTTTACCTGAACTTAGTTTATTTTAGAGACATCGCATGAAAACAGGCCCTTGGGCACATTAAATCCACAGCAATCACTGATCACCCATGCACACTAGTTCTCTGTTATTCCACTTTCACATTCACTCCTGACATGCTCGAGGAAATTTTACACAGGCCAATGTGGAGCACTCGGGGGAAACCCACACAGTCACAAGGAGAACATGCATAGCCAACGCAGACAGCACCCAAGGTCAAAGTCAAACCTGGGTCCCTGGCGCTGTGAGACAGCAACTCTACCACCCGCACCTTTGTGCTGTAGTGTAATTCTGGGGAGAGCTCCTCTGTGCTTGTTAAAAGTCATGGGATCCTTTCTGCATACGCAGGTGAGAGGGCAGGAAGACCTCTATTTATCATTGCATCTGAAAGACAGAAAATCTGACTGGGCATCACCCCACCCCAGTACTGTACAGCAGTGCTGGCCTACATTCTGTGCTTAGGAAGTATTATATAATAGAACCGCTTGGATAGTGACTTTTATATAAGCTAGTTAATTTGCAAAAGAAAAGTTTAAGGTTTTCCTAACGAAATAAAGTACAATGAAACATACACAGGGAAAGATGAATCAAAACATGGAGGCCTGAACCCCAACCTGCTTAGCTTAGTTTATTGCTTGGAGGCAATTGTATCGCTGGAGGAAATTGTATTTGATATGACTTTGTGTTGAAGAATGGATAGCTGAATAGGGGCCTCTTCTTAAGCCAGAGGTCAACTGCTTTCTCTGTGGCACATTCTTCAGCTGTGAGGTTTATGCTGAGTTTGAGATAGAATTCAAGGCTGAGAGATAATAGACCCTGTGGTTGGCCTTGGCTATGTTTAATTATATTGAGGTTGTGATAAGGGATAGGATGTATGTGAAGGGGAGTAGTTGCTTGGAGAAGAAGATAATTAGATTGATGGATTTGTTTATAGAAAGTCGAAGAAGCAGATGTAACTCTGATGTAATGGTTTGAAGCTGTATCCTGGCACCAAACATTTATCAACTAAGTTGACAGATTTTTGACCCATGCATGCTTGGTTGGGAGATGTGTGTTTTGAACTTAGAAACTGTAATTCAGCAAACTTATATCATTAATGTTTTAAAGACATAGGTAATAGTATTTTAAACTGTGTAACATTGTAGTGAGATAACTAGTAACTGTGTAGTGAGACAATTTATGAAATGTATTGGCTTAGTAGGAATGTAAACATTAGGCTTAGAGAAATTGTTTAGATTTATAGAAATATCTTTCTTCCTGGTATGGGAAGTGTGTATGACTTGTGTGATCATTGTATTACATAAGTATCTTATATTTTGAGGAATGGTCTTTGATAATTGAGCCTACTGGGGTTTTGCTGTATTGAAATAAAATAAGTTCTAAAACAAAGTTATACCACAGGCAAACGAAGGTTGTGAGGCCAGGAAGGGGGATCATGTGACTGATGTTGTAACTCACCAGAAGGACTCGGATGATTGGTTACTAGCTTGTCATACCCTCTGCATCTGAAATGTCTAATACCTATATAAATGACATGAGTTTGTATCAAAGTTACTCCTCTCTGGACCCACCCCAGAGCATCTAGTCTCAGCTGAATAAAGAATCGATTTCAACAGCTACAAGTGTTTGAGTCAAGTTGACTTTAGATTGACAAAATAACTCAGTTTAACATAGGGATCTGAAATGAAGCTTCTGCCTCAGCATTACTACTGATACAAATCAGATAATTCCATGAAGTTATGTGCTGAAAGGCCTATTTATGTGCCGAAGGTAATGTGATGTTGGCCAAACATTTAGAAATTGTGCTCCGAAGCAATAAGACCTTTCCCAACATGCAGTAGTGTTTCCTTGTGACCACTCATGCCATTCAAAGACAGATTAATTTAAGAGATACATTAATTAAACTGCCTCTTCGGCCCACCTGTTCGCACGGGTTCCATGTTTTCTTACGTTATCATCAACATACGACACACTAGGAGCAATTTTACAGAGGGCCAATTATCCTACACACCCACATGCCCTTGGGGTGTGGAGGGAAAACGGAGGACCCGGAGAAAACCCACGCGGTCACAAGTAAAACATGCAATGCTGAGCTAGAAGCTTCATTTCAGGTCCCTATGTTAAACTGAGTTATTTTGTCAATCTAAAGTCAACTTGACTCAAACACTTGTAGCTGTTGAAATCGATTCTTTATTCATAGAAACATAGAAACATAGAAATTAGGTGCAGGAGTAGGCCATTCAGCCCTTCGAGCCTGCACCGCCATTCAATATGATCATGGCTGATCATCCAACTCAGTATCCCGTACCTGCCTTCTCTCCATACCCTCTGATCACTCTTAAATATAGCCAATGAACTGGCCTCAACTACCCTCTGTGGCAGAGAGTTCCAGAGACTCACCACTCTCTGTGTGAAAAAAGTCTTTCTCATCTCGGTCTTAAAGGATTTCCCCCTTATCCTTAAGCTGTGACCCCTTGTCCTGGACTTCCCCAACATCGGGAACAATCTTCCTGCATCTAGCCTGTCCAACCCCTTAAGAATTTTGTAAGTTTCTATAAGATCCCCTCTCAATCTCCTAAATTCCAGAGAGTATAAACCGAGTCTATCCAGTCTTTCTTCATAAGACAGTCCTGACATTCCATGAATCAGTCTGGTGAACTGCACTCCCTCTATGGCAATAATGTCCTTCCTCAGATTTGGAGACCAAAACTGTTACTCCAGGTGTGGTCTCACCAAGACCCTGTACAACTGAAGTAGAACCTCCCTGCTCCTGTACTCAAATCCTTTTGCTATGAAAGCTAACATACCATTCGCTTTTTTCACTGCCTGCTGCACCTGCATGCCTACTTTCAATGACTGGTGTACCTGACACCCAGGTCTCGCTGCATTCCCCTTTTCCTAATCGGCCACCATTTAAATAATAGTCTGCTTTCCTGTTTTTGCCACCAAAGTGGATAACCTCACATTTATCCACATTATACTGCATCTGCCAAACATTTGCCCACTCACCCAGCCTATCCAAGTCACCTTGCAGTCTCCTAGCATCCTCCTCACAGCGACACTGCCCCCCACTTAGTGTCATCCGCAAACTTGGAGATATTGCCTTCAATTCCCTCATCCAGCATTATATATTGTAAATAGCTGGGGAGCACTGAGCCCTGCGGTACCCCACTAGTTAACCCGTTTACTCCTACTCTTGCTTCCTATTTGCCAGCCAGTTCTCTATCCACATCAATACCCGTATGCTTTAAGGTTGTATACTAATCTCTTATGTGGGACCTTGTCGGAAGTCCAGATATACCACATCCACTGGTTCTCCCCACGCTACTAGGAACAATTCCACAAGATTCGTCAGACATGGCAAAACTGACTCTAGCAGTTTCCCCACTACCGATGTTTAGACTAAGGAGGAACTACCAGAATCTAAAGAGGTTTTGAAAGATTATCACTAATGCATCCACTATTTCCTGAGCTACTTCCTTAAGTACTCTGGGATGCAGCCTATCTGGCCCTGGGGATTTATCGGCCTTTAATCTATTCAATTTACCCAACACCACTTCCCGACTGACCTGGATTTCACTCAATTCCTCCTTTGACCCACAGTCCCCTGCTATTTCAGGCAGATTATTTATGTCTTCCTTAGTGAAGACGGAACCAAAGTAGTTATTCAATTGGTCGCCATATCCTTGCATGATCAACTCACCTGTTTCTGACTGCAAGGGCTTATAAAAACTTTTGCAGTCAGTTTTTATGTTCCCTGTTTTCTTTCATAATCTATTTTTCCTTTCCTAATTAAGCCCTTTGTCCTCCTCTGCTGGTCTCTGAATTTCTCCCAGTCCTCTGGTATGCTGCTTTTTCTGGCTACTTTGTACGCATCATCCTTTGCTTTGATACTATCCCTGATTTCCCTTGTTATCCACGGATACACTACCTTCCCCGATTTATTCTTTTGCCAAACTGGGATGAACAATTTTTGTAGTTCATCCATGCAGTCTTTAAATGTCTTCCATTGTATATCCACCGTCAACCCTTTTAGAATTAATTGCCAGTCAATCTTGGCCAATTCACGTCTCATACCCTCAAAGTTAGCTGAGACTGGTCTCTTGAACCTTCCACATAGGCAGCACCCGAGGTCAGGATCGAACCCGGGTCTTTGGAGCAGTGCGGCTGTGGCTCTCCTAGCTGCACCTGTGCTGCCTAACATATGCATTAAAGAAAGTTGTATCAGACGAGCAAACTCCATGGGCATCAAATACTGGCTCATATGTTACAGGAAGCTGAAATAAAGCATGATTTAAAATCCAGTTTTACCGGATCAAAATAAGGCTGCTCTGGCCAATTAACTGGAATATAATATTCTCCACATTGTGTGGGCAGCCAACAAGTTACTCATGGAAACATTCTCATATACAGGTTGCTCTTGAATAGAAATCGTGCTGATTCAAGTACATTTGCAGCTGTTCAATCAAAATATTTCAGCAAAGTGCCAGATAACTAAAAGTCCCACTGGAATTATAACTGAAGCAACCTCACACACATTCTCAGTAAACAGAAGTTGTCCGATGAGCCCATTTTGAATCTTAATTGTCAAAAGATCAAGATTGTTTCATTCCTGCAATCACCATAGTTCAGTGGGTATCCAGAAAGTACTTGGGTCCTGATACACAAGATGAACTGGCTATAAGGTCTCAGTTTTTACTCTTCCCCACCCCGGCACAGACTTGAAGATGGCTCTGTTGATAGGATAAGCATCATAATCTATGGCAAGGAGGAACGAGGGAAAATACACTTGCACTTCATCAGTAACCTATTTACTCCCACTATTTACTCCCTTTAGCTCCACCAAAGGCCTTCTACAACTAATTAAACTCAATGTTCCGTCGCTGTTCTAGCGATGGAAGCCAGCAACCAATTTTCACAAAGCAAGATCCAACAAACAAGAACGACATGATATCTGTTTCAGAGACATTGGTTGGAGCATAATATTGGCTCGGATCCCCGGGGAATAAAACCATTGCTCGCGAACAAAACAAACAGCTGACAGAACTCAGCGAGTCAGGCAGCGCCTGTGGAGGGAATGGACAGGCAATGTTTCAGGTCAGGACCCTTCTTCAGATAGCCAATTTCCCTGCACAGATGATGCCTGACCCACAGAGATTTTCCAGCTTTTGTGTTTTGCTAATGAGTGCAGCAAAATTCCAGTGTCATTGTTACAACATTGCATTTTCTCACTGACACCTTGGAATGTTTTTTCACATCGGAGGGGTCATCAAGTGTTAAAGGTGTGCCTAGAAATGGCATTTTCAATACTGCATCTTTTCATCACAGATGTCTATCTTGATTTTGCTCTCAAGTATTCAGTTGGCTCAAGTTTATTGTCATACATACAACTTGGGTGAGGTACAGATGCACAAAAATGTTGCTTGCAGTAACATCATAGGCACTCATGGACTCAGGCAGCAACACATAAAAAATAAATAAATAAGATAGACACAAAATGCTGCAGTAACTCAGCAGGTCAGGCAGCGTCTCAGGAGAAAGGAAAAGGAATATTTCAGGTTGGAACTCTTCTTCCCAAACAAGATTAGTTACTGATAAATCCATTCGGGCAAAATGGAAAAGCAATCCTTGCCCTATTAGCGGTTTCTAGTGAAAACTGATTCCATGGGAAATGGTCGAGGCAAATGGCTTTGATGCTGTCAAATGAAAGCTTGGTTGAGTTTGAGGGAAAGCGTAATATAATACAATTGAGTCAGGACGAGGAGGAGGAGACTCATTCTCAAAGGATCACCAGACCAATATAATTGGAAGAATAGCCTCACACCGAGCACTCCTCACTAGTTACCCATGTGACCCCCCCCCCCCCCCCATCGCGCACCAGAAAGGTTAACATTCTTGTCTTTCTTTTCAATTTGCTCCATAACGCAGCAATGGCTGCCTCGCCAACAGTCTGTCTGTCCCTTTCTTCTCCGTTGGTTTTTAGTGTTCTTTACCTTGTTTTATTCATGTGGGGGGTGGGGGAGGGGGGTTGGGGAAAACCCTTTCCAATCTCTTACCTCGACGGAGAGGCGATATTTTCCATATCGTATCTCCATCCGCACTGCGGCCTAACATCGAGGAGTTGGCGGCCTTTGCTGGAGACCGATTTCGAGAGCTCCACTGCGGGACTTTAACATCGCGGAGCCTGCAATCCCTTTGCCAGGGATCGACCTTTGAGCTCTACCGCAGGTGCCTGCGAACTTTAACATCGTGGGGCTCATGGTCGGGAACTCCAAGCCGCAGGAGCTTCGATCTCCCCGATTACGGATGGTTCGACTGCCCTGACCGGGGGGAGAAAAATGAGGGAAGAAGTTTGGACTTTATTGCCTCCCATCACAGTGAGGAATGTGGGGAATCCACTGTGGTGGATGTTTATGTTAACTTTTATGTAGTTGTGTGTCTTGTTGCTTGTTTACTGTGGCTGTAGTGTAATTCGCATGACACTGTACTTTAACTGGTACCCATGACAATAAGAGACCTTTGAACCCTTTGAACCTTGAAAACCAACTCAACTTTCTCCTCCACCAATTTTACAACCTGATGAGATTTCCACTCTCACCGAATTTAGGGGCTCTTGATTTTAGACTAGTTCAGGTACAGTGCGGAAACAGGCCCTTCGGCCCACGGAGTCCGCGCCGACCAGCGATCCCCGCACATCAACGCCATCCAAAACACACCAGGGACAGTGTACAATTTTACCAAGCCAATTAGCCTACAAACCTGTACGTCTTTTATACCTCAGTCACTCCACTAGTGACAGGCATGTTTTCAGTCAACAGTTGAAGATGTTTGAAATACCCTCTGCAAGTTTCCATTCTATCTCTTTCTTTCCTACTCAAAAATGCTATTGAAAACCTACTGTTTTGTCCAGTTTATTAGTGATTTGCCCGTACCTGGCTCACGCTTAATTTGAGAATCTCGTCTCAAGACATTTTGTCTCATCAGAAGTGTTAAGCAAATGCTTTTTGTTATTTTATCACCAATAGATTGCAGGAAACACTGAGGGGATATGGATAATTTGCTTCCACCTGTGAACTCTCAGCCACTCTGTAGTAAAAGAGAGACCTGGAGCAAACAATTGAACCGCAGTCATTCGGGAAACTACCAAAATGTTACAGCAGCTGTCTGTACGCAGTTGAGAAATCAAATACAAAGAGTTTGGATCAGTTTACAGATTCAACCTGGAAACAGGCCTTTCCAGAGAGTCTACCTATTCACACACCACAGACTGTACCCAAGGTCAGGATCGAACCCAGGTCTCTGGCGCTGTGAGCCAGCAGCTCTACCAGATGCACCAAGGTGCCTCCCACATTTGCAGGAGAGATTAACTCTGCCCAAACACCAGCAAATGTGTCTCGCGTCATTAAAATATGTTCACCAGTCTTGTGTTTTGCTATCACTTAGACATGTACTTTTCTTCAAATACCATTGTCAGATAATTGTTTTGTTGCCTTTCAAATGACTTAACGTGAAAGAAATTTGATGATACAACTTGGAGTCTCGATGTTAAATCAATTATGACATTGCTTCATGGTTGGAAAGAAACTCTAGATAGATTGACCATACCTCTGCATGGAACGTCACATACTGGAGACGGGACACAGAGTCCGTGAAGAATGCTAATGGGTCCCTGCAATGTCGAGTGCAAGCAGCTGTAATATCTGCATACACCAGGTTAGCCAGGATACGGAATACTATACATTGATGAAAAACCACAGAGCTCCCAGCACATGACTGTACAGCTGAATTATTTTATCTTCCTATTGTCTCCATCAACAAAGGTCTCCAACAAGGGAGGTTACACCATCCACGCGGAAGGCAATGTGAAGAAAGAAAGAGCCTCATATTCCTTCAGGAAGTTTAGTTTGGTTTAGTTTGGAGATACAATGTGGAAACAGGCCCTTTGGCCCACTGAGTCCGTCCCAACCAACAATCACCACATACAGTAGTTCTATCCAAAATTCCAGGGTCAATTTATAGAAAGATGACAATTAACCAACAAACCCGCACACCTATGGAATGTGGGAGGAGACCGGAGCACCCAGAGACAACCACAGGGAGAACGTGCAGACTCCGTACAGACAGCACCTGTGGTCAGTATCCAAACTGGGTCTCTGGCGTTGTAAGGTGGCAACTCTACCGCTGCGTCCCCCTGCCACCCTGGCCTCACCAATTTAGCGAAGGTACGACTCTAATGTCAGAGTAATGAGGGCCTGCAAGATCTCACAATTCTGTTTCAGTCCGGGTCAAGTGATGAATATTAGCTTTGCCAACACATCTCAAATACATTATTAGCTGGCTGCGAGCTATCTTTGCACTTAAACTGTTTATGATTATCTAGGATCCTAAAGAATCTCTCTCACTGTCAGAAACGCACAGAGCTTTGTAACCATAAGCAGGCCAAAACGTGCTCCCAGTTCACTGTTGCCGCTCAGTTAATGTGCGTGTGCAGCCAGAGGATGTAATCCTGTGCAGATTCAGACAATCAGAACTCAGTGGTACAAAGCCGAGATAGTCACAAACCAAATCAATAAAAACATAGTGCCCTCCATAATCTTCACAGGCGTTTGTAATTGCTCAGGTGTGTTTAAATGCCGCCTTAATGCAGGTATAAGAGAGCTCTCAGCACCTAGTCTTTCCTCCAGTCTTTCCGTCACCTTTGGAAACTTTTATTGCTTTTTATCAACATGAGGACCAAAGCTGTGCCAATGAAAGTCAAATAAGTTATTATGAGACCGAGAAACAAGAATAAAACTGTTATAGACGTCAGCCAAACCTTAGGCTTACCAAAATCAATGTTTGGAACATCATTAAGAAGAAAGAGAGCAATGGTGAGCTTACTAATCGCAAAGGGACTGGCAGGCCAAGGAAGACCTCCACAGCTGATGACAGAAGAATTCTCTCTATAATAAAGAAAAATCCCCAAACAGCTGTCCGACAGATCAGAAACATTCTTCAGGAGTCAGGTGTGGATTTGTCAATGACCATTGTCCGCAGAAGACTTCATGAACAGAAATACAGAGGCTACACTGCAAGATGCAAACCACTGGTTGGCCACAAAAATAGGATGGCCAGGTTACAGTTTGCCAAGAAGTACTTAAAAGAACAACCACAGTTTTGGAAAAAGATTAACTTATATTAGAGTGATGGCAAGAGCAAAGTATGGAGGAGAGAAGGAACTGCCCAAGATCCAAAGCATACAACCTCATCTGTGAAACACGGTGGTGGGGGTGTTATGGCCTGGGCATGAATGGCTGCTGAAGGTACTGGCTCACTTATCTTCATTGATGATACAACTGCTGATGGTGGTAGTATAATGAATTCTGTAGTGTATAGACACATCTTATCAGCTCAAGTTCAAACAAAGGCCTCAAAATTAATTGGCCGGCGGTTCATTCTACAGCAAGACAATGATCCCAAACATACTGCTAAAGCAACAAAAGAGTTTTTCAGAGCTAAAAAATTGTCACTTCTTGAGTGGCCAAGTTACTCACCCGATCTGAACCCAATCTGAGCATGCCTTTTATATGCTGAAGAGAAAACTGAAGGGGACTAGCCCCCAAAACAAGCATAAGCTAAAGATGGCTGCAATACAGGCCTGGCAGAGCATCACCAGAGAAGACACCCAGCAACTGGTGATGTCCATGAATCGCAGACTTCACGCAGTCATTGCATGCAAAGGATATGCAACAAAATATTAAACATGACTACTTTCATTTAGACGACATTGCTGTGTCCCAAACATTATGGTGCCCTGAAATGGGGGGATTATGTATAAACACTGCTGTAATTTTTACATGGTGAAATCAAAATGTATAAAAATGGCATTTATTAAAATTTGACAATGTGCACTTTAACCACATGTGATTTTTTTCAATTCCAAATTCCAAATTGTCGAATACAGAGGCAAATAAATAAATGACGGGTCACTGTCCCAAACATTATGGAGGGCACTGTATAATGCTCCCTGCTAGGTACACAAAACGCACACACACCTGCGCAGTTTAAGTATGAGAATTTTGACAGGGCTACACAGAGTGGATGCGGGGAGGATATTTCCCCGGCTGGGATGCTTGGAATCAGAGGTCAGGGTCCCAAGTTATGGGCTATGATCTTTAGAACTGTTCTGAGAAGGGAGGAATTGTTCACTCAGAGAGCGGTGGCCCTGGGAAACTATCACCAAGAGCTATATAGAACAATCGGTGGACATTTTTCAGGAGGGGATACATTTATAAACACAAAACACAAAATGCATCAGAGTGTATGAGGGGATTGAGTGGGTATGTGATGTTCAGAGAGACCATGATAGTGTTGCAGGCAGAGCATGTTCCTCATACCACCCTTCTCAAATACAGTCTGCAGGGATCGTTACAATTGATTCTCGTTGCATGCCTCACTCAAATAAAATCATACACTTTCTCAACACATTCACAGACTGACCCAATCAATACAGTTCTGCTCAATTTCAAACCCGACGCTAGTCAGTCTGCAAGAGATCTCTCAGCGGAGAAGGTTATCTGATACAAAACCCATTAGATATGCAATGCATGGAAAAGCAGGAAATAGAATCAAACAGGAAGACAATGTTGCTCTGGTCCATTACCAGAGCAACATTACGTCGGTATGGGAAACCCAATCACATCTCAGTTTAAAACCCTTGAGAAAACATCCAGCAAATCCACACAAAATATTGATCATTATTATTGAAAACGCATAGGCCCAAATACAAAACAAAGCTGATCACAGAGTTTATTTTACATCCAGTACACATTTTTAAATTGATTGAAGTTATCAAAATTGACCAAATACGTGCACAAAACATTACGCAGAGGGAATAATAACAATTGGTTCACATTGCACACCCTGCCCAGAGACTGCTCGGTATATTTAGATTTCCAACCATATTGACAGACATAGGAAATGCATTATATTCCTACATCAGTAATCCAGGGGCACGCCCAAATGCCACCAAGGGCAGCTGTGGAGTTTTAATGGTTGATATCCTGAATTTATTTTTAATCTTAATCTTCAAAAGCCGATTATAAGCCCTTGTTCTGCCCTTACCTGGTCTGGTTTATCAATGACTCCAGACTCACACCAACATGGTCAGCTCTCCAATGGCTGAGCAAATGGAGAGGGGCTCTAGCGAGGGTGTGGAGGAGGTTTACCAGAATACTGCCTGGATTAGAGAGTTTCAGTTACATGGAGAGAGAGGTTGGATAAACTTGGACTGTTTTCTCTAGAAAGTCAGGGGTTGAGGTGAGACTTGATAGCAGTATATAACATTTTGAGAGGCATAGATAGAGTAGACAGTCAGAACCTTTCCCCCAGGGTGAAAATGTCTAACACAAGAGGTGTAAAGTGAGAGGGAGAAAGTTTAATGGAGATGTACAAGGCAAGTTTTTTTGTACACAGAGAGTGATGGGGTCTGGAACGCATCGCATGGGGGTGGGGGTGGTGGTGGATACGATAATGGCGTTTAAGATGCTTTTTGATTGGCACATGGAAGTACAAGGGATAGAGGGATAAGGTAGATAAGATTAGATTTGGTGCAAACATTGTGGGCTGAAGGGCCTGTTCCTGTGCTGTGGGTTCTTTGTTCAATGGAACAAATGATGCCCAACCCAAATAATTGATTGAAAGAGACAGCATGGAAACAGGCCTGTAAGCCCACCGAGGCCATGCCGACCATAGATCACCCATTCACACTTGCCCTGTGTAAATTCTCTCACGAGGACAGTCGAATGATTTCCTCTCACAGAGCCAAACCATAAATGGGGGAAAACGGTCCACAGGGTCTTGGAGCAGATTCATTGAGAGGAAAAGACCAGCAGCACACACTCATTTCAATGTAATACGGCTTACATAAACTCATGCAATCCAAGCAAACATTTGTATGTACTTAATGACTCCCATCATTTAGTTACAAGGAAATGTTCACACCTTATCCTTTTGCCAACAACAGCCCAGAAAGCAATTAGCAGCACAGTACTCATAACATGAACATAACAAGCGAGACCATATGACTATGACCAACAATCACATCTCTTTCTGTTTTCTCCATGTGATCTGCTGGAATAGCTCCAGTTGCTTGAGGGTTTTGGAAAGACAAGTATATATTTTATCCTCTTCATTGGTCATCTATTTTTAAACCACCCTCACGAGGAAAAGAAGATAAAAATAATGATTTGATTTGCTTTTTTTTCCAGGGAGGTGCTGGGGACATTGAGGAGAGGTGGATGGGTGCAAGAGCAAGGGTCCCATTATATCATGACTCTGCCAACCAGGGTATGGGGTTGAACTAACTGGCTCACTGCCCTTGGAACACCAATCCATTTGGTGATCCATATCAGTTGAAAGAAAGGTTCCGACCCGAAATGCCCCCTATCCATGTTCTCCGAGGATGCTACCTGACTCACCGAGTCACTCCAGCACTTTGTCTTTCTTTGTAAACCAGCACCTACAGTTCTTTGTTTCTGCTCTCTATTCATTTTGTGAGCTTGCTTGCATTTACAGGTCAAAAATAAATCCAACCAGCCAAATCACAATTTGCAACTTGCAACTTGTGACCAATGCAATGAATAAATGAGTTGTCCCCACACTGGCCTACAAACCTCGACATCTTTCGAGTGCAGGAGGAAACTGGAGATCCCGGAGAAAACATACGCAGGACATGGGGAGAAAGTACAAACTCCGCACAAACCGTAGAGATTTATTTCAAAAGAATAGTTGGGTGCGAGCAGTCACCAGATCATCACACCTCACATTTCCATACAAGTGGTCTCTACGTTAATGATTTAAGATTTTAAAATATTTTAAACCAATTTTGCTCAGAGACAATAGCAACAAGGGTCAACATGTTGAAATGCTGAAAAGCAGATGCTGAAGTCTGAAATAAAAACGTGGGTGGGACTGCCGCCTTACAGTGCCTGGGACCCGGGATCCTGGCTACGGGTGCTGTCTGTGCGGCGTTTGTACGCTCTCCATGTGACCACGTGAGTTTCCTCTGGGTGCTCCGGTTTCCTCCCACACTCCAAAGACATGCAGCTTTGTAGATTCATTGACTTTGGTAAAATTGTAAATTGTCCCTAGAGAGTAGTAAAGTGCTAGTGTACAGGGTGACTGCTAGTTGGCACGGACTTGATGGGCCAAAGGGCATCTCTGAAGACTAAAGTCTAAAGAAAATGCTGGAGGGGAAAAGAGGAAAAAAAAAAAAAAAAGAAAATCAGCAGGTTAAGCAGCATCTGTGGAAAGAGAAAGTTAATCTTTCATGTCCAGGGCCCTTCATCCGAATCGGAAAAGAGAAAAGAAACAAGCTAGTCTCGGCAGCTGAGCAGATGAGGGAAATTGTTGGTGAAACAGAGGAACAGCATCAGAGATTATGTTGTTTGGATCTCCCTCAGTATCCCTGGGATCAAAGTGCTTAGCTAAAGGGCTCACACGCATCAGGATAGTTAGATATATCAATACATGAGAAACTGCAGAAGCTGAAACCTCAAGCAAAAGACAAAGTGCTGGAAGAACTCAGTGGGCCAGTCAGTGTCTGGTGAGGGAGTGCATAGATGATGTTTCGAGTCGGGACCCTTCTTCAGTTTACTAAGAGTGGTAGTAGCTCACTACTCCCAACAGACTGACTTCTGAAGAAGGGTCCCGAATCGAAACATCATCGGTCTGCTCCCTCCAAAGATGCTGCCTGACCTCTGACTTCCTCCAGCACTTTGTGCTTTGGTTACATTTATGGTTCTTTCTTGCTCACTAACTATTCCAGACACATCAGCCAGGCTACATTGTGCACTCCAGTTCAAGGATAATATAAAAGCTTCATGGATGATGAATTGTTATTTGAGGGCAGTGTCATCCATATTACCAGCTGCACTGTGCAGGCAGCGTGGGCTCATCTCACAAGAAGGTGCCAACAAGAAATAAAAACGAAGAGATTACAGAAGCTGGAAATCTGTAAACAGAAAAGGCAAGAAAGATTCATCGGGTCAAGCAGTGTCTGAGTGAAAAGAAACTGGGTTCATGTTTCAGATCAAATACACTTCATCAAGGCTCGAAGGTTAGATTTAGGCAGGAAGAGCGATGTGGGACTTAGAGAATATCTCTGCTAGGGTACGGCCAGGTTTTCCATGGGGTTACGCCAATGATCAATTTGACTAGTTGGTGGGTTCATGAGGATCGTTTACGTCAGCCGAGAGTGAAAACGCAGGTTCCTCCCAAGCAAATGTGTTATACAAATATTTCAGGTTGATGTGGAGTGAATAACAATATCTGAAGATGTTTTCTGCTAGCTGAAATTTTATATTTGCTTCTTTACGTAACACGTAACATTTGCTGGGGTGATCTACACAGCCTCTCTCCTCCAAAACAAACAGACTATACAGTCATTATCACAGTTGTGTTTGCTGGCACTTGCTCTGAACAATTTGGGCACCGTATTTTCTAAATTAACTTGGTGCCCTTCAAGCAAAAACAACTGCATCCGCTGTTGGGGATTTTATGAGATTGTAAAATGCCTTAAATAAATAAACATTTTGAAACACTCATGAGAAGTTTCAAATTAAATTAAATTAAAATAGAATTGTTGAATGGCAATAAAGCTTGTGGTTTTCTTTAGCAGTTGTAGTGTTTGGTTTAAGTGTTTGGTTTATTTGTCTCAAAGGGAACAGGAGTCCACGCCTCCAAACTGCCCTGTTTATTGTAGGTGTGGGATGCAGGTCAGCCGACTGCTTTGTCAATAACAAAATAGTCACCGCCTTTTATTGTGCAGGGCAACATGAGAGAAGAAATGTAACAGGGGGTGTGAGTCAATGTCAGAGCGTGTGAAGGAGAAAGACACAAAAAGCTGGAGTTACTCAGCGGGACAGGCAGCATCTCTGGAGAGAAGGAATGGGTGACGTTTCGGGTCGAGATAAGGTTACAGATAAGGGAAAACGAGAGATACAGACGATGATGTGGAGAGATAGAGAACAATGAATGAAAGATATGCAAAAAAGTAACGATAATAAAGGAAACAGGCCATAGTAAACTGTTTGTAGGGTGAAAATGAGAAGCTAGTGCGACTTGGGTAGGGGAGGGATAGAGAGAGAGGGAATGCTGGGGCTACCTGAAGTGAGAGAAATCAATATTCATACCACTGGGCTGGCTGTGAGCTGCCCAAGCGAAAAATTAGATGCTGTTCCTCCAATTTGCATTTAACCTCACTCTGACAATGGAGGGGTCCGAGGACAGAAAGGTCTTTGTAGGAATGGGAAGGAGAATTAAAGTGTCCAGCAACTGGGAGATCAGGTTGGTTCATGCGGGCGGAGCGAAGGTGTTCCCCAAAACAATTGCCCAGTCTGCGTTTGGTCGCACCGATGTATAAGAGACCACATCTTGAACAAAGCAAAGAGAAAGGAGAAAGACTAAAGAAGGAGAAAGAAACTGAAGGAAAAAGACGTAGGCTGGAGGTTTTGAGGGAAGAGGAGAAAATGAAAACAGCAACAGCTGCTGTTTGAAGTTCTGGCAAAAGCCCAGCGAGATGAGCAAGCAGTGAGTGCATTGATTCTTCACAACACAAACAGCGATGCAGTAAGAAGATGGAGAATGGGCTGGAGTTTGGAACAATTGGGAACACTGAATCTTGAATCTTGGGCCGGATTGAGAGAATGGGAGTCGGAGGTAGGGGGGGGGCAGTTGGATGGGACAGGGGAAGAATCTCCAGGATGAGTAGCTCTGTGTACAACTATTGCTTAAAATTCCCTGATGTCCTACCTTGATATGAACGCATCAAACGACCAGAACATCTACTCCACTACATTTCTGAACACTCGTGCCCAAGGAAGAGCACGAGAACAAGAGCAGCTATTTCCCACAAAGCTTTGAATGATGTAGCATTGATAAACTGAAGGCAAAAGAGAAGCAATGAAGAGAATAAAAAGCAACGCAGGGATGACAAGAGATTCAAGGGCAGGTAAGGCTGATGCGTGTGCATGCAAAGAGAGAGGAAAACAATTAAAATGGCTGTAAGGAAAACCAAACAGGTGCATGATAAATAGTCGCACACAATGAATACATTAAACCAGGTTTGGCCAACTCCTTTAGTACACTTGGTCTGAATCATTTATAAAGAACCTCATCTGCCTGTGCGACATCTTCAGGAAATGGAAAAGCAATCAATATATCGAGCAATTGAGTAAAAGCTTCCCTCCTCTACAAATGCTACGTACTTGGGAAGGCCAAGTACAGAGCAGGAGCCTGACTCGCAGTTCAGGGGATAAGGTGCACACTCGTCATTAGATCATCAGTTTCTGCGACTGCCTGTACTTCCAGACTTATTTTTTGAGGCAAGGCTTTGTATTTTATGACAACATTTATTTTGAACTCTGCATATGATGCTCAAAACAAAAGGAGCCATTAGCGGTATTTTAGATTGAACTTGTGTGAGAATAAAGTGTCTGATTTCTTTGCCCAGATTTCACAGCTGCGATGATGACAGAACTGTCAGCAATCGCAGTTACTGCACTGTGAAAATGGCAGCAACTTTTGACTCCAGGGGGGAATCTGTTCAATTGGCAATGCTGGTATTTTAGGCTCCATTGCTGTTGTTTCATTGTTTCATTGCTGTGAAACTCTGGTATAAGGAAGCTAAAAGAAAGTTCAGTGCCAATCAAAGCCAAACTTGCCGGTGAGCAGATTCCCTGGCTCCACAAAAACACAAGGATAAACCAAATGAAGAAGGGTTTCGGCCCGAAACATTGCCTATCTCCTTTGCTCCATCGATGCTGCTGCACCCGCTGAGTTTCTCCAGCATTTTGTGTAACCCTAAACCAAATGCAGGTTGGGGGAAATCACTTGGCGGGGCACTTGTGCTCAGTCTGCAAGAGTGACCCTGAGCTTCAAGATGCCGGCTAGCTTAATTCCCCATCCTACTCGGACTGCCTAACCGGGGCCTCGTGCACTGTGATGGCGAGGCCTGACACAAGCGTGAGGGACATTATTCCTTTTCCATCCGGGCCTACAGGCCCCGATTCAATCCGCCAACTTTAGATAACTCGCTCTTTCTGTTTAATCCTGCCGTTTCTGCCTGTAGACTTTTTTTTTTTTAATCCCCCATGTTTTTGTATAGTCAGACAATATTAACATTAAACAGCTTAGACAACATCATTACACAAAAAAGCTTTGTTTCATTTAACTGCCCCATTATCTCACCCGAGCTGCGAAATGTCCTTTGTTCTACACGTCCCCTTCAACTCACTCACCGCACAGCCCGGTTTAACTTGCAGTGACCCTTGGCCACAGAATCTCTCAAGACATACATTGAAACATAGAAAATAGGTGCAGGAGTAGGCCATTCGGCCCTTCAAGCCAGCACCGCCATTCAATATGATCATGGCTGATCATCCTAAATCAGTACTCCGTTCCCGCTTTTTCACGCATATCCCTTGATTCCGTTAGCCCCAAGAGCTAAATCTAACTCTCTCTTGAAAACATCCAGTGAATTGGCCTCCATTGCCTTCTGTGGCTGAGAATTCCACAGATTCACAACTCTATGGGTGAAAAGGTTTTTCCTCAACTCAGTCCCAAATGGCCGACTTATTGCCTCCTTATTCTTAAACTGTGACCCCCTGGTACTGGACTCCAACATCGGGACCATTTTTCCTGCATCTAGCCTGTCCAATCCGTTAAGAATTTTTGGTTCCATAGATATCCTCTCATCCTTCTAAATTCCAGTGAATATAAGCCCAGTTGATCCATTGCACATTGGGATCATGAGAAATAAAGACAGGGTGCAAAACAATATTGTCTGTGAGTGTCTAAGTCAAAATAGGTTAAGCCGACCCAGAATTGGACCTTCCACCAGAGCCCAGTATTACTCCTATTACTCCAGTGCCAAGTATGCTTGCCCAATGTGGGAACACTCTTCGCATGAAACTAATACTGGCCTGGTACTAAATGGCATTATCATAGGCTAGCTTTCGTGGAGTGGGGGCAGACTTGTTCAGCGGTTGGTGCTGTTACCTCACAGCACCAGACACCTGGGCTCCATTCTGTCCTACAGTGCTGTCTGTGTAGAGTTTTCCCATTTCCCTGTGGCTGCATGGGATTACTCCGGGTGCTCCTGTTTACTCACATATCCCATAGACGTGGTGGAATTGCAAGTTGATGGACCACCATAATTGCCCTTTGTATAGCTGGGAGGCAGAAGAATCAGGAGGAGCTGGAGGGCGGAGGGATTGAGTAGATGAGGGTGCAAGAGGAAAGTTATATTTTATCAATGCGTATTGTGTTTACAGCCCTGTTACATGCTGCATGTAAGAATTTCATTGTCAGTACATGTGACAATTAAGCACGCCTGACTCTTTCGAATGCCTCACAGTTCTCCTTTCTGCTCTCTTCAGCACTCCAGGATAGGTTGCATTGATTCCTGGAGAAATGGCTGGTTTTTGGCCCTCATACTTGCATCTGAGACTTATCGGAGTATTGATTGCGTTTAAAATATGATTACCATTCATATTATCGTTCCCCAATATACAGGTCAGTACACTGCATCTATTTTGAATACATTGCAGCTTTTCCGTTGTTCAATTCTTTCCAACTCAAGCTTCCTGTTGAGTTACTGAAGAAATTCCACACCGCATTCCTCTGTAGCAATTTTCCTTACTCAATCTGAGTTGTCAATCTCGATATTACACTTTACAAAAGGGCCGACATTTAAACGTTGAATAAAATCCATCTTGGCATTTTAGATTTCTCCTCAAATTCTTTGGCACGAGGGCTGGTTAGAAATACACAATTCCAGTCATTCGTCTTGCTGACTTCCAACATGTTATTGAACTTGATGACTGGACGCAGTTCCCTCAAGAGAGCCACAGGTTCCAATTCCCAAACATATTATTCATTGCTGCCAAGTCAAAAAGAGCACCATCTCCTGCAAGAAGCCATGAGGTAATTATTGCCCGGCATTTACTGACTCTTATCTCTCAGCTAGTTGTATTTTATTTCTCTGTGGAATTTTGAGTTTAATGTATTGCCATTTTTCTTCCAAGAATGCCCAACTTTGGAACTCCACTCTCCAGAGCCATTTCTATGTGAAAACTATTAATTTCATACAGTCCTGAACAAAAATCATCTTGATTCTCCCGCCACAGATGCCAACTGACCATTTCAACAATAATTGCTTTTCTCTGAAATATTTCTTATTTTCCTTCAAACTTATATCTGATTGACCAATGCAGTGCATTAATGTAGACTCCATATCCTTGCATTCACTTCAACAAGTTATCTCGTACAGGTCCACAACCCTTACATTTGTGGTGGCTAACCAAAGATCATGGTGGATATTTATATCATAAACTAGATAGGGTTAGACATGGATATATATTTTGTACTAATCCCTAATCTTAAAATAATAGCCAGCCCACCCGAAAAAATTGAGAAGCACTTTTTCCACAGAAAAAATGTGGCCATCTGGATAATTCCATTCCCACAAGTAGATTGTTCTCGAGGAACATTGCCCCAGGGCTCAACAGGTCAGGCAGCATCTGTGGAAAGAATGGACAGACGATGTTTTGGAAAGAATGGCCCCGACCTAAAATGTCAGCTGTTCCTTCTCACCACAGATGGTGCCTGACTCGTTGAGTTCCTCCAGCACTTTGTGTTTAGCTCAAGAGTTCAGCATCTGCAATTCCTTGTCTCCCTTCCCAAATATTATGGATTCATGGGCAACTGGATATTTTTGTAGGGCATGAATCCCAAGGGATATGGAACAATGGGAAACTGGAGTTCGTACATGTATGAGCCATGACTTAACCGAATGAAAAAATAGGCCGGGGGAACAAAATTGCTCTTTCCTCTTCCTGGGTTCTTCCGAAAAGATCAAAGGAGTCTTCCCTGGTGTCCAAATTATTATCTGTCCATAACAGATGTTTATATCTTGCAGTTTCCTGCGTTTATCCTTACCTCTGATGTTCCTTCTCACCCCAAAATGAGTGTAGTGTGAGCTTGCATCCCCTTCCCTTGAGCATTAATGCAATCCTCATTTTTTAATGTGATGAATGAATGGTTGAATGCCGGTGTAGACTTGATGGGCCAAATGGCCTAAATCTACTCCTATTCCTTATGACCTTATCATCCCATATGGTTTCCCCATATACAATTTGCCCCGATATAAACTAACACCATTGTGTATATGCTCAGAAACCCTTCCAATATTCCTGGAGTTGCCTATTCAAGGAATGGCAATTACCTAACAATATAAAGCTCCTTACTTCAAACGCTCACCGCAAAATCAACAATTTGTCAGCATTTACAGGCTCATTTAGAGATTGCAATTGTCAAAAACTGTTTGTTTTTAAGAACCATCAGTTGCAATGCTTGTTCGGCCACTTCACAGAGCAGTTCAGAGTCAGCACATTGTCATGCATGATGGATCACGCACGCTGGGCCATTTACTCCCTGGAGCAGCAGGAATGCACCGAGTAGATTTTTATGGCCAATCCAGTAGTTCCATGATCACCATTACTCATACCAGCATTTTAATCGGCTGAATAATTAACTGCATTTTAAATGTCCCATTTACCATGATAGCATTTGGCTTTGGGAATATCAATCCATTTCTGCACAATCAATGATTCACTGCACATGACCCCGGATAATAATAATAATAATAATATTCCGTGTACAGAAAAAAAGCAAGGCTCTCCTCAAAGATGTTTCCCCTTGATTCCTACAAAGGTAAACTAAAAATAAAAGTAAATTAAAAGCAATGGTCCATCATATTATAACCACTGGTTAAATGCAAACCTCGCGATCTTGGATTACAAATGAATGCTACAGAGCAAATAAGGAGAGACAAATAAAATAAAAGTTGGCCCCATATTACCTCAGCATTGCATGAGCACTACCTGGCGCGTGCAGGACCTCTGGTGCATATTGTACAGGGAGGATAATTTGACCACGGCTGTCTGTGGGATCTTGCTCTGCGCAGTCATTGTAACACAGGAAACATAACAACTGACTGAACATGAGAAGATTGCACAATTAACCTCGACCGGTCCATCCTCTTGGTATATTATTATTTGTGGGACACATATCAGGCAAGGCACCCGAACACCATGCTCTCCCCTTTGAATAAGCTGTGGGCCATTCATTTCCACCCTCGAGGATCAGACAGGGCTATCTTTGGCATCTCGTCTTAAGGACACTAATACAACAGCATTATTGAAGCATCAGCATAGATTTTGTATTAAATGCTCCGAGAGAGAATGGAAACATGATCTCCTGACTTTGAGGTGAAAAGTCGCATGGGTCTATGGTTGGTATCAAGGGTGAAAGTGAGGGCAAGGAAGAGTAATTTGTAACTTACAATCTATATCATTAATGCAAGTCTGCCAGAACAAAAGCATTTGCTATTTTCCCATCTGACCCTTGCTTCCCAACAAGGTTTTTTGCAATTAAGCCATTCATTGCAGTACACTGGGACAGCTTTCACTTCCAGCTTTGAAAGGAGTGGGACGGGGGTGGGGTATCCGTAGGAAGGTGCCTCTAAATGGAACTGATTATTGCATGCAGACTTCTGAAAGGTTTCAGTGATGCCCCCATAAAAAATGAATTAATTTGCTGACATTTGGAAAGCTATTGAGGCATTGTCACTTGTTCTCATTGCTAAAATGTATTCAGTGGTACTACGTCAAACAATTAACAATTTTTGAACTTGAGGCTCTTTTAACGAAAAAGTGATGAACATCACGAAAATAACTACCAAGCAACAGTGAGCCTCAACTCAGCATTCTTCAATGTTGGATCCATCTTCAATCTATAAAGAGATTTCAATTGAAAAAAGCAACAAATGGATGGAAGTTTGCATTTACTGTGTGTTAATCCTCAGTACGCATGACAATAAGAAACAAAACCAATCTTTTTCAAACACATTTTCAACCAAGTGGAATTATAGGCTTTTAAAGTTATGCCGACTCAAGAAATACCCTTGGGTGCAAGGAACAAAGAAGTCGAGGTAGACAGTGGGGAATAAAAGTCATAGCGAAGACAGTGGACGAAATGACGATCAATGAGATTGTAATGAAAATCAGGGGCTGTGCAATGTGTGAGAATTCGAAAAGCATAGACGTCCTGGAGTTAGATTGGTGTGGAGAAGGAGAACTGAACAGTGTTAAAGATTTCAAACCTGCCGTTACTAAATCAGGTGCTGAGTGAACCCACATTAAAAAAGAGGCAGATAGAAGGAACTGCAGATGTTCCAATCTTGAGCAAAACACAAAGTGCGGGAGGAGCTCGGGGGTCGGGCAGCATCTGTGGACCACTGAAATAAAAAGCTGGAAGCCACATGAGACAAGACGGCAGCACAGTGTGGAGGAAACACGGACGGCTGAAGCAGTCTGGGTCAGAACAGCAGGTTTCACAGAGGGGCAGCAGTGAGAAACAGTCTCACAGAACTCCCGTCAGAGAGAGGAGAAGACTTCTTCCAACCAGCCATACTTTGCGGTGATTTCACAGTAGAGCAGTAAAATAGAGACACAAGAAACTGCAGGTGTTGGAACCTTAAACAAAACACAACATGCTGGAGGAACTCAGCGAGCCAGCAACATCCGTGGAGGTTAAAATGAAGTTTTGAGGTTAGATGATGTTTTGGGTCGGGAGCCTTCTTTAGGCTGATGAAAAGAGGCAGAAGTGTTTAGGACAATCTCAGGCTCGCAGGTGATAAGAAGTTGGCAGGGACATGCTGAAATGGTCAATAAAAATGAAGCCAAGGCATGGGTGAGAACTTCGGTTCCAGATGAGCCAAGGCCAGGTGGGGTGCAAAAGGCAAGTCTCTAAAAAGGTCCGCAGTAAAAACTGGAAGTGGCAGCGACTGAAACATAATCCTAATGGAGAAATGTGGGCCAAAGTCCAACAAAAGTACATCACAGCTCAAACATTCCAGGACAGCTACGACAGAGCATCACAGCCCTGTATAAAGCTGGCCACCATTCCTGGCATTTCACAAGCACCCCTCACAGCCAGCTACACAGAATCATCAAAGAGGAGTCATCCATGCTGTCCGGTGGCATCAGTGGCAAAACAAAATACAAGACTTGGAAGGGGGAATAAGGGAAAAGATAATATTGTCGCCTCAACCGACGGGCACTCACAGGCAAGTCAGCACTCAGTCCAAATTACTGAATGTAATTTCAAGTTTTTGTGTACCTTGTTATGAGTTATGACTGTTGGCAGACCAATTTCCCTCCGGGGATGAATAAAGTTCTATAGTATCGTATCGTGACGAGCAGGTCAGGCAATCAGCTGGAAGAGCTTGGCAAAGGGTTACCCTCTCCGCAGTAGGAATGGCACTGCTAGGCATTCCAAATCATAAATAACTTTAGCATCAACCTCCAATTTCTCAATGAATTTTCCACAACAAGAAAATGATGCCAACAGCACCTCTTGGTTTAATTACAGCACCACATTATTAGCGCTCATCTATCATTTTTTCCCCCATTTTAACCAAATAAAGACAAAAATAATGCCTGAAAATGTTGATTTCCAAAGAATTGCCTGTTATCCTCTTCCAACAACAACAACAACAACAGCAACAACAACAACAGTAACAACTTGTGCTGGCAATAAATGTCAACCGTGCAAAATTTACATTTTCATTTGCTTTGCTCTCAGAAAAACATAAAGCTAAAGCAAAAATACAAATAAAATGCTTCAAGCCGTTTGTCTCGATTTCTCTCGAGGCGAATAGTTGAATAACCCTTTTTAAGCTGGAAAGACTGTAGAGAAGATATATGAAAATGTTGCCAGGACTTGAGGCGCTAAGCGATAGGAAGAGGTTGGGCAAGCTCGGACTTTGTTCCTCGGAGTGTCGGAGGCTAAAGGGTGATCTTCTGGAGGTGGATATGATCATGAGGGGAATAGACTGGGCGAATGCACAGAATCTTTCACCCAGAATAGGGGAATCAAGAAGCAGAGGACATTGGAACATTGAGAGGGGAAAGACAGGAACCTGAGGGGCAACCTTTTCACACAAAGGGTGGTGAGTGTGTGAAACGAGCTGCCAGAGGAGGTAGTTGAGGCCAGAACTATAACAACATTTAAAAGACATTTGGGCAAGTACATGGATAAGAAAGGTTTAGATGCATATGGGTCAAACGTGTAACTAGTATAGATGGTGCATCTTGGCTGGCATACGCAGGTTGTGCCAAAGGGCCTGTTTCTGTGCTACATGACTCTACAATTCTATCTACATATACTGTTAAAAGTCTCATCTTGTATGTGTGTGTGCGCGTGTGTGTCTGTACGTGTGTATGTGTTTTTCTACCTTCATCAAAACTCCATGCGGTAGGGCTTAACTTTTTACATATTCTGACACATTTTTCCCCTCCACGCAGTAATCATGTTCACCTATGATTTCATCCTATATTTTACATGTTATTAACGATTCGTTTTTAAAAAAAGGCAAAAAACGGTTCTAACAAACAGCCTTTTTCCAGGACTTTCCAATGGTGATGTCACAATGCCACTCACAGTACACCAATCACAATGGGCTCTCAATTGCGCCGAGTGTCACAATGACATCACACGGTAACTGCAGCTTCTCACAAAGTCTTTTTTCCAGGAGCTTCCAGTGATGATAATCACAATGGGCTCACAAGCTGTCAAGTGCCACATCACCTGCCCCGTGCCACATCACCTGCCACCCCCCCCCCCCCCCCCCCCCCCCCCCCCCCCCCGGTTATTCACAATCCCCGCCCCTCCCCCCGCCCCAGGTTATTCATGATTAAAGTTTTTAAAAAGACATAACCACCTTATAAATCACCAGCTTCCAGTGACGTTCCAGTGACGTCACAGTGCCCCCCCCCACCCCCCCACCCACAAAGGTACAGTGAAACAGATTATTTCACCACCTTCCAGTGATGTCAGGGGAAGGGCCTAAATCAAAAACAGCTTCATCAGCTCCCCAACGCACACCTTTGGGGGTCTACACTTGGTCTAGTACCTCAATAAAATTCCATCAACTGAACCAGGGGACAGATTCTGGGTGCAATAAATCACTACTATTTCTATATCCCTCAGGCTTGTACAACTGAAAACCTTTTCTTTATAAAGATTATTTATAGCATTAATCTAGCACATTTACAGAAGGCATTCATAATTCCTTAAAATATAGATTAAAAACCAAAATGTCGGCTTCACACAATTAGCGAATTGAAGAATGGCGCTTTTATACAGGAATACTTTGTAAATGTCAGGAAAACAAGCTACGTTTGACATTGTCACAGCATTTTAACAGTGAAAAATGCTGCAAGGAACAAAACACTCGATTGTCTATGAACCTCACCCCCCCCCCCCCCCCCCCCCCCTCCAGAAAAATGTGAATAAAGGATAAATTCTTTACTTCATATTAAGGCTGCAGGAATTAGCATTCTGCATGCTGGTTCACCATGCATCATCAGCACACGGGGAAAAGAATCACAGTAAAAATCTTCTTGTGCTCTGTTCCAAATTGTTTGAGTAGATTCCTTTTAATTCTTCTTAATTGCAAGACAGGAGTTGGTGGCAGGTAACTGCAGATTCAGTGTATTCTAGGTCAACTGGCCAGTTCAATAATCAACTGTGCGTTCACCTTAGATGTAAAGCTATATCTTGGAACTCTTCACGAGAAGACGTCCAAAGGGCAGCCCTCATAGCTGTGATTTAAGTATATCAGAGTTAAAAAGCCAAGATTCCACTTTGAATGCATCATATAATTTCCCCCCTTTGAGAACACAGCAACTGCTATTTCCACAGCTGACTCTCGGGTACTTACAATGTGTAACAGCTGAAATGAAATCTAATTTTGTTCATTTACATCTTAATTCCATTTAAAACTCGGAATAAAATAGTGAACGTGCCCATTTCTGAGCAATAATAATAATGGTGATCTTGACACCCTGTGACAATATCCATTTATATGACAACTTTAACCGAGTGAAACAACAATTCTTGAGATATCCGTGAAAGATTTCATACTGGCCTGCTTAGTTTAGTTTAGAGATACAGCGACTCTGCGTCGACCACAGTCACCTGTACACTGGTTCTATCCTAACACTAAGAACAATTTACAGAAGCCAATTAACCTACAAACCTGCACATCTTTGGAATGTGGGAGGAAACTGGAGAAAACCCACGCGGTCATAGGGAGAACATACAAATTCCACACAGACTGCCCCTGTAGTCAGGATTGAACCGGGGTATTTGGCAATTTAAGGCAGCAACTCTACCAGTGTGCCACCCAGTGCTGTGCAGGAGAAGGGTCTTAGACAGGCGACTAAAACATGGTCAAAACATAAAAGATGACAGCTTCAATGCATCTCTGTACAATGAATGGTCACAAAGTGTGCCACCACAACTGGGATTGGATATAATGACCTTGTAAATATTGCAGCAAAGATTTGCTCTTATGATATTCTGGATTCTAGAGGATTATACAAACTGATTTTGCATTCCCTGGAATTTTGAAGATTAAGGAATAATTTGATCAAGGTTTTTTTTTAATGTATCCGATTGAACTGAATGGAAACTGAGAAAAAAAACCCAATTTAACTGGTGGAGGGGACAAGAATGAGAGGGAAATGTCTAAAGATTATGACACAGATCTTTCTGGATGAGTCAAGAAACACTGACACGCTTAGAGGATGAAAGTAGTTTGCAAATTCACTCTCTGCGAATGGCTTTTGATGTCACGATGATTTACTTTTTCAGGTTCTTGTAAATATTAAGGAATTTAGCAGAAAGTTGGGGATGAGGGGAATACACTGTTAGATTGCATCTTAGTTACGATCTTACTGAACAGTCTCATGTTTACAGGGATAAGACACCGACCTTTGTTCCCACATAACGCAGCTTCCAACAGTTTATCTATCAAGAATAAATATCTTAACTTTGTCAAAAGGATGAAGCAGTCACCGGTTTCTTAAATGACTTCCACCCTTGTCAAAATGTGTGATCTGAGACAAGGGAACACCACCCAAACTCTAGCCTGACTGGTGACCATTACCCTTGCCGTGAAAGGAGGACAACAGGAGGACGTTGACCCCCATCGCTATCCAATGACTCAGGCAGCAGAGTCTCTGTGCGATCATTAGCACTGGGTGTGATCTGAGACCAGCAGCAGCTGCGAGACCTCACAGTCAAGGCTACACATGTTAAAGTCTCAGAACGCAGCTAAGGTGGCGGAGGTTTGTCAGTGTGGGAAGTGCTGTAACCAGCACAAGGCAGCAGCTTCTGTGGGCAGGCAAGAAACTGGGAGGATAGGGTGTGGCCATGAGAAAAAAAAGGAGTGTGCTTTCTTTTCAACATCATATCATAGATTATGCATAACTCTTTCAATATAAATCACAAGTCCTGTGTCAGTTAAACCCAACAGTCCCAATGCCTGAGATTCCACTGCTTACGAACATGGTCTATTCAGATATAAGCTATTACCTCATCAACATGAACATTTCAGACGGAGTACTGTTTAAAAAATGTTTACATCACCAATAGATGCAGTAAGAGCCAGAGAAGATATGTGAATGTGTTTAACAGACACCGGGATATGTTATGAGCCAGAACACTGCGTTCAAAGGCAGAATGGGAACAGACTCAACAGTAACTTTCAATAGTGAATTGGATAATTGCTTGGAAGTGGAGAATATTACAAGTCAGTGGGAGAAGAAGAGGTAAAGAGTTAACTGGATTACTCTTCAGAGACCTCAGCGGCTGAGGCATAATGATGGCATCAATCTCCCGAGGTACACAAGTCCATCATTCTGTTCCATCTTCCTCCCATCCATCAGCCAACGCATTTATATTAACAACTGCTCCCTGCTCTGCACTTCAACGCCCCAACAAGCAAACGGCATCCTCGTCTGTTTCCAAAAATGCTTGTCGGATTTATTTTACAAGGGGATAACAAAAGATGTCGAGTCATTTTTTTGGTGTCCCCGGCTGGTTCCAGAATTGATCCATGACTAAGCAGAGACATCATCTCACGCAATCGTTCTGCTCTCTCTCTCTCTCTCTCACACACACACACACTCGGTACAATCTCAGGAGCAACAGTTTGAGGACCCTGGTTGATGTCACCCAGAGGCAGTTTCACTGCTATCAACAAGAGTCTGCCACATCCGAGGCCATCCAAGTGAGGAGGGCAGAGAACCTGATCCGTTGGGTGGGGGGACAGGAGATGGTCTGATCAAACTGGCGCCCGCCACCAACTGATGTTTAACATTATTTATAGACTCTTGCGGTTTGGAAAATATCGAATTAAAAAAAATCCACTTGCATTGAAAGCAAGGAGCATAGAAAATAAACCTCAGGCTCGGGATTAGCGATTATATAACACACACAAACTGCATGTCAACCGAGAAACGTGGACCGGGACTGCAGTGTTGACAAAACGCCTCGTTCAAGGGGCCAAAGCGGGGGAGAATAGCGGCAACTAAACCGTTAGCTTAAGCCTGCTCAAGCGGATTTACCTTTGTAGCGCTCCAACACGTCCTCGTAAGCCTGGAGATAGTCCAGTTCATCGGCGTAGTAGTCAGCAGCAGGGGTGAACCGCGGGGTGTAGCCGGCCATGGGTGCTGGAGGGGCGGCAGGGACCGGGCGGGCGGGCTGTCTCTCTCTCTCTCTCTCTCTCTCTCCCCGCTGGAACTCGGGGCAGAAGCTCCAGCTGAGAGCAAGAGCCGGACCAGGCACCGCCCTCCAGCCCGCCCGCAGCACCAATGCCGAGAGCCGGCCCTGCCTCCTCTCCTCTCGTCTCCGCCTCCCCTCCCCTCCCCTCCCAGCCGGCCCAGGCACAGAAACGAGCCCGTCCCCGTCCCCGTCCCCTCCGGCCACCGCTCCGTCCCCCTCCTCCCCTCAACAACAAGCTGCTGACAGCCTAGCCTGTCCCGTCCACTCCCACCACTCACTGCAAATACTTCAAACACAATCAATTCCCCCTCTTTTTATGTTAAAAAAAAAGACTGCAGGACCGGAGGGGAGGGGGGGGGGGGGGGGAGAATCACTCCACTTGCACCAATCCATCTCACCATCAGATTTCCATTGGAAAACATTGAAACCCGGTGGGCAGCGCTCAAAAAAATCCCCCAGCATTTACGGTGACCTTGTGGAATGGGAAGGGGACGAGTCTGGCTGCGGAACTGCCGGACTGCCCACCTGAGTTACTCGGGGTTGGGGAAAGGTGGCCGAGAAATATATGGGAGGTGATTTCTCCTGGCCGGCTTTCAATTTATATAATAACATATCGCACCTCGTGGCAGGATATTTATTACTCGACATCTTCTGGCACTGGCTGGTACAGTATAACGTACAGTAAATTGCGTTCCATTGTCTTCTAGTGCTTAATGGTCTGTGGTGTTAAACGCATCTGGCGTGGTGTGTTATGTATCAATGAAAGCGACAAGGAGCTCCTCACCAGACGATTCAATACCAGCCATATCAAGTTAAGGAGAAGGGATATGTGACCACAATGTGAATAAATGAAACTACAAAAAAAACATGGTGCAGTTCCCTTGCCTCACACAGCAATGGCTAGGAACTCCAATTCAATGCAACAAACCGTGGATCCAAGCCAAAAGGAAGGAAATTAAAACGAAGCCATCTAGATAACAGAATCAATCTCTGCTGTGCAATAATAAAGATCCTTGCGGCGCAGTTCAGGGTTTTTTTTTCTCTCCTATAATGACGATTATGGGAAAAGCACTCACCGGCTATCCTGAGGACGGCTCGTTCCGCCGGGTCCAGGACCGAGCCTCCTTGAATCTTTCTCTTGGTCCTCTCGTGTTTCGGCAGGTTCCACGGCAGAGTGTCCCCGGGAGCTGGCGACACCGTTCCTGATCTTTGCCCGTAATCATCCTCTTCGTCTGAGAAGTCGGCAGAAGACATGGAACAGGGGCGGCTGCTACTGCCGATACTCTGCGCGGAGGCAGGGGAGCGGGGAGAGGGGGTGGGCGTGGGATGGGGGGTGGAGAGGAGGGGGGTGGTGGAAGCAGACAGACAAAAGATCAAATGAAACACTCACACTCATTGGCTGGCGGGGTCTGAACAAAACACACGTTGAAAACAAAGATCTGTGAACAATCACCTCTCTCTTCCTTTCAATCTGACGACTTCCACTTTTAATACGGCGCGTTTCCAAATTACATGATAACCGCTTTCTTATCGCCAACAGATACATAAAAGCCAAGAAAGGAGAAGGGGAGGGTGTGATTGCGTTTCTGCCTGCCATAAAACTGTATCTGCCTCCCCCATCTGGGCTAAGGTAGACTTACCACACAGCGCTGCAAAATATCCGACCACATACAATGTATTCCTTCCAGATTTGTGTGTGTGTGTGTGTTTTTTTTTAAAGATTGAGAATGAGATTGTTTCTATTGCAAAGGCAACGAGTGGGGTGAGATACCACGCCCAGGCGGCGGAGCTGTGGCTCTCCCCGGTGTTTATGCGACGCGCCAGCTTGCAATCGCTCCCTGGAGGATGCAACGCTGGGGAGGTGAGCGATCCAAGGCCAGACACTGCACCTTCCCGACGCGTTGGCATCGACAGGAGCCAGCCGTCAGTGCACACAGCCCGCAGTTCCGGTTAGAAAAGCCGCCGGCTCCGGTGCATCCCACGGTGACTCGCCGTCCCGCTTAAGGGTTTTGTTAGTTTTCCCCCCTCCCTTCCAAGGCAAACAATGTATTGTGTTTATTCTAGGACTCATTCCCACGTCGCCGACATTATTGTTCATGAGGATGTCCCCGGGCCTTTTTTAAATATTGTGCAAATCCATTCACGTCCTCTTCCCCCCCCCCCCCCCAACCCATCCCATTCAATACAGCAACTTGCGCTTGTCCGACCCTCCAGCTCCCCGCCCAGCGTGAGCGCCGAGCTGCAGCGCATTGGTTGAAGGTGAACGTCTGTCTGGCCGACAAAGGCAACGCCTTGTCACAGTCACAGTCCATGACTACATCCCAGACTGGGGCACAGTGTACAATGCACAAAGGAGGGGTGTAAACACAGAGAGAGGGAGAGAGAGACAGAGAGACTGCAGAAGCTGGTTTACACAGGAGATAGATCTCTGGAGAGATGCTGCCTGTCCCGCTATCTTTACAGAGATTGAGAACTGCGGTCCATCCACTCCCTCTCCCGGAGCAAGAGGGTCATATTCGGAGGAAAATACTGAAGGCAATGACACAGACCGGGAGCGGGACCCTGTCATTGGTTTGTGAAGTGGAAATCTTTAGGTATGTGAAGAGGAAAAAAAAATAGTTAAGACCACAGTTGGACCCTTGAAGACTGAAAAAGGAGAATTTATTATGGGGAACAAGGAAATGGCAGATGAGTTGAACAAGTACTTTGGATCTGTTCACTAAGGAAGACACAAACAATCTTCCTGATATATTAGTGGCCAGAGGATCTGGGGTGACGGAGGAACTGAAGGAAATCCACATTAGGGAGGAAATGGTGTTGGGTAGACTGATGGGACTGAAGGCTGATAAATCCCCAGGGCCTGATGGTCTGCATCCCAGGGTACTTAAGGAAGTGGCTCTAGAAATCGTGGATGCATTGGTGATAATTTTCCAATGTTCTATAGACTCAGGATCAGTTCCTGTGGATTGGAGGGTAACTAATGTTATCCCACTTTTTAAGAAAGGCGGGAGAGAGAAAATGGGGAATTATCAACCAGTTAGCCTGACATCGGTGGCGGGGAAGATGCTGGAGTCAATTATAAAAGATGAGATAGCCACACATTTGGATAGCAGTAACAGGATCGGTCCGAGTCAGCATGGATTTACGAGGGGGAAATCATGCTTGATTAATCTTCTGGAATTTTTTGAAGATGTAACTAGGAAAATGGACAAGGGAGAGCCAGTGGATGTAGTGTACCTGGACTTTCAGAAAGCATTTGATAAGGTCCCACATAGGAGATTAGTGGGCAAACTTAGGGCACATGGAATTGGGGGGTAGAGTGCTGACATGGATAGAGAAGTGGTTGGCAGACAGGAAACAAAGAGTAGGGATAAACGGGTCCCTTTCAGAATGGCAGGCAGTGACTAGTGGGGTACTGCAAGGCCCGGTGCTGTGACCGCAGCTATTTACAATATACATCAATGATTTGGATGAAGGATGAAATTTACATTTCGATGTAACATTTGAAAATTTGCAGATGACACAAGGCTGGGTGGCAATGTGAACTGTGAGGAGGGTGCTATGAGAATGCAAGGTGATTTGGACAGGTTGGGGGAGTGGGCAGATGCATGGCAGATGAAGTTTAATGCGGATAAATGTGAGGTTATCCACTTTAGTAGCAAAAACAGGAACACAGATTACTATCTAAATGGCGTAGTTGGAAAAAGGGGAAGTACAACGGATCTGGGGTCCTTGCGCATCAGTCTATGAAAGTAAGCATGCAGGTACAGCAGGCAGTGAAGAAAGCGAATGGCATATTGGCCTTTATAACAAGAGGAATCGAATATAGGAGCAAAGAGGTCCTTCTGCAGTTGTACAGAGCCCTAGTGAGACCACACCTGGAGTATTGTGTGCTCTTTTGGTCCCCTAATTTGAGGAAGGACATTCTTGCTATTGAGGGAGTGCAGCGTAGGTTTACAAGGGGATGGCGGGACTGTCATATGCTGAGAGAATGGAGCAGCTGGGCGTGTACACTCTGGAGTTTAGAAGGATGAGAGGGGATCTCATTGAAATATAAGATTGTTAAGGGCTTGGACACACTGGAGGCAGGAAACATGTTCCCGATGTTGGGGGAGTCCAGAACCAGGGGCCACAGTTTAAGAATAAGGAGTAAGCCAGGAGTAAGGAAACACCTTTTCTCACAGAGAGTGGTGAGTCTGTGGAATTTTCTGCCTCAGAGGGCGGTGGAGGCAGGTTCTCTGGATGCTTTCAAGAGAGAGCTAGATAGGGCTCTTACAAATAGTGGAGTCAGGGGATATGGGGAGAAGGCAGCAACGGGGTACTGATTGGGGATGATCAGCCATGATCACATTGAATGGCGGTGCTGGCTCGAAGGGCCAAATGGCCTACTCCTGCACCTATTGTCTATTGTCTATTGGGACACACAAATACTGGAGTAACTCAGCTGGAACACCGGGATTGTTTTTGGCAATGAGCTGACACCGCGCGATGGCCCGAGTGGCTTTTTTTGAGCTGTACCATGGTGACATTTTGCTTCCCTCGTGAAAAAAAAGGCATAAGAAAATCCCGGAATGATCGGTCAATCGTATCAATAGACACATGGAACGGCAGTGTTGGAAGGTTGACCAAAAATGCAAAGTGCTGGAGGAATTTGGCGGTCAGGCAGCACCTGTGGAACCTCTCATCCATCTCGACCCATCCACCCCCCCCCCCCCCACCATTACCCCCCAATGCAACAATGAGTCGATCGAAGCGACCCGAAACGTCGCCTCTCCAAACCCTTACCTCCATAGAAGCTGCCTGAACCGCTGAGGTTCTCCAGCAATTTGTGTGTTTTTTTTTAGTCTTATCAATCACCGAGTCACGACGCAAGGAAAACACCTCGGTCACTTTCACAGCCCTGCAAATGTCCCTGTCGGTTCCACAAACATCCCCCCCTCGCTCATCGACAGGAATCGTTAACCCATCTTGCTCTTCACAGGAGCTGCCTGACCCGCTGAGGATTCCGGGCAATTTCTGTTTGTATTCCAGCAGCGGCTGTGCGATTGTATTTATGTTCCAACTGGCGGTATATGGACGGGAAGGGAATGGAGGGGTATGGTCTGAGTGCAGGTAGATGGGACACTAGGGAAAAACAAATGGTCGGCACGGACTGGAAGGGCCGAGAGGGCCTGTTTCCGTGCTGTAATTGTTATATGGTTATATGGTTATATGGCCCTGCACGGGAAGAATGGGCAAGTGGGGCTGAAGTGAAAGGTCATCTTGGAGAATGGTAGAGCACCGGGATGGTGCTCGCCCTCCTCCTTTCCTGCTTCTTATATCCCTGTTTGAATTCTTAAAAACATTGTCCCCACGCGTCTTTATAGTATCTCCCCCGTGAATAAATCGATGCTATTTGTCTCAACGCCACAAAGTCCATTATCTATAAAAACTGAGCAAAATATAAAGTGCTGGAGTAGCTCAGCGGGTCAGGCAGCATCTCCGGATAACATGGATACGCGACGTTTAGGTTTGGGACCCATCTTCAGACTAATTGCAATACTGTAAAATTACTGCAAGCAATACAATTAGTCTGAAGAAGGGTCCCCACCCGAAACGTCACCTATCCATTTTCTCCCGAGATGCTGTCTGACCCGTTGCATTAATCCAGCATTTAATGCATATTTTTGTTATAAACCAACATCTGCAGTTTCTCTGTATTGCATATATGACCTTATGGGTCAGAACCTTTCTTCAGACTAATTTATTAGTGAGAGAGAAAGTTGGGAAAGATGGGTGGGGTGGGACAACGCCTGGTGAGATAAATGGACGGTGAGTGATTGTCTGAAGGTGGAGTAAGTGACAAAAGAGATAACGGTGTAAGATAAAGAGCAAAGTGGAGGAAACATAGAAAATAGGTGCAGGAGGAGGCCATTCGGCCTTTTGAGCCAGCATCGCCATTCATTGTGATCACGGCTGATCGTCCCCAATCAATAACCCGTGCTTGCCTTCTCCCCATATCCCTTGATTCCACTAGCCCCTAGAGCTCTATCTAACTCTCTCTTAAATCCATCCAGTGATTTGGCCTCCACTGCCCTCTGTGGCAGTGACTTCCACAAATTCACAACTCTCTGGGTGAAAACGTTTCTTCTCACCTCAGTCTTAACTAGCCTCCCCTTTATTCTAAGGCTGTGGCCCCTGGTTCTGGACTCGCCCAACATTGGGAGTATTTTTCCCGCATCTAGCTTGTCTAGGAACGAAATGGAAAGCCAGAGGAAGGGATATAGAAGGGGACGGGGACGCGGGAGGGCGGTGGGATAAAGGTGAAATGCAGGAAACAGGAATGGGAGATGAGTGGAGATGTACAGAGACGAGGAAACACTTTTTCTCACAGAGAGTGGTGAGTCTGTGGAATTCTCTGCCTCAGAGGGCGGTGGAGGCAGGTTCTCTGGATGCTTTCAAGAGAGAGCTAGATAGGGCTCTTAAAAATAGCGGAGTCAGGGGATATGGGGAGAAGGCAGGAACGGGGTACTGATTGGGGATGATCAGCCATGATCACATTGAATGGCGGTGCTGGCTCGAAGGGCCGAATGGCCTACTCCTGCACCTATTGTCTATTGAGTGTACGAAGGAGGGAAAGGAGCAGGATGACGGGGGAGGGGGTGTATAGTGAGAGAAATGTGTGTGCGACGGGTTAAGGACACAGGAATTGGAAGGGAGGGGGACGGGAGAGGGCTAGTGGGACATTACTTGAACTTGGAGAGTTCAATGTTCATACCGTTGGGTTCTACGTTATCCAAGTGCAATATGAGGTGTTGTTCCTCCAGTTTGTATGTGACCTCGCTCTGACAATGGAGGAGGCCCAGGACAGAATGGTCAATGTGGGAATAGGAAAGAGAGTAAACACAGAGTTGGAGAAGGAAAGAGTGTTTGGATAGCAACCTGGAGATCCAGCAGGCATGTCAAAAATCGTTTTGACCCCCGTTCGGTTACTCAGAAGTCCATATCAAACCATTTCTGGGAAAAATAAAAACCTAATTTCCCCATGGAGTGTGTGTGTTCCACACATGTTCTCTTTCTCGTTCATCTGAATCACTAACTCTGTATCGCTGTCCAATCCAGAATGATACCAATGCGGGTGAAATCTCGGGTAGTTCTGTGCGAGGTAAGTTCTGTTGGCCCATCCCGTGCTCTTTGAAAAGTGCAATCAAATTAACCCCATTCCCTTTCAGATTTCTCACTAGCCCAGCAGTTCTTTCCTAATAAGGCAATTCCATGCATAATTCAATTCGTAATAACTAAAATGCTCATTGTCTGCTTATTTCTTTTCCACTGGGATCCGTTTAAAGCTTCAGGTGATTGAACCCATAGCTTTAAATCTAAAACCATTTCTTTCAGGAAATAGGGAAAATAATAAAATGCGCGTAATAACAGTAGATTATTCTACTGTAGATCACACCTTGAGATGTCAATAATAGTGAGATCCAGGGTAGCGTTTCTACTGTTGGAGAATATATGAAATTGGGGACGATGGTACATCTATGTGCGAATCACTAATGTATCTATTGATAAAAAATATCGCCTGTGGAATACCTCGCCTCCCACATCTGAACCAGGATTCCAGCACCTGACTTGATTTGAGAATGGTAATAAATGTATGCCCCCCTCGTCTGATACTCACAGCTCTGCGTGTTGGAGTTCCCTGCACGGAATGATAAAAGTCCGCCTGCACCCGGCTGCTCCTCTTGATCTTCCGCCTTCTCACCAGATGTTCCTGGTCACTCTCGGGGATCTCCAGCAGAGGCTTGGCGTCATCGGTCACTCGCATCCTGCTGCTCCTCCGACCATGGCGTGGGCTGTGCCGGAACCCCTTGAACAGGACGCAAACAACACGGCTGTGAAATTATTCACACGTTATTTACCCTATCCCCTCCCCTATCCCCAGCCCAAGTTCAAAACATGACTTTGTGTCGTGGTTTCCAGTAATTGCAATGACCAACAGATAAAGGACAGGAGGTGAGTTCTGTTTGGTTTCCATGCAACACTTTTATAGCACCAACAATTCCACAACATAAAGATATCGAGACGTGAAATAATCGCTTTACACACTAGTGGCGAAATCCTGCACTTTCTAACTATTTATTGGCAATAAATCGAATGACGGATTAAAAAAGAGTAAACAGGGTGTGGCAAATATGATGTTGCTAATAGCTTGGTATTGGTGGCTCTGGGTTCACTAGATAGTAAACTGGAAGTGGTTTCTTCGGAGGTTCCCGACAGAAAATGGGTGCTAAGCCTTTACTACAAAGGACTGTACCCCCGGCCAGTGTGTCCCCCTCTAAATGTGGCCCAGAGGCCGATTCTCCTTGCTGTTGGGCCTTGCGTCCACGGTCAGAGTCCTCTAACACCTGAGCTCATCCGCGCACCTTGACCACCCTCCTGAATGCAGCTGATGCCACACTTCGCTCAGCTAAATACATTTCTGATTTAAAATGTTAAATGTCAGACTCATTTTTGATCACTCTCAGAAATTAAAGTTCGAATGTATTTTCATTTTTAAGTAATGATTTCCATTGTTTTGTTAGTAAGACCAATTACAGTTTTTTAATGGTATTTTTAGTGGACCACCATGTTGCAGGAGTCTCTCCTCATCCCCTTGTACACAATGACTTTCATTATTTCTAGGTTTGCATAATATCTCTTTAACATTCTTCATCACACTGCTGCATCCCACCACTGCTATCTTTTCAGGTCCTGCGCCCTCTGGAGATATCTGTGCTCTTCCCAATTCTGGCTTCGGATTATATATATTATATATATATATATATATATATATATATATTATATATATATATACACACACACAATATATGATGTGTATGTGTGTGTGTGTGTGCGCGTGTGTGCATGTGCATAATATGACCAACTATCTTTTCTGGGTCTAAAGCTCATTCGTTCACGCTAAGCCTTTCTACTTGCTCCTCCTACTCAATGCCTATCTATCTGACCAAACTCTTTGCAACCTCCCTTAATAATCTGTTTTAAGAAGGTTGGTGGCAGAGAGCTACTGTGAGTAATATATTTTAGAACCACATCATGTATCTTCTCAGTATCTGTGGTCCAACTTACTTCTCCTTCTATAGTTCATTTGAGGCAGCCACTCCTAAATATTGGCTCTATTGCAGAATTATGTTTCTAAACTTGGCCACCGGGGGATGCAGAGAAGTGCAAGAGGACCTGAATACTTGATGTCAGATTAAAGAAAATCCCAAGGCTTTCTATACCTGCATTAACGTTAAGGAGGCAAGATAGGAGCGCTCAAGAATAAAGGATGGAATTGGTGCTTGAAGGATGTAGGATCAAGGAGATACTAAGTGAACACGTTGCATCTGTATTCACCAAAGAGAAGGAAGTGGAGGACAGTGAGAGCAGTGTGGAAAATCACTAAAATGCAAGGGCAGTTTAAAATTAAGGAGCTAGTATTGTGGTTCTTGAAGCATAAAAAGGGTGAATAAACCTCCAGGGCCTAATAGGACCTATCCCAAATTATTAGGAGAGGCAAGAGAGGAGATTGCATGGGCCTTGGCGAAGATCTTTGCATCTTCTCTTGTCACAGACAAGGTCCCGGAGGGCTGGAGAGCAGCTAATGTTGTTTGTTTAAGTATTGAAATAGAGAAAATTGAGGGAATTATAGGCAAAATACCACATCGGCCTCGTCAGAACTAACAGAACTAGAGTAGAAGCAATCCTTCCTCTATCCCCTGGTTGCTGCTTAAAAACAGAGTTTCAGGCACTAATTCATCCCAGTGAATCATTGGATAGCCATCGGAGAGAGTGTAAAAGGCTTGTTTAATGTCTGAACCAGCGGATGGCACCTGCAGCAGACCAGTAATCTATTGTTTTGGATTCTGCTGCCCAGACTTTGTACTAAAATCCTAAAGGTGGAACAAATCATCTGATTACATGGCGGGAGAGGTGGTTGAACTTGTGGAGAGTGAATTGTAGGCAGAGGATAGATGCGGGTCGTTTTGACCTTTCTGGTCATATAAATATTGCAACATCTGTGTCTCTCGAAGAGTAGGTTAAATGAATTTTACAGTAATTATATACCACATTTACCGGCCAAACAGGTCAGTGTCGTTTCAGAGAAACTGGAAAAATGCGATCAAGTGATTGGGCTTCTGTGAATTACATGTAATTACAAGTGGACATTTACGACCATTCCCATGTATATCTTTGGCACTTAATCTATGGGTAACTGGGTCAGGATTTACTGTCATTCACTGCTCTTCAGAAAAGCAGATTATAACCTTTTTCTATTGTACACCACTGGCCAACAGAAAAGGCAGCAGCTGCCGGAGACAAGTATCATTCTCTTCCCCAGATGCAACACTTACCGATCGCTGGGCAGTAAAGAAGGAAAGATTATTCATTATTTTTGCACAAAGTGGCAAGCATTTCAAAAATAAAGTAAGATTATTTTTTTCTGTATTAAGTATGAAAATTCTATTGGTGAGTTAGAAGCTTTTTAAAAAATAAATTGCTAATTGTTCTCTAATTATCTAAATTGATTCTGCCTTTCAGCATAATTTCAAAAATAAATCTGCAAAGCCTTAAAAAATAAAATCAGTAACCATGGTACTGGAAAATCTGGGTTTTGGTCTACTGAACAAGAAATGGCAGTGCCGTGCATTGAATGGAATCCATTCTCAATGTCCAGGCTTGACCAGATTGGATTTAGGAAGAATCCAGAGATGTGATATATTGTCAGTCCAGTCCACATCAAGTGTCTGGACCCAAAATGCCAACTGTCCATGTCCCTCCACAGATGCTGACTGACTCACTGAGTTCCTCCAAATAGCCTGTTGCTCTAGATATCAGCATTTGTAGTCTCTTGAGCCGCCATATAATAAGCTTGCTTTCACTCAATCCTGCCACCCAAATGATCTGTAGCTCAGTGTTGCACTCCAACTTGCCAATACCAACTCTAATAGTGCAAATATAGAAGATTTGTTATGGACTTCTTTGGCATGCCTGTCTATTATGTAGCTTTGCACCACATTGTAATTAGTATCTATTTTATTTCTTGAAAGAACAGTCTCTCTTTGAAAAAATGCTTTCTTTCAGGTAAGAATTTGAACCAAAGCCCTCACATGTCATTATAAAGGATCTCATTGCATTAAATCATATAAATATAAAGAATTTATTAAGAGTGTCCCAGTCACTGTTTACCTGTCAATTAACATTATCCAGAAAATATCATCTTGCCATTATCAGAATTGCTGCATTTTGTTCCTGGTAATACCTACACTATTCAAGAACACTGAAAAGTACTCTGACATGTCCTCAACAGAAGAAGAGACTACAGAAATGCAAGTCTTTCCAGTTTCTTTTGTAAATCCATGTTAATTTGGGGAATTGATTGGAGGTTTCCCCAATCGTGGAACTTTCAGAAAGCAGGCAGAATGGAGCAGTATTGACCCTCTCCATCATGACTGGATTCGGGAGATTAACTCGCCCTGCTCCAGAATATCTTCTATTGAAAAGGTTGATTTCAGTTTTGTCATCCATTTCCACGCATAATTTTATAAATTAGAGGATGAAGAGACTGCGAACGAAAACGGAATGATCCGGAAGAAAAATAACCAAAATCAAAACCCAATTGAAATGATGGATTTGTTCATCCAAGTTCCCTTCTGTACCCTGGCAATAACAATGTGGACATACTAATGCATCAATCCCTTGGGGACATGACCTCAGGTGCTTCACGGAGGTGAATTCATAGTGAACCCTAGAGGGAAAGCCTACAATTAGGAGAGGATTTTGAGACGGTCTCAAACGAAGAAGATGGGGAAGGTAGGGAATTCCAAAGCTTAGGGTTGAAACCCTCCATGTCACAGTTGGTGATGGTCAGTGAAGGAAACCAGGAGGAACTTGAAATGCGCTTGTTATTTTTGTGATTATTTACCTCTTTTTATTTTTGCACTACACTGGGGGGGGGGGGGGGGTTATGGTTTGTTCGTACTCAAGCTTGGTATAATTTGCCTGGACACCATACAAAACAACGTTTTTCTCTGTATCTAAGCACACGTGGAAAAGAAAACCCCAATACTAATACCAATCCATGGGTTGGAAAGCAATGACACAAAGTGCAGGAGTAACTCAGTGGGTCAGGCTGCATCCATAGGTGACGTTTCGGGTCGGGACCCTTCTTCAGACAGAGGGATTGAAAAAGGGTCCTGACCCAAAACATCATCTATCCATTTTAGGCACAAAAATGCTGGAGTAACTCTGCAGGTTAAGCAGCATCTCTGGAGAAAAGGAATAGTTGACGTTTCGGGTCAAGACCCTGCATCAGGCTGAGAGTCAGCGAGGGGGAAACTAGGAGTATGGGAAGGTTCAGAACAAAGCCAATACCAGTTCACCCATCCATATTCTCCAGGGAAGGTACACAAAAAGCTAGAGAAACCAAATTTTGGCCCGAAACATTGCCTATCTCCTTTGCTCCTTAGATGCTGCTGCACCCGCTGAGTTTCTCCAGCTTTTTTTGTACCCTCGATTTTCCAGCATCTGCAGTCCCTGCTTTAACATATTCTCCAGGGATGCTGTCTGACCAACTGAGTTACTCCAGCACTTTATGTCTTGTAAACCAGCAGCTGCAGTTCCTCGTTTCTACCAAACCCTGGGTTGGCAAGCTGGAAAAGGTTAAAGGATAGGATGGGGCAAGGCCATGGAGGAAGTCTAAAAGAATAGGTCATCAAAAGGTTAGGTCTATCAGGCAGAGGCCAACCCTTCATCCGTAAATACAACAAGCTGCAATGCTGCGGGCGGGAGGTTTACGTTGAGAGCGATTGTCTCCATCGTGTTTTAGCCATGGTTCGTTTAATCTGCCCGGTTTAAAGGGTTTCAGGGGGCGCTTTCCAGCTTCAGCGACACACACGACACTCTGGTTCAGTGAAAGCTGGATTGATTCCGAAGTTCCGCTGACTCTGGAGAACGACAGCCACCAGGAACTGTCGACCAGACATACATGTACCAGACAGCCGACCAGACCCCAGCCTGCGCGTCTCCACTATTCCAGCACTCCCCCTACTATACGAATCATTTTATCTTTAGTTAGTCGGAATGAAGTTTTTGATCTATTTTGATTGGGGTGACCTTGCATTGCGCTGTTTCCATAAAAACACACTAACACTCGCGTCGGCCAACCCTTCTTCCCATCCCCGTTGCTATAGAGGAAGATTATAATCGCCGAACCGCTTTGAATCTGGGTTATGTCTGACAATACAAGAGTCTGTAAGTAAATTCACTCGACCTTGCGTTCAGAAGGCGACGATAGGTTGTTTTTTTTTACCTCAGAACGGAAGTGCGATCTCATCCCTGCATCTGAGAGACAGAAACAAAAAGTTGCAAGGAAGAAATCAGGCTGATTACACAGAGCGGAGCCGCATACATCATACAATTGCGCGTTGCTTGGTTTAATTATAGGTCGAAATGTATTGCTGCAATTTTACAGCAATCCTGTCCTGCTCTTCAATATACCTCATGCAGAAAAGCTATATATAAATGGTAGGCTTGATAAAAGTTTCTAAAATGGATAACTTTACACCATCCCGCGACTAGGAGCTTGTTAAATCAGGGCGTGTGTTGTTGCCGCAGTCCGGGATTCGCATTCATCAAAGCTCTCGGGCATCTCCAGCAGTTCAGGCGAGAAGTTTGGCAATATATTTGCATGCGCCCGATTTGACTTTAAATTCCAACAGAGAAAATACGTTTCAGAGGGGCTTGGAGGTGAGACGGGAAGGGGGCTGAGATGCTGAGTTGGGTGGGGGGGGGGGGGGGGTGAGGGAGGTAGTTGGGGTTGGGGAGAGCTGATGGGTCTGACTGGAGAAGGTTGGGTGGGGAAGGAATGAGGGGAGGATTAGGAAAGGTAGTTGAGGGAATGGGGTGGAAGGGAGGGTGAGGGGTGATGGGGAGGAGGGTAATAGATGGGGAGGGGGAGGAGGAGGAGGGAGGGTGGAATTGGGAGAAGGCGAGGGCTGTGGGTGGGGAGGAGTGAGGGTGGGGGGGGCTGGGAACGGCGTTGAAACGGTCGAGGAGGAGGAATGAGAGGAAGGGGGGAGAGGAGTGGGCCTGGACACGGCGGGAGGTCAGAAGAGGTGAAGAGCGAACTGGTCGAGATGAAAGAGGAGGTTGGGAGGGAGTGGGGCAGAATGGGAGAAGACGGAAGGAGATGAGGAGAGGTGCGTGGGATTTGGGAAGAGGGGATGGGAAATGGTCAACGGCATTGGAAGTGGTGGGAACAGCAGTGGGGATGGGGATGGGGATGGGGAAGGGGATGGGGAAGGGGATGGGGAATGGGGAAGGGGATGGGGATGGGGATGGGGATGGGGATGGGGAGGGGATGGGGATGGGGATGGGGATGGGGATGGGGATGGGGATGGGGATGGGGGGGGATGGGGATGGGGATGGGGAAGGGAATGGGGATGGGGGGGAAATGGGGATGGGGATGGGGGATGGGGATGGGGATGGGGATGGGGGGGATGGGATGGGGATGGGGAAGGGGATGGGGATGGGGAAGGGGATGGGGATGGGGGGGATGGGGAGGGGGGACGGGGACGGGGACGGGGACGGGGACGGGGAACGGGGACGGGGAAGGGGACGGGACGGGGATGGGGATGGGGGAAGGGGATTGGGGAAGGGGATGGGGGAAGGGGATGGGATGGGGATGGGGATGGGGATGGGGATGGGGATGGGGATGGGGAAGGGGATGGGGATGGGGAAGGGGATGGGGAAGGGGATGGGGATGGGGATGGGGAAGGGGATGGGGATGGGGATGGGGTGGGGGGTGATGTGGGGAAGAGGACGAGGCGGTGGGAGAGGGAGGGAGGGAGGGAGGGAGGGATGGAGGGGCGGGTGTGGAGCTGGGCTGGGAAGGACCAGGCATGGCTTGCTCACCTCGGCTCCTGGATCGGCCCGAGCTCACCGACTTGACGGGGTGCCGAGCCTTGCGGAGTTTGCGGTGCCAACAGCAGAAGAACAAGATGGTAGCGATGGTGGCGAGGACGAGCAGGAGCAGCAGGAGGATGCATTGGACACTGTAGGGCTTCAGCAGGACGAGGAACGCCGCCGCTATCATTCTACGTGGCCGGGGAGCGAGGAGCTTCCACTCTGCGACTTGAACTGGATGTGAAGATCAAGGGAGGGAGGGGGGGGGGGGGTTCCGTATGTCATTCACTGACCGGACCTCACACGCATTAATTATCCCCCCCCCCCTATATTATATCATATTATATCATATCTCCCGAGAACTCAAAGAGGAGGAAGTGGCGTTGACATATTAGCAGCCCCCCCCCCCCCCATCCTGGGACCTGTGCGATGGAAAAGGGGAGACCGGGGAGGGGAGGGGAGGGGAGGGGAGGGGGGAATTACAGATGCAACATTTAAAAAAAAAAGTGGAGGACACCAGCCCATGAGTCAGCAGAGATGCAGAGCAGCTGTTTCACCGCCGAGCACTGTGGCTGCAGCCGTAGTTTCCCAGCGAATTTGGTGTGTTAAATGCCCAGGACAGAACACGAAAGCACCACCCACGGGCACAGAGAGGGAGAGAGAGTGAGTGGGAGGGAGGGAGGGGGGGGGAGGGAGGGTTGGGGAGAGAGGGGGAGAGAAGAGAGAGGAGAGAGGAGAGAGGAGAGAGGTGCAGGCAGCCCCAGAGGTCCGGAGAACCTCACGTTAGGATGCCATTGCGGAGATGATGGGTTGTGAATCCTAATGGTAAATCAGTCCCGTACACATATTCAGGAACATGGCAGATTCCTTACGGTTCTCACAGGCTGGCGTCTCGCAGCTCAACTTGGGAGGGAATTGTGTCTCACGCTTGCCTTTGCCTCCTTACATCTGACACAGCATTTCCTCGCACCGCCCGCAGGAGCCGGTGTGACACCGGGAGAGGGTGCATTTGCAAACAGACGCATTGCATCTCCCACTTAACCCTTGCCGCAGTGAAAGAGGGCCACCTCGGCACAACCCCCCCCCCCCCCCCAATATCCCCCCACACAATACAATATACATTATAGGACAACAACAATATCCCCCCCACCCCCTGCAAGGGGAAACAGTCTCATTTACCCAGCAGAGCCTTGCGTTGAGCAGAGAGGCACCAAAACGTTACGTGACAGAAAACATTGCGGTGAGGTGGGCAGCGAAACCTTCAGAGTTAATCCGCACGCTGACCACGAACATTTGAAGTTATGTTTTATGCTGCATAAAAATAGAAAAAATCAAAAGGCCCTGCTCCCGGCTCCTAAGCAGCCAGCTCGCTCGGTTGGTAATTCCAGCCCAAATAGATGAGCGATCATTTTGTGGAGACGCGGATTTACCCGCAGAGAAGCAGGCCATTGCAGCCACAGAGTCACACGGCACTGTATCCGGCCCTTCGGCCCGCCGAGGCTGTGCCGGCCATCAGCAGAGAACACAGAGCAGTCCAGCACAGGAACATGTTGGCAAACATCTCTGCCTGCACACGATGCATGCTCCTCCATTCCCCGCATCTTTATATTCACTGCATATACAATGTCTGGATCAAAGACTCCAAGATGCCACTATTGTATCTTCTGCAGTTGTACAGAGCCCCAGTGAGACCACACCTGGAGTATTGTGTGCAGTTCTGGTCCCCTAATTTGAGGAAGGACATTCTTGCTATTGAGGGAGTGCAGCGTAGGTTTACAAGGTTAATTCCCGGGATGGCGGGACTGTCATATGCTGAGAGAATGGAGCAGCAGGGCTTGTACCCTCTGGAGTTTAGAAGGACGAGAGGGGATCTTATTGAAACATATAAGATTGTTAAGGGTTGGACACACTGGAGGGAGGAAACTTGTTCCCGATGTTGGGGGAGTCCAGAACCAGGGGCCACAGTTTAAGAATAAGGAGTAAGCCATTTAGAACGGAGATGAGGAAACACTTTTTCTCACAGAGAGTGGTGAGTCTGTGGAATTCTCTGCCTCAGAGGGTGGTGGGGGCAGGTTCTCTGGATGCTTTCAAGAGAGAGCTAGATAGGACTCTTAAAAATAGCGGAGTCAGGGGATATTGGGAGAAGGCAGGAACGGGGTACTGATTGGGGATGATCAACCATAATCACATTGAATGGCGGTGCTGGCTCGAAGGGCCGAATGGCCTACTCCTGCACCTATTGTCTATTGCATCAGTCTCCACCATCACCACTGGCAGCGCGTTACGAGCACCCACCACTCTTCATGTAAAAACAACTTCCCCCACGCATCTCCTTTAAACTTTGCCCCTCTCACATTAAAGCAATTCCCTCTGTCATTTCCACCCTGGGAAAACGATCCTGACTGTCTACCTTATTTATGTCTCTCCCATCTTCCAGAGAAATCCATCCAAGTTTGTCCAACCTCTTTATATACCCAACACCCTCTAATCCAGGCATCATTCTGGTACATCTCTTATGCACCCTCTCCAACGCCTCCACACCCTCCCTGTAAAGGGCGACAGGAATTGCACACAATACTTAAAATGTAGTACCAAGACTAAACAGAAAGTGCTGCAAGAACTCAACCAGTAAAGCATTACTGCTGCATGCATCTGCAGTTTTAACTCAGCAGGTCAGGCTGTATCCCTGGAGAAAAGAAATAGGTGACGTTTCAGGTTGCAGGGTTTCGACCCGAAAGGTCACCTATTCCTTTTCTCTGGAGATGCTGCCTGACTCGCGGAGTTACTCCAGCATTTTGTCTCTATCTTTGGTGTAAACCAGCATCTGCAGTTCCTGCCCACACATTTGCAGTTTTAGTTCTTTTCTATGCTAATCCTATTTACCAGCCTGTGTCAATAATTCAACCTTCTCCCAGTGTCTTTCCTCATCATATCCCATCGGGAACCCTTTTCTTGTCCTTTCCCATTCATTGACCTCAGTGCACACATCCGGTGTTATCTGATAGTGTCAATGAATTTCAAGAACCGGAAAGCTGAATCACTTGAACTTTGAATATTCCGTTTAGAAAAGGTAGGCCCAGCACCTTTCATCTTGATATTAAATTACACAAATCAAAGTGTGTCATTGTGGACACTTACAGCTCAAGGCCCAAGAATGTTGGCAATACAATCGAGCTTCTCTAATGGCAAGTCTGTCCACTATCCAATTGGATCATGATTGATATTTCCATCAACCAAACTAACCCTTAATAACCTGTCAAATTGTAATCATTTTTATATACTTCTAATTAACCCCTTGCTCAAGATCTTGTCTGGGGTGTGAGTTATGAAATGGCGCTGCCCTTTGCATGGACAAGTGCTTGGATAGAGTGGAAGTGGAGAGGATGTTTCCACTAGTGGGAGAGTCTAAAATCTGGTAACAGCTTCTCTTATGGGAAGCAAGGAGAGGGAAGAATTACATTTCATGTTTTTCTTCACCTTACAATGCCATGTACGACAGTGATCGCAGCTTCTACTGAATCTAGGACTTCTACTGAGTCCAGAACTTCTACTAAGAGATTAGTATGCAAACTTAAAGCACACGGTATTGGGGGTTCAGTATTGATGTGGATAGAGAACTGGCTGGCAGACAGGAAGCAAAGAGTAGGAGTAAGCGGGTCCTTTTTAGAATGGCAGGCAGTGACTAGTGGGGTACCGCAAGGCTCGGTGCTGGGACCCCAGCTATTTACAATATATATTAATGATTTGGACGAGGGAATTGAATGCAACACCTCCAAGTTTGTGGATGACACGAAGCTGGGGGGCTGGCAGTGTTAGCTGTGAGGAGGATGCTAGGAGGCTGCAAGGTGACTTGGATAGGTTGGGTGAGTGGGCAAATGCATGGCAGATGCAGTATAATGTGGATAAATGTGAGTTTGTCCACTTTGGTGGCAAAAACAGGAGGGTAGGCTATTATCTGAATTGTGGTCAATTAGGAAAAGGGGAGATGCAACGAGACCTTGGTGTCATGGTACACCAGTCATTGAAAGTAGGCATGCAGGTACAGCAGGCCATGAAGAAAGCGAATGGTATGTTAGCATTCATAGCAAAAGGATTTGAGGATAGGAGCAGGGATGTTCTACTGCAGTTGTACAGGGTCTTGGTGAGACCACACCTGGAGTATTGCGTACAATTTTGGTCTTCTAATCTGAGGATATACATTCTTGCCATAGAGGGAGTACAGAGAAGGTTTACCAGACTGATTCATGGGATGCTTTAATTTAGAAGATTGAGGGGGGATCTCATAGAAACCTACAAAATTCTTAAGGGGTTGGACAGGCTAGATGCAGGAAGATTGTTCCCGATGTTGGGGAAGTCCAGAACAAGAGGTCACAGGTTAAGGATAAGGGGGAAGTCTTTTAGGACCAAATTTTTCACACAGAGAGTGGTGAATCTCTGGAATTCTCTGCCACAGAAGGTAGTTGAGGCCAGTTCATTGGCTATATTTAAGAGGGAGTTAGGTGTGGCCCTTGTGGCTAAGGGGATCAGGGGGTATGGAGAGAAGGCAGGTACGGGATACTGTTGGATGATCAGCCATGATCATATTGAATGGCGATGCAGGCTCGAAGGGCCGAATGGCCTACTCCTGCACCTATTTTCTATGTTTCTATGAAGTCTGGATGACTGTTGGCTCACTAAAAAATCATCCGGCCTTTGACGGGTCTTGGTTTTGGTCCTGCTGGGGATCCACAGCCCCCTTCTCACCTGGCAAACCAGGTGGGGGAGAGGATTTAGTCACCGACTATCTGACCATGGAGCAGGTAGCCCGGGATTACATGGAACCCGTGGCGGGGGGGGAACTCCCCCCGACCAGACCTGCGAGTCTAGGACTAGAGGTTATAGCCTCAGAAATAAAGGACGTTCATTTAGGAAGGAGATGAGGAGGAATTTCTTTAGTCAGAGGGTGGTGAATCAGTGGAATTATATGCCACAGAATGATGTGGCCAAGTCAGTAGATATTTTTAAGGCAGAGATAGATAGATTCTTCATTAGTATGTCGGAAGTTATGGGGAGAAGGCAGGAGAATGAGGTTAGGTGGGAGAGATAGAACAGACACGATTGAATGGCGGAGTAGGCTTGATGGGTCGAATGACCTAATTCTGCTCCTATCACTTATGACCTTACGATCTTATGAAGTGCTTTGCGCCATAGAAGGTAGACATGTGATGTGTCAGACATTCCACCAGAGTGGTTATTTTAACCGCAAGCCACATTACTAGTTTTGAAAATATGTGCTTCTAACTATCTACAGGAGTATGCAATGGGCTTAGTTTTGACTTAGTCACTTCATTGTGAGCATTGCCAGCTTTGACCCAGCAAGTATTTTAATACCTTACTACAAGACCATCAGGAAGGGATCAAGGATATGGCTAAGGGGGAGGATCTTACTTAGAAACATAGAAATTGGTGCAGGAGCATTTTTTTAAACAATGATATATGTGGATAAGAGAGCCAAGACCTCTAGATTACCTTCTCTGTACTCCCTCTTGGGTCTTTCCTCAGATTCTGTAGCATGAGGCCTCAAAGACCTGTACACAGTAGTTGCTCTTGACTGGCCAACATACCATTGCTTTGAGTTGGCTGATCAAAATAATAGTCTACCTTCCTGTTTTTGCCACCAAAGTGGGTTAATCCACATTATACTGCACCTGCCATGCAGAAGCATCCTCCTCACAGGCCCCCCAGCCATCCGCAGAAAGATGTTGCATTTAATTCCTGAACACTGAGGCAGGGTTATTAAACGTTCACCTCAGAATGGGGGAGGACAGGGTAGAAGCAATTTCACTGTGTTTAGAATTTTTGCAAGATGGAATTCTTTCTGATGGGAGATATTGAAGTAGAGATCATTACACTTCCTGAAGGAAAGATGCATAAATATTTGAAATCGAGGAAGATATAAGATTCAGGTCATAGAGAAAGGTAGAGTACTCAGCTTTGATCACACACACGAAAAGGCAGCACTGTGGCAAAGAACTATGACTTGGGCCCTTTTTTAGCTTAGTTTAGTTTTGATATACAGGGTGGAAACAGGCCCTTTGGCCCACCGAGTCCATACTAACCTGCGATCCAGCCAACCAGCCTGAAGAAGGGTTTCGACCCAAAATGTCATCCATTCCTTCTCTCCAGAGATGCTGCCAGTCCCGCTGAGTTACTCCAGCTTTTTGTGTTAATCTTTCATTATCTTAAACCAGCATCTGCAGTTCCTCCCCACACATCCCCACACTCTAACACTCACACTCTACACACACTAGGAAAACTTTACAATTTGACCAAACCAATTAATCTACAAACCTTTTCTGCTATAATTTCTGTGTTTTCACATTTCTTTCAAGCTAACCAAAATCTTAAATTGGGAGAAAAAAAAACAATTGTCATAACTCTTTCAACCAACCAATATCAATCAGTAACAACCCATATCTACAACACGGTAATTTTCTACTGACAACACGGTGAAATGACTTGAGGTTCAAGAGCTCAGTGTGGGAGGGTGACTTCAGGAGGAGAGATGGGATAGAGAGTTGGAAAGGTTCAGGGAGAGATTTGCTGGGCTTAAAGAACAACCCCAAAATCCAAAGAATGCAAAATCCAAATTCAGTCGCTGAGCAAAAATATTAAATATCTCCAGTCCCAGTCTTTTGGGATACAAATACTTCGTAAGTAAACATTTTAATGAGGGAGTTAAAAGCCAATTAATCTGAGTGTGTTATCATGGTGTAACATCCTTGTCTAAAATAAGGACATGACTATGATTTTTAAATTACAAGCCATGTAATTTAAAAATGATTGTCATATCCTTATTTTAGACAAGGCAATTTCACTGTCAGAAAAAAAAGTTGATTTGAATTTTGAGGTTTTTTGCTATTTTCCAAGATTTTTCGCTATTTCATGGAAAGAGAAAAGAACTATTTGCACCAGTGAGTGCATCCAGAACAAGGGGTCAGATCCTCACACTGGGGACAGATTGTCCCGGGATAATGTCAGTAAGCACTTCTTCACACAAAGAAGCTGGGAGAAAGGTTTTGACTGTCGACCACATCCATGCCTCACATAATTTTATATATTTCGATCAGGTCTCCCCCCAACCTCGGATGTTCCAGGGAACACATTCCGTCCGTCCAATCAATCTTTGTAGCTAATACCCTCTTAACCAGGCATTGTTCTGGTAAACCTTCTCTGCACCCTTTCCACGTTGGATGATGAGGATAGTGTCGGTTCATGTTCTTCCACAGATAGGGCATAAGTGCACGTGGGGAGCTTTCTTATGCTTATGCAGGGCTTCTGTGTGTTCCCGATGCATAGATCTGCAGTTTTTGAGAGCATCCCAAATGCTCCTTCTCCACTTTGCATAGTCATGGACCAGACATTCCTAGGAATCCTAGGCATGTTTACCTGCTTGCATGTAGGACTTTGGTAATTGCAGAATGAAATGTTTGCATGATGAAACAAATATCACTTCAGGAAGTGCTATGACACTTTTAATATTGAAAGCACATGTAACAGCACCTGTAAAACAGCCTATTTGGTTGACATTTCATTAACCACTACAAAACGTCACCATGGATCTGCTATGTCCCAGCACAGAAACACATTACATTCTAGGCATGACCATGATGCCCAAGTTCCCAAAAGAAACAAAGTATGGCAATATCTTTGAGTGCAACTTGAGGTCATTCAGCCCATCGAGCCAGTGTGGGCCCTTTGGAAGATCTTTCTCAACCCGAAATGTCACCTACTCCTTCTCTCCTGAGTTGCTGCCTGTCCCGCTGAGTCACTCCAACATTTTGTGTTTACGTCCAATGACCCTCATCATCCTGCTCCTTCCCCATAGCTCTGCAGATTATTCCCCGTTTATGTTGATTGAATTCCCTTCTTTTCCTTGATATTAATTCCCAACGGAGTCATGAATCAAATGTGTTTTATTGTCAACAGAACAATGAAACTCTTTCTTGCAGCAGTACAACAGATATGTAAAAATAGTACTCTGTAAACACGATAATAAATGACAAACAAGTTCAGTATATTAATTGTGCAAAGACAACAACAATGCTCCCAAGTCTATGTAGTTTAGAGCTTAGTGTTTAATAGTCTAATGGTTGTTCAAAACTCTTTCTGATCAAAATTTACCTTCAAAATGTATCTATCCTCGTGTTAACCCTCATTCTTTTGCCAATTATCTTGATCATGTCCTCATTACTGACCTTCCTGCCTCAGGAAACAGTTCCTCTCCATATTGTATTTTCACATGTAGTATATTCTTATCGGAGGAGGGATAAGCATAGGATGTGGTATGCTTATCATGCAACAATACATGTGGAGTTTATACGAGTAATATCTATAGTTTAGTGTTAGGTGTTCAGCCTTGTTAATGAACCAACACTGACATTCTCAGCAATCACATGTAGATGTTATCCAACTCCTTAATAACTCTGACAAAAACATTTAACTTTGGTTTCCCAAGGAGAACAATGCTGTCTCCGTGTGCAGTAAAACTCCACTTCTCCAGCATCTGATTTTTCAGCAACTCCAATAGATTGGCCACTGGTTAAAATAGGGTGGAATATGAGCTGGCGTCCACAGTATGCATACAGTATGCAGCCTGATACGCCTCTAGTGTTTTGCAAACTGAATTAGTTTGGCAATATCCTTTTGTTTTGTTTCTATCATTTCAGTCAAAATCCAAGAGCCCCTGGTATAATTTGAAAAAGGGTACATTGCCTGAGAAGACTCAGGTATCCGAGCTTACTTGGCATGAAATGGGTTTTGAAAAGAGGTCTTTATCAAGATCTGGGAGCGATGGCAGAAAAGCAAATGCTACTCTTGTTCTTCCGAACTCTTGTGACGTTATCTCTCCTGAAAGGGCAAACCACTCATTCGAGGAATTAATTTTCGTGAGCCATCTCAGCATGTCCCTTTTCGATTATAATAATTGCTAAGGGCGGCAGACAAAAACGTGAAGCCTGAAGAAGGTCCCGACCCGAAACATCATCTACCCATGTCATCTAGAGATGCTGCGTGACCCACTGAGTTGCTCCAGCACTTTGTCAAAAGATGTAGGGTTGATTCTGGAAAATGGCATTGGAGTAAATAACCAGCAGTGATGTTAATGAATGGTGCACAGCAAGGGCTGAATGATCTGCACCTGCTTCTATATATAGTTTAAAAGATACAGCATGGAAATAGGTCCTTTGGCTATTCCGGGGGGAAGGGTAGCTAGAGAGAGAGTGGGACCTCTCAGCAATCAAAGCGGTCACCTCTGTGTGGAGCCACAGGAGATGGGCAAGGTACTAAATGAGTGTTTCTCCTATGTATTTACTGAGGAAAAGACAGTAGAGCGGAGGAAATTGGAGCAGTCACTGGAAGTGTCTTGAGAGCAGTCAGGGTTACTGTCGAAGAAGTACTGAAGGTACTGTCGTGTTTGAAGGCAGACAAATCTCCAGGGCCTGATCAGATGTATCCGAGGACATTGCGGGAAACCAGAGAGGAAATTGCGGGAGCCCTGGCTGAAATTTACGAGTCGTCCTTAAACACAGGAGAGGTGCTTAGAGTGGAGTCTGGCAAATGCTGTGCCTCTTTTCAAGAAAGGCTGCAGGGAAAATGATGGGAACTATAGGCTGGTGAGCTTAACATCAGTGGTTGGTAAGTTACTGGAGAGTATTTTGAGGGATAGGTTATACAGTCATTTGGATGGGCAAGGGCTGATTAGGGACAGTCAGCATGGTTTTGTATGTGGGATGTCGTGTCTCACAAATATAATTGATTAAATTTGAAGACGTGACCAAGAAGGTTGCTGGGCAGAGCTGTAGATGTTGTGTACATGGACTTCAGTAAGGCGTTGGGGTGGGAGATTGCAACCTTCACGTGGTCCGCCCTGTTTCGACAAATACAATTGACCCGGCGTGCACAATCAAATAGAACAAGTTGTCCTACAACTTTAGGCTGTGCACGCCATACGCAGGAAGAAGAAGTAAGGCATTCGACAAGGTTCCGCATGGTAGGCTGCTCTGGAAGGTTAGATCACGTGGGATCCAAGGAGGGATAGCTGGATGGATAGCAAATTGGCTCCATGGAAGGAACCTGAGGGTGATGGTGGAAGGTTGCTTCTCGGACTGGAGGCCTGTGACTAGTGGTGTGCCTCAGGGATCGGTGCAGTTTGTCATCTACATCAATGATTTGGATGAGAACATACAGGGCAAGATTAGCAAGTTTGCTGATAATACTAAAAGTTGGTGGTTTTGCAGATCGTGAAGAAGTTTGTGAAAGATTGCAGCAGGATCTGGATCGATTGGCCAGGTGGGCTGAGGAATGGCTCATGGAATTTAATGCAGAAAAGTGTGAGGTGTTGCATTTTGGGACGTTGAACAAGGGCAGGACCTACACAGTGAATGGTCTGCCTCTGGGTAGTGTTGTAGAGCAGAGGGATCTAGTACAGGTGCATGGTTCCTTGAAGGTTGAGTCGCAGGTCGATAAGGTGGTCAAAAAGGCTTTTGGTATTTTGGCCTTCATCAGACAGAGTATTGAGTATAGAAGTTGGGAGGTCATGTTGCAGTTGTATAAGATGGTGGTGAGACTGTATTTAGAATATTGTGTTCAGTTCTCTCATAGGACAGATATTGTCAAGCTTGAAAGGGTTCAGAAACGATTTACAAGAATGCTGCCAGGACTAGAGGGTGTGAGCTACAGGGAGAGGTTGAGTAGGAATGAGTCTCTGATTCCATGGAGTGTAGGATGAGGAGAGATCTTATCGAGGTGTACAAAATCATGAGAATAATAGATAGTCTTTTGCCCAGAGTTGGGGAATCGAGGACCAGAGGTCATAGGTTCAAGGTGCAGAGGAAAAGATTTCATAGGAATCCGAGGGATACGTTTCTCACACAAAAAGTGGTGGGTGTATGGAACAAGCTGCCAGAGGGAATAGTTGAGGCTGGGACTATCCCATCATTTAAAAAGCAGTTAGACAGTTACATGGATAGGGTAGGTTTGTAGGGATATGGACCAAGCGCAGGCAAGTGGGACTAATGTGGCTGGGACATTGTTGGCCGGTGTGGGCGAGTTGGGCCGAAGGGCCTGTTTACACACTGTATCAATCTATGACTGAGTACATACCAACAATGGATCACCCATTCACACTAGTTCTATGCTGACCCACTTTCAATCCACTCCCTAACTACCAAAGGCAATTTAGAGACCCCATTTACCTATATGTATGCCCGTTTTAAAAAAGGCCAAGAATTTACCTTCAAATCCAGCTGCTTCTGTCGGTCCAGACTGAGAGCCACTGTGAACGACACAGAACTGGGGGGATTTGCAGAACTGACAGCACGGACTGAGCTTTCTAATCCCAGCTGCCTGGAAAAAGAATTAAATCAGCTCGAGTTCCTGTTTCTCGGTTAAATGACGGCATGTGTCATCACCAGATGAGGTTGGGAGAAAGCCCAGTGAAATACTGCATCGTTTCTTATTGCTAATTGCTTTCTTATTTCTTATTGCTACCACTCACTCATAAGCAACAACCATGAGACTGATGAACACTCACAGAGATGCTCATCGGTGACCCATTCTCGGGACTTAATGACCAATTTACAATTTCAGTGCAATTAATCCCAGCTGTGACTGAGTGCAAAGATTGCGACGACAGTTTAAACAATAAATAGATGTCAGGATTTTAGGAGTTAAACCCATGTACTGTTTCACATTACTGTCAATGAGACAGATGGAAGATTCCTATTAATCCTCAGGATAAATTCACGATGGATTTATACCAACACGATTACATAAAAGTTGATTGAATATTTAAATACTGAGAGCTCTTGACAGTGGTCTGTCCATTCAAGCCATTCTTCTTCTTTTTCACATTTGAGTTTATGTTTAGCACCTCTGTGTAATATTCTTTCTCTCTTTGAGATATGATTTAGAACAATCTAGTTCTCATTTTCCTTCTCCTGAATGCATTGAATAACTTTCCAAATGAAATTTAATTCAGGAAGGTCTGAAGTAATACGTTGGTGCAGGATAAAAAATACAACGGAATGCACAATGAATAATGTATCATCTGATGGAAGTTGAAACATTAACATTGTTTATCGCTCCACTGATACTGCCTGACTTACAAAATATTCCCTTTCTTTTGCACTAGCTTTTAGTGATAAATGTATTTGTGTCCCTCGGTCTCTCTGTTACCTCTGATCTCTCCTTCTTAGGTCCAAAGTCATAAACTCACGTTCCCCAGTTTGAACTCTACTCGCCCACTCATTTACTTCATCAATGATTGCAACCTGCACTCTGCACTATTTATCTAACTTGGAGTTGTAGGTAAACTTCAATGAACGGTTCTCTATTGCAGAACATCACGGAAGTGCAGCTGGTAGAACTGCTGCCTCGAGTGCTCCAGCACAGCAGCTTTGATTCTGACCTCTGGTGCTGTCTGTGTTGAGTTTGCATCGCTCCCTGTGACAGAGGATTTCTTTTGGGTGCTCCACTTTTCTTCCCACTCCAATGACATGGGTTGGTGTATGTGTCTGAGTGTTTGTGAGCGTGTGTGTATGGGTATGAGCGAGGGGGTGGGTGTGTGGGTATATGTGTGTGGGTGTGTATGTGAGCATGTTTAGGGCATATGTTTGAGGGCATATGTGTTCAAAGAGGAGCACAGTGTTTACATTCAAAGAGCTGTGTTGTCAACTTGGAGTTATGAAACCAAGACCCACAACAAGCTGAGGCGTTTAAAATTTTGAAATTAATTTGGAAAAAAATGTTACTAACTGTAATGAAACATGTTCCCGATGTTGGGGGGGGGTTCCAGAACCAGGGGCCACAGTAATATGGGATAAGCCATTTAGAACGGAGATGAGGAAACACTTTTTCTCACAGAGAGTTGTGAGTTTGTGGAATTCTCTGCCTCAGAGGGCGGTGGAAGCTGGTTCTATGGATACTTTCAAGAGAGAGCTAGATAGGGCTCTTAAAGATAGCGGCCAGGGAATATGGGGAGAAGGCAGGAACGGGGTACTGATTGAGGGTGATCAACCATGATCACATCGAATGGCGGCGCTGGCTCGAAGGGCCAAATGGCCTACTCCTGCACCTATTGTCTATTGTCTATAATGGTGATGATGGAACAATTGGATTTCTGCTTTGAAACCAAAATGATTTGTTCTTTAATTTCCTTTATGGAGAGAAATTTGCCGTCGTTACCTTAAAGGGATGAAATATGACTCCAGACCCACAATAATGTGGTTGATTCAAACATGTCTTTAACATATTCTCATTTCAAAGGCATTTGAGTTGACTAATGAATAGCAGCTTTACTCTGATGTCCACATCCCATGAAATGATGAAATAAAGATCTCCTTTCTTTCAAGACAGATTTATTTAGTTGCCAAATGGCCCCTTTTTGAACCAGGCCAAGTTGAGTTTACTGTGATAAGCACAAGTATGGTGTGGTACTTTGAAAATCTTGCTGGCAGCAGCATCACAGGCACATAGACTCAGACAATACAAAAATACATGAATTATACAGTGAAAATAAATCAGATTGTGGAGAAACAAGGTATTAGTGTAAAACACAATTTGGAAAACAAGTCCATGGTTTTTCAAGAGACCAGCCGTTGTGTTCCGTTGTTGAGGAAAGATTAGAGTTGTGCAGGTCAGATCAAGAACCTGATAGTAGTAGGAAAGTGACTGTCACTGTATGTCATGTTGTTACTTGTGGGCGGAGCACCAAGGCAAATTCCTTGTATGTGAATACTTGGCCAATAAACTTACTTACTTACTTACTTAAGTAGCTGTTCCTGAACCTGGTGGTGTGGGACATCAGGCTTCTGTATCTCCTGGCCAATGCTAGCAGCGAGAAGGGGGCATGGCCTGGATGGTGGGGATCTTTGATGACAGATGCCACCCTCTTGACACAATGCTTCATGTAGATGCTATTGATGATGTGGAGGGCTGTACAGTAAAATCATCCTATTTTGCCTTTTGTTTTTCTGCCTGTTATTTTAAGTTGTGATTTTTTTAATTATCTCTAAATAACCAAAGCCCCTTGCACCACACCATTCTTTATACCTCCTGGACTGTGTGGAGTAATGCATGTGCCTTTGGAATGGCTGTTTGGTACAGTGTCATAGAGTCATACAGCACAGAAACAGACCTTTTGACCCAACTCGACTATGCTGACCAAGATGGCTGCTTGATATATGACAGTTTATGTTGGAATCTCAATGTTCCTGGGCAAATAAAAGTTAAATACCATTCTTTGTGGGGCACAGATTGGATTGTGTTGTTTTGAGAGGATTTAAAAATCAGTGATTTATCTGGTCCATCCTGTAGAGGGAGCCCTTTGTCCTGTAGGACAGTGAACATCAAAGATCCTTTAGCGGAGCAAGATAGACCACTCCTTCTAAATGCAATGGGCTGACGTGTAGTACGCAACGGAGCGGAACGTGGGCCTTTTTTACATCCATTTCAGTAACCCGACCCGACTCGCAGTGTTACTCGCAGTGTAATCAGCGTTGCGGGGGAACAGTTTGTGTTAATAAATTATAATTCAATGGATCAATGGAAACTTTATTGTCATAAAGTTTATTGTCTGAAAATGAGAAGAAGATTTTTCCCAAATAACTTTTATTTTACGAGGATGGGGTCTTTGGTGGGAGACAGAAGCCAGTTACGGAAATGGGGCCTTAAATTACACATGAATCTGCCCATGACCGTACTACGCCTTTTTCGCCGAGTGGACTATCTTGCTCGCTATAGGATCTTTAGTGAACATCTTGAGGTGACAATTCACAGGAGTGGATCACTGGCAGATGAAAGGGAAATCATTTGTATGTCCAAATGCTGTATGTCTAAACTAAATGCATAAAATTTATACAACGTGTACAGTAATGGCACTGTTACTAATGACATTTCTGTGCAACGACTGCTCACATCAGTGCAAAAAGTTATGGGAAGGGCAAACAAGCTTACACAATGTTTAGATTTTCAGGAGTTGTCCTTTGTGTCCTGCATTGATGGCACCAAAGCAGCTTCAAATTCTTAGGAATAAATTTCACCAGCATTATGTGCTAGCCCAGCCACATTGAAGCAGAAAGGCATGGTGTCAAGAAGGCATACCAAGACTTCCGGTGGCGCTATGGAGGGCTAGAGGACAACGCCAGCCAGCTCCGTGAAAAAAACGGGAAAAAACGGAGGATTAACGGACCTACCTGCTGTCTGCTGCTTGCTGCCTGCCGTTTCTGCACTGATTGTTGTGAGTGGCATTATCAGGCGTGTGACTAGTTATGTCTACAACACGCAGCCCTACCGATAAACAGAAAAGTCGACCAACCCGGCAGAGACTGGCAGAAGGCCCAACTGAAGCCTCGGACTCAAGTAGGACCTCATCCCAGGAAGATGTATCGAAAAGACCAGGGAAAAAAGCGGAAAGTGAAGAATTGAAAACTTTCATTTCTCGTGAGATTGCTGGTTTAAGGGAAGAAATAAACCAGATGAATACTCAAATGAAAGAATTTCAACAGGAAACGAATTCAAATATTAATAATAAGACCAAGAAAATATCAGAAGATTTGAAGAAGGAAATTACAGAAATGATGAACGAAATGAGAAAGGAGATGGATAATAAAATTGAAAAGGTCAAAAATGACTTTGAAAAAAGGCTGAAGCCTATGGAAGAGGTACTGGAACAACAGACGGTCGGTATAAAAGGCCTTGAAGAACTAGCTGCTACCAGTGCTATGACTACAGCAAAGCTGATTACAGAAAACGAACGTCTAACGAACTTACTGACTAAAATATCTGAGAAATGTACTGAGCTAGAAGGTCGCCAGAGAAGCCAAAACCTAAGAATTGCAGGTATTCCTGAAGGACGAGAGAAAGATGAAGATCCTCGAGAATTTACTGCAAACTTATTACAACATGTTTTATCTCTGGAACAAAAGCCTTTATTAGCCCGTGCTCACAGAGTCAGAAGACGTCAGACAAGAGCAAATGCCCCTCCAAGACAAATGATTATAAAGCTACAATACGACTTTGTCTTGGATGAGATAATGCGGAAATCCTCGAGAAATAGAAATCTGGAATTTGAAGGTCACAGGATCAGTATCTACCGAGATTATCCTGCAGAGGTTTCCAGGAAACGGAAAGCATTCAACGAGGCTAAAAGTCTTATGAGAGGAGTGGCACACCTGAAATATGGCCTGAATTACCCAGCTATTCTAAGAGTTACCTTCAAAAACGAGGAGCATTTCTTTTCCAACCCAGCAGCAGCAATGGACTTTGCGCGCCAGATCCAGACCTGAGCAGCAGCTACTTTCAAATATATTGACTCTTAAGAATGCTACAAGAATCTCCAAAACTTCGCAAGACTCCACAAAACAATGCAGGACTGGACTGAACTGGGCAACGTTGGATGGAAGTCCATATAACCATATAACAATTACAGCACGGAAACAGGCCCTCTCGGCCCTTCCAGTCCGTGCCGACCATTTGTTTTCCCCTAGTCCCATCTACCTGCACTCAGACCATACCCCTCCATTCCCTTCACGTCCATATACCTATCCACTTTACTCTTAAATGTTAAAATCGATCCTGCCTCCACCACTTCTGCTGGAAGCTGATTCCACACAGCCACAACCCTCTGAGTAAAGAAGTTCCCCCTCACGTTACCCCGAAACCTCTGTCCCTTAATTCTCATGTCATGCCCTCTTGTTTGAATCTTCCCTACCCTCAATGGGAAAAAACGTATCCACGTCAACTCTGTCTATCCCTTTCATCATTTTAAAGACCTCAATCAAGTCCCCCCTTAACCTTCTGCGCTCCAAAGAATAAAGACCTAACTTGTTCAACCTTTCTCTGTAACATAGTTGCTGGAACCCTGGCAACATTCTAGTAAATCTCCTCTGTACTCTCTCTATTTTGTTGACATCCTTCCTATAACTAGGCGACCAAAATTGTACACCATACTCCAGAATTGGTCTTACCAATGCCTTGTACAATTTTAACATTACTTCCCTACTCCTATATTCAATGCTCTGATTTATAAAGGCCAGCACACCAAAGGCTTTCTTTACCACCCTATCTACATGCGATTCCACCTTCAGGGAACTATGCACAGTTTATTCCTAGATCCCTCTGTTCCACAGCATTCCTCAATTCCCTACCATTTACCATGTACGTCCTATTTTGATTTGTCCTGCCAAGATGTAGCACTTCACACTTATCAGCATTAAACTCCATCTGCAATCTTTCAGCCCCACTTTTCCAAATGGCCCAAATCTCTCTGTAGACTTTGAAAATCTACTTCATTATCCACAACACCACCTATCTTAGTATCATCTGCATGCTTACTTATCCAATTTTCCAGCCCCCATCATCCAGATCATTGATGTACATGACAAACAACAGTGGACCCAACACAGATCCCTGAGGCACCCCACTGGTCACCGGCTTCCAACCTGACAAACAGCCATCCACCATTACTCTCTGACATCTCCCCATTCAGCCACTGTTGAATCCATCTTGCTACTCCGCCATTAACACCCAAAGATTGAACCTTCTTAACCAACCTTCCATGGGGAACCTTGTCAAAGGCCTTACTGAAATCCATATAGACAACATCCACTGCTTTACCCTCATCAATTTCCCTAGTTACCGCTTCAAAAAATTCAAGGTGGTTTGTCAAACATGACCTTCCAGGCACAAATCCATGTTGACTGTTCCTGATCAGACCCTGTTTATCCAGATGCTTATATATATTATCTCTAAGTATCCTTTCCATTAATTTGCCCACCACTGACGTCAAACTAATAGGTCTATAATTGCTAGGTTTATTCTTTGAACCCTTTTAAACAATGGAACAACATGCGCAGTACGCCAATCCTCCGGCACTATTCCCGTTTCTAATGACATTTGAAATATTTCTGTCATAGCTCCTGCTATTTCTACACTAACTTCCCTCAATGTCCTAGGGAATATCCTGTCAGGACCTGGAGACTTATCCACTTTTATATTTTTCAAAAGTGTCAGTACTTCCTCCTCTTTGAATCTCATAGTTTCCATAGCTACTCTACTTTTTCCCCTTAACTCACCGAGTTCAATATCCTTCTCCTTGGTGAATACCGAAGAAAAGAAATTGTTCAATATCTCCCCCATCTCTTTTGGCTCTGCAGATAGCTGTCCATTCTGGTTCTCTAATGGTCCAATTTTATCCCTCGTTATCCTTTTGCTATTAATATAGCTGTAGAAACCCTTTGGGTTTACTTTCACCTTTCACATATCTTCTTTTAGCCTTCCTAATTTCTTTCTTAAGATTCTTTTTACATTCTTTAGACTCCTCTAGCACCTCATTTACTCCATGCCTCCTATAATTATTGTAGATATCTCTCTTTTTTCGAAACAAGTGTCCAATTTCCCTTGAAAACCATGGCTGTTTCCAATTTTTACTATTTCCTTTCAACCTAACAGGCACATAAAGATTCTGTACTCTTACAATTTCCCCTTTAAATGTCCTCCATTTCTCTTCTACATCCTTCCCATGAAACAAAGTGTCCCAATTCACTCCTTTAAAATCCTTACGCATTCCCTCAAAGTTAGCCTTTCTCCAATCAAAAATCTCCACCCTAGGTCCAGTTCTGACTCTCTCCATAATTATATTGAAACTAATGGTATTGTGATCACTGGTCCCGAAGTGCTCACCAACGCATACCTCCGTCACCTGACCTGCCTCATTTCCTAACAGGAGGTCCAGCACTGCCCCTTCTCTGGTCGATACCTCTATGTACTGCTGCAAAAAACTATCCTGCACACATTTTACAAACTCCAAACCATCCAGCCCATTTACAGAATGTGTTTCCCAGTCTATTTTTGGAAAATTGAAATCTCCCACAATCACTACCTTGTGCTTACTACTAATATCTGCTATCTCCTTACATATTTGCTCTTCCAATTCACGCTCCCCATTTGGCGGTCTATAATACACCTCTAAAAGTGTTGCTACACCGTTCCCACTTCTCAGTTCCACCAAAATAGCCTCCCTAGACGAGCCCTCTAATCTATCCTGCCAAAGCACTGCTGTAATATCTTCTCTGACAAGCAATGCAACACCTCCCCCTCTGGTCCCTCCAATTCTATCACACCTGAAGCAACGAAATCCTGGAATATTTAGTTTCCAATCACAGCCCTCCTGCAACCATGTTTCACTGATTGCCACAACATCATATTTCCAGGTGTCAATCCAGGCTCTAAGTTCGTCCACATTACTTACAATGCTCCTAGCATTAAAATATACACATTTTAGAAACCCACCATCCCTTATTCTCTGTCTATTATCTTTTTCATCTTTCTCGCCTACATTTTGGATCCGAGTGCTTCCCTTCTCTGCCTCTTGCCCCACACCCTGACCCCTAGCCCCCTCTACCCGAGTCCCTCCCCCCAACCTTTCTAGTTTAAAGTCTCCCCAGTAGCCTTTGCAAATCTCCCTGCCAGGATATTGGTCCCCCTCGGGCTCAAGTGCAACCCGTCCTTTGTGTACAGATCATGCCTTCCCCAAAAGAGGTCCCAGTGATCAAGAAACTTGAATCCCTGCCCACTGCACCAGTCCCTCAGCCACGCATTTATCCTCCACCTCATTTCATTCCTACTCTCACTGTCACGCGGCACAGGCAGTAATCCTGAAAATCGTTACCCTTTTGGTCCTTCTCCTTAACTTTCCCCCCAACTCCCTAAATTCTCCCTTCAGGACCTCATCACTTTTTCTGCCTATGTCATTGGTACCTATGTGTACCACAAACATCAGGCTCCTCTCCCTCCCTTATCAGAATCTTTTGTACACGTTCTGACACATGCGAGACCCTGGCACCAGGGAGGCAAACTACCATCCGGGTCTCCCGACTGCGTCTACAGAATCGCCTATCCGACCCCTAACTATAGAGTCGCCTATTACAATTGCCCTCCTCTTTTTGCTACCCTTCTGAGCATCAGGGCCGGTCTCTGTGCCGGAGGCCCGGCCGCTGTTGGTGCCCACAGCTAGGCTGTCCCCCTCCAATCGTACTCAAACCTGAGTACCTATTTTCCAGGTGTAACGGTCACAGGGGTACTCTCTAGCCCCTGCCTCTGCCCCTTGCCCTTTCTAACCGTGACCCACTTGTCTGCCTCCTGTGGTCTGGGAGTGACTACCTCCCTGTAGCTCCTCTCTATTACCTCCTCACTCTCCCTGAGGAGACGGAGGTCATCGAGCTGCTGCTCCAGGTTCCTAACACAGTCCTTTAGGAGCCCCATCTCAACACACCTGGCGCAGATGTGGACGTCTGGAGGGCAATCAGATTCCCTGACCTCCCACATCTGACATCCAGAACAGTACACTGCCCTTGCCTTCATACTGCCCCCCTTACACAGGATACAATATAAAGTACACAACAAACTGCTGGGATCTGACTGCCAATCAGCTGCTTACCCTGCTCCACTTCCCACCAATCTGCGGCTTCCTCAAAAAAACCCACTTCTCCAAATGGAATGTTATGGATTTCGGTAAAAACAAGCCCCGCGCTGGATTTTAAAGCTTACCGGTCGGGTGTCGCTCCTCCCCCTCCTTCTCTTCCAACGGCTCCTGTGGGCCTCGTCGGAGAAAGTCGGAGAAAGAAGTGGATCGGAAAACTTCACTTGGATACTAATAACTAACATCATTACACTATTAATATAAATAACTAACACATATTACAGACACACCGCGGCATTTTTACTAACACCATTTTTACTAATTAATATTAATCACCATTACTAATAATTAATGATTTTCTATGTTGGAATGAATAGAGTTAAAATTAGGGATTGATTTCATTTGGAGATTTTTTCTTTTTTGCCAGCAATTTTTTATTTTCATTCTTAATTTCTGTTTTCTTTTTGTTGGATGGATTTTTTTCTTTTTATCTTTTTTTTTGTGTTCTTTCTGTTTAAAATTGTTAGATTTTTAATTAAGTTCTAAATATGTATTTTGATATCATCTTTTTTTTGTTCCTCTTGTTTATAATAATTAGATTTTTAAATAAGTCTTAAATAATTGTATTTCTATACCTTTAATTGTTATAATTTAAATGTGCCTTTACTAAATAAGTCTTTATTTTTATCCCTCTTTTTTCCCTTTCCTTTTTTTTTTCTAATGCTACACCCCCGGTAAAATATTTTTATGGAATAACAATTCCAAAAACCTGGGAGCTGGTTAAGTTACCAACATCAACGACGGAAGTCGGTAGATGGTTAGCCATGCTAGTATGGCTAGCACTAACTACAGCAACTCTAGATGTAGTTTTTCCTTTCTTTTTGCACATTACTAACCTCTTAATCTATCCTTTGTTCTTTTCTTATATAATCTATTATGGTTTTTTTCAATTAGAATGGAGTTATATACTGGATCAATGGAGATATATACGTGAGCGATATACACAAGACTTAAAATTCTTCTATTCGATGTTCGGGTGTAAGGTCGGGTCTGATGTGCTGAACCATAGACTCTATTGCAGACCTCCATAGTCATAAGATGCAAGACCCAAAAATAAATATAGGGAATGAGGGAATAACTTTTTGTAGTTGGAACGTTAAGGTATTAATGAACCGATTAAGAGAGGAAAAGTTTTTGCACATTTAAAGGCAAATAAAGCTGATGTGATTTTTATTCAAGAAACACATCTAAAAAAAGATGCTGAACATAGATTGAAAGCTAAATGGATAGATAAAATGTATCACTCTTCTTTTACACATAAATCAAGAGGTGTAGCAATATTATTTTGTAAAGGTATTTTATTTAAACATACATCAACTATAACTGATAAAGATGGAAGATATATTATCGTCATAGGAGAATTAAATACACAAAAAATTATTTTTGTTAATGTATATGGACCAAATTTTGATAGCCCATTGTTTTTTAAGAAGGTATTAATAGAATATTGACTGGCCTTGAGGGGGATACGACATATATTGCCTGAAGTAGATTCATATTGCCCGAGTCGAAAGAGGACAGTCAATATTGTTATTATTACCCATTATCAGACATCTAGAGGAAAATCTGAACATCTCATATGATATGAATGTATCTATACATTTTGCAATATGCATTGCAACATTGTAAATAAGGGTACTAAAAACCATTCCAACATTGTAAATAAGGGTACTAAAAGAATGTAACATTTATGTTTCATTTATGTAATTTATGTAATTCATTTATGTGACAATGTGAAGGTCGAACTTTTAAATCGCGAACCTCTTCTCGCAAACCGGCTGCCATTTTTTTTTTTTTAAGATAAATTTTAAAATTTCGCATGCAGCGTCACGTTGCCGTCACGCAGCGTCACGTTGCCGTCACGCAGCGTCACGTTGCCGTCACGCAGCGTCACGTTGCCGTCACGCAGCGTCACGTTGCCGTCACGCAGCGTCACGTTGCCGTCACGCAGCGTCACGTTGCCAAGTTCCCGGATGTGAGACCAGGGGAATATAAGACTATATTCCCCGCTGTTTAAACAGGTAAAGTCCATAGGCGTTCGCTAGAAAGGGGAATATAAGAAAATATTCCCCTGTTAGCGCTGCTGGCAGTAAAAAGGAAGGGAATACAATTTCGTAAAAGCATACCTCAGATGGATGATATGGGTAATAATTAATAATATTCCGGAATTAGCACAACATAATCTAATAATTGGAGGTGACTTTAATTGTACACTAGATCCATACTTAGATAGATCTACAAGGCAAAGGAAAGTTAAATCACACTCTAGTGATTTATTAAATGCATATATGGAAACTACTAATATCAAAGATGTTTGGAGAATTGGAAACCCTACTGGACGAGAATACTCTTTTTACTCGTCAGTACATAAAACTTACTCAAGAATAGATTATTTTTTGGTGGATGCTAAACTTATCTCGCTTACTTATAAAATCCCAATATCATAATATCATAATTTCTGATCATGCACCATTAACATTCAAGATCAAAATAAATGGTAAACTACAAAAATCAGAACAGTGGAGATTTAACCCACAAATATTAGAAATTAAAATTACCCAGGAATATATTACAGAACAAATTAAGATTTTTTTCGAAATAAATGATAAACCGGAAATATCTTGTTCCTTATTATGGGAAACATTTAAAGCATACCTCCGGGGAATCATGATTTCATCTCAAGCATTTTATAATAAAAAGAAACGTAAGGAGCAGCAAGATTTGGAAAAGGAGATTAAACAATTAGATATACAGAATGCAATGAATCCAACTACTATATTACATAATAAAATTGCAGCATTGAAATATAAATTAAACAAAATATTTACAGACCAAGTCGTTAAATTTTATCAACATACTAAACAATTATAGTTTGAATTCGGTGATAAACCTCAAAAATTACTGGCTCGTCAACTAAGGAAAATGGAAGCTGAAAAAATAATTCATAGGATTAAATCACATAAAGGCGAACTGTTAACACAGCCTAAAGATATTAATGAACGATTTATGCAATATTATAAAAACTTATACACTGCAAAAACAACAGATAATAAAATAGGAATTGAAGCATTTAAAAAAAAATGTAACTTGAAAGGATTGGATTCACAAAATATAGAGTTATTGAATGCCGATATTACGATAAAAGAAATCCAAGAATCTATCAGATTACTAAAAAAGGGTAAAACACTGGGACCAGACGGCATTGGCTCGGAATTTTATAAAGTATTTTATGATCAGATTGTACTACGTTTTAAATTACTATATGATCATTATATATACACAGCAAAAACTACCAGAAACATTAAATGAATCTATTATAACACTTTTACCCAAAATAAACAAAGACTTGGATGAACCAGGATCATTTAGAGCAATAGCTCTTCTAAATACCGATCAAAAGATATTAACTAAAATATTAGCACAAAGGTTAAGTTTAGTTGTTACTAAATTAGTTCACCCTGATCAAACAGGATTTATACCAAAACGATACTCTTCGTATAATTTGCGACGGTTATTCAATATTATATACTTGAAAAGAGATATTAATAAAGACCTAGTAGTTATTTCGTTAGATGGAGAGAAAGCCTTTGATCAAGTGGAATGGCCTTACTTGTTCTCGGTTATGGAAGCTTTTAAACTGGGAGAAAAGTTTATTAACTGGATCAAATTGCTATATACAAATCCGACAGCTCGAATAATAACAAATCAAATGTTATCACCTAAATTCAATTTATCCCGTGGTTGCAGACAAGGTTGTCCTTTATCCCCTTTATTGTTTGCATTGGCAATAGAACCGTTAGCCCTGATGGTGAGATCACACCCGGAAACATATGGATACGATACTAGAGACACTAAAAATAAAATCTCTCTATATGTGGATGATGTGCTACTTTACATCACAAAACCAGAAACTAGTATCCGTAATTTGTTAAAATTAATAACTGAATTTGGATCCTATTCAGGATATAGTATTAACTGGAATAAAAGTGAACTTATGCCAATAATGGTAAACAATTTACATATATTACAACAATTCCCTTTTAAGATAACAAATGAAAAATGTAAATATCTTGGAATCTTTGTAACAAAAAGATTTGACTCCTTATTTAAAGCTAACTTTCCACTATTATTGAACAAATTAAATAAGAATATTATATATTGGAAAACTTTACCTATATCGATGATAGGCAAAATTAATATAATAAAAATGGTGTTTCTTCCACAATTATTATACCTTTTCCAATCAATCCCGATATATCTCCCTAAAAATTTCTTTAAAAAGGTGGACTCCTTAGTCACTAACTTCATTTGGGATTATAAGTGCCATAGAATAAATAAAAAACATTTATGTAAACCAAAAATAAATGGAGGTCTAGCTCTACCAAATTTTATGTTTTATTACTGGGCAGTTAACATTAAAAATATGAATTTTTGGTTAGAAGAAATAGATAATCAACCAACTTGGTTAAATATGGAAAAAGATTGTTCTCCTTTTGAAATTAGTTCTATAATATTCGCTAATACTAATTTAGCTAAGAAAACATATAGTGATAACCCAATAATAGGAAGTGGAATACGTATTTGGAAACAAATAAAGAAAACATTAAAATTAAAATCTATACCACTATCTCTTAGCATTGTAAATAATGTTACGTTTAAACCTTCAATGATGGATAAAGCTTTTTCACAATGGAAAAATAATGGAATTATTAAGATTGGGGATCTCTATAGGGAAAACTCCTTCCTTTCATTTCAAGACATACAACAAATTTATGGACTACAATCTAAAGAGTACTTTAGATACTTACAAATTAGAGATTATGTTAAAGCAAATACGCAAGAACTCAGAAATAGAAAGATAGAAATATTAGATGAATGTTTGAATAAACATCCGAATACAGAAAAAATGATTTGATATATATATAACATCTTATTGGAAGGTGATGTTCCATCAACAGAAATACATAGACAATCGTGGGAAAATGAATTATGTCAAACTATTAGACCAGAAATATGGGATGATAGTTTACAACATATACATCATTGTTCGCTAAATGCTAAACACTCTCTTATTCAGTTTAAAATATTACATAGATTATATTAGTCAAAAACCAAATTACATAATATGTTCCCAAAAGTATCTCCTATATGTGATAATTGTCAACATTTAGAAGTCAATCTGGCACACTCATTTACAAATTGTATACAAATTACAATATTCTGGATTTAAATATTTAGGATAATTTCGAATGTTGTTAATATATCTTTGACACCCGATTCAAAGCTAATAATACTAGGAATATTGGAAACAGAACAAATAGTAACAACAAACCAGAGAATTTTTATTGATTATGGGTTAATAATTGGGAAAAAATTAATATTAAAATTTTGGAAAGGCCCTACATCCCCTACAATTAAAATGTGGAATACAGAAATGTCGGAGACTCTTCATCTGGAGAGATTGAGGCTTGTCCTAATGGACAGGTTAGATCTCTTCAGAGGGATATGGTCTCCATATATTGAATATTTACAGAGTCATAATGGATCGGTACGAGGGCTTGACTGAGACCTGAATATTAGAATGGATGAAGAAAGAAATATAATAAATCATGCCTATATCTCCAATGACGGAATAACGATTAATACTCCATTCGTTTTCATATTTTTTTCATTATTTATCTCTATCTTTTCTTACTTTATAAAAAATAATTAAAAAAGCGTATAGAAGCATATAGTCCTAAATCTCAATATTAGTAATAATATTAATATTATTAATATTATGAAAGTATTTAATGATGTATTTTCGTTTATGTAAAATATTGCAATTTTCATACATATGTTCCTATAATAAAAAATATTCATCATAAGAAGGCATACCCAAGCATCTTGTGTAGGATGGAACTGCAGATGCTGAATTAAACCGGAGGTAGACACAAAAAGCTGGAGTAACTCAGCGGGACAGGCAGCATCTCTGGCGATAAGGAATGGGTCACTTTTAGGTTAATTTCGCATCTCCGGAGAGAAGGAATGGGTGACGTTTCGGGCCAAGACCCTTCATCAGAAGAAGGGTTTTGACCCGAAAAGTCACCCATTCCTTCTCTCCAGAGATACTGCCGATCCCCAGAAATAGTGGGTGCACTAGTGATAATTTTTCAAAACTCCTTAGCTTCTGGAGTAGTTCCTGAGGATTGGAGGGTAGCTAATGTAACCCCACTTTTTAAAAAAGGAGGGAGAGAGAAAACCGGGAATTACAGACCAGTTAGTCTAACATTGGTAGTGGGGAAAATGCTAGTCAGTTATTAAAGATGGGATAGCAGTACATTTGGAAAGTGGTGAAATCATTAGACAAAGTCAGCATGGATTTACGAAAGGTAAATCATGTCTGACGAATCTTATAGAATTTTTCTAGGATGTAACTAGCAGAGTGGATAAGGGAGAACCAGTGGATGTGTTATATCTAGACTTTCAGAAGGCTTTTGACAAGGTCCCACATAAGAGATTAGTAGACAAACATAAAGCACACAGTATCGGGGGTTCAGTATTGATGTGGATAGAGAACTGGCTGGCAGACAGGAAGCAAAGGGTAGGAGTGAACGGGTCCTTTTCAGAATGGCAGGCAGTGACTAGTGGGGTACCGCAAGGCTCAGTGCTGGGACCCCAGCTATTTACAATATATATTAATGATTTGGACGAGGGAATTGAATGCAACATCTCCAAGTTTGCGGATGACACTAAGCTGGGGGATAGTGTTAGTTGTGAGGAGGATGCTAGGAGGCTGCAAGGTGACTTGGATAGGCTGGGTGAGTGGGCAAATGCATGGCAGATGCAGTATAATGTGGATAAATGTGAGGTTATCCACTTTGGTGCAAAAACAGGAGGGTATACTATTATCTGAATGGTGGCAAATTAGGAAAAGGGGAGATGCAACGAGACCTGGGTGTCATGGTACACCAATCATTGAAAGTAGGCATGCAGGTGCAGCAGGCAGTGAAGAAAGCAAATGGTATGTTAGCATTCATAGCGAAAGGATTTGAGTATAGGAGCAGGGAGGTTCTACTGCAGTTATACAGGGTTTTTTGGTGAGACCACACCTGGAGTATTGCGTACAGTTTTGGTCTCCAAATCTGAGAAAATACATTCTTGCCATAGAGGGGGTACAGCGAAGCTTCCCCCGATATTGGGGAGGTCCAGAACAAGGGGTCACAGTCTAAGGATAAGAGGGAATTCCTTTAGGACCGAGATGAGGAAAACATTTTTCACACAGAGTGGTGAGTCTCTGGAATTCTCTGCCACAGAAGGTAGTTGAGGCCAGTTCATTGGCTATATTTAAGAGGGAGTTAGATGTGGCCCTTGTGGCTAAAGGGATCAGGGGATATGGAGAGAAGGCAGGTACAGGATACTGAGTTGGATGATCAGCCATGATCATATTGAATGGTGGTGCAGGCTCGAAGGGCCGAATGGCCTACTCCTGCACCTAATTTCTGTTTCTATCCCGCTGAGTTACTCCAGCTTTTTGCATCTACTTCCTTGGAAGGCTAAGGAAGTTTGGCGTGCCCCCAATAACCCCTACCAATTTCTACAGATGTGCCTCAGAAAGCATTTAATCAGGATACATTACAGCATGGTCATGAGAACAGCTCCATCCATGATTGCAAGAAATTGCAGAGTTGTGGACACAGCCCAGACTATCAGGGAAACAACCATGGACTCCATTTACACTGCATACTGCTTCGGCAAGGCTGCCAGCATAATCAAGGACCAGTCTCAACCCCCTGCCCCTGCCCCTGCCCCTGCCCCTGCCCCTGCCCCTGCCCCGGCCCCGGCCCCGGCCCCGGCCCCGGCCCCGGCCCCTGCCCCTGCCCCTGCCCCTGCCCCTGCCCCAGCCCCATCAGGCAAGAGGTACAGAAGCTTAAAAACACACAGCTCCAGATTCAGGGACCTCCCATCTACCTCATTGGAGGCCTTTGTTTCAATTTTATCTTGCACTAAGTGTTATACCCTATAGCCTGTGGATGGTTTGATTGTGATCTTGTGTAGTTTTTTCATTGGCTGGATAGCACACAACAAAAAGCTTTTCACCGGCAGATGGATGAAGAAAGTGACAGATGCTTGAGATGAACTGGAGTCACAAGGATATCAGATAAGGAGTGAAACGTAGAGCCAGAGGGAAGGATAGAGGGGATGGGCGGAGGACAAAATACCCCTTCTGTCTTTTTATCCCTGGCCTTACTCCAACCATCGAGCCTCCCCTCCTTACAGCTTTTACTCCCCATTCCCCCAACACTAAGGGCGGCACAGTGTTGCAGCGGTAAAGCTGCTGTATTACAGAACCAGAGACCCAGCTTCGATTTTTACTACGGGTGCTGTCTGTACGGAATTTGTACGTTCTCCCTTTGACCGTGTGGGTTTTCTCTGGGTGATCCGGTTTCCTCCCAAACTCCAAAGACGTACAGGTTTGTAGGTTAATTGCCTTTGGTAAAAATTGTAAATTGTCCCTAGTGTCTCGGATAGTGTTAGTGTACGGGGTGATCACTGGTCGGCGTGAACTGGGTGGGCTGAAGGGTCTGTATCTACGCTGTATCTCCAAAGTCTAAATCTCCAAAGTCAGTCTGATGAAGGATCCCAACCCGAAACATCACCTATCAATGTTCCTCAGACATTCTGCAACACATTTTGTCTTTTTTGTAAACCAGCATCTGTACTTCCTCGTTTCTACAAATTAGGTCAGTGACTCTTTGGCTGATATTCAGGGGTGGCGTCATGGTCCAGAGGGACTTATGAGATGTCTATGAATTGATCACCCAGCAACTTCACCTTTGTCAACAGCTTTGATACTAATGCTGGGGTTACTGTTTGGTAATGCTGCGAGTTCAGGAGATAATAGGTGAGAGTAAGTCAAGTCCAGTTTATTCGTCACATACACATACGAGATGTGCAGTGAAATGAAAAGTGGCGATGCTCGCGGACTTTGTACAAAAAAACAAACAAACAGAATGGAACAGAATCACATGTTACATATTGTGGGAGGAAAGAAAAAGGAAAAAAACAGCAATTAAAAAAAAACTGTAGAATGGTACAGTAAAGTTAGTCCCTGCTGAGATAGGAGTTTACAGTCCTAATTGGCCACCTTCTCATCCTCTCCGATTTCACAGCATGGCAACAGAGGCGTTTGCCTGACCGTAGCAGCTGGAACTGTCCGTTGCAGGGGTGGAAGAGGTCTCCCATGATCTATAGTTGAGACGAAGGGTCTGAAGAAGGGTCTCGACCCGAAACGTCGCCTATTTCCTTTCCTGCATAGATGCTGTCTCACGCGCTGAGTTTCTCCAGCATTTTTGTCTACCTTCGATTTTCTAGCATCTGCATTTCCTTCTTAAATATTAATATTTAATGGTCATTTTTTAATTGTGTATATAAAATGTGTGTTTTTATATGTTAGAACGTGTGAAATTGGCTCTGGCATTGTATACCTGCAGGGCAGTACTTTAAAAACACTTTATTGGCCATAAAATCAATTTCACCCGACCTGAAATTGAATGAGGTGCCAATGGTCATTTTAATTTCAGATATTTTAAGAGACATGCACCAAATAAAGTACAGGGATGAACGTTTTTGTCTGAAAATGAGTGACACTTTATTCTTTACATCCAGCCAAGAATGTATTTTAATATTACCATATAACATATAACCATATAACAATTACAGCACGGAAACAGGCCCTCTCGGCCCTTCCAGTCCGTGCCGACCATTTGTTTTCCCCTAGTCCCATCTACCTGCACTCAGACCATACCCCTCCATTCCCTTCACGTATTGCACCAGAAGCTATCATAATTTGGCCAAATTATTCAAATTCTTGCATTAAATCATGAAAACCTTGCTTGCAGCAGCCACATCACTGACATATTGACACAGACAATACACAAAAACATAAACTATATATAAATTCAGCAATCAAATGATGAAAACTGCAGAAAAAAAAACATTAATGCAAAAACACCAAGTCTCGCTGTAATTAAAGTGAAAATATGGCCATTTCATGTGCGGATTAATCGCTCTGTCTCATTGTGCATTTACTCCCGGTATTGTTGTTGGTTTAGTTAAAAATGTTGGCATGTAATTTTCCTAAAACATCTATCTACCTGTGCTGCAGGCAGGGGCCAAGTTGGGCAGCACTGCTGATGCAGGCAAACAAACACACGCACCGCCTGCATTGTGAGGCAGACGACACCAGCTGCGGGGCAGTGATCTCCGGTGCAGGCACAGTGACTGGGGGAGCTGGGCTGGGCACGTGGGGAGTGGGCGCTGGCGCAGTGCACGCGGAGGCTGGGGCTGGAGCTGGGCTGGGGGAGCGGGCGCGCGCTCCGGGGGAAGGTTCTGGATGCGGAGGGTGAGGGCGGCGACGGCGACGACGGCGACGTGACTGCGGCCCGGAGTGTCCACCCACCCACCCCACACACCGCGCTGCAGCTCGACTCAACGCCGGCCTCGGCCTTCATGCAGTGCGCTGCTTCCGCCCAGATCACGCCGGCAGCGGCACCCACCACCGCACGGGCCGGAGCTTCTCTTCACTCGTGACTCCGGGGAGCAGGTGAAGGAGAGAGCACTCTGTGCTTTGCACAGGTCAGAGCAGAGCAGCAATCCAGCAAGACAGGCTGGAAGGGGCAGGGAGGTTCAGTTTTTATATATTTTTTTGTTTGCAAAAGTCATCTTATTTCAATGCAGTTGTGCAACCAATGTTTTCCACGTATTAGTTCTGAAGGGTTAACTTTATTGATGTACTGTGTCATCTAATTCGTGCTCGTTCATTCTCCAGTACAGGCCGACTGTTGGGATTGTGAGTTCAGCCCCCTTTCTCCAGATGATAGGGTTGAAAGAGTCAAACATTGAGGTGGGTTGAAAGAGTCAAACATTGAGGGTGGGTTGAAAGAGTCAAACATTGAGGGTGGGTTGAACTTGGTACTTCAAAATGGTTAATGATATTTCTCTGATTGATATGGAGGAAGGGAATTGTTAAGGGTTTGGACACGCTAGAGGCAGGAAACATGTTCCCGATGTTGGGGGAGTCCAGAACCAGGGGCCACAGTTTAAGAATAAGGAGTAAGCCAAGATTAAGGAAACACTTTTTCTCACAGAGAGTAGTGAGTCTGTGGAATTTTCTGCCTCGGAGGGCGGTGGAGGCAGGTTCTCTGGATGCTTTCAAGAGAGAGAGCTCGATAGGGCTCTTAAAAATAGCAGAGTCAGGGGATATGGGGAGAAGGCAGGAATGGGGTACTGATTGGGGATGATCAGCCATGATCACATTGAATGGCGGTGCTGGCTCGAAGGGCCAATGGCTTACTCCTGCACCTATTGTCTATTGAAATAGTCCATAACAAGGAGGTTTGATTGTGAAATTGGAAGCAGACTATTTAGGAATGCAGCAAAATAAGAACTTGCAATGGGGAACAGTGGAAAATAGAGCTGCTTTATGTTAGTAACTTAAAGTTGTGAGGGGAAGGTAATAGTGTAAAATCTAAGATGATTTGACAAGGGTGTTGAGGATGATAATTAACGCTGTTTTGTTAGAGACAAGGATCTACAGACGACGGATTACAATAATAAAAGCGTTGGAGTAACTCAGTGGGTCAGTCAGCATCTCTGGGGGACATGAATAGGTGATGTTTTGGATCAGGACCCTTCTTCAGATTCAGTCTGATGGGTTAGTTTGAAGAAGCATCTTAGAAACATGGAAACATAGAAATTAGGTGCAGGAGCAGGCCATTCGGCCCTTCGAGCCTGCACCGCCATTCAATATGATCATGGCTGATCATCCAACTCAGTATCATGTACCTGCCTTCTCTCCATACCCAGAGATGCCAAGTGTCCCGGATTCGCCGTATTTTGTCCCGGCGAAATAACCTTTTTACGGTGTTCCGGCAGCCAAACATGCTGTTACGGGACACCGCCGCGCCGGTGTTCCTCCCGTGGTGAACGCCGGCGCCATGTGCCCCCGGTTTGCCAGCCCGGCAGCTCGCAGCCACGCCCGGCCCAGAGCCCGGGCGGCGCCGGCCCGCGCGATCAGCGGCACTTTCTTGCCGCCAGCCGGCCGCTCGCGGCAGCCCCATCACCGGGCCTCCCCCCCACCCCCACCCTCACCCAGTGCGCAGGCACAGACCCGCCGGCAACCTTGCCAAGTGTGCATGTGCCCCGCCCGCCGGCAGCCCGCTGATCTGCACCAGTGCGCAGGCGCAGACCCGCCGGCAACCTTGCCAAGTGCGCATGTGCCGCACCCGCCCGCCGGCAGCCCGCTGATCTGCACCAGTGCGCAGGCGCATAGCCGCCGGCAACAACCCCAAGTGAGTATGTTACGGAGAAAAATGCATTTAACCCCATTTGTTACGGACAAATGGGTTGAATGTTACTGTGAACTAAATTTAGGGTTGGCATCTATGCATACCCCCTGATCACTTCAGCCACAAGGGCCCACATCCAACTCCCTCTTAAATATGGCCAACGAACTGGCCCTCAACTACCTTCTGTGGCAGAGAATTCCACAGATTCACCACTCTCTGTGTGAAAAATGATTTTCTCTTGGTCCTAAAAGACTTCCCCCTTATCCTTAAACTGTGACCCCTTGTCCTGGACTTCCCCAACATCGGGAACAATCTTCCTGCATCTAGCCTGTCTAACCCCTTAAGAATTTTGTAAGTCTCTATGAGATCACCCCTCAATCTTCTAAATTCCAGCGAGTACAAGCCAAGTCTATCCAGTCTTTCTTCATATGGAAGTCGTGCCATCCCAGGAATCAGTCTGGTGAACCTTCTCTGTACTCCCTCTATGGCAAGAATGTCTTTCCTCAGATTAGGAGACCAAAACTGTATGCAATACTCCAGGTGTGGCCACACCAAGACCCTGTACAACTGCAGTAGAACCTCCCTGCTCTTGTACTCAAATCCTTTTGCTATGAATGCCAACATACCATTCGCTTTCTTCACAGCCTGCTGCACCTGCATGCCTACTTTCAATGACTGGTGTACTATGACACCCAGGTCTCGCTGCATCTCCCCTTTTCCTAATCGGTCACCATTCAAATAATAGTCTACCTTCCTGTTTTTGCCACCAAAGTGGATAACCTCACATTTATCCACATTATACTGCATCTGCCATGCATTTGCCCACTCACCCAGTCTATCCAAGTCATCCTGCAGCCTCCTAGCATCCCCCTCACAGCTAACACTGCCCCCCAGCTTCGTGTCATCCGCAAACTTCGAGATGTTGCATTTAATTCCCTCGTCCAAATCATTAATGTATATTGTAAATAGCTGGGGTCCCAGCACTGAGCCTTGCGGCACCCCACTAGTCACTGTCTGCCATCCTGAAAAGAACCCGTTCACTCCTACTCTTTGCTTCCAGTCTGCCAGCCAGTTCTCTATCTTGACCCAAAACAGCACCTATCCATGTCTTAAGAGACAGTGCGCAGTGCGCAGTGGTAGAGTTGCTGCCTTACAGCATCAGAGACCCGGGTACCACCCTGACTGCTGGTTGTACAGAGGTTGTACGTTCTCCCTGTGACTATGTGGGTTTTCTCTGGGTGCTCTGGTTTCCTCCCACATTCCATTGACGTGTAGGTGAATTGGCGTCTGTAAATTGTCCCTAGTGTGTAGGATAGAACACTAGGGTGTTGCTGTCGGTGCGCTGAAGGGCCTGTTTTCTAAGCTTATATCTCTAAACTAAAATACTTTAAATAAAGATACTACCTGACCCGCTGAGTTACTCTAGCACTTGGTTTCACTAATTTATTATGTTTATTTCTTCTGTCACATTATCCGATATGCGCAGTATGATTTGCCAAGACAGCAGACAAATTAAACATTTTTAACTGTATTATATGCACATGGGAAAATGTTGTTATCTTTTGACGATGATAATCAAAGAAAGCTTACAAGGTGGGGTGATGGAATCGAGGTGCAGGTCTGTCATGAACTAATTGATGGGGTTAAGGGAGTTGAATGCCTCACTCCTGTAGCTGAGAGATATCGCGTGGAAACAGGCCCTTCAGCCCACCCGCACCGACCAGCGATACCTTGTACACTAACACTATCCCACATACAGTAGGGAAAATTGACAATTTTATCAGGCCAATTAACCTATACTCTTGTTCCTATGATCATGGCACCAAGGAAAACCCTTAGCTAAGAAGCTCCACCCACAGAGGTTCTGGGGAACTGTTACACTCAATGAGTGCTGTTTAGATTTTTGGTTCGTTTTGAGCTCAGTACATTGTAACAAATGTGTGAGAGATGACATTGCTGACCGGCATTTTTCAAATGGCTACTTCACTTTCCGGCTTTGTTTTAAAAAGGGCAGTGTACCAATGATTTTATAGACATGTCTGCAAAAGTTTGAAGTTTTAGCAATTTTTACTGGTCTCTTTCTGTTTAGGCCCTGATTTCTGTCATGTCGTCCAGCGAAGCTTTGATATCATCAGAAAAATCTGAAAAAGAAGAGGAAGTGATATTTGTGAGCGTATGTATTGTTTCTCGATTCTACTTTTTTTTTGGGAGATGTCGTTACCCTGCTGTCCAGTTGTATAAATGATGCCATTCAACTCAAGATGGCAATCATCATAAGTGATTGCCTGCTGTTCTAAAGATCATTATTTTCCAAATCATCCTTGGGAAGCTAAACGTCTTCTGGTTTTTATGGACCAGATTGAGACATGGTGCTTAAGGTACAGTGTGCCTGGAGACAGGAATCCATGTACCTGTGATGCTGTTGCAAGCAAGATTTTTTGTTGTGCCTTTAATTCACCATACTGTGTGTACGATAATAAGCTTGACTTGACTTGGTACTTTAATGTCTTGGGTGTGCAGTGTTGAAAAATGTTTCTCTAAGCTTAACTCTAATGTTCTGGCATATTATTCTTTGTTGCATTTAATCAGCAACATATTTTAATGTTTTATGCTTAATTCTATCTTTTATTTTATCAACTCTTGATTTTCACCAGTTGAGGACGCACAACACTGCCACTGCTTATGTGCTGGGTATTTTATTTGGAATTCCTCTTGCCTTTAAGTGCTGGAATATGAGTAGGCATAAACAAAGCAAGGTCTGCCTCTGCATGGCGCAGGTTGCATGGACCACACTTCAATATGTCCATTACTATCACTGGGTCTTTGAGGTGTGTTAGAAGACTTGTTGTTGGCAGCAGTTAACTATAAAACATCTTTTGGGGTTGTGTACTTTGGAGACCTACCGTATTTCCCGGCAATGAAAACGTTATTTTTCACCCAAAAATAAGGCACGGAAATTTACCTGCGTCTTGGACGCCAAAGGTTAGGTTGCTAGCCAAGAAACATAGTCTTGGCTATCCCTCAGTACAGCAACATCAAGAACGAAGAAGGGTCTCGACCCGAAACGTTGCCTATTTCCTTCGCTCCATAGATGCTGCCTCACCCGCTGAGTTTCTCCAGCATTTTTGTCTACCATGAAGAACGATGTTGCTGTCCTGAGGGATAGCCGAGTCTATCCCTCATCGCTTGCAGCTGATGGGAAGCAGCTGTAAAGTGGGGAGCGGCTGTAAAAGGACAGCGCTGCTGGGGGAGGAGAGTTCCTTTCACAGCGTGTGGGGAGTCTGGCCGGGGTCAGCATGGGCAGGAGCGTTGAGAAGGAGGGGGTCGGGAATCATGCCAGCAACTCACTCACTCATGTCGCGACGCTCCTTCCCGGGGAGGGAAGTAGCTCGGGTGTCTGAACACCTCGTGCCGCTTGACGGCCTCGCTCATGTCAGCCGTTTCCCGCAAATCCTTAAATTCCGACTGCCGCCGGGAGCAGGACGTGGCCTCGCTTGCTGCGCTGGGTGACACTGCATGGCACTCACTGCCCGGTCCGTGCCTTTCAAGAGCAAAGATCATGGAGCGGGTCAGCGGGCGATGGATAATAGGACAGCGGGCGGTGGGGCTTACTCCTGTGTCAGCGCGAGTAACCTCAATTGGTTCCTTGAACTCGTATTATCATTCAATAAGATCACAACTGATTCAACTTGTCCCGGTGTGCTCCCGTTTTTCCCACCATCTCTCCACCTGCCATCACCCTCCACCCCCCACCCATTCAGTCATTCAGAATGGAGGAGATCTGGAAGCCTTGGGCAAATTGAATTGTTACGTTCTCCATTTTTATTTGTTTATTTATTTATTTTTGAACGTGAGAAATTCTATGTCCTGCCAGCCTTTTTTCAAAATTTAGCCACTCAAAATGGGGGTGCTTCTTCGACGCAGGTGCGTCTTCATTGCTGGGAAATACGGTATCTTGTTTGCAAGCAGATGACACATTTTGGGAGACGGGAAGCAATGGCCAGTGATAAGTGTTTAACTGGTGTTGCTGCATGGATTCATGCAGGGTACACTGTTTTGTTATCTATACTAAATTGGATGAGAAAGTAGATGGCATGGAGCGCAGATTTGTGTATGACACCAGAATTGGAGTGAGCAGTGAAGAAGATTATCTGCGATTTAAACCTGGAAAGTGGGCCTAAGAATGGCAGAAGGAAGTTAACTCGTATAAGTGTGATTTTATGTCTGAAATTAAACACTGGTTGCTGGTTGATCACGCCTTGTGAATCTTGAGTTTTTTGATGATGTGACCAAAAAAGTTGATGAGGGCAGACCAGATGTAGCCATTCTCCATCTGGATTTCAACAAGGCATCTGACAAGGTTCTGCATAGTAGGTTGCTCTGGAAGGTTAGATCGCATGGGAGAGCTAGTTGTCTGGGTAGAAAATTGGCTTGATAGAAGGAAACAGAGGGAAACGGTGGAAGGTTGTTTTTCAGACTGGAGGCGTGTGACTAGTGGTGTGCCTCAAGGATCAATTCTGTATGTGGTTTTTATCAATGGTTAATTTTTTCCTGGATCTGAAAGTAATGTGCACGTTAGCAGGTACGGTTATCAGCTGCTGTCCTTGTCTCCCAATTGTCGCAGGGAGAGTGTCTTCAAGTACTTAAAACTGAAACGCTTCTCTCTCTAGCTTGTACAGTGATACTCGCACAGGACCACCAAGGTTCGGGTGCTGTCCAACTCTTCCTGGTTTTGTTTCTTGTTTGTCTGCTTTCAGCAAACTGAGTCAAGCTCTAGAATATCTTGTCCAAACTATTCTCCCACTCTTATCTCTTCTCCTTTCAGATCTTCTTTAATGCTTGAATATTAACCAGGCTGTCATAACATCATGTCAAATTCTTGCCAAATTTTAACATAACATTCCCATGAAGTGCATATGAGGAGCTTTATTATGTTAAAGACACAATTTTGTTTGATTTTTGAATTTATTTTTCTGATCCTTGTTATCCCCACCCTCATAGGAACAGCCATGACAATGGTGGCAAGTAAATATGAAGGGTTTTGACCCGAAACGTTGCCTATCTTCGTTCCATAGATGCTGCTGCACCCGCTGAGTTTCTCCAGCATTTTGTGTACCCTTATTTTCAAACTCGATGAAAACACAAAACAATATTTGCCATTGTGTATTTGGGGTAAATACTACGTTTTTCTTATTTCTGCTTTGCAAATTGCAAAGGGGAATAATTGCACCCTTTTGGCTGCTCCACCTCTCATTCCTCCAGCCCTGGGTACTACCTCCATCCATCTGCCAACCTACCCCTCCTTATCCTGATCTGCCTGTCATTTGCCAGCTCTTCCCCACTCCTCCCTCGCCCCTTTTTTACCAGCTATCTCTCCTTCACACCATCGGTCTTTGAAGACCGCAACGTTGCCTGTCCATTGCCCTCCACACATACTGCCTGACCCGCTGAGTTGCTCCAGCAGTTTTATGTTTTGGTGTGTAGCTGCCTCCTGGCCACAATGCCCATGTTTCCTTGGTGACTTGAATTCCTGCAGAAAGTCAAAGATGCTCACACACCTCAATATGATGTCTCTGAATGAACAGTCATGAAGGTTATGGTGATTCATTTGCAACTCCCCAATCAAACTTTGTGTCAGACGGATGTGACAAGAACAAAAAAGTGATCATCTTTGGTTTGGGAACATAGCATTCTTTTAGCATATTATCCATCTATCTTTTGGAATCCTTTAAACCAATGTCCATCACCTAATTACATTCCTCTGCACTTTTGAATTAATTTAATCTTTTTCGAACTTCATTGTGCAAAACATTGCTGTATGGCTTTACGGCTCTATAATTCTCCTTCTGTGAGAAATTTTACTTTACAATTTGTGACGTTGGGAGACAGATAATGGATAAATGAAAATCAAGAAAAACTGCAGGTGCTGGAAATCTAAAATAAAAAATGCTGGAAAGACTCAACAGGTCAGGGCAAATCTGTGTGTGTGGGGGGGAGAAACAGATAATGTTTCAGGTTGAAGAGCCTTTGGCAGAAGCAGGAAGGAAATGTTTAAGCTGCGGGGTGGGTGGGGGAGGCTGAAGCCTCAGAGTCTGGAGGCAAGTGGAGATGATTCAGATGCTTCCTGTTAATGATGTAACTGAGGTGATCCGAGTTGGCCGGGCATCTCCGTGGAACCACTTAACCGACTCTTTTGGCCAAGAATCTGTGCAACGTATCTTCTGCTTTGGTCAAAATGCGTCTGGAGTAATTGTGAGATGTGGTGCGACAACTTTTGTGTTAAAACAAGCCTGTGGAGTGACAACGTTTTCTATTTGTGATTAAAGGAGCAGCCATTAAGGCCTGTGTTGGAATGTATTAATCTATCAAGTGATGAAGACAATGAAGGGAACACTGCACGGCATAGCAGGGTGAGTACTTTCAATTGAATGCTTTGATTGAGGAGAAATCCAGAATAGATACTTCTGTTTGAGCAATGTAAAAAAACAAATCAGAGTTGATAAGTAGAAGATAGACACAAAATGCTGGAGGAACTCAGCGGAACAGGCAGCATCTCTGCAGAAAAATAATTAGTGACGTTTTGGGTCGACACCCTTCTTCAGACAAGTTGATCCATGACCTATCCAATAGGAAATTCTTGATAAACATTTTTCATCTAGAAGTATTTAGAATGTACAAGGTGCTACCACAAGCAGTAGTTGAGGTGAATGTGTCAGTCACATCTAAAAGGAAGTTGGACAGGGCACTGAAGAGGAAAGTGTGGGCAGGCTGCTGGATTGAAAACAAAGCAATGGCAGGGGGTTATGCGCTCTGGTTTTGCTCTCTGGCATATATATATATATATATATATATATATAATATATATATATATATATATATTTGGTGGCTTCCCGAATCTCCTTGGGAAATAATGATACAAGTAGAATAAGGCCATTTGGACCATCAAGTCTACCCCACCATTCAATCATCTTTCTCTCCCTCCTAACCCCATTCTCCTGCCTTCTCCCCATAGCCTCTAACACCTGTACTAATCAAGAATCTAGGTGTAGTTGGATAGCTTTTCAAACTTAAAAAAAAAATAAAGAGGAAGGTGATTGGATCTTATTGCCTTCCATCACAGTGAGGAATGTGTGGAATCTGCTGTGGTGGATGTTTATGTTAACTTTTATGTAGTTGTGTGTCTTGTTGCTTTTTTTTTAGTGTGGCTGTATGGTAATTCGAATTTTACTGTACCTTAATTGGTACACATGACAATGAACTGACCTTGAAACTATAAACATTGGTGAAATGGCTGTCCCTCTCTTCTGCTGCATCTGACTGAAATCCTGCGTTTGAAGCAGTACCATTAACTGAAGAAAGGTCTCGACCCGAAACGTGGCCAATTCTTTCCATAGATGCTGCCTCTCCCGCTGAGTTTCTCCAGTATATATTTTGTCTACCTTCGATTTTTCCAGCATCGGCAATTCTTTCTTAAACGGTACCATGAACACCTTGGGCCATGTATACTGTTTACTCCAAAGATCCTATAGCTTCCTATAGGATCTTTGGTTTACTCCGGGTGTAATGCAAGCAAGGAATTCATTTGCACCCTGATGTATGTGCCCCTAAGCTAATCTGAATCTACAGGATGGGCAATACATATGTGACAGTAACATCCCCAAGAATGAATTTAAAATAAAATTATAATCTAAGATGAACTACAGGTCTATATAATGTTTAAGAAGGAAGTGCAGATGCAGGAAAATCGAGGTAGACAAAAATGCTGGCGAAACTCAGCGGGTGAGGCAGCATCTATGGAGCCAAGGAAATAGGCGACGTTTTGGGTTGAGATCTTTCCTCAGACTGATGTCAGGGTGGGGGGGCTGGAAGAAGAAAGGAAGAGGCGGAGACAATGGGCTGAGGGAGAGCTGGGAAGGGGAGGAGAAAGCAGGGACTACCTGAAATTGGAGGACAATGTTCCTATTGCTGGGGTGTAAACTGCCCAAGTGAAATATGAGGTGCTGCTCCTCCAATTTACAGTAGGACTCAGTCTGGCCATGGAGGAGGCCCATGACAGAAAGGTCGGATTCCGAATGGGAGGGGGAGTTGAAGTGCTGAGCCACTGGGAGATCAGGTTGGTTATTGCGAACCGAGCGGAGGTTTTGGACGAAGCGATCGCCAAGCCTATGCTTGGTTTCACCGATGTAGAACAGCTGACACCTAGAGCAGTGGATGCAATAGATGAGGTTGGAGGAGGTGCAGATGAACTCTGCCGCACCTGGAAAGACTGCTTGGGTCCTTGAATGGAGTCAAGGGGGGAGGTAAAGCGACAAGTGTAGCATTTTCTGCGGTTGCCAGGGAAAATGCCAGGAGAGGGGGTGGTTTGGGTGGGAAGGGACGATTTGACCAGGGAGTTACAGAGGGAGCGGTCTCTGCGGAAAGCGGACAGGTGGAGATGGGAAGATGTGGCCAGTGGTGGGATCCCGTTGGAGGTGGCGAAAATTTAGGAGGATTATTTGTTGTATGTGACGGCTGGTAGGGTGGAAGGTGAGGACAAGGGGGACTCTGCCCTTGTTACGAGTGGGGGGATGGGGAGTGAGAGCAGAGTTACGGGGTATGGAAGAGACCCTAGTGAGAGCCTAATCTACAATAGAGGAGAGGATCCCCCATTCCCTAAAGAATAAGGACATCTCCGATGCCCTGGTGTGGAACACCTCATCCTGGGAGCAGATGCGGCGTAGACGGAGGAATTGGGAGTAGGGGATAGAGTCTTTACAGGAAGCAGGGTGGGAAGAAGTGTAGTCCAGATAGCCACGGGAGTCAGTGGGTTTATAGTAGATGTCGGTCAGTAGTTTATCACTTGCGATGGAGATAGTGAGGTCTAGACATGGTAGGGAAATGGTCCTGGTGTATTTGAGTGTCGGATGGAAGTTAGGGGTGAAATGGATGATGTCAGTGAGTTATGTGTGAGTGCAGGAGGTAGCACCAATGCAGTCGTCGATGTAGCGGAGGTAGAGTTTGGGGATAGGGCCACGGTACACCTCGAACAAGGATTGTTTGACGTACCCTACAAAGAGGCAGGCATAGCGAGGGGGTCCTAGCACACGTCTTGGATTTGGAAGAAATGGGAGGAGTCAAAGGAAAAGTTGTTGAGGGTAAGGACCAGCTCCGCTTGGCGGAGGAGAGTATTAGTAGATGGGGATTGGTTGGTTCTGCAGTCGAGGAAGAAATGGAGGGGTTTAAGACCCTCTTGGTGGGTATGGAGGTGTAGAGTGACTGGAAATCCATGGTGAAGATGAGGGAATGGGGGCCTGGAAAACGGAAGGCATGGAGTAGACGAAGAGTGTGTGAGGTGTCTTGGACATAGGTGGGAAGGGATTTGACCAGGGGGGATAGGATGGAGTCGAGGTATGTGGAAATAAGTTCGGTGGGACACGAACAGGCAGAAACAATGGGTCTGCCAGGACAGTCGGGTTTGTGGATTTTGGGGAGAAGGTAAAATCGGGCCATGCGGGGCTGGGGAATGATGACGTTGGAGGTTTGGGAGGGCAGGGAGCGGGAAGTGATGAAGTCAGTGATAGTGTTAGAGATCATGGCCTGGTGCTCGTCTGTGGGGTCATGGTCCAAGGATAAGTAGGAGGAGGTGTCTGAGAGTTGGCGCCTGGCAGAGGTCAGTGCGCCAGACTACCACGGCACCTCCCTTGTCGGCGGGTTTGATAACCCAGCCTGGGTTGTTGCAGAGTGAGTGGAGGGCTGTACGTTCAGGGGGGGGAGAGGTTAGAGTGAGACAGGGGAGTGGAGAAGTTGAGGCTGTTGATGTCCCGCCGGCAGTACAGGTCTATATATTTCTGTTTCACGTCTGTGGTAAAATAATGTTACAGTTGCTGTTATTCATTGTCTTTTTTAGAAACCGAAGGATCACATTGATTGGCAAAAGGCAAGAGTTTCGTCGACATTGGATCGTTTGGCCCGTCAAGTTGAAGTTGAGAAACAGCTGAAAGAAGAGAAATGCAAAGCTTTTCAAGTAAATTCCATCTCTTAAACATAGCAAGATTTTGGAAGTAGTGGGTTTTCCTCAAGAAATAAATCCCAGATAAAATACATCTGAAAGGTTCAATGTTTAATGATCCAAATTTCCCCTCGGTGATGATGTTGCTTCTAGAATCTCTGTGTAGTGAAGATCGTTCGGTTAGAGATTTCAGATTTTGACTTTGCAATGAGAAAGGAACGGAAATTCATTTCTAAATTGCAATGTTGCTCGACAAAACTTTGCTCGGGATCATGTTATTGGTATGGGTTTGATTAGTACAGGTGTCGGGGGTTATGGGGAGAAGGGAGGAGAATGGGGTTAGGAGGGAGAGTTAGATCAGCTATGATTGAATGGTGGAGTAGACTTGTTGGGCCGAATGGCCTAATTCTGCTCCTATCGCTTATGAACAATCCTACGGAATTTCACAGTTATCTGGACTACACTTCACATCCTGCCTCTGCAAAGACTGACCCGCACTCACATGTCTCATGATCTTATTGTTCTCGACCTGCTGCTATTATATATTTATATAATATTTTTTGGAGCTGCAGCCTCGGCAGGTAGCTGCACTCCTTTATTTTCGATAATACCCTCTGCAGCCCTGCTGCTCGAGTGGTGGCGGTAATGGATTACAATTCAAATGGATACGTTGCTAGTTAGATGAACTGTTTTGGATGTTGAAGACATTTTAACCTGACTGTTGTCACTGAAGGCTACATATTTGTTGGAGAGGCTGTTCAAGGAACCAAAGTTTGAATGTGTAGTTGATTTTGTTTCAAATGGACTAAGTGGATTGATGTGTATTTTGTTTTCCGAGAGCCAGATGATCTTGGACGACCCATGTTTCAGCCATGGTTCATGGTGCTCCTCTTATCTTCTGTGTCAGAAGGTTGTGGGTTTACGCTTCACTCTTGAAATCAAGCTTGACTTTCCAGTGGGTATGTAGGGAGTGATGTGTGGTGAACAATACCACAAAGTATTCTTCTGCAAACCTTCTGCTCTTTGAATGTAAAAGCTGCCGCCTCTGCCAGTAACCTGATACCCATGTCTGAAGTTAGTACATTTTAAACAAGGAGTCTGTGCATGCTTTTGAAGGAGTGTTAGCTCCAGTATTCTGGGCAATATTTACCACACAGTAAATTGCTGATCGTATCACGTTGCTGTGTTGTGTGTGCTTACTTTATTTATACGGTAGCTCCAATTCTGAAACGGCGGCAAAGAAGATCCTTTAAACGTTCTTCATTGGTTTGTAGGTCATTTGGGTAAAACTTATTTACTCAGCTAAATGACATCATGGAGCTTGTTACCACTTGAGTCATTGAGGTGAATATCAGAAATCCCATTTGAAGGTAAGCTGAGAGAATAAGAAGTATTGATTGGTTAAGGTGAAGAAAGGTGGGATGTAAATGCCAGCTTGGAGTGGTTGGTACAAATGGCATGTACCTGTACTATAAAGACATCACAATAAAGTGTTCTGAGATATCAGGAAGGCACTGGATGAAGGATGTTCTTGTGTGTCTGTCCAGAAGGTGGTATAGACTGCCACCTAGTGCTTTGTAAAAATGGACTTGCTTTGTGAACTATTCAAAGTAGAGAGATAAGGAAGCAGTGGCGTGATGCCGCATGGAAATTAAATGCCGTCTAGACTATTGTGTCTCAATAACTGTAAGGCTGATTCTTTGCCTCAAGACTTTGTGTTTATTTCTCAGTGACATCTATTTGTGCAGTATTCTGAATTCTTTAGAGAAATAGTTTGCCTTTGCTGACACTTAAGCAGTTTCGAGTCTAACTTTGCACTCTAGTTTGTTCCTTATAAGTTTGTAATTACGAACCTAAATCTTCACCTTGATGTAAAGATTGTCATAATTATTTTTGGAAAAATTCTATCAATGGGGTTACTGATTCAACACCGTATATCAGATAGATTTAGGTACTATTTAAAAATAGGAAGGGATAAGAATGAAATCCACATTTTCCAACCGTAGGGGGCAGATGAAGGGTCGACATTCCATTGTGTTCTATGAAGGTTCTATCAGTCTATGAAAGTAAGCATGCAGGTACAGCAGGCAGTGTAGAAAGCTAATGGCATGTTGGCCTTTATAACAAGAGGAGTCGAGTACAGGAGCAAAGAGGTACTTCTGCAGTTGTACAGAGCCCTAGTGAGACCACACCTGGAGTATTGTGTGCAGTTTTGGTCCCCTAATTTGAGGAAGGACATTCTTGCTATTGAGGGAGTGCAGCATAGGTTTATAAGGTTAATTCCCGGAATGGCGGGACTGTCATGTGCTGAGAGAATGACGCAGCTGGGCTTGTACACTCTGGAGTTTAGAAGGATGAGAGGGGATCTCATTGAAACATATAAGATTGTTAAGGGTTTGGACACGCTGGATGCAGGAAACATGTTCCCGATGTTGGGGGAGTCATGAACCAGGGGCCACAGTTTAAGAATAAGGGGTAAGCCATTTGGAACGGAGACGAGGAAACACTTTTTCTCACAGAGAGTTGTGAGTGTGTGGAATTCCCTGCCTCAGAGGGCGGTGGAGGCAGGTTCTCTGGATGCTTTCAAGAGAGAGATGGATAGGGCTCTTAAAGATAGCAGAGTCAGAGAATATGGGGAAAAGGCAGGAACAGGGTACTGATTGGGGATGATCAGCCATGATCACGTTGAATGGCGGTGCTGGCTCGAAGGGCCGAATGGCCTACTCCTGCACCTATTGTCTTATTGTCTCTCATGTAATTATTCTGACTCCACTTAAATACATTCAGCAGTATGAAGAGGCTTTGTGATCCCGTGAGCTTATTCACCTAATCCTGTGCTTCCAGTTCACTTTGCCATGTAATTCTAAATTGCTTTGATTTTTTCCTTCTGCTGGAATATTTATCAATCTTGCCCTCGTATACACACTGACTGAACAAACGTAGCCCTGCGGGATGGAGAATTCCAAAGATTCACAATTCTCTTTTTGGACCTAGTCAGTTCTTTCTCCAAAAGTCACGCCCCCATAATTAAAGATTTATCAGCGTCAGAACGAAAGGGTAGGGCTATTAATGGAAGAAATTGTGTACTCAAATATATCCAGGAATAATGCAATGGCAAATTCAACTTTATGGTTGAAATTTAATGGTCATCACTGAGGCTGCAAATTAGGTAGAAATTGAAAATTAACATTTTATGTTAAAAAATCAGATGGAATATTAGCAAGAGTCAGATGGCAGTTCGATCACTGAGCAAAACTGATGAATAGACAAAGATAAAATACTTGTGGCTGCTATAATTTAAAAAAAACCCATCAGAAGTGAGAACTTTTTAGAAGCATGTATGTAAAGCCATTATCTGCAGTACATTTACGCTGACTCCGTCTCCTATTGTTCACTCATCTGATTCCGAATTCCTGTGATGTTGATAGTTATTATTCAGATGCAGGCAAAGTTACTCTGCATTTTAAGACTCAGTGGAAGTCCAGTTTTGATTGGGAGGCAAGAGTAAAAGTCTGATAAAGCCAGCAGAATTTGGGTGGTTGAATATAGGGCTTGTTCACTGCAAGGTGCAGTTGAGATGCCAAACATGAATTAATTTATATGGAAGCCATTATAATTACGGGAGAGTGAAATGAACATTATGAGATAAAGGACCTCCATCTGTGCCAAATTCTACAATTTTGTGACTGGTTATCCTTTATGGAGAACAAGTGGTGATATTATTGACATGTGGAAGATTCCAAAATAGATATTTTGTGAGATCATGGTAGGTTGTGTTCTGTGGAAACATAGAAATTAGGTGCAGGAGTAGGCCATTCAGCCCTTCGAGCCTGCACCGCCATTCAATATGATCATGGCTGATCATCCAACTCAGTATCCCGTACCTGCTTTCTCTCCATACCCTCTGATCCCCTTAGCCACAAGGGCCACATCCAACTCTTAAATATAGCCAATGAACTGGCCTCAACTACCCTCTGTGGCAGAGAGTTCCAGAGACTCACCACTCTCTGTGTGAAAAAAGTTTTTCTCATCTCGGTCTTAAAGGATTTCCCCCTTATCCTTAAGCTGTGACCCCTTGTCCTGGACTTCCCCAACATCGGGAACAATCTTCCTGCATCTAGCCTGTCCAACCCCTTAAGAATTTTGTAAGTTTCTATAAGATCCCCTCTTAATCTCCTAAATTCCAGAGAGTATAAACCGAGTCTATCCAGTCTTTCTTCATAAGACAGTCCTGACATCCCAGGAATCAGTCTGGTGAACCTTCTCTGCACTCCCTCTATGGCAATAATGTCCTTCCTCAGATTTGGAGACCAAAACTGCACGCAATACTCCAGGTGTGGTCTCACCAAGACCCTGTACAACTGAAGTAGAACCTCCCTGCTCCTGTACTCACTTCTGTGGCTGATTAACCTAGAAGAGAGAGTATTAAAAATGAGACTGGAATGGGGAGAAATATTCTGACTCCGTGGCAGGCTGTAAAGCTATGTAATTCTTGGACCAAGGCGGCTGCGATGTTTAGTCACAAGAAATGGAGATGGGTTCTGGAGTCATTCATGATCCAAGTGAACTTTAGAGCAATGTCAACTGGCCAACATTTCCACTTTTTGCTTGCTTTTTGTTCATTTATGGTGCTTCTGGTTTCTGAACCTTGGAATATTCCTGACCGGCCAACATTTGCTCATTCTTGCCAATGGTTCACCTATAGCCCCATTCCTAGCCACGTGTGTGACCAAAATATGAACATTTGGGGAATACATCTCTTCCAATTCTGAAAGCGTTACAGGTATCCTGTTTTGTCCTGTCTATATGATTCATATTTTGTTTCAAGTTTATCAAGTGAAATTTTTATGTTATGCTGACAATGTTTGTTTGGAAGTCAAATATGACCGGTCACGTGTGTGGCCTCACACGGAAGCATTTTTTTCATAACTCAGTTTTATCTTACAAGCTCTGTGAATTTTAAAAAGCTAGAATGTTCATATCTTTAGCAGACATACATTATAGTTCTGTAGATATGAAAATAGCAATGAATAAGATTAATCTCTTACTATATGTGATGCCATCTGGTCACGTGTGTGACACTTGGGTTCACTTTCCAAAGAATAGCCCTAGAGTGCCTGTGGCTTCCAGATCTACACTGGATCCCATGTTGACCTGACCCAATTATAAAATAGTCATAGTTGTATTTGCATTCTTCCGTGGCCTCATTCAACAATAAACCGGCTCAACTTCCATGTCCACTTCTGCAAATTCCTACAGCCCTGCAGCCCCTCTGGATATCTGCTGCTCTGGTCTGGCCCCCGAAGCATTCTTCATCTTGTGAAGTGAAGAAGAGTGGGAGACGGTTCTCTCAGAGCACAAATACTGGCATTTGTCCCCTTTCATTCATTGATAAAGTTTTTATACTCTGGCTTCTCATTACTTGTATCTACAACTTCAATTGCCATGTAGCTCGATATAGATATAGCTCGCCCCCGTGATCACTATGGACAGCTCCCATCAGTATTATTGATGGGACCTACCTGTACATAGTTTCCTTGCAAGTTGTCAAAGGTTGCTCCGTGATCTTGATTTTTATAATACAGAAGGATCATGACTGTGGCAATTGATTGGTGCAAACGCTCCGTTTGTGATTATTTCCCCTCTGTGCCAGTTCATTCCTAGAGGCCATGCATCACTTAGTCCAATTAATCCAATTAGTCCAGTCATCAGTTTTTGCCAAATGAACGCTTATGCTGGGATGGAGCTCTGAGCTTGTCTGTGCTGTTAGAAGTTGTTTTCAATCTGTGGAAAATTGTCATACTGCAGATACACTGTGGACAAAACAAATCACCTTGGTTGTGCCATTGGGTTCATTTTGTTTGTGAAAAATAGACTTTTGCAGATTCATCAGTTTTCAGCCTATAATTTTCCAAATTGCTTTGAGTTCTGGTTCCTCGTGGCATGCTGAGATTGAATTATTAGATGTTTCTTGATGTACGTTCCTGACTTCACTATTGAATTTATGAATTGTTTGAGAACTTCCCTGAACTTTTTTTCCTGAAGTTTCAGTTAATTGAACCATTTATGCAACCTTTATCCCACTATTATTAAGGTGAACATAGTGACTGTCATAGGATACAGTGCCCGGAACTCCACGTGGTCCAACCAAGTATCTATGCAACTGAAGTGCATTTTCTTGCTAACAACAGCACATGATTAATTGTGCTGTTTTGTTCGCACATTTTATCTGGATGGTGTTTATTGAAGTGGGCATAAGTGGAATGAACAAAAACATAAGACTTTTGAGCTATGCAGCATGGATATGGGCCCTCTGGCCCAACACATCAATGCCAACTGAGCTTGTCCCACTTACCTGTGCTTGGCCCATATCCTCCTATCCGTGTACCTGTTGAGTCTCTTTTCAATGTCAAAGGGGCTGATTGGTCCCCTCCTCTAATTCTTATGTGTGTGTGTGTGTGAGTTTTGGCCTTTAGTGAGCTGTCACTTTAATACTTTACCCTTTTGTTTTCTTCCTGAAAATACCTGGCCCAATGCCGGAGTTGTTTGCCCCCTTCAAGAGTTCGCCTCTCCGCTGTGTATGTTGGTATCTCCGCAGGAAATGGTACATTCGCAGCATTATCACGCCATGCAGGGGTTGTTTGGCCCTTTCAAGAGTTTGCCTCTCAGCTGTGTGTGTGTTGGTATCTCGGCAGGAAATGGTACATTCGCAGTATGCTCACGCCATGCAGGAGTTGGAATTCTTCCGGGGACAAGCTGCAACTGAAGAAGCAAGAAGGTGTGTTGACGGCTGGCTGAGAGTGCCAGGTATGCCTTCTCCCGCCGCGTTCCGCTTCTAAATTTACAATTTTAGTTGATCTCACTGTTTGCGGCCGAGTCAAAGGAATATACGTGTAAGATTGCGGTCGTGTGCAGAAGTGCAAACGTACGCGGCCTGAATGTTTTGCCTAACCGTCCCTCTCCTGGTAACTTGTATGCTGTGGGAGTGCTAAAAGAGGTGTGCAGTAACTGAGAACCTATTACAGGAGTTCCATCTCAAGCTCTAATCAAATTGCTTTCCATGTTCTCTGCTTGAAGATAGTCTGAGAGCCCAGCCCACCTACAAGACTTTTGATATTTGACTGAATTCAATGGAGAGTACAATCGGACGTTATTTGATGGGAATGGAATACCTGGCCTGAAGTGTTTGGAGTGTGTAAACACACATTGGGGAGGATTTCTTTGTTCTGTTCCAATTCAGCACCAAATTGCATTGGCTTTAGAAAGGTCTTGAGATGAATAGGAGGGGCTGGGTGAGTGGAAAGACCCCTTTGGCCCAGGTGGGCAGGTTGGGGGGTGGGGGGGAAGAGAGGTCAACGTTGCAGTTGCATTGTTGAGAATCCCTCCCAAACCTTTCATAAAATGTACTCGTTTGACAAAGCCTTCCTTCATTTATATTAATAAGCCTATCTCCTCCTATTGTCTCTGTGCAATGAAGCACCTTGGATTTTGCAATCAGGCCTCGACCCCAGTAGGCCTGATGGTCTGACCCACACCCGCAGTTTATGATCTTCTTGAATGCTTCAGAGGTTGGCTGACAGTTCACCCAATCTCAGACCCTCCGCTTGCCTCCTTCTGCAGCAGGCCCATGAACCTAACCAATCCCTCTCTCTGGATTACAACAATAAACTGCAGTGCACCAAGGGATGAGCACTGAGAACGTGTTTGAGGTAAACCTCCATCGATATGATGTAATGCACAAGTTAAATAGTCCACTGTGTAAAGTATCTTTGGTTGAGGATATTTAGCTGCAGAAATGAATATCCTCACTGAGTAATTATGGTTACCTCAAAAGCTACTACTTTTATTGTTTCTGTCATTTTTGAGGTTCATGTCACAATTTGGGTCAGGCCTTAATTCTAAAAAGGTTGAGTCTGGATGTGCGTGAGGTGTTGTGACGAATAGTGCTGGGAACACACATGATTCACAGCCATTGATCGTCACTGCAGTGTGGTTGCATGGGTGCCAGTGTTGAGAGGATGAAGCAGATTGGGACATGCCACAGCAAAGGTAAACTGTACTAGGATCTGACCTGACAACATCACAATCCTTTGACAAACACAACTTCTGCATTTAAGTGGAAATTTGTGCTGTTCGATCAAAAACAATGTCGAGATTTGAATATTTGAATTTTGCAGCAGTCTGTTACGGAAAATTCACAGTTTTGTTCTCTTCACTGGTCAGATCTATAGTTCATTTACTTTTGGTTTTTAAACCCCCTACTTGTGCTCTTTGTATCCTTGCCCTTTCCCACTCTCTCCTCTCGCCCTCTCCTCCTCCACCATTACTTCTCAATGTATCTGTTAAACAGGACCGAAGCCTGGTGTTGTCAACTTTGGCCGACGTCCAGTAAAATGGCGCACAAATGCAACAGTGACTCCTGATCCCATTGACTGCCCAATAATGAACTGCAACAGGAAATTTGATAATAGACATCTACTTTTAGGACACTTGAAAAGGTATGCATTTTTTAAATATCTTAGTAGTGAAAGTAGCATTGGGATACAGCTGTATAATGGCCTTATTATTGGAGCAGTAGGGTTGCTGCCTTACAGACCCAGGTTTGATCCTGACTACGGGTGCTTGTCTGTACATTCTCCCCGGACCTACGTGGATTTTCTCCAGGATCTCACACTCCAAAGACGTATAGGTTTGTAGGCTAATTTGCTTAGTATAATAAGTTGTCCTTAGTTTGTGTAGGACAGTGTTAATATGCGGGGATTGCTGGCCGACGTGGGCCGAAGGGCCTGTTTCTGTGCTGTATTTTTAAACTAAACTAAGTAGTGAGAACCAACTGGATATTTACTGTGAATAATTTCCAGAGTGTTTAGTTTATTTTTAGAGATACAGTGTGGAAACAGGCCCTTTGCCCCACCAAGTCAGCACCGACCCAGCAATCCCCGTACATTAACAATATACTATTCTCGGGACAATTTTTACAAACCTGTGCGTCAGGGGCCGGCAAGCTACAGCCCCCAGGCCGAAAGCGGCCCGTAACCCAAAATCATCCAGCCCGCAGGTGGATTTTTTTCCCGTAATCCGGCCCGCTGAGCACCCCGAGCGCGGCCGTGCACTGGCTGTACCACATATTGCGCAAAGCTGCTGGCACGGCCGCGCACCTTCTGTGAACACGTTTAAGAAACACGTTTACAGCACATGCTGTAAAAATCGAAGGTGGACAAAAATGCTGGAGAAACTCAGCCGGTGAGACATGCAAGGATTGCATGAGGCTGCCTCACCCGCTGAGTTTCTCCAACATTTATGTCTACCTTCTGTGAACATGTGATTTGATGCCTGCCATCCTGGGCGGGATGGGGGTGAGATCCACATGTACACGTGATAGATGCGGCCCGCCATTTGCTCACAGGCGTGCGTCCTGGACCCTATGCAAAACAAGGTTGCCGACCCCTGCTGTACGTCCTTGGAGTATGGGAGGAAACAAGTTCTCAGAGAAAACCCACGCAGTCACGGGGAGAAAGTACAAACTCCGTACAGACAGCACCCGTTGCCAGGATCGAACTAGGGTCTCTGACGCTGTAAGGCAGCAACTCCACCACTGTGCCACCGTGCCACCCGAAAACAATGACTTATCAAATGTAATGTATCATTGCTGGGGTTATTGGTTTTGAGTATTTGATGTTGCAATGTCAATGCTCAGTCTGTTTTTTCTATTTCCCTGAATAAGTGCCTGAATCGAATTGTGCCTGAATCGCCCTCTGCTCCTCTTGCTGGTGGGAACATGTGATTACGGGGGTTTAATTTTTATCTCTTGTCAGGAAATACAGATAAGGTGCTGGATAGGGGGTGGTAATCTGGAATCGGCTGGGATGAAGGCCATTAAGTGATAGTATATAGACATACTGCATTGTCCAGCCGACCAGTGATCCCCGTACACTAGCACTATCCTACACACGAGGGACAATTTACAATTTTTGCCAAAGCCAAATTAACCTACAAATCTGCACATCTTTTGGAGGGTGGGAGGAAACCGGAGCATCTGGAGAAAATCCATGTGGTCATGGAGAGAATGTACAAACTCCGTACCCGTAGTCAGAATTGAACCCAGTTCTCTGGCGCTGCAAGGCAACAACTTTACCACTGCGCCATTGTGCTGATAGCTACCAAGTGAAAGAATGACCAGGGGTAGATGGATTCGTGATTAGTACAGGTGTCAGAGGTTATGAGGCGAAGGCAGGAGAATGGGGTCAGGAGAGATAGATCAGCCATGATTGAATGGCGGAGTAGACTTGATGGGCTGAATGACCTCATTCTACTCCTATTCCTTATGACTTTATGACCTCTAACTAATGTTGATGTGGTGCATGTGGGAAGCCATCATGTGCTGGGAACGCAAACTGAGAGAACAGTTTTAGCGTTCTAATGTTTTTATTGAACATCCTGCTCCCCTGATTCTAGTCTATCTTGAAGTGCATTTCGGACTTAATGGTAATGTTAAATGTTTTCCTTTTTATTTTAAACAAAAGGTTTGACCATTCCCCTTGTGATCCAACTATTACACTACAGGGATCTCCATCCACTTCATATATTTGTATTGCATGCTGTCAGCGATTTGTAAACCTGCAGAAATATGAAGAACATTTGGCTCTGAAGGTACAATAAATGCCTTATTAATGAATCGTTGTTACCATAATAATGTGCAATCATCAGCCCCTTTGTTTTAACCATGCAGTTGTTGCTTGATCAGATAAGTGTCATTGTTGCTTGGAACGTTGGATTTTGTTCCAAGCAGTTCTTTTTCTTCAACTGAAACTTTGCCCTTGCTTGCCCCCAACTCCATGCCCACGCACTGTGTCAGTGTTCTTAATCCTAAAGTAACTTTTTGAGAGAGTCTTTCTTCAAAAAGCTGAAACGTATAAGATAAAATTAATACTTGTCTTTAGAAGTATAGAAACATAGAAAGTAGGTGCAGGAGGAGGCCATTCGAGCCAGCACCGCCATTCATTGTGATAGAAACATAGAAACATAGAAATTAGGTGCAGGAGCAGGCCATTCGGCCCTTCGAGCCTGCACCGCCATTCAATATGATCATGGCTGATCATCCAACTCAGTATCCTGTACCTGCCTTCTCCCCATACCCCCTGATCCCTTCAGCCACAAGGGCCACATCCAACTCCCTCTTAAATACGGCCAACGAACTTGCCTCAACTACCTTCTGTGGCAGAGAATTCCACAGATTCACCACTCATGGTGATCATGGCTGATCGTCCCCAATCAATAACCCGTGCCTGCCTTCTCCCCATATCCCTTGACTCCACTAGCCCCTAGAGCTCTATCTAACTCTCTCTTAAATCCATCCAGTGATTTGGCCTCCGCTGCCCTCTGTGGCAGGGAATTCCACAAATTCACAACTCTCTGGGTGAAAACATTTTTTCTCACCTCAGTCTTAACTGGCCTCTCCTTTATTTTGTTTTGTCTTTGTTTTGTGCACACAAGGTTGTATTTCCAGGACTCCTGACAGCAACCAAAATAAAGCAGCCCACTTGATTGGCACCCCATCGGCCGCCATAGACATTCATTCCATTCCCAACTGGTGTTCATTAGCTGACGTGTGCACTATCTGCAAATTTGCCCAGGTACTCTGATAGTACTTGCCATTCCTATAAGCAGGGCAGCAGGGGAATGGGAACAGGACAGACTTTTTAAACTTCACTCTAGACTTTAGAGATACAATGCGGAAACAGGCCCCTCGGCCCACCGACTCCGTGCCGGCCATCGATCAAGGTATAGATCGTTGCTCCTGTACCTGGACGTGAGGTCAATACCTGTGATGGACTGGAAGGGAATGTGTTCTAATAATTTCAAATTTCATTTTATTTTGCAGGTTGATTCTGGAAACCCTGAAGGCCATCAGCGTGGCCTTGAACCACAGATCTGTCAGTGCTTTGCTTGCCCCAGCTGCTATTTACTGTTTAACGTGCGGGACGAATGCTTGCGGCATATGACCAAAGCAAACCACTTTCTTCAGCGGTACAGACTGAGTGGTAAGTTTTGGCTGGTGTCAAATGAAAAGGTTGTGCATGGATGTTTTTACCTGTAAGTGTAAAACTGAAGTAATGCTGCTTGAAACAGATGCTGCTCTTAACATGAACAGGGCTTTCATTGACCAAATAAATTGTAAATTACAATTAAGTTTGTTCAATGAAGTAGAACGTCACAAGAGATTGGCTTGTGGGACATCAGTATTTTAATTAATGTGTAGAAAAGATCTGCGGTCTCGATTGTTTTGCTTGATGTGAAATAAAGTGTCCTGGTGGCATCTAGTGACGGGGATGAGTCTGAAAATACAAATACTGGAAACATCACCGAGAGAGAGAGAGAGAGAGAAAGAAGATGAATGCTTCGTTCATTGATGTTTTCAGTGTTGGAAGTTGCAAGTTTTAGCTGGAATCTATTTTGGTTTTTAGCTGTTAAAACCACTCCAGAGGTTTCTGCAATTCATTTGAAACTGAACTTAATGTGAAAATATTTGTTTTCCTGTTTTCCTTCCAATAGGTGAGCAGGGAACTCCTAGTCCTCTTCCTTTTCCAAGCTATGCAAAGAAGTTGTTGATCTCTCTATGTAAGGAAGTTCCGTTCCAGGTTAAATGCACAACTTGTCAACAGATGCTGCGTACCCACATAGAATTGACAGCACATTTCAAGTGAGTGGGTTTTGTCTGTGTAATTGTCTCTTGTGTTCTTCACCCACCTATTCAGTCAACTGATGTTAACACCTGGGATTAAAAACATAGAAAATAGGTGCAGGAGGAGGCCATTCGGCCCTTCGAGCCAGCACCGCCATTCATTGTGATCATGACTGATCGTCCCAAATCACTAACCCGTGCTTGCCTTCTCCCCATATCCCTTGACTCCTCTAGCCCCGAGAGCTCTATCTAACTCTCTCTTAAATCCATCCAGTGATTTGGCCTCCACTGCCCTCTGTGGCAGGGAGCGCAAGAAGGAACTGCAGATGCTGGAAAATCGAAGGTAGACGAAAGTACTGGAGAAACTCAGCGGGTGAGGCGGCATCTATGGAGCGAAGGAAATAGGCAACGTTTTGGTCCGAAATTTGTTTACTTCTGTGGCAGGGAATTCCACTGACGTGACATCTGTCCGCCCATTGACCCTTGAATAGCGGCTTGTTATCTGTGTGGAGTTTGCACGTTTCCCTTTGACTGTGGGCTTATAGGTTAATTGGTCACTATAAGATGCCGCTTGTGTTTTGGAAGTGGGGAGAATATGGGATAACCTAGAATTAGTGTGGACGGGTGATTAATGGTCGGTGTGGACTCAGTAGGCCGAAGGGCCTGTTTCCCTGCTGTATCTGCTTTGATTCATAGCATTAACTTGAGTTCATTCCCAGATTTTTAGTTATTATTATAACCCCTTGTTGGTTTACAGTGGCATCGCTGCTGGCATCTCGAGTATCTAACACTTCATCGCTGCTGGCTTTTTGACAATTGGAATAAATGTGGTTTGGTCTAATTTTGTTGGTGCCTGACCCCACCAGGCAAGTGTTTCACTGCATCATTCTTCAGGGATGTGACAACAGTCAGATTTCTCCAGGCCTTGCCCAGGCTCCTGTGGTACCTGACATCCCTCCTCTATCATGCTCCCTGAATGTGTATAATCTCAGAGCTTTGAAGGGAAGTCCCAAGAGTCTAGTTTTCTTACAACCGTAGATAATCTCCAATGGGTTATCTCCACTTCAGACATTACTTAGTAAGGAGCTGTAGTCGTTCGGTTATAGCAATTAGCTTGTGCGTTGTGAAAGTATTGAAGCTGGAGTCATTTAAACTTTTGTTGGGCAGGGGTAGTTCGAATACATTTCAGATATTGGCTAAATGAATGATGCATTCTGTTATTGTTTGTGAAAAGTGGTTTTTGGCAGGTTACAATTGTCAAAAACAGTTTATATCACTGAGATAGTATCTTTCACATTATTTGATTAAGACACCAGCTTTAATCAGGTAACAAAGTACTAAAGATGGTGGGAAACTAAATTAAGACCAAAAGGAGAAAGTTAGGAATAGTTCCTGTTTCTGCTTAAAATCTGTAACATCTCTGACTGTACAAAAGGTTGTTGAACTAAAGCTGACTTGAGTTTTCTCAATGCACTACTGTACCTTTTGAAAAGGGAGTATTTGGTTTCAGCTAAGGACACGGCATCTTTAACATTTTGATTTGAAAGCTGTGATTATTATTGAATGCTCTAACTTTGTTGAGTGCGTGGCAATGTGTGAGACAAATGGTTTCATATTCCTATCCCCCACACATTCTATGTGGTACATAGGACCATTGTTCTCGACCCTGCTGCAGATTTCCTTGTGTGACACAGTTAATAAGCAACTGGGACTAAAGGGCCTGTCCCACTTGGGCGTCATGCAGATGGCGCGCAAAGATTTTGTACATCCCAAAATCCTGGGGCGCCGCGCACGACCGCTCGTCACGTGACGCGTAAATGATGTTGCGTAAATTACGCACAAATGAAACCCAAGTGGGACAGGCCCTTGAGACTGCAGTTGTGCACGTGGTTTTGCACTCTGATCAAGGCTGGTCCATTGAGAGCTGTTGTTATCCGGTGCACACAGGGGCAGTAGGCAGACTGAACGAGAGGTTGCACATGGATAATTGATGTTATGATGAAGTTTTAGCGGACAAGTGGTTTGAATTGTTTGTAGCTGGGGGCTGATGGGCCATGGTTAGAGTGAATTTGGCTGTTGTTATGACGTGAGCTTAGTGTTGGAGTGGGTTTGTTGTGAGGAAGCCGGTTTTGGGGATGGACTGTGACCTGCAGGTTGCTACATCCTCTGGTACTAGCGGTTGCCGCGTTTGTGATGAGATGGTCACCTCCACCTACGACCTATTGACGGGATTTTTTTTGTTTGCAGGACGCGGTGCAGAAGGGCTGGCCCCGTTGCCGTGTCTACGAAAGATATCAGCCAGGTTGCTGGCATATTCCGAGTGAGGGGGCGCTGCCTGGAATGCAACCGGCTGTTTGTGGATGACGCTCAGATCAGTCAGCACGCCCAGCAGGACGGGCACAGCGTCTACTGCATCGACACCATGGAAAAGGCCATCGTGGAGTTCTGCCGCTTCAACGAGAAGAGCAAGATCCCCTCCGACCTCCGCATGACCCTGGAGAAGTCCAAAGGGAGGAAGAAATCTCCTTTCAAAAGAGCCTTGGATGATTCGGGCCCTGGCACCGGGGAGCTCTCCGCTCCCAGCCCCTCCAAGAGGAGCCGGCGAGACTGCAACCGAGTGCGTGTGAAGGAGGAGAACGCGGAGGGCGGTGGTGGCGGTGGCAAAGACAGCCTGTGGTTTTGCCAGTGCCGTCAGTGGTTCGACAGCGAGCAAGCGGTGGAGAAGCACATCATGACGGTCAACGGGATCCGCCACAAGTGCCTGGTGTGCGGCAAGCTGGTCCTGGACGCCGGCATCATCGGCCTGCACATGAGCCGCAGCCACGGAGGCGCTCACCTCACCCACTACCTCTTCTGGTGTGAGCTGTGCCGGGCAGAGTTGCTGCAGAGGGACGACCTGATGGCCCACATCACCGAGCTCCACGACGGACACACCTACTACTATGAGGAGGAGGTGGACGGTGCCCAGCTGCCCGCCCCCCACCAGCCCTCCTCGTCCAAGTCGGAGTGGTGCCCGGCTGGCGAGAACGACACGGGCGGCGAGGCGGCGGATCCGGATCCGGGCCCCGATGCCCCTGACACGCCCCAGCCGGAGGATGCCGGGGCCGGCGGTGGCGGCGGCTCCTGGCAGTGCAGGCTGTGTGAGGAGATGTTCGAGTCGGAGGAGAGCGCGGCGCAGCACTGTGGCTGCCTAGCCAGCCACCAGTTCCACAAGTACAGCTGCGGCCTCTGCAAGAAGCGCTTCCACCGGGTGGAGACGCTGTACCGACACGGCCGCGACCAGCACGACTGCCAAATCAGCGTCAAGTACTTCTGCGGACTCTGCGACGACATGGACTTCACCTCCGAGGGAGAGTTTCTGGACCACTACAAGGACTTCCACAGCACGGATTACATATTTGTGGAGCATGCGGACACTGCTACCGACAAGGTGGCCGAGATGGAGGCAGCGGAGGGGCTCTCCCGCTACTCCTGCGGGTGTCGTCTGCACTACGCCTCCAGGGGCCAGAGGGTGGAGGATCAACGCAGGTGCAGGAGGAACCTGCTGAGCCAGGGGAAGCTGTGGTTCCGCTGCCCGTCCTGTCAGGTGACGTCCCAGTTGCAGGAGGACATCCGGGCGCACCTGATCGAGGTCCACGAGGGCACAGGGGCTGGGGGGGCGGTCATCAGATGCATCTGCGGCAAGTCCTTCAACCACATTGAATCTGCCCAGATGCACTACCACAGCAAGCACAGCACCCTGCAGCAGCCGCCGCCATCTAGCTCGTCTCTGGCTGGTGACGAGGCCGGCATCCCCCCAGCTGGAGCCGAGTGTCACGATGGCAAGCAGACGCCGCAAGACTGTGACGCCGTGGCCTCGACCAGTCAGAGCACAGCCACAGCGAGCAAAGGTAGCCTTCGTATTACACTCGTCCAGCCCTTGCCAACAACTCTTCCTCAGAAACGCAGGGCAGTCAGCTATTGTGCAGGCAGACGGTTCAGAAAAGGTAGTGAGCCAAGGGCTTGAACTTGGAGAGGTCGTTCATGTTGATAAGTACCGATAGTGTAACCTGTTCTACAACCTCTACAGACAAGAATAGCTATAATGTGCCCTATAAAAGATCTTCCTCTCATCTCTCTCTTCTCCCCCGCCACCCCCATCTCCATCTTTCCTTGTTCAGTCCGATATATTAATATTCCTTTGGGTACATGCATCAATTAGCCTTTTCGTTTTGCAGCAGTTCCTATTTCCCAATGTTCATAGTGTGTGCAGCTTTTATAACAATCAGCACAAGTAGATTTATTTCTTCACTCAGCAGTCATGGTTGCAGAGAAAGCATATCCTTGCAATTAGTTTCCTGACAGGTAGACAAAAATGCTGGAGAAACTCAGCGGGTGAGGCAGCATCCATGGAACGAAGGAATAAGTGACGTTTCGGGTCGAGACCCTTCTTCAGACTGATGTGGGGCGTGGGGGGTGGGGGGGGGAAGAAGACAGTAAGTGGCGGAGACAGTGGGCTGATGGGGAGGGGAGCGGAAGGAGGGGGAAAGCAGGGACTACCTGAAATTGGAGAAGTCAATGTTCATGCCGCTGGGGTGTAAACTACCCAAGCAAAATATGAGGTGCTGCTCCTCCAATTTGCAGTGGGACTCACTCTGGCCATGGAGGAGGCCCAGGACAGAAAGGTCGGATTCGGAATGGGAGGGGGATTGAAGTGCTGAGCCACCGGGAGATCAGGTTGGTTAATGCGAACTGAGCGGTGGCGTTGGGCGAAGCGATCGCCAAGCCTACGCTTGGTCTCACCAATGTAGAGCAGTTGACACCTAGAACAGATGCAATAGATGAGGTAGGAGGAGGTGCAGGTGAACCTCTGCCGCACCTGCAACGACTGCTTGGGTCCTTGGATGGAGTCGAGGGGGAGATAAAGCGACAAGTGTAGCATCTCCTGCGGTTGCAAGGGAAAGTACCAGGCGAAGGGGTTACATCACAGCCTCAGAACAAGCTGTGCCGTGGGTTTCCTGCTTTAAAGGAGCCCGGTGTGTTGAAAGCGGACCACAACACGGTTTCACTGCCTACTGACTATATGACCACCCTCGGGTTCATTTGTGCAGGAACTGCGGGTGCTGACTTATACCGAAGACAGACACAAAATGCTGGAAAAGCTAAGTGGGTCAGGAGCATCTCTGAAGAAAAAGAAACGGGTGTCGTTTCAGATCGGAACCCTTCTGGCAACACGAACGTGAAAGAAGGGTCTCGGCCCAGAAACGTTGCCTGTCCTTGTTCTGTCTGGCCCGCTGAGTTGCTCCAGCACTTTGTGTCTATTTTGGGGTTAATTTGTCTTGTCCTTGTTCCTCCTGAGGTGGAGGAGCACGTTAGTTTCTGCTCAAGTATCTTTAGGCTGGAGGTGGGAGCTGTGGGCAGTGTTACAAGAGCAGTGGGAGTACATGGGATCTATCCGAATGGTGGGGCCAACGGTCTTCCTAAATTAACAAATGGGCTGCTCTACCTTTGTCGATTGAAAGTAGCTTTGTGAAGTTGTCACTGCACCAGTACCAACATTATATTTATTTTTTTCCTCTTCCCATTGACATTTTGAACAGTTGAAGTTGAGAAGGAAGACACAATCGAGGAAGAAGATATTGAGTTGCCTGACTTGGATCTGCTTCGCACAATGACACACCTTGTCTTCATTGATTTGGATAATTGGGCAGGCTTCTTCAACCATTTACCTGGACAGCTTAACCAGGGCACATTTTTCTGGGGCTTTCAAGGTCAGTTTTGCAGTGGAGACTGAAAAAATACATTACAAGTGATTAACTGTGTCCAGCCTATGCTGGCATTCACCCTTCGTGTGCCCTTGGGTATCCCTTCACACCTACTGATTTCTCTCTTCTTTCCAATGTAATCATGAACAATTTTCTCCAAGTACTAACCCAGCAGATGGATTCCATAGCCACAACTCTTTGAACATGTTTCTCCTGTTCCCTGTTCTAAGTCTGCTGGGTTTAATTTTGTGCTTTAAACCAACCGTTGTATGAACCCGGCAGGCCAGGCAGTATCTGTGGAGGGTAAAGCACTGATGACATTTCGGGACAGGATCCTCCTTCAGTCTGTTGGTTCGTTTTCCCTCCACCCGAAATGTTGTCTGCCCATTTATGGCTTCACTTACTGACTCGGTGCCTGCTAGCCAGCTGTGTTCCTGCAGTAGCTTAGCACAGCATTTTCAGTCTCCTGTGTCTGGTTTCTAAGCTGTTTCTGAATGCATATTGAAACCTCTCGCCTATTGTGCTTCCACCTATCCTCTTCTATCCCTGCAGTATTTTAACCATTGAGAGTCATGGCATCTTGTGGCATAAGTAAAAAGACAGTGCTGGAATAACTCAACGGGTCAGAAAGTATGACACAAAATGCTGGAGTAACTCAGCGGGACCAGCGGCATCTCTGGAGAGAAGGAATGGGTGATGTTTTGGGTTGAGATCTTTCTTCAGACTTATGTCAGGTACATGGATAAGTGTAAGGTGCGAAAATAGAACAAAGGGAATGGAGATCAAGGGAAATGTAGAATAGATCATTGTTAGCTGGGAGAAGGTAACGAAGCAAACTGATAAAATGTAGTCAGAGACAGTAAGACTGAGAAGGGGGAGGGGATGGAGTGGGAGGGAAAGCAAGGGTTACTTGAAGTTAGAGACGTCAATGTTCACACCGCTGGGGTGTAAGCTGCCCGAGTGAAATACGAGGTGCTGTTCCTCCAATTTGCGCTGGGCCTCACTCTGACAATGGAGGAGGCCCAGGACAGAAAGGTCAATGTGGGAATTGGAGAGGGAGTTAAATTCTGTAACAACCGGGAGATCAGGTAGGTTTAGGCGGACTGAGCGGAGGTGCTCAGTGAAATGATTGGTCTCGCCGAAGTATGGATAGATGACGTTTTGGGTTGGGACCCTTCTGTAGTCTGATTGTTGGGGAGGGAGGGTGGAGAAAAAGCGAGGAAAGAGGAGGGCCAGGACAAAGCTCAACAGGTAATAAGTGAACACGTGAGGGGGAGGGGGGGGGGACACTTGATAGACAGATGGTAGCCAGAGAGGATAAAAACAAGGTGTGAGACAAGAGGATCAAAGAGTTGTGAATTGTGAAGCCAGAGGAAGGCATGCAGTGGGTGGCGAGAAATGGATGGATAGATGAAATAGATGGATAGAAACGCTCTTTTGGCCTGTTGTGCCTGTATCAGTCTGGAATGCTGTCCCAAATTACCTCCACACTCTGAATATTCATTCGTCTCAACATTCATCTCAGAATATTGCAATATATTCTTTTCAAATACATTTCCAAAAGATATCTCTTTGATGCCAGGGAAGGACACCTATTGTCATCAAAAATGTATAGTATAGCATCTAACTGAGAAAGTTTCATGGCCTAAAGATAGCATGTACATCTTAGATTATCTGAACTCTGGTCATCTCCCTACTACAAGTCTAACCCTGGATACCGAGATTATGACCTCTTGTTCTAGATATATCCCCCTTCAACCCTAGAGTCGGGTTCTATCAGACATCGCTAGGCTTCGATAAGATCCTTTCTCCTTCTTACCTCCAATGAATACAAACCTAATCTTTCCTCATTGCACCACTGCCGATCCCAGAAAAGGTGCACAATGGAAGTATCACCACTTGCATTTTTAAACTCCATTTAGCACAGCCAATGTCCTTGGTAGCTTTATCAAACAACTTGACGAAGGTGACCTCAACCTCCAACCACCCTGTTGGCTCTGTTTATTGCTTCCAACCAATTTTAATCGTGTTTGTCATTGGTCGAATATAACACCTAAACAGTCTGAAGAAGGGTCTCGACCCGAAATGTCACCCGTTCCTTCTCTGCAGAGATGCTGCCTGACCCGCTGAATTACTCCAGCATTTTGCGTCTATCTACGATTTAAACCAGCATCTGCAGTTCTTTCCTACACCTAAACGGGCACTATGGCCTTTGCAGGTACTATCTCAACGTACACAGGTAAGACAGGTTTATAGGGAATTACCAAACGCAGACAGGTAAGACTATTGTAGATGGGACATGTTGGTCGGTGTGGGCAAGTTGGGCCAAAGAACCTGTTTCCACGCTGCATGACTCCAAGTCCATGCTGGCAATCACACACCCATTTGCATGAATCCCATGTTCACCTGACAGCCCCGTCAACTTCCTCCATATTGCACCACTGACTGCCACAAGAGTAGTCTCTTCACTTACTGACTCCTCGTGTCTTTGCGTGTTGGGAGGAAGCCAGAGCACCTGGTGGTCATCGGGAGGACATGCAGACTCCAGGTAGACTACACCCGAGGTCAGGATTGAACTTGGATTGCTGGAACTATGATGCAGCAACTCTACTGATTACGCCATTGTCCTGTCACCATTAAACTACCATCCAGCACTTCTTTGGGTTGTGGGAGGAAATTGGAACACCCAGGAGAAAACAAATACAATGTCCTAATGCTTACAGTAAACTGGTGGGGATGCGAGAGTGAAATTTGAATGAAACCAATAATTTTACAATGTGACACGGGTAATGGGAATCTGAGGAGTAGCTTTTTCACTCGGAGGGTGGTGGGTGCGTGGAACAAGCTGACAGAGGAGGTAGTTGAGGCGGGGACGATCCCAACATTTAAGAAGCGGTTAGACGGGTGCATGTCAGCTGTTCATTGCTTCCAACCAATTTGGGACGGGTGTGGAGGGATATGGGCCAACTGCTGGCAGGCAGGTGGAACTAGTGTAGCTGGGACATGTTGGCTGGTTGGGCCGAATTGCCTGTTTCCACACAATCACTCCATGACTCTAAGTGTGAAGTAGTTATAATGTTTATGTAACGGAGAATGAGTATCTGAGATGTGTTCTCTGGGAGTATCGGATTAAGGGGCCGAATCTCTGAGCAAAAACTATTCTTATCCTTGTATTACTCTTCTTTCTATCTCAATTTGTTTTGCACTCAGGTGGAAAGACAAACTGGAAAGCACCGGAAAACTGTCCCATCTACAATTATCTTGTCAATACCGGATGCTTTTTCCTTCATCCACGGTGCAGTGCGAGGAAGGATGCTGCTGATTTTGCCATCTGCATGCATGTTAGTGTTTTAATGCTGATTTTTAAAAAAAAAACTGTTGGTGTTATGAGAAAAAACTGACAATTCATGGGACTTAAGCATTTTTCCAATTTGCATTGATAATGGATTGAAATACAGGAAGCAATTTAGAAGCTGTGTGTGTATGTATGTAAATATATGGCAGAACTGTGAGAAGTGAAAGGAATTTGGTACATGGCACCCCTGGTAACGGTGGGCCATTACGGGCTCCACCCTGATCATCTGTTGCCAGACATGCTTTGTTTTGGCCTTTTCCTACCTCCAGTTCCCTCCCCTCTACTTTTGGTCTGAAGAAAAGGGTCCTGACCCGAAACGTCACCCATCCTTTTTAAAGACAATAGACAATAGGTGCAGGAGTAGGCCATTTGACCCTTCGAGCCAGCACCGCCATTCAATGTGATCATGGCTGATCATCCCCAATCAGTACCCCGTTCCTGCCTTCTCCCCATATCCCCTGACTCGGCTGTTTTTAAGAGCCCTATCTAGCTCTCTCTTGATTGCATCCAGAGAACCAGCCTCCACCGCCCTCTGTGGCAGAGAATTCCACAGGCTCCCCAATCTCTGTGAGAAAAGGTGTTTCCTCATCTCCATTCTAAATGGCTTACTCCTTATTCATAAACTGTGGCCCCTGGTTCTGGACTCCCCCAACATCGGGAACATGTTTCCTGCCTCTAGCGTGTCCAAGCCCTTAACAATATTTTCTCCAGAGATGCTGCCTGAACCGCTGAGTTACTCCAGCACTTTGTATCTGTCTTTGGTGCATGACACCTTTCATTAATTCTAGTTGCCAATGGATAACCCTGACTGCAGTGAAACATTGCAACCAGTTTTGTCCACACCAAGCTTCCACGTGCAGCAGTGATAATAGAAACACGGAAACATAGAAATTAGGTGCAGGAGCAGGCCATTCGGCCTTCGAGCCTGCACCGCCATTCAATATGATCATGGCTGATCATCCAACTCAGTATCCTGTACCTGCCTTCTCTCCATACCCCCTGATCCCCTGATAAGCTTAATGAGTAAGCTTAAAACAAATATTTAGATGTTGGGAACTCCACTCTTCTTTGATTAGCACAGTGGGACTTTTCTGCCCTTCTGAGGACTATACCCAGTCTTCACGGGATGTTGCTGGAGCACAGGCAAGGGAAGTGAAACTTTTCCGGAAGTCACAAAATTTCCCGTGTCAACTTTCTGGCAGTTTTCTCCCTGTCCGCTCTCATAAGCATTTGTAACTTTGAATCTGCCTGTTAAATATTCCAACTTGCTCTGTCCCAAGCAAACCAGCTTCTCCAATTGCTCCATCGATGGGTCCTATGCCAGGAAGTGTGTTGCCCATTCTAGGAATAGTTTTGTCGTTGAAGTGCCCCCCTTGGAATTCTGCCATTTAAACCACTTTGCTGGTGAACGTTTTTTACTTTATGCTCTTCTGCTTTCCAACCCTCCTTCATATTTGCACCATGCCATCATCCGCCTTGTTCTTGCCGTCATCTGCAGGCCGGGCGAATGGACGAACAGTTGCCAAAGCACATCCCTTTCACCGTGCTCTCTGGAGACAAGGGCTTCGAGGAATTGAAGAACCAGTTGAAGAAGACTATGCGACCAGGCCACGTTTTGAATCCGCACCAGATGGAAGGGGAGCTGATGTGTGCTTTATTGAATAGTATATCTGATATTGGAAAAGGTGGGGCAAAAAATGATAGAAGAAGAATTAAAACCCGTGCCACTGCTTAACTGGAATAAATCTATGATTTTACACTGCCATTGGATGTACTTTCTTGATTACGCCTAATGATAAGTCTTTCTTAATGTATTTGAACTTTTAATTATTTGGTTTAATTTCTGGGGCACAATGGTGCAGCTGGTAGTGCAGCTGCTTTAGCGCCAGAGGCCCTAGGTTTGATTCTGACCTTGAGTACAGTTTGTGAGGAGTTTGCACGTTCTCCCCGTAACTGCCTGGGTTTCCTCCAGGTGCTCTGGTTTCCACCCACATTCCAGGATGTGTGGGTTTGTAGGTTAATTGGCTTCTGTAAATTGCCCCTTGTGTGTAGGGTGTGAATGAGAAAGTGAGATAATATTGAATGGGTGAGAGTGGGTGATCAGTGGATGGTGTGGACATGATGGGCCGAAGGGACTGTTGCCATGCTATGTGTCTAAATTAATCTAAACAAGAATGACTATTTCAGTGCGGAATTAAGCATGAAAATCTGTACAACCTGTAACTTGAAGTTGAAAAAATGATCAAGGTCATTGTTCCCCTTCCCCATTTCTTTTGCCAATAAATATGAGGAATGATGAGAACATTTTAACATCATACTTGTTTTTGTTAAACCATTTTGTTGTGTTGAACAACCCTGTCCAGAGTTCACATGATCTTAACAACCTTGAGGAAAATAGATCCAGATTTTCTAATCTTCCTGTGTGACTGAAATTCCGAGCTTCAGATCAAGGGAGCTAGCAGGTGAATTGGGCTTGAAAATATCTTCCACACAAGTGACAGAGGTTGTGTGAATGCAAGTGGTTTATTAGCAGACGGACCAGAGATGGAAGGTTGTGGAAAGTTCTGGTTTCCATTGAACCAAGGCACTGCAGTAAGTTTCACTGTTGGGTTTCTTTTTTGTTTTGGTCTCCAGACAGTGATGATGATGATGATGCAGATCTTCAGAAAACACTGGCACTGAGCCTGCAAGAGACCAAGATGAAGCAGGATGTTATTGATAAAGGTACACACGTTTTACTTGATTTTTAATTTTAGTATAGATTTTTAGTAGAGATTTTTAATTTTAGATTTTTAAAAAATGTATGTTCTTCACGAATGAAAAGCATTCTGCCTGGTTGCTTCACAGCATGATTTGGGACAGCTCTGCCCAAAGAGAGCTGTAGACGTAGCCCATGCCAGCACAAACCAGACCTCTCACCATGGACTCTATCTACCCTTCATGCTGCCTTGGAAAAACATCCAACATAGAGTTGTCCCATTCCGGTCATTCTTATTCCCGGCTCCCGTCCAGCAGAAGGTGCAGAAGCTTAAAAGCTCGCACCACCAGACTCGAGTAGATTCATCCCCTCTGTTGTCAGGCATTCTGAATGGTCCTTCCATAAGCAAGGGTACTGTCCAATTCACCTCCACCCTATTGTGGTCATTAGACTTTGTCCATGGAACTGATCTGCTACAATGCCGAGAACTACATTCTGCAATCTGTATCTTCCCCTTTACCTGTTGTGCTGGAGTTTGATTTGATTGTACTTTTGCGAGACCAAGCGCAGGCTCGGCAATCACTTCGCCCAACACCTCCGCTCAGTTCGCACTAACCAACCTGATCGCCCGGTGGCTCAGCACTTCAACTCCCCATTCCGAATCCAACCTTTCTGTTCTGGGCCTCCTCCATTGCCAGAGTGAGGCCCAGTGCAAATTGGAGGTACGGCATCTCATGTTTCGCTTAGGTAGTTTACACCCCAGCGGTATGAACATTGACTTCTCTAATTTCAGATAGTCCTTGCTTTTTCCCTCCACCCTCTCCCCCTTCCCAGCTCTCCCACAAGCCTACGCCCCACCCCCCTGACATCAGTCTGAAGAAGGGTCTCGACCCGAAATATCTTCTCTCCATGGATGTTGCCTTACCCGCTGAGTTCCTCCAGCACTTTTGTCTACCTTGTATTTTTGTTTTGTATATCTGATCTCTTTTAGCATGAAAGGCAAAACTTTTCACTGTACCTTAGTACACGTGATAATAATAAACCTAAACTGAAATGGACCATCAATCTGAAGCAGCATCCCGACCCAAATCGTCACAGTGCAATTCCCTCCGCAGCTGCTGCCTGACCTGTTGAGTTCCTTCAGCGTCTTGCTTTTAGTACAACATTAACCCAAACAGGAGGCAGGAGAAGGGATGCTAGGAGGGTTGGTCTGCCTTCATGAAGAGCCAACATCAGCACTTGGGCTGGATAAACCTAAGCATTTTCAGTGTACTGGGACTTTCAAGCTCAGTTTCTCAAATGCAAAACTGACCTTGAAAGCCCCAGAAAAACGTGCCTTGGTTGAGTGGGTAAATACTCTGTTATCCAAATCAATAAAGACAAGGTGTGTCTTTTTTTTCACACAGAGAGTGGTGAGTCTCTGGAACTCTGCCACAGAGGGTAGTTGAGGCCAGTTCATTGGCTATATTTAAGAGTGAGTTGGATGTGGCCCTTGTGGCTAAGGGGATCAGAGGGTATGGAGAGAAGGCAGGTACGGGATACTGAGTTGGATGATCAGTCATGATCATATTGAATGGCGGTGCAGGCTCGAAGGGCTGAATGGCCTACTCCTGCACCTAATTTCTATGTTTCTATGTTTCTATGTGTCATTGTGTGAAGCAGGTCCAAGTCAGGCAACTCAATATCTTCTTCCGGGATTGTGGCTCCTTTTCTCAACTTTAGCTGTTCAAATATCAATGGGAAGTAAATAAAATAAAACAACCTCTTTCCCAGCCAACAATGGGCCATTGTGGGCTCCAACCTTCCTTGGTCATCTGTTGCTGGTCCTGATTTGACTAATCTGTTTCATACCTCCAGTTCTGTCCCCTCTACTTTCAGTCTGAAGACGGGTTCCAACCTGAACCCAACGGTCACCCATCCTCTTTCTCCACAGATGCTGCCTGACCCACTGAGTTACTCCAGCACTTTATGTCTATCTTAGAAAAAAGAGGGATTACAACTAGCTCTTACTAAATGATGGAGCAGATGTGAGGAGCGGAGTGGCCTACTCGTGTTTATTAGTTTATTTTAAGCGAGCAGAACTTTCAAACATTTTCTCCCATTTTTTTGAAATGTAGTCAGTGATGAAGATGAAGCTCTTCAGAAACCACTGGCACTGAGCCTGCAAGAGACCAAGATGAAGCAGGATGTTACTGAAGAAGGTACACACGCTCTACTTAATTTCGGATACATCTATACATAGCTAAAACTGATCTTGAGCTCTTCCGGTTTGCGGAGTTTTTCTATTTGCGCATAAACGGTACGATATTTCGCCAGGTTACTCACCGTTCTCCTGTGCTGCGAGTGCAACAAGTTTTGTTCTGATCGGTGGAATATTGTAAAAGTTATCGAGGTTTAGAAATCTTAAAAAACGCGCGTGCGCAGATTGCTTCAGTCAGCGCCACACAGATTGGTCTCTTTTCCTGTCAGTCAATACCATAGCCGGGGTGGCGACGCCCCTTCCTGCCCCCACCGGCGGCAGCCTGTCCCACCTCACTCACAAACTCCTCTCTCCCCTCCTCATTGTAACTTGTTTATCGTCTACCCCACCACCGGCGGCAGCCGAGGGGGGGGGGGGTTCAGTGGAGGCCCTGGTCCCGTCTCTCTCTCTTTCCCTCATCACTCTCCCCTGCCCGTCCTCTGCGGCAATGGCGGTCCTGTCTACCCGTGCCCCCGAGTCTGACTCCTCTGCTGCTGCCGTTGCGGTATCTCACCCTCACAGCCTTCTCGGAGGAGATCTTCTCCACCAGCTCATCGAAACTCGTGCCCGCCGTGACAAACACCGACTCCAACCCCCACCGGCCTGGCGGCGGCAGCAGGCGGGTGGGCCGAGCGGTGAGCGGAGGGTGGGAGAGTCGGGTTGCAGGGTGGCCGAGCAGTTTGCGCGGAGTTTGAGTAACGCACCTACACACGTGCACATACGCACGCACACTCTCTCCCTCTGTCTCTGTGTCTGTGTCTGTCTCTCTCGGGAATTGAGGGAGAGGAAGGGGAAGGGAGGGAGAGGGGGAAAGTGGGAGGGCTGGGGAGGAGGGGGAATAGAGGAAAAGGAGTGGGGGAGGTAGGGAGTGAGGAATGGAGGGAGAGGAGGGCAGAGGGAGAGGTCAGTAGGGATAGTGCAGGGGATAGGGGGAGGTGAGGAGTGGGGATAGAGGGATAGGAGGGGGTATGGAGGGGAGAGATGGAGGGAGGGAGTGACAGGATAGGGAAAGGAGAGGGAGGGAGGGGGAGAGTGAGGCAGTGGGGGAGTGGGTTGCCGGGCCCCAGGGCGCGTGCGCAGTGGGGGAGGGTTAGAGGTAGTGGGGGAGGGCCTGGCGCCATTTCGAGCCACGCCACGCCCGGCCCAGAGCCCGGGCGGCGCCGGCCCGCGCGATCAGCGGCACTTTCTTGCCGGCAGCCGGCCGCTCGCGGCAGCCCCATCACCGGGCCTCCCCCCCCACCCCCCCCCCGTGCGCAGGCGCAGACCCGCCGGCAACCTTGCCAAGTGCGCATGTGCCGCACCCGCCGGCAGCCCGCTGATCTGCACCAGTGCGCAGGCGCATAGCCGCCGGCAACAACCCCAAGTGAGAGAAATGAAGGTGAGTCTAGTGCCAAGTTTAACAAAGAATTATAAATGTTTCAGTATACATGTACCTTTTTCACATTTTGGCATTTAAAATACTTCTTCACAATTTAGAATTTGTGACATGGGACCCCGAATAGGGCGCCGCGACATATTATGAATTTTCATTTAAAAATATGAATTTTGAGGGGAAATATTATGAATTTTGACAATCAAATGTTGGGAGGTCTGGAGAGGGGAAAGAAGGGGGAGGGTGGGGGAGAGAATGCTGGGGGATGAGGGGGAATGAGACGTGCCTGCGCAGTTCGGGGCTAGGTGTGAGTGGTGCAATATTGCATTGGGTGGGTGGGTTGCATTGGGGGAATGGGTGAGTGGTGGAATATTGCATTGGGGAACGGGTTGCGTTGGGGGAACAGGCCTCCCATGTGACAGGGACCCAACGGGTCCCACTTAGTCTAGTGTCTAGTAAATGTATATCTTAGTCACGCTTAGCTGGCCAACAGTGACCACAACTCAATTTGATTTAAGATAGCCATAAACCCTTATTCCAATGGGAGGGAGATCATTTTATTTTATTAGTTCAAAGGAGATGTATTCAAGAGAGAGTTAGATTTAGCTCTTAGGGCTAACGGAATTAAGGCTCATGGAGAGAAAGCCGGAACTGGGTACTGATTTTTTATCAGCCATGATCATATTGAATGGCTGAGTTATGAGGCTATGAAATCTATCTGCAGGGTTTGTACTTGGAGACATTAGTTCTAGATTACATTGTACAGGTGAGAGAAAGTAATAGATGTGAAGGGATGCCAGAAGGGTTGGTCTGCCTACATGAAGGGCCAACATCAGCACCTGGGCTGGATAAACCCAAGCATTTTCTGTGTACTGTACAGTGTACCGTGTACAAGGTCAGTTTCTCAAATGCAAAACTGACGTTGAAAGCCCCAGAAAAACTTACCTTGGTTGTCTGGGTAAATGGTTGAAGAAGCCTGCCCTGTTATCCAAATCAATGAAGACAAGGTGTGTCATTGTGTGAAGCAGCTCCAAGACGGGCAACTCAATATCTTCTTTCGGGATTGTGGCTCCTCTTTTCAACTTCAGCTGTTCAAATGTCAATGGGAAGGAAATAAAATAAAACTACCTCTTTCCCAGCCAACAATGGGCTATTGTGGGCTCCAAACTTCCTAGGTCATCTGTTGCTTGTCCTGATTTGATCTAGCTGTTTCATACCTCCAGTTCTGTCCCCTCTGCCTTCAGTCTGAAGACGGGTTCCAACCTGAACCCAACGGTCACCCATCCTCTTTCTCCACAGATGCTGTCTGACCCACTGAGTTACTCCAGCACTTTGTGTCTATCTTAGAAAAAAGAGGGATTACAACCAGATCTTACTAAATGATGGAGCAGATGTGTGGAGCGAAGTGGCCTACTTGTGTTTATTAGTGTGACAGATACACATGTTTTAAGCAAGCAGAACTTTCAAACATTTTCTCCCATGTTTTTGGACTCTAGGCAGTGATGAAGATGAAGCTCTTCAGAAAACACTGGCACTGAGCCTGCAAGAGACCAAGATGAAGCAGGATGATACTGAAGAAGGTACACACGCTCTACTTAATTTCTGATACATTTAGTAAATGTATATCTTAGTCACGATTATCTAGCCAACAGTGACCAAAACTCAATTTGATTTAAGATAACCATGAACATTTATTCCAATGGGTGGGAAATCTTTTTTTTTATTTCAAAGGAGATGTATTCAATAGAGAGTTAGATTTAGCGCTTAGGGCTAACGGAATCCAGGGATATTAGGAGAAAGCCGGAACTGGGTACTGATTCTCGATGATCAGCCATGATCATATTGAATGACTGAGTTATGAGGCTATGAAATCTATCTGCAGGGTTTGTACTTGGAGAAGTTTGTTCTAGATTACATTGTACAGATAAGAGAAGGTAATAGATGTGAAGGGATGCCAGGAGGGTTAGTCTGCCTTCATGAAGAGCCAACATCAGCAGCTGGGCTGGATAAACCTAAGCATTTTCAGCGTACTGGGACTTTCAAGGTCAGTTTCTCAAATGCAAAACTGACCTTGAAAACCCCAGAAAAAATGTGCCAGTTGTCTGGGTAAATAGAAACATAGAAAATAGGTGCAGGAGTAGGCCATTCGGCACTTCGAGCCTGCACCGCCATTCAATATGATCATGGCTGATCATCCAACTCAGTATCCTGTACTTGCCTTCTCTCCATACCCCCTGATCCCTTTAGCCACAAGGGCCACATCTAACTCCCTCTTAAATATAGCCAATGAACTGGCCTCAACTACCTTCTGTGGCAGAGAATTCCAGAGACTCACCACTCTCTGTGTGAAAAATATTTTCCACATCTCGGTCCTAAAGGAATTCCTCCTTATCCTTAGACTGTGACCCCTTGTTCTGGACCTCCCCAACATCGGGAACAATCTGCCTGCATCTATCCAACCCCTTTTAGGAATTCTGTAAGTTTCTATAAGATCCCCCCTCAGTCTTCTAAATTCTAGCGAAAACAAGCGAAGTTCTAGCGAGTACAAGCCAAGTTCCTAAATTCTAGCTAGTACAACCAAATGGTTGAAGTAGCCTGCCCTGTTATCCAAATCAATGAAGACAAGGTGTGTCATTGTGCGAAGCAGCTCCAAGTCAGGCAACTCAATATCTTCTTCCAGGATTGTGGCTCCTCTTCTCAACTTCAGCTGTTCAAATGTCAATGGGAAGGAAATAAAATAAAACTACCTCTTCCCCAGCCAACAATGGGCTCCAGCCTTCCTTGGTCATCTGTTGCTGGTCCTGATTTGATCTGGCTGTTTCATACCTCCAGTTCTGCCCCCTCTACTTTCAGTCTGAAGACGGGTTACAACCTGAACCCAACCATCCTCTTTCTCCACAGATGCTGCCTGACCCACTGAGTTACTCCAGCACTTTGTGTCCATCTTAGAAAATAGAGGGATTACAACCAGATCTTACTAAATGATGGAGCAGATGTGAGGAGCGGAGTGGCCTACTAGTGTTTATTAGTGTGACAGATGCACATGTGTTAAGCGAGCAGAACTTTCAAACATTTTCTCCCATTTTATTGGACTCTAGTCAGTGATGAAGATGAAGCTCTTCAGAAAACACTGGCACTGAGCCTGCAAGAGACCAAGATGAAGCAGGATGTTACTGATGAAGGTATACACGCTCTACTTATAATTTTTAATTTTAATACAGCCTTTTTTTGTGATTTAAAAAAAAAGTATGTTCTTCACGAATGTGTAAAACTGAGTTATTTTGTCAATCTAAAGTCAACTTGAGTCAAACACTTGTTGCTGTTGAAATCTAGGGGGTCACTAGGGGCGCTGCACTGACAGCAGCCTCTGCCTGCAGCCCGTTTGTTTTTACATCTTTTTTTTAATTTTTAGTCCGTTAAAAGTCCGTTTTTGGGGGAGTCTATAACTTTTCTATTTGGGGGAGGGGGGCAAGGTAAGGGGGAAACTAACTCCCAGTCGCTTCCTGGCGGGGACGCGACTATTTCTCCGAGTCGCGTCCTTGCCCCCCACTTCACGGCCTACCTTCTGGATCGGAGCGGCCTTTCCTGCCGGGGACCGGGAACAGGACCAGAGCTGCAATAGCGGCGGCACTGAATTCACCGTGGAGTGGGCGATGCCTACCTGGGTCGCCATTGGAGCTCCGGAGCGTTGGGCCGCTGCTCCAACATCATGGAGCTCTGGTTGGGAGAGCTTCCAATGCGGGCAGCGCTGAACTCCATGGAGTCCTGGGGCCCTTTGCCGAGGGCCTCCGGCGTTGCATCTCCACCCGGCGCGGCCTGCGGACATTGGGAGCGGCGGACTCCGGTAGGAGGGGGCCGACTCGGGGTCCAGGCCACTGAGGACATCCCCCAGCCCCGACGTCGGACTTACATCACCCCGGCGAGAGGGCCTGAACATCAGGCCGCCCGTAGCGGCGACAACAGGGGGCTCGGGGAGGCCACGATCACGGGGGAACAGTGGGGAACATCAGGGGAAGAGACTGACTTTGGTGCCTTCCCTCACAGTGGGAGACTTTGATCCTGCTGTGAGGGGATGTTTTATGTTGAATTTCTATATACTCTGTTGTGTTCTTTATTTTTTGCTGTATGGTGATTTCATTTCACTGTGCCAATTGGCACACGTGACAAATAAAATGTATCTGTATCTGCAAATCGATTCTTACTCGGCTGAGACTCGTCTATGAACCTTCCAACACAGAGCTGATGCTCTGGGGCGGGTCCAGAGTGGAGTAACTTTGATACAAACTCATGGCATTTATATAGGTATTAGACATTTAAGATACAGAGGGTATGACAAGCTATTAACCAATCATCTGAGTCCTTCTGGTGATTTGCAACATCAGTGACATGATCCCCCTTCCCTGGCCTCATAACCTTCGTTTGCCTGTGGTATAACTTTGCTTATTTTATTTCAACACAGCAAAACCCCAGTAGGCCCAATTATAAAAAAACACTCCTCAATATATAAGATACATTTGTAATACAATGATCACACAAGTCATACCCACTTCCATACCAATAAGAAATATATTTCTATTAATCTAAACTATTTCTACAAGTCTAATGTTTACATTCCTACTAAGACAATTCATTTCATAATTTGTTTCACTACAATTTTACTATTACATTTGTATTTAAAACATTAATGATATAAGTTTGCTGAATTACAGTTTCTAAGTTCAAAACACACAATTCCAAACCAAGCATGCATGGGTCGTAAATCTGTCAACTTACTTAATAAGTGTTTGGTACCAGGAGAAACTTCATTCGTAACTTACAGCCTCCCCTTTTCCTGCTATCTCTGGGAGGTGGACTTCCAATCTCTCTAAATATTACAGAACAAAGCGTAAAATCACAACTCAGAATTACATCAGTACCCATCAATCTAATTATCTTCTTCTGCAAGCACTACTCCTCTTCACATACATCCTAATTCAACATAGCCAAGGATAACTACAGGGCCTCATCTCTCAGCCTTGAATTCTATCTCAAACTCAGCACAAACCTCATAACCTAAGAATGTACCCATAGAGAAAAGATTTGACCTCTGGCCTAAGAAGAGGCCCCTATTCAGCTACCCATTCTTCAACACAAAGTCAGGTTCAGGTTAACTGCTTCTATGTCTTGACCCATCCTTCCCTGTGTGTGTATATGCTTAGTTGCACCTGAAGCTTTTATTTTGCAAATTACCTAGCTTATATAAAAGTCACTATCCGAGCAGTTCTATTTATATACTACTTCCTCAAATGAAAAGCATTTTGCCTGGTTACATCACAGCATGATTTAGGACAGCTCTGCCCAAGGCTACAAGGAGTGTAGAGCGTTGTAGACGTCGCCCATGCCAGCACAAACCAGACCTCTCACCATGGATTCTATCTACCCTTCATGCTGCCTTGGGAAAGCATCTAATATAGAGTTGTCCCATTCCGGTCATTCTTACTCCCGGCTCCCGTCCAGCAGGATGTGTAGAAGATTAAAACCTCGTGCCATCAGACTCGAGTAGATTCATCCCTTCTGTTGTCAGGCATTCTAAATGGTCCTTCCATAAGCGAGGGTACTGTCCAATTCACCTCTACCCTATTGTGGTCATTAGACTTTGTCCATGGAACTGATCTGCTACAATGCTGAGAACTATATTCTGCAATCTGCATCCTCCCCTTTACCTATTGTGCTGGAGTCTGATTTGATTGTATTTTTGTTTTGTATATCTGATCTCTTCGGATAGCATGCAAGGCAAAACATCTCACTGTACCTTGGTACACGTGATAATAATAAACCTAAACTGAAATCAACCATCAATCTGAAGCAGCGTCCCGACCCATGTCGTCACAGTGCAATTCCCTCCGCAGCTGCTGCCTGACCTGTTGAGTTCCTTCAGCGTCTTGCTTTTAGTACGACATTAACCCGAACAGGAGGCAGGAGAAGGGATGCCAAGAGGGTTGGTCTACCTTCATGAAGAGCCAACATCAGCACCTGGGCTGGATAAACCTAAGTATTCTCAGTGTACTGGGACTTTCAAGGATACTCAAATGAAAAACTGACCTTGAAAGCCCCAGAAAAATGCACCTTGGTTGAGTGGGTAAATACTCTGTTATACAAATCAATGAAGACAAGCTGTGTCATTGTGCGACGCAGGTCCAAGTCAGGCAATTCAATATCTTCTTCCGGGATTGTGGCTCCTCTTCTCAACTTCAGCTGTTCAAATGTCAGTAGGAAGGAAATAAAATAAAACGACCTCTTCGCCAGCCAACAATGGGCCATTGTGGGCTCCAACCTTCCTTGGTCATCTGTTGCTGGTCCTGATTTGATCTGGCTGTTTCATACCTCCAGTTATGTCCCTTCTACTTTGAGTCTGAAGACGGGTTCCAACCAGAACCCAACGGTCACCCATCCTCTTTCTCCACAGATGCTGCCTGACTCACTGAGTTACTCCAGCACTTTGTGTCTATCTTAGAAAAAAGAGGGATTACAACTAGCTCTTACTAAATGATGGAGCAGATGTGTGGAGCGGAGTGGCCTACTCGTGTTTATTAGTGTGACAGATACACATGTGTTAAGCGAGCAGAACTTTCAAACATTTTCTCCTATTTATTTTGGACTCTAGTCAGTGATGAAGATGAAGCTCTTCAGAAAACACTGGCACTGAGCCTGCAAGAGACAATGATGAAGCAGGATGTTACTGATGAAGGTACACACGTTTTACTTAATTTTAAATTTTGATACAGCCTTTTTTTGTGATTTAAAAAAAAGTATGTTCTTCACGAATGAAAAGTATTGTGTCTGGTTGCTTCACAGCATGATTTGGGACAGCTCTGCCCAAGGCTACAAGAGAGTGTAGAATTGTAGATGTAGCCCATGCCAGCACAAACCAGACCTCTCACCATGGACTCTACCCTTCATGCTGCCTTGGAAAAGCATCCAATATGGAGTTGTCCCATTCCGGTCATTCTTCCTCCCTGCTCCTATCCAGCAGAAGGTGCAGAAGCTTAAAAATTCGTGCCACCAGACTCGAGTAGATTCATCCCCTCTGTTGTCAGGCATTCTAAATGGTCCTTCCATAAGCGTGGGTACTGTCCAATTCACCGCCACCCTATTCTGGTCATTAGACTTTGTCTATGGAACTGATCTGCTACAATTGTGAGAACTATATTCTGCAATCTGTATCCTCCCCTTTATTTATTGTGCTGGAGTTTAATTTGATTGTATTTTTGTATTGTATATTTGATCTCTTTGGATAGCATGCAAGGCAAAACATTAAACTGTACCTTGGTACTCGTGACAAATAATAAACCAAAACTGAAATGGATCATCAATCTGAAGCAGCGTCCTGACCCAAATCGTCATAGTGCATTTCCCTCCGCAGCTGCTGCCTGACCTGTTGAGTTTCTTCAATATTTTGCTTTTCGTACAACATTAACCCAAACAGGAGACAGGAGAAATATTTTAAGAGTTACGAGGCTATGAAATCCATCTGCAGGGTTTGTACTTGGAGAAGTTTGTTCTAGATTACATTGTATAGGTGAGAGAAGGTAATGCCTGACTTGTTGAGTTCCTTCAGCGTCTTGCTTTTAGTACAACATTAACCCGAACAGGAGGCAGGAGAAGGGATGCCAGGAGGGTTGGTCTGCCTTCATGAAGAGCCAACATCAGCACCTGGGCTGGATAAATAAAAGTATTTTCAGAGTACTGGGACTTACAAGGTCAGTTTCTCAAATGCAAAACTGACCTTGAAAGCCACAGTCTGGGTAGATGGTTGAAGAAGCCTGCCCTGTTATCCAAATCAATGAAGACAAGGTGTGCCATTGTGCGAAGCAGATCCAAGGTGAGCAACTCAATATCTTCTGGGATTGTGGCTCCTCTTCTCAACTCTCAACTTTGTTTTGGACTGTAGGTAGTGATGAAGATGAAGCTCTTCAGAAAACACTGGCACTGAGCCTGCAAGAGACCAAGATGAAGCAGGATGTTACTGAAGAAGGTACACACGCTCTACTTATATATGTTTAGTAAATGTATATCTTAGTCACAATTTTCTAGCCAACAGTGACCACAACTCAACTTGAAGATAACCATAAATACTTATTCCAATGGGTGGGAGATCATTTTATTTTATTATTTCAAAGGAGATGTATTCAATAGAGAGTTAGGTTTGGCTCTTAGCGCTAAGGGAATCGAGGGATATGTGGAGAAAGCAGGAACACGGTACTGATACTCGAGGATCAGCCATAATCCTCAGAGGGTGGTGGCTGTGTGGAATGAGTTAGAAGCAGGGTAGCAAGCTGCGTTAGTTTGAACTTCAAATAATTTTATACACAAGTTAAATTAAGTAGTTTAGAGACTTGCTAGGCAGAAGTCTATGGCTATTGAAGATCCACATGGAATTTTTCATGTGGTGTAACATAGCAGAATTCTAGATTACCGCAGAAAAAACGTAGTCATCTGGCAGTTACAAAATCCAGCTTCCTCTGATAACAGCTCTTCAGAGGGATAGAGCAACTCTGACTGCCAACTTTTCAGAGGGTTATTAATTTTCAAGAAAAGTTAGGGCTGTAGAATTTACATTCGGAAACTAAAGTCTAACAAACTAGAAATTATTATTAGGGAACTCAAAATAGGACCATGCATCAAGACGATACAGATGCTCAGTGTAAGCATGAAAGGACCAAACCAAGCAACTTCAATCCCTCCTCCCACTCCCGGCACTTCCATCCCATCTGTGGGAGAGTCTGCTTGTGGAATTGGGACTAATTAGCTTGCCCTATCAAAGCTGACACAGTGGGCCATGCAGCTTCCTCTCTATTGTATGGTCTTTTGGATGATGTAGGGAAAGCATGTGTTTATGCATAAAATTACTATCTTTTATCTCTAGATGCCAAAATGGAAGAAGCCATTTTGCACACCATGGAAGCAAGATAACTCTGGTCTAATGGAAAGTGAAGCAAAACTCTCGGCAGATCAGATGGCCAAACACTTGGACGAGATGGCCGATCCCTGACACCAGACGGAATTAAAGAGTGCACCTTCCTTCCAAGTTAGATCTGTGCTGGAAATAATTAAGGATCTTTTTGGCTTGTCAAGCAGAGTTTTTTGCCGCAAATTAAAGTAACAATTAAGAAAAAATAAGAAACCTAGAAAATTGTATACCATAATGTGCATGTTAAACATGCATTAGATTAAAGTGCGTGGTTACCATGTGTTCTTGATGATGGGAAGCTGAGGAACACGGCTGGTTGGAGCAGTCCCTTACCATTCATTTGCAGCCCGATGTCGACTCTGCAAAACTCTTTGTCACAGATGAGAGATTCTTGTCACAGAGAGATTTTTTTTTCCCAGTTTTGCTCTCCTCATTGAAAGGAAAGATCTTAAAAATATTTTATTGATCCATTCTGTTGAAAACTGCTGTGGTGACATTAAAAAATCAGCAATGTTGCCCTTTGCCTGTCTGCCTTCATTTCCAAACATACTCCCCTGAGAGTTCAGAGTAGGCTTTTCTTATAAAAGTGTGTTTATATATATATTTTTTCGTATGCTGTACATAATTGAAATTCTTTATCAGTGTGTTATCTGGTTGATAGCTTGAAAAATAAAATTTGTTTTTGTTCTCCATTTTGAGTCGGTTGGCGTTTCGAGGCCATGACATTCACATTTGTGGTGCAAGTCAAAATCAAAATCCAGATCCTGTCTAACCATCCAGCCCTGGTGCACAAACTGTGCTTGTGGAACCTCTTCAACTTGGGCGACTGATGCCCACTGACAGTGCATGCCAGTTGGGCGGTTAAGGCAGTAATGTTGCGTTGTCAGGAAAACCAGATAAAGCAGAAACTGGAGAATGACTTGCATTGGAATAAGTATGATTGGGAAGCACAGAGCAGGTGGGAGTAGGCATCTTAAGTGTGTGTACACTTAAATACCCCCCTCCCCTCCATTCGACATTGTCTGTTTCTGAGTAGTACGTTATTGGTAAACATGCCAGCACTGTTGGCATTTATTTCCATCAGAGCTGCCAATTGGAAATGGACTGGGCAATGATCAGCCAATTGTATTTTCCCTGATGGGCAGTGGGTGGCCCGGCGGTAGAGTTGGTGCCTTATAGCGCCAGAGACCCAGGTTCTATCCGGATTGCGGGAGCTGTCTGTACGGAGTTTGTACGTTCTCCACATGACCGCGTGGGTTTCCCCCAGGTCCTCCAGTTCCGTCCCGCACTCCAAAGACGTATAGGTTTGCAGGTTAATTGGTAAATGTCCCCTAGTGTGTAGGATTGTGCTAGTGTTCGCTGGAGATCGCTGCTCGGCACGGATTTGGTGGGCCAAAGTGTCTGTTTCTGTGCTGTGTCTCAAACTGATTAGTGAAAGTATGATACACAGATAATTCTTCACATTGTTCGGTAGATGCCCTCACTAACTTCTGGACCAGAGGGGCAGCTAATTTTTGAACGCAGGATTTGGGTACTGTAGCTGGGAGGTTATCTGGTTTCATCGGCTGAAGACCAGTTTCTGAGATGGGGAGAACAGAAGGAAGGTGAGGGGATCATCACTTAGAAACATAGAAACATAGAAATTAGGTGCAGGAGTAGGCCATTCAGCCCTTCGAGCCTGCACCGCCATTCAATATGATCATGGCTGATCATCCAACTCAGTATCCCGTACCTGCCTTCTCTCCATACCCTCTGATCCCCTTAGCCACAAGGGCCACATCCAACTCACTCTTAAATATAGTATTCTGTGGCAGAGTTCCAGAGACTCACCACTCTGTGTGAAAAAGTCTTTCTCATCTCGGTCTTAAAGGATTTCTTATCCTTAAGCTGTGACCCCTTGTCCTGGACTTCTCCCCAACATCGGGAACAATCTCCTGCATTAGCCTGTCCAACCCCTTAAGAAAAGATCCCCTTTCTATTCCAGAGAGGTCTTTCTTCATAAGAGTGACATGAGTCTGGATCATCACTTCTAGATCATAGGATCTTCAGCCTTGCGCAGTTCTGAGCTGGGGCCTGCCCAATGTCAGAGGTGGGGTATTCTTGTAATTGTCCAGTAACACTTACCACACGATGGAGGTCTGGAAAGCCTCAATCAGGTTTTCTTACCTGTGTTTGTCCTGATGCCATAAGGCGTCGTGGGATGTGGATGTGGAGAGGATGTTTCCACTAGTGGGAGAGTCTAGGACTAGGCTCGAGGTCATAGCCTCTTGTTTCTATGTTTCTATGTTTCTATCCAGGAGAAGAGAAATTTATTTAATCATGAGGGTGGATAATCTGTGGACTTCTTTGCCACAGAAGGATGTGAAGGCCAAGTCAGTTGGATATTTTTAAGGCAGAGATTGGTTATTGATTAGTACAGGTGTCAGATTAAGGGGAGAAGGCAGGAGGATGGGGTTAGGAGGGAGCGACCAGTTAGCCATGATTGAATGATGGAGTAGACTTGATGGGCCGAACGGCCTAATTTTACTATTCCTCAAGACCTGGAGTCGATGTTGAGGCTCGTTCCTCTCGCCTGTGCACTATTAAGTCACCACCACCTAGAGTAAAAGTCTCCGCTGGTGGACAGGACAAACACGGCTATTGTGAAGGAATTCAGCCGTCGATGTACATGTGATACTGTTGCTAGCAAGATTTTCATTGCACCCGCACCTCTTCCTACTTGCGCGCACGACAATAAACTCGACACGAGCAGCATCTGCGGAGGAATGGACAGTCGACATTACGGGGTTGGAACCCTTCATTTGGACTGGGGTCTGCAATTCTCTGAAGAAGGAACCCAATCCGAGATTCAAGAGAGTTTATTGTCATGTGTCCCAGATAGGACAATGACATTCTTGCTTTGCTTCAGCACAACAGAATATAGAAGGCACGAATACGGAACAGATTCAGTGTGTCCATATACCATTGTATAAATATATACACACATGAATAAATAAAACAGACAACGTGCAAATAAACGGATAATGGGCTATTAATGTTCAGAGTTTTGTTTGAGTTGAGTTCAATAGCCTGATGGCTGTGGGGAAGTAGCTGTTTCTGAACCTGGACGTTGCAGTCTTCAGGCCCCTGTACCTTCTACCTGAATGTAGCGGGGAGATGAGTGTGTGGCCAGGGTGGTGTGGGTCCTTGATGATACTGCCAGCCTTTTTGAGGCAGCGACTGCGATCTATTCCCTATTCCCTACCTATTCCCCCGAGAAATGCTGCCTGGCCCACCTCCTGCACTTTGTGTATGGTTCAGGATTCCACACCTGCAGATCCGTGCGCCTTTGCGGGTGGGTTTGCTGCTTCCAAGTTGCAGCAGTTGCAGTCTCTTGTCTCCAGAGAGAGACATATGGAGTCAAAGATTTGTTGCAACCACTCTTTCTGAAACTTGCACTAACTTCCAGTAGCAGGTTGCACTGGACCGGTTGCAACCTGCACATGCACCAAGTGTGGGGATGGCTGCAGTTTTAAGCAAATGTGGTGTTGGGAGTTGTGCTGAAGCTCTCTCTCTCTCTCTCTCTCTGTGCATGTGTGTGACGCTCCGCCCTCTTCTCCCCTAGAGCTGCAGGTTCGGTGCCGGCGGGGGCAGTTGTTGCCATGTTTGGAAATGCTGGTGTCGCCTCCGAGAGGAGGAGGCGGTTTGGGAAGGAGGGCGAGCCGGCGACAGGGCGAAGCCAAATCCCCCGGCCATGGCCCAAGCCAAGATCAACCAGCTGAAGAGCGGCGAGGCGGACAGCAAGTTCCTGCGCTCCATGTCCATGGCAGACCGGTCGGGCCGCTTGCTGGAGACACTGGACGAGCTGGAGCAGAGGTACGGAGATCCCGGTCCCACAGCAGGCGGCCGGCTCTGGCAGAGCAGCCACCCTCCCCGCGTGTGCGGCTTGCATTGAGCTTGCAAGCTGCCCCATGCACTCTCTGTGCCCCGGAGACGGCCCCCAGCACCGCCCGGCCACAGACTAAGGCACAGGCTGCTCTGCGGCCAATGTTTACTGATCCCGTGCCCTGCTCCCGCTGGACCACCTCCCCATCACCTCCCCGGGGATTCGAACGGCCTTCACCCCCTCCCCCCAACAGAGCAGAAATGAGAGGAACCTCTTTACGCGACAGGAGGAGAATAATGTAGGAGTAATGCATAACCGCCCTGTACATGCTGGCAACATCCAGCAGGCCAGGCAGCATCTGTGGGGAGGGAAGCAGTGAACGTCTCAAGTGGAAGATGCTAGGTCTCATGAGTCATTGGAGCAGATAAGTAGAAGCTTCAAACTACCCGGCCACGTGTTCTCAAGCTGCCGTGTGTTGTCATCTGTCACCTGCTAGAAAAAAAAACACTTTCTATGCCATTGCCATTTAATACATGTAGTGATAATTGTTCCTCCACCAGAAGCTTTGTGAGAGATGAGGGACACCACATTATCATCACTCCCAGCCTCTCTACAGGTGTACCCGACGTGTTTCATGCTATAATACATCCTAAAACAACGACTGCGACACTCTCCTGCAGAAATAATTGGAGGAATTATGCAAGTCGATTTTGATTCGGAACTTAGAATAAAGGGGAGGTCATTTAAGACTGAGGTGAGAAACAACGTTTTCACCCAGAGAGTTGTGAATTTGTGGAATTCCCTGCCACAGAGGGCAGTGGAGGCCAAATCACTGGATGGATTTAAGAGAGAGAGTTGGATAGAGCTCTAGGGGCTAGTGGAATCAAGGGATATGGGGAGAAGGCAGGCACGGGTTATTGATTGGGGACAATCAGCCATGATCACAATGAATGGCGGTGCTGGCTTGAAGGGCCGAATGGCCTCCTCCTGCACCTATGTTACTTAGTTCAATCGATAGTTTGGTGCCACAGATAGGAAGATGAAAGTCACGAACGAAAGAAGGAAAGGTAGAATGTTCTCCTCAGAGCAAATGAGTTATGTGGAGATTAAATGGGTGCATTCCAATTAATGATGGATGTTGGCAGCCTCAGGAGGGTGAGCAAGGTGAACACAGTAGCATGTGGGCAGAGCATCAAAAATGTGTCTAGAATTCAATTTTTGTGACCCATGTCTCGGAACTACATGACATTTTGCACAGATTTAGATAAAACTAGACCAAGTGCAGACCCGTTGGGTCTGTTCCCCCAACATGTGTTTACGGGTGGGGGCAGGGCAGCATGTCCCTGAAGGTGGGAGAGGGGAGGGGGGAGGAGAGGGGAAGGTGAGAGGAGAGGGGTTAGGGAGAAGGGGAGAGGAGAGGGGGAGGAAGAGGGATAGGGGAGAGGTGGAGAGAGAGTGGAGGGGGAGCGAGAGGAGGATGAGAGGGAGAGAGGTGGGGAGAGAGAGGGGGGGTGAGAGAGGAGGGGAGAGAGAGAGAGGAGGATGAGGGGGAGAGAGAGGAGGGGAGAGAGAGCCAAAGGGGAGGGAGAGGGGAAGAGTAGGGGGAGAAGGGTAGCAGGGAGTGGTGCAAGAATGAGGGAGGGGGGGGGTGGGGGTGGGGGGAGAGAGGGGGTGGGAGGGGTGAGGAGAGGGAGGAGGAGATAGGGGTGGGGGAGGGTGTGAGAGGGTTCAGGGAGCGGGTGAGTGGGGTGGGGGAGGGGAGGAGAGAGGGAGGAGGGGAAGGGGAGAGAGGGGGAAGAGTGGAGGAAGGGGGAGAGGGGTAGGGGAGAGAGGGAAGAGTGTGGAGGGAGGGGAGAGTGGTAGGGGAGGGGGACGAGTGGGGAGGGAGGGGGAGAGTTGTAGGGGGAGGGGGAAGAGTGGGGAGGGAGGGGGAGAGTGGAGAGAGGGGGAAGAGTGGGGAGGGAGAGGGGAGGGAGGGGGGAGAGAGGGTGGGGGAGGGAGATGGGGAGGTGGGGGATGGGGGAGAGAGAAGTGGAAGTGGGGAGGGAGGATTTGAGGTGTAGGGGAGAGTGGTGGAAGTGGGGAGAGAGAGAGGGGAGGGGATGGGGAGTGGTGGAAGAGGGAGAGAGGTGGGGAAAAAGGGGTGTCAGGGAACGGAGGGGGAGGGAAGAGTGGGGGGGGAGAGGGGGTAGGGGGAGCGGTGGAAGAGGGGACAGAGGGGTAGGGGGAAGGGGGTGGGAGGGAGTGGTGGAAGAGGGACAGGGGTAGGGGGAAGGGGCGGGGGGGGAGAGAGGGAAGGGGCAGGGGGGAGAGAAGGAAGGGGGTGGGGGAGAGAGGGAAGGGGGTGGGAGGAGGAGGGGGTGAGGGGGGTAGAGAGGGTGGGGAGAGGGTGGAGAGGGGGAGGTGAGAGGAGAGGGGTGGTGGAGAAGGGAGGAAAGGGAGAGGTGGCGGGGAGAGGGGAGGGGGAGAAGTGGAGGGGGAGAGATAGGAGAGGGAGAGAGTGGAAGGGGGAGAGAGAGGAGGGGGGAGAGAGAGGGGGGGAGAGAGAGAGAAAGGGGAGAGAGGTGGGGAGAAATCAAATGGAAAACAAAATTATCAGCAAGGTTAGCATTACCTTTATTCCTTGGAAACCTTGCTATTGCTATTGATGTAATGAGGAGGCAGCCCTGATCCCAGCGTCCTTGCTGCCTAGCAACCAAAAAACAAAGCACGGAATTGGCCAAGTTGCGTCTGACCTCAATGTCACACGTCCATTGGTTGGGCAATTGCTACTCAGAAAATGTGAGGTTTTTCTCATATTTCTTAAAAATGTTTAGGTTTTGTTCTTGACGAGTTTCAGGAATGATTTATATAATATTTTTACACAATATGTTAAAACTTCAGGTAGTTCTGTGAGTTGAGTCACAAAACTAAATGAAAAAGCTCCTCGGCCCACAGCCTACAGATTTAAGGTGAGGGGGAGATGATTTTTTGCTTTAATGTGCAGTGAATTGGGATCTGGAATAAAAATATTGCCTGAAGAGTTAGTGGAAGGAATTTGAGAGCAACTTTCAACAGGGAATTTTATGTAGATTTCAGCTGAAAAACTGGAGAGGAAGGGTTGGTCTGGTCATTTGGGGAGTTTTTTTTAAAGAGCAAGTATCGCCCTCTGGGGCAGAATGGCCTCTTCCCATCCTCTATATCTCTACCAAATGGGCAATGCAGGATCATCTTCCCAATGTCCACCTTCACATATCTTCTTATGATATTGAGAGTAATCTCGATCCTTCTCTCGTTTTCCTGTAACATTTTCTCCTGATTCCCTGGTCATCCCACCCATTCTGCGGATAATTTACAGTCACTAATTAATCAGCCGGCAGTTACTCGTGGAGGGAAACCCAGGGAAACAGATAGAGTATGCAAACACCACCCATATAGCACCCAAGTTCAGGATCAAACCTGGGTCACTGGAGCTGCGAGGCAGCAGTGCTACCCACTGCCCCACTATGTCCCCTCAATGTAGCTCATGCTGGACTCCTTGTTTGTTTTTGTCTTTCCCATCCTGGTTGCCGTTTTATTTTCAGAGTGGAGGCTTTGCGGGAGGCAGCAGCTTCAATGGAGCAGGAGAAAGAGACTTTGCTGGAACTGATCCAGAGTGTGCAGAACAGCCAGGACATGAGGAATATCAGTGATGGTGAGTCCCTGTCCCATTTTTTTTTAACCTAAAATGCTAAATGCTTCTTCTTGCGGATGGCATGCACAGCTTAAAGTTGTAGGACAACTTGTTCTATTTGATCTTATTTGATTGTGCAACGCCAGGTTGATTGCATTTGTCGAAACAGGGCGGACCACGTGAAGGTTGCAATCTTCCACCCCATGCTAAATGCTGATTTAAACAAACTGGGAGAAAATTGAGTTGCAGTTAGGGACATCACAGGCACAGTCTAAGTGAGTGGCAGAACACACTCAAGGGCCTCAACTGCCCCCTCCTCATATTCCTATCCAATGAAATGGTGATGTGGAAGTATTTAAACAATGGGATATTTGTTGGGATATAAATGAGGACCTGAGCAAGACATTTCTGTGGAGTAACAGCCAAACAAACCACAGAAAAGGGTCAGCAGAGGGTTGGAGATAATGCCAGCAAGCATTATCAGACGGGAATCAAGAAAATAAAGATAAAGCAAAGATAATATTCTTGTTACAAACTTTGTATGGCAATTAACAAAAAGTATAGACTATCGTAATTTAATGCTTTTACATTTTTCAATCTGTTGTTGGTTACCATTGAGTGATTTGTGTTGATCAGGAAAGGAGTGATGGTCAAAATGTTCTGCTCTTCTTCAAATAATGCATATGAGAATCTCTTGCATTGAGCCCCAAACAAGCAGAGAGCAACACAGTTCAACAACTTGTTCCATGCCTACAGCCTAACGGCTTCACAGTTGTAGACTGAAGCGTTAGACTAGTGGCATCTATGAGGCTGAAGAGTTCATAATAATGAGTCTAAAAAGACATTTACTCCCAGACCCATATATTTATGTGTCAGGACCTTCATTCCCTGTTCCCCTGCCTTATTTCCTATTCTTCACATCCAAGGCAAACTTGCGTTTCACTCATTAGATCTGGTATGTTACCATGTAACCAGAAAAAACATAATCTTATGAAAATGAAAACAAATCTTTTACCTTGTTCTATATTTATAAATGAGTTAAAATATTAATTCTGATACTTTTATTGTTCAAATTCATATTTGCCAGGAATGATTTTGTTAAAAAGTAGGACTAATTCATTGAATCATGGAAGGTTGTGGTGTGGAGAATATCTAAAAGAACCTGTCAATTGCCCTGTTCTTTCCTCATCACCCAAGTTTGGGGATTTGGAGGGTGAAGGTGGATAGAAGTCTATTACAAAGAGTCGGTGTCGGAAGACATTGCGTAACACATTGCGGAGTGAGATGAGGAGAGATATCTTCCTTCGGAGGGTGATGAACCTGGGGAAGTTCACCATGAAAAGAGGGCCATAGAGGCCGAGTCACTGAAATGATTTAAGAAGGAGATGGGACAAACGGCATCAAGGGGAAAGCAGGAGAATGGGGTTGAGAGGGAAAAATAGATCAGCCATGATTGAATGGTGGAGTAGACTTGATGGGCCGAATGGCATAATTCTGCTCCTAGAACGTATGAACATGATATGGGGAGAGTGGGATTGTGGTTTTGCGACAGAGAATCATCTCTCAGTGAACGTATTGAATGGTGGAGCAGGTTCAATTGAGTTGGGAACATCGTGTTGCAGCTGTGCAAGGTGGTGGTAAGGCCACATTTGGAGTGCTGTGTACACTTCTCGTTACCCAGCACGAGGGCGAATGTCATTAAACTGGAAAAATTGCAGAAACGATTTGTGGATTCCCAAGCGCAGCGGTCTGGAGCTATAAGGGGAGACCAATTGGCTTGTTCTTTCATCTCTGGAGTGTGGGAGGTTGAGCGGAGCGACCATATAAAGGTGTACAAAATCACGAGGGGCTTAGATTAGGTGAATAGCCATAGTCCTTTACCCGGGGTAGGGGAGTCTAAAACTAGATGGCACAGGTTTAAGATTTAAGGGGACTCCAGCGGCAGATTTTTCCAAAAGAGATTGGTGCGCACATGGAATGAGCTGCCAGAGGAAGTGGTAGAGGCAGGTACAATAACAACATTTAAAAGACACTTGGACAGTACAGAGATAGGAAAGGGTGTTAGTGGATATGGGCCAACGGTAGGAAAATGGGACCAGTTTAGATGGGCATCTTTGTCGGTATGGGGGAGGTGGGCCGAAGGACCTATTTCCATGCTGTAAAACTTTATAACGATTACTTCTTTTCCAGTCATTGTTTGCGGTACCATTCTTTCCTCTCCTGGGGATGAGATATAAATAGCAGTCTCCTCCAGGAAATAAATTAAAATATTTTACTCAAAAGTTAATACTTTGCCACATTTATTGAGGTCAGTTGTTGTAACTCTCTCTCTCTCTCTCTCTCTCTCTCTCTCTCTCTCTCTCTCTCTCTCTCTCTTCCTTTATTATTAAACAAGTGACGGTTCAATCTAAAGTTGGGCATCAGGGGGAGAGATTTTCCTGCGTGATTGTGTGTCAGAAAATTGAATCATGGATGTGCTTGCTGATAATTTCAAATCAAATTCACAAGGGAAAAATCTTCCCGCTTTTAAGTGTGAAACACAAATATTCCGTAGCACATTCACCAAATGTTGACTTGTCTCAGATCAGTGCCGTTTGGGAATATTATTCCAAAAGAATGTGGAATACACAATGGTATTGATGCTTTGGATGCTGATGAAGTGATAGACATTTGCATGGACTTAATGGGTGAAATTTGCTGAACCTCCAGATGATACCACGTCTAACATACATGCTTCCTTACACTCTTCCCGATTTTAATTGGAGTTATTGTACACATTTTGAACTTAAGTACTTTCCCACTGGGCTGATTCAGGTAAAGACAACACCAACTCTAAACGGAGAAATGGATGATTGCTGATAAATCTGTGAGGCAGCAAGAGAAAACACGAGTGACGGATTATTGTCCATTGCCTGTAACAAAGTGAGCACAGGTCCAACGGAATGAGGTACTGGCTTGTGCTGTAGATACTAATGGAGCGAGGGACATACAGCATTGAAACAGGCCCTTCAGCCCATTGCGTCCACACCATCCAACTGATTTATCCAACTTAATTCTCCCCAAATTCCCATCAATTCCCCACACACTATCGCTCACCTCAACAGCATGGGCAATTTACAGCGTCCAATTGACCTCTGGATCTGCATGTCTTTGGGATGAGGGAGGAAACCGAAGCATCCAGAGGAAACCACATGGTCACAGGGATAAAGTGTAAACTCCACACAGACAGTGCCGGGTGTCAGGATCGAACCAGGATCTCTGGAGCTGTGAGGCAGCAGCAGCTCTACCAGTTATGGCACTGCAATGATTCATTGCGTATCACAAATCAAAAAAACGAAGATAGCAATGATAGTTTCAGCAATGATTAAATTGTAGCTTTCCTTTCTCCTGTTCATTTATTAGCAATAAAATGAATTGTTATTATTTAAACGAAACGTGCATGTGGATGGAAGTCCAGTTGGGATGCTTTGTGATTTGAATGTTTTTGTGGACTCGGTAATCAGTCTGTGCAAACCTGTTCGCAGGAGAGCGAGAGGAACTCAACCTGACCGCCAATAGACTGATTGGCCGGACGCTGACGGTGGCGGTTTCTGTGCAGACCATCCGCAGTGCCCAGCAGGAGGAGTTCCTCAGCCGAGCCACGGCGCTGATTGACGAGGTGGTGGACAAGCTGCTGCAGGACGTGGCAAGCGCCAAGAGCCGCCTGGTCGCTCTCTACAACGCCTGCTCCTCCGAGGCTCTGCAGGGCCCCGTCAATCAGCAATTCCAGTCCATCATCGTCGGCTGCTCTTTGGAAGATCAAAAGAAAATCAAGACCAGGCTGCAGAAGCTGATCAGGAATGTGTGCAGCGCGGACAGATCCATCGCCCTCCTGGATCAGAAGGCGGCGATCACAGATTGGCAACTACAACCACCTCCAACAAAATGTATGTAAGAGGGTGAGTATCGGCAGCATCGTGCTGGCCAGGCAGTGGCAGTTGGGAGGACTTGCTGCAGAATGTCACGGTAGAGGCGGAACTCGCGACTGCATTGGTCCTGATGAGTAGAGGATACTTTACTGTAGTTTAGTTTATTATTGTCAAGTGTACCAAGGTACAGCGAAAAAGAATATACATGCTTACAATCACAGATACAAAAAGCTGGAGTAACTCAGCGGGAGAGAAGGAATAGCTGACGTTTCTTCAGAAGGGTCTCGACCCAAAATGTCACCGATTCCTTCTCTTCAGAGATGATGCCTGCACCTCTGAGTTACTCCAGCTTTTTGTGCCTTCGGTTTAAACCAGCATCTGCAGTTCCTTCCTACATATGCTTACAATCATGCCACCCACAGTGTTCAGATACAGGACAAAGAGTATAATGATCCGTGATAACTTGCCCAGTTAAAGGCAACAAGTGGGGGATAGTCATGTAACACAATTTTTGGTGTGCAGTCAAACCCGTCATTGCCAGGGATGGCTGTCAGTGTAATTTCCCAGTCATTTCCGTTCTGCCCTGCATTTGTGGTCTCACTATGTTTATGAACTCATTAGTTTGGTGATACAGCATGGAAACAGGCCCTACCATGTGGCCGAACCATTGACCCCCCCTTTCACACTAGTTCTATTTTATCCTGTTTTCTCATCCAGTCCTTAAATTTGGGGCCATTTACAGAGGTCAATTAATCTACAAACCCGCATGTCTTTGTTAAGTGTGAGGAAACAGTGGTGCAGCGGTAGATTTGCTGCCTTACTGCGCCAGGGACCCGGGCTCAATCCTGACTGCGGGTGCTGTCTGTACGGAGTTTGTATGTGCTCCCTGTAACCGCGTGGGTTTTCTCCGGGACAGATGATGTTTTGAATTGGAACATTTCATCTACATTGAAAGAGTAGATGAGAAGTAGCCATTGTAATAGGCGCGGGAATGGTCGGGGCAAGAGCTAACACAAACTGAATGGATGCAGGTAAGCAGGGGTTGCTAGGCAGATAGGTGGGGATAGCATCGTGGTCAGTTAAGCTGATAACTGGAGTCAATAAGCTCCACTTATCACTGCCCAGCCTCTTGCAATCTCCACCCTTCCCTCCCCCTCCTGGCTATTAGCCACCGGTCCGCTCATCATCACCTACATCCACCTCTCTTGCTGGGTCTTGCCACACCCTGCCTCCCCACTTTATACTGACTACACCTTTAAGGGCCTGTTCCACATTGCGATTTTTTTCGGCGGCTGCGGAGGGTCAGGACTGACGCCCGTAAAACCACCCGTAAAACCGCCAAGTTGCACGACATACACGCTGACGTATGCTGCCCTGCGGGTGATGCCTGGTTAGATAGAGAGATAAATAATCCCTCTTTTTAAGAAGGGAGGGAGAGAGAAAACGGGGAATTACAGACCAGTTAGTCTAACAGCGGTAGTGGGGAAACTGCTAGAGTCAGTTATTAAAGATGGGATAGCAGCACATTTGGAAAGTGGCGAAATCATTGGACAAAGTCAGCATGGATTTATGAAAGGTAAATCATGTCTGACGAATCTTGTGGAATTTTTCGAGGATGTAACCAGTAGCGTAGATAAGGGAGAACCAGTGGATGTGGTGTATCTGGACTTCCAGAAGACTTTCGACAAGGTCCCACATAAGAGATTAGTATACAAACTTAAAGCATACGGCATTGGGGGGTCAGTATTGATGTGGATAGAGAACTGGCTGGCAAACAGGAAGCAAAGAGTAGGAGTAAACGGGCCCTTTTCACAATGGCAGGCAGTGACTAATGGGGTACCGCAAGGCTCAATGCTGGGACCCCAGCTATTTACAATATATATTAATGATCTGGATGAGGGAATTGAAGGCAATATCTCCAAGTTTGCGGATGACACTAAGCTGGGGGGCAGTGTTAGCTGTGAGGAGGATGCTAGGAGACTGCAAGGTGACTTGGATAGGCTGGGTGAGTGGGCAAATGTTTGGCAGATGCAGTATAATGTGGATAAATGTGAGGTTATCCACTTTGGTGGCAAAAACAGGAAAGCAGACTATTATTTAAATGGTGGCCGATTAGGAAAAGGGGAGATGCAGCGAGACCTGGGTGTCATGGTACACCAGTCATTGAAAGTAGGCATGCAGGTGCAGCAGGCAGTGAAGAAAGCAAATGGTATGTTAGCTTTCATAGCAAAAGATTTGAGTATAGGAGCAGGGAGGTTCTACTTCAGTTATATAGGGTCAAGGTGAGACCACACCTGGAGTATTGCGTACAGTTTTGGTCTCCAAATCTGAGGAAGGACATTATTGCCATAGAGGGAGTGCAGAGAAGGTTCACCAGACTGATTCCTGGGATGTCAGGACTGTCTTATGAAGAAAGACTGGATAGACTCGGTTTATACTCTCTAGAATTTAGGCGATTGAGAGGGGATCTTATAGAAACTTACAAAATTCTTAAGGGGTTGGACAGGCTAGATGCAGGAAGATTGTTCCCGATGTTGGGGAAGTCCAGGACAAGGGGTCACAGCTTAAGGATAAGGGGGAAATCCTTTAAGGCCGAGATGAGAAAGACTTTTTTCACACAGAGAGTGGTGAGTCTCTGGAACTCTGCCACAGAGGGTAGTTGAGGCCAGTTCATTGGCTATATTTAAGAGGGAGTTAGATGTGGCCCTTGTGGCTATGGGGATCAGAGGGTATGGAGAGAAGGCAGGTACAGGATACTGAGTTGGATGATCAGCCATGATCATATTGAATGGCGGTGCAGGTTCGAAGGGCCGAATGGCCTACTCCTGCACCTAATTTCTATGTTTCTATGTAAATACTTTATTAATCCCTTTTCAGGGAAATTCAAAGCCAGCAGCGATACAATAAAAAAAGAAGACACAATACACAATAAAAATTTAACACAAACATCCACCACAGGGAAATTCAAAGCCAGCAGCGATACAATAAAAAAAGAAGACACAATACACAATAAAAATTTAACACAAACATCCACCACAGCATTCATCACTGTGGTGGAAGGCACAAAATTTGGCCAGTCCTCCTCCATTTTCCCCCGTGGTCAGGGCCTTAACCCTCCGCAGCCGTCGCTGCGGGCGTCCAGATGTTCAGACAAGGTAAAAAGTCCAGGTAAATCCTGAATCGGTGCCTCCCCACCGGAGACCGCGGCTTCAAGTTGGTGTAGGCCGCAGGCTGGCGGTCGGGGATTTAAATGCCGCATCAAGTAGTACAGCAGATTGCAGGGCCGGCGGAGAGAAGGGGATGTGAGGGGACATGGGGGAGAAGAGTGGAGCAGGGAGGAGGGGGGGAGGGGAGGGGAGAAGGGTGGGAGAGGAGTGGAGAAGGAGGGATCAGGGCGGGAGGTGGGAAGAGGAGGGTGGAGGGGAGAGGGGAGTTCAGTCTACACTCACTGAATCCATCCCGGGTGAAAAGTTGGAGATGGTGATTGGATCTGGAAGCAGACCAACACATCTGTAAATAAAACTGAATGACTCAGACATATTTTCATTTGCACAATTGATTTTATTGTATTAATTGTAATATATTAATGTTTAAAAACCATGCATTGAAGGAAGAATATTTTACAGCCCATCTGTGGTCCCTCACCCTAACCGGGCGTCACCCGCAGGCCAGCATACGTCAGCGTGTGACAGGGCGCACACAACATGATGAGACACCCAGATGTCGCCCCAGGATTTTGAACATTCCAAAGGGAGACACCGCGCGTCACTGCGTGTCACTACATGCGTCACCACGCGTCACGACCCGACGAAGACGCGACATCCTCTTAACAGGCTGTCGCCTAAAATGTCGCCCAAGTGGGACAGGCCCTTTACACTCAATCCACATGAAGTCTCAGACCAAAATGTCGACTGTTCGTGTCCCTTCTCAGATGCTGTCTAACTGCTGAGTTCTTCCATCGTAACCCACTCTTAACGCTTCAGATTCCAGCATCAGCAGTCTCTCTTGCCTCTTTAAATGATACGAGACGACTTTCAAGCCCCAATGTTATTGTGAGAGATAAAATTAACTTTAATTGGTAAATTTGTTCTCAGCAGTTACTGGAAGGAACTCTCCAATGAATTAATAGATTGGCTCCATGGAGTAGCGCTTGGGACTGTATATCCTAGCTGCAATTCCTGGGTCTCGTTGGATTGACTGATTTGACTGATTAGGCAGTTCACCTAATTTCTAACGGGTTAACGAAAAGACAATGCTCCATACACTTCATTGTCAAACTGAACATGAAAAATAAGAGCAGGAATAAACCATGTTTGTCCCCGACTGACTGGCTCCAGTGATCACTAAATCATGGCTGATCTTCCACCTCCAGTTTACTTTCTCTCTCTCGATCCCAACTGATATGCAGTTGCGGCATTGAGTGAAAGGTATAGTGCAGCTAAGGTAAAACTTTGCCTAGTTCACATTTGGAGTATAACTTGCAGTTCTAGTCGCATCATTACAGGAAGGATACGGAGAGCGTGCAGACGTGGTTTACCGGGATAGATAGTTTACCAGGATGATGCCAAGATTAGAGGTATTAGCTATGAGGAGAGATTAGATCAACTTGGATTGTTTTCTCTGGAAAGTTGAAGCTTTGAGCGGAGATCTGATAGAAGCACAAGGAACATAGATTGGGGGGGGGGGGGGACATTCAGAACCTTTTTCCCCCAGGGTAGTGAGTGCCTGGAGTATGGTGGTTGAGATAGATATGATAATGGCATGTAAGAGATTTTTGGACAGATATATGGATATGCTGGGAATTAAGGGGTACAGATTGTGTGCAGGTAGATGAGATCGGTTTATCGTGGCATCATGTTCGGCACAGACACTGTGGGCTGAAGGGCCTGTTTTTTGTTGTTGTGCTGTACTGTTCTATGTTTTATGTTCTACCTGGAGTCCGAGGAGATGTGTTTAATTTTGCAACATGTTCAGCACAGACATGTGGGCCGAAGTACCCATTCCAGTCCGACGCTGTTCTACGTTCTGTGCTTCTGTGAAGAGACACATATCCGTCAACACCTGGTCTGCATATAGGAACATCCAGCAAGAGCGGCAAATGTTGACCATTCCTTGAGCTTGTCCCATCATTCAATATGACCATGGCTGTTCTACCAGAACCCCTGAGCCCTCAATTGCCTGACTATCCTTTCTAAATAGCCCCAATGATCCAGCCTCCAAAAACTTCTATGATGAGAATTCCAGCGAATAACCACATCCCTGTGGGGTACAGAATTCCAAAGGCTGGAAACCTAACTTAACATGGAAATATTCCTCATTTCGATCCTATGCTTGGATCCCTTCTCCCCAGTCTAACCCCTCCACCCCAGTTTTAATTTCTTCAACCAGATGTTTGTTCCTCCTTATGCACACTTAAACTATATGCGCCTATTCCTTTCCACCACCCCGGACAATTAGCCTGTGGTGTCAGCAGACTCAACTGTATTACACAAGGACCCATCCTCTAATGTGAGAGTGGGAATAGCCGAGGTCCCTACAATGATCAATAATGGTAATGCACAGGATAGGCTGCGAACTTGAATATGAGCCTTTATTCCTCTCCCCCGTTTGCTATTCTTGAATCTAACTTCTATCTGTCCTAGTGAGTTCATATACTGAATATCAGATTTCCACCTGGCACGTCACTCAATCCCTTCTGCAAATTCAGGTTTCTCCCTTCTCGCATTGCCGGTTACATCTTCAAATTAGATTATCAAAATACATATCGCCTTTCATAAAAAGCACGCCGGCTCCACGTAAATAACATGATTTTCACAGGTTTTTGACCACTTCCTCAATTCCAGTTGGAATTGAGGTCAGGCCTGTTGCAATGTAATCCCCTAATTTATTTCTCCCTTTGTTTTAAACAGCAGTGTTACACTTACATAGGGATAATTCCAGAAATGCAGCATTTTGGAAGATCACTACAACTGCAGCCATTTCTTTTAGAACCCCCGGATGTAAGCCATCTGTGCAAACAGTCTTTGCATGGATTTAACCCCATTAATTTTTTTTACTAATATCTATTACTCTGGTTTATACTGCCATGGGAACCATGCTTCCCTTCTTTTTCGTGTAGGTAATATGTGTCCTGTGAAAACTGACACAAAATATTGGTTTAACATCTCAACGTTTCCTATTTCCCCACATTTTTTGTTGTTGTCTCAGACTGTAAAATAATCCATGTATTCTCTTCCTTTTACACGCGTTTCCTGTTTTTTGTTTATTTTCATCTCGTTTTGCTGACTGTTAAAATTCTCACAGGCTTTTTTCGTTCATCATGCACACTGTTTCCTGGGAAACATTTCTAATGAGAAATCAAGGCCGTAGAGAACGGATTTTGTGTCTGTTTTCACAGCAGACGTCATATTGAATGGAATGAAAACGTGGCTTGATACGTGTGTCATTGTTTAACTGTCATGTCTTTAAACTTAACATCATAATCCACTTTTGTCAACATCTCCATATACAATCATTAACTGATAACTAAAGACTGATCAATGTTCTCTCCAGAATCCCTTGCGAACAGTTTACAAATTTACTCTGTTACACAAGTTCAAACCTGGAACGACCGGTACTCAGGTTGACTCCGCAGTGTATTTTTTCCCGGGTAAACTGCTTTGGATCCATTCTGTGAATTAGTTCTCTTAACTAATTTAGCCAACTTGATTTGTCCAGTGTGTGTGAACACGAAAGCTCTCCTGATTCTTCCATTATTTTCATTAGAAAATAATCTTATTTCTATAAATACTCTGTCCTGGGTTAAGTCCAACAAACTACTCCCACTATATTTAAAAATCTTTTGTTTTATCCTCTCTCCACCCAAACCAATTCTCCTTCCTTATCATCTGGGCCAAGGTAATTTCTCATTATTGCCCTCCTGTGATCCTTTATTCTTGGGGTAATCCATCCCACAAAATGTCATCTTGTTTCATTTGAAGAGTCAAGATGGGATTAGTTAGGTTGCATGGTCAGCGCAGACATGGCCAGACAAAGGGCCTGTTCCTGGCCAAAGGGGCTGTACTGAGTTTGAATTTTGTTTATTGTCACATGTACCAAGGTACAGTGAAAAACTTTTGTTGCGTGCTACCCAGTCAGCGGAAAGACAATACATGATTACCATCAGTGGAGCGATTGTAACGCATGATTGCAGAACCTCTTCTGTGACTAGTACACAGAGAGTCGCCTGGGTTGGGCGCCATCTTGGATTATTTGGATGATGCTAAGGGAATAACGTTTAGTGCGTGATAAACTCCAATTAAAGACAGTCCAATGGTCTCCAGTGAGGTAGATGGTAGCCCCAGGACAGCTCATTAGTTGGTGATCCGATTGGTGGGTTGGGACCGGAGAGAAAAAGTCAAGACGATTGCTGTTCTGGCAGCAGTTGGCAATGAAGAGGCGGAGAGTCCTATGTTCACAGCCATGATCACATTGAATGGCAGTGCTGGCTCGAAGGGCCAAATAGGGCCTACTCCTGCACCTATTGTCTATTGTTCCGGCGATATTTAACTTCTAAACTTCATCACCATGAAGCTACATTCTTGTAATGGTCCCAAAGCAAAATATTCTAGATGTTGGAAATCTGAAGTTAAAACAGACAATGCTGCAAACATCAATATTTAGAGGATTGAAGAGCAGTTGATGTTTCATATCAATAGCCTGAAGAAATGTTCTGATAAAGTCAATCAGTTCTATTCGACTGAATAGAAAATTGGCATCATGGATGCAGAGGGTGATGGTGGAAGGTTGTGTTCGGACTGGAGGCATGTGACTGGTGGTGTGCCTCAAGGATCTGTGCTGGGCCTATTGCCTTTAGCGAAAGTAAATGCTAACCTTGTCAGTGACACTCAGATCATACAATAAGATGAGGACAAGGTGAGAGGATAGATGGAGGACTTCATCCTGCTAATCCTTGTGCTCTGGAGGAGTGGTTGCTTCAATATCCGGGAATGCCTGAGAGACATGGAATAACCTGGAGAAGGATCATTATTGCCACTGCAGGGAAAAACAAAAATGTTGAACTCAACCTATTCAATTGAATTTCCATGCAGAGAAATTTGAATGTTTTGTAGTCTACTCTTGAGTAAATGGACGTTATACAATTAACAGCAACATCTTTGGAAAGTTACTTAATTAGTTTCTGTTCTCAATTTCATTGTAAATCAATTTACTGTTTTTACTTAATGTGACTCGAACACAATTAATCATATGCTTGTATCTAAAACCCTTGCCAGAGGGCCATACATAGTGATTAATTTAATCGTAAAGTATTCAGTAGAGTGGCTTCTTGGCAATCTGGTTGTACGTGGGAGAGCTGCCTTATGGGGTCTTTGGTTTTGTAGCCAATACAAAGGATCGTGGCAAACTGATTTGGATTTATTGCTAATTTATTTTCTTTTGCACTAACTTAGTCAATGTATGTCAAATTGTAATGCCAAAAACGAGAAATCTATAAAACCCTGTACATTGAGATACGTATCTGGAACAAAAATTAAGCAACCATGTACATTAAATTATCACTGAAATGGGCAGTGAATATTGCATTACCATTCAGACTCTAATATTAATAGATGGTTCCGCACATTGGTAGCATTCTGAATTATTACCACGTGTGACTGACAGGGGAAGGACAGTGTAAAGAAAGACTCTATTTGATATTTAATAAAATGTAAGTTAAATAATGTTCTTAAAATCTGCTTTATGTTTATTCTTAGAACACTGGAGATGGAAAATGAAAAGATGGCTGCATTATTCGGTGGAGAAAATAATGAAACATTGCGATATCCAGTTCTCCTCACATAAGTACATTAAAAGGAGCTAAAAAGGCAATTTAAGATTATTCTACAAATAATCTACCATAATCGCTTGCTATTTATTTGAACACAAAACCCAATATAACATTGGCAAAAAAAAACCCCCATCTGAATGAGGGTCCTGCCAACTTCATTAGTGTACCTTCACTAAAGCATGTTACATCACTAAATGTTACTAATTGTAAGTTCAAACCTCATGAAAACTTATATTAACCTTCAAAAAGCTAGAGCAACCCCACAGATCAGACAGCAAGATTCTAGCATCTCCATTATCCTAATCTACCTTCATATTCATGTATGGAAATGTGGCAAATTGTTAGCAAAAGTTAACTAAACTAAGTTCATGTGCATATCTCAAATCACCTCTTTAACGTCTCCAACTGAGAAATAACCCATTTAGCTATTATGCCAGTTTGTTTCTCAAGGCCTTGTCCTGGCCTACATCTTCTCACCATATCAGCTGCATATTCTTCTGTTCCCTTTCCCTTAAATACATCAATACTCATTGCTCAGTTACCTCCCGTGGCAATGAACTGCACACTCTTGCCATTAAGGAAATTCTCCAAAACCCTCTCTTGTTTTTATTGATGGCTGCCATGTATTAATGACCCCCCCCCCCCCCAGTTTTAGCCTCTATGTGTGGAAACATCAGCTGTTGCCTGCGGAACCCACACCCCAGGTTGAGAGACCTCTTATTGGTCACCGCATAACAGACAATATTGCATGAAAGAGCAGATTAAATTAAATGACTAAGATGCCATTATTTCAGTGTGCAGTTAGCGCAGGTTTTGCTGAAAATAAAGTTCACAGCATAAAATGGTGGCTGCAGATGTATAGTTAAACTATAGGATGTGGCATGTTTACAATTGTTCAGTCTTTTACATTCCTGTCTAAATTCTATAGCTTTTCCACAAATCTGTTACTGTACAAAATACAAACACACTATTTTCTGATGATGCACACTTTCCACTGATTTGGAATAAAGTGAAAATAATAAATCATGTTTAGTGTGATATTTGAGTGATGCAATGATGGTGACAGGGTTTGGCTCTGTGGACTCGAGTTCTTTTGAGCACAGTTTCTATCAGAACTGTGCTTGAGAATAATCACTGATCAGGTCAAGAGTTTGCTTTGTGTGCAGTGGGCATAGAAATTCTAGGAAGCCCTCTATTGAATAATATTAAATAATAGAACAAAGTAGATTCATTTAACAATACAGTTAGGTTGTGTGGGCTCAAAACTTCCAAACATATTCTCAGTTAAAGCGAAACCATATGATTGGCAAAAAAGATCTCTCTGTTAAATTGAAAGCTGTGAAATTAGGAAGCAATTTTTTTTTCTTTATATAAAGGTCGTGTAAATCTGGAATCCTCTATCCCAATAGGCTGTGGTTCACAGGACTATTTAAGTTTTCAAGAACAAGATCAATAGATTCCTGTTAAGGGGTATTAGGGGGAAGCTGTTAAACCACAGCAAATGGAACTCAACAATACCTCTGCTTGTGGCTGATGATCCTTTCTAGATATGCTTTTGTTGAGTCCTCTCAGTGTTGAACGTGCAAGATTAAAAAGGGAATAGCTTAAGCATCGACTCCTCCCGAGTGTGACAAGCCTTACGTAAGCATGAGGTGTTGTTTTGGCAGTTTGCTATGAGCTGTGGTGGGAACGCTGACAGGGCTGAATACAAAAGAGCCAGAGTAAGAGATTATAAGATCATAACACTTTAGGGATAAGGGGGAAATCTTTTAGGATCGAGTTGAGAAAAACATTTTTCACACAGAGAGTGGTGAATCTCTGGAATTCTCTACCACAGAAGGTAGTTGAGGCCACTTCATTGGCTATATTTAAGAGGGAGTTAGATGTGGCCCTTGTGGCTAAAGGGATCAGGGGGTATGGAGAGAAGGCAGGTACAGGATACTGAGTTGGATGATCAGCTATGATCACATTGAATGGCGGTGCAGGCTCGAAGGGCCGAATGGCCTGCTCCTGCACCTATTTTCTATGTTTCTATAAGTGACAGTAGAATTAGGCCATTCGGCCCATCATGTCTACTCCACCAATCAATCATGGATGATCTGTCTCTCTCCCCTAACCCCATTCTGCTTTCTCCACATAACCTGACACCTGTACTAGTCAGTAGAGTGAGATAAAGAATGTGCGTGACAGGGTGGTCGGCAGCTCAGGGTCATAGTTGTGAACTGAGCAGAGGAGGTACTCTAAAGGAGATTGTTTGATCGGCAGCCATCGGATAGGTTGAGGATAATAGTGCAGGAAATGGGACATAGACGCGAGTCCAGTCAGTCTTGATGGAGGGAAACCCATGATTGAACAAGGAAACTTGCAGAACAGAAACAATGGAAGAGAAAATAGAATGTCTAAAATATACACAGAATGCAAGGTGGGTAGAAGAGTTGTACAGAAAGCTGTGAGAGCATGGGGAGGATTTTAAAAATGCAAAAGCTGGGATGGACAAGGTTAACGACGGATGTATTATGTGGAAAAGTTGGCATTGTCTGCTAAGCTCATGTAGTTTTGAGAAGACAGCATCAATTATAGTCATTGAAATACCAGACAAAAAAAAGTGAGGAGGTGCCATAAGGATGTCTGGAACAAAGAACGTTCAACATACCTGCTAGGATCAGGGTTTCCTTAGCAACTGTTTCGTGACAACACCTTTCACTTGGAGGAAGTGAATGGAATGAAAAGTTAAATTGTTCAATGTGAGAAGTAGATATGCCAAGTAAACGACTGCCAAGATATGGAAGAGGCAGAGAGCCTCGAGGCTGCACTGGTGGGGAATATACATTTTAAATGGGTTATATGTCCATGCTGAAAGTGAGAGCTCACACCAAATATATTGCTGCAAAGAAAGTGATGAGATTGTACCAACCAACGTTTTTGTATCAAGGGCAGTCCAAATTCAGATAAAGTAAAAAAAAAGTATTAAATTGACTATGCATTTACGCAAAATATGTGCTGCTGTAGAAAGCATGGAAAATAGAGAGGAAAGATTAAAAATAGAAAGCACAGGGCCTGATTAGAAGTAACATTATTTTCATAGACTCTTGCAGCACAGGAGAAGTTCATTTTCACACAGAGAGTGGTGAGTCTCTGGAACTCTCTGCCACAGAGGGTAGTTGAGGCCAGTTCATTGGCTATATTTAAGAGTGAGTTGGATGTGACCCTTGTGGCTAAGGGGATCAGAGGGTATGGAGAGAAGGCAGGTACAGGATACTGAGTTGGATGATCAGCCATGATCATATTGAATGGCGGTGCAGGCTCGAAGGGCTGAATGGCCTACTCCTGCACCTAATTTCTATGTTTCTATGTTTCATTCAACCCGTTATACCCTTGAGGGCAAAGAGCTTTCAAGCCTAATCCCACCTTTCAGATTGTGAAGCAGCATTGGAGAGCGCCCACTTTCATCTCTCGGCCTTGAAATTGTCCTTCTCTTCCACAAGCTGTGGCTGCTTCTCACATAGCACTCCGAGTTGAGGGCGACTTCCACCAGATGCTGTACAACTGGTGACCAGGCTCTGGTGCATTGGTTTAATATATACACTATCACCACACACTCTTACCACACTTATAGACAAAAACACACATTCCCTTGCCCTCATTGACTTCCTTGGTACCACCCCAACTCCCTCGTTGCCCCTTAATTTAACACTTAGCTCCATCTCTGTGTCCCATTGTCCCAATAATCTGCCTCGGTTTCCGCTTGCTCTCCTCCAACTCCCTCTTTTGGCGCCTGGTTTCCCCAAGCCTGCTCCTTCCTTCAAATGATCATTCCCCGTGACCTGTTACACCATGCGGGGCCCTTATCCCAAATAAGCACAGACTCTGCCGTGACCCACAATTTGAATAACCAAAGACTTTGCAGTTACATGGAAGGTAACCCTCACTCTGAATCAACAGCTTCTCTTTTCAATTGTACACTGAAACACCTTCTACCTGATTAGTGCAGGTGTCAGGGGCTACCGGGAAAAGACAGGAGAATGGGGTTATGAGGGAGAGATAGATCAGCCAGGATTGAATAGTGGAGTAGACTTGATGGGCCAAATGGCCTAATTCTGCTCCTATCACTTAAGAACTACCTGAAGAGAGAGTGTGGAGTCTTTGGGTGGGTGGGTAGGTCTCACCTTTTCTCTGCTGCTGGAATTTCTGAATATGGTCTGAACCTGTTTTGGAGCATTCATCTGGGTCAAATACCAAGCAAATACTTACCCGCTATTCCCATTTACACATTGTTCCCCATAGGTTTAACCATTACTCATGTTCTCTTTAACTCTAGACAATTTTGAACAGCTGCTCATCACTTCGAAGAATCTATCCCCATTTTTACAGGTAATTGGTCCTGTCCGCAGTTCCACAACACACCAAACAATCATAACCAAGTCAGGAGCTAAGGCTAGTGCACTTAATTTCATAGATTTCTAATGAGAATGTCAGTCCTCAATGATCTGTGATTATTCCCAGAAAAATAACAAATTGCTCAACATGAAGGAAGGTGTATATTAGGACTTATAGACAATAGGTGCAGGAGTCGACCCTTTGAGCCAGCACCGCCATTCAATGTGATCATGGCTGATCATCCCCAATCAGTACCCCGTCCCTGCCTTTTCCCCATATCTTTTGTTGTTTGGACATACTGCGCTCTTATCATGGAACCATTTACAGCGTATTCAACATTGACAGTGGTTCCATGCCATATTTGTAAAAATATATTGTGCAGTTAAAAGGTTGAATTGGAGCAAAAGTTTAAAATTTATTGCATCTGTTTTGCTCCCCGCTACCTGTGGCCACTTCCACTCAAAATAATAACTGCCTCATGTCACTTACCACGGTGATGCCAGCTGGCGTCACACAAAATGTTAATCCCAACAAATGTAAACATCATTTTAGAAATAATGAGTAAACTGTTTAACACTTCCTGACCCAATAAGTCTTCCACCACCATAACACTAGATACCTGTCCCAAGGGAATCATTGGATTGTGATGAATGAACAGTTGAGGCTAGTTCAGGCTGTGTGCAGTGGATCAATTAGCAAGAAATAATGATCCCAATTTAAAGCGCGCGAGGCACTTGCAGTGGAATGATAGAGGTTGAATATATATTTGGGAGAATAAAAGCCAACAACAAATTTGTATTTGGTGGGCTTTTTTTTAATTAAAATTGTTACATAGAAATGACAGTTAAAAAACAGTTCTAAGTTTGTAGTGAGATTACTTTTAGTGTGGCACTTCGAAACAGATACATGCATAACAGCAGCTGGAGAAACGGAAAAAGGATGAACATAAGAAACTTAAATAAATCTTTTTACCAGGTACCGTTGACCACAAAACTGATTTTTTTTTTACACAGTTTTCGGTATAAATTCAGTAACAACTTATTAGGACTAGTATGCTGGGAGATCTCAATATTCATCACAGTGGAGCGTGATAGGTACGCTTGAACAGTCACATCAACACAATGTTTCAATAATGAAATGGCTCCTTTACAAGTGGAACAGCCCATTCTGAAATCGTCAATAAAATGCTCCGTGTGTGATGGGGAAGTTACAATGCAGTGCATTACTGTACCTGATCACAGCGGGAGTGGGGACACATCAAAACCAAGATTTCATGCCTTTGGAACGTTACACCAATAAAATTCACAGTGCTTTTATTATATGATTCTGTCAGCATAAAATACACAGCAGCATTTATGCGTCATTTATCAGTTGGAAACCTATTCATGCATAACAACTAAATCCGGTTTTCAAAAGTTCATGCGTCACAACTAAATCCTGCTTAAAAATAATAGGCCATTAATTGTATAAAAAACAAAAGATCAGCAGGAGCGAACAGGGAATAGTTCAAGAACTTCAAGGTGACTGGAAATTATGATGCAGATTGTACAACTGAGCCGAAACTGAGGCAGTGTGTATGTATTTTTAAACGGGCACTTCCATTTGGTATGACATCAGAAAGTTAGCCCTTGGGTTTTATGTCTAGGCTTTAAATTATTGATCATGGTTAGCCTGGAGACGTGCGCTCCTCCATCGGTCCTGTGTTTTTCCCTTTCGGAGAGAACCTGGGTGGCTAAGTAAGTGCAGTATTTGGTAATGCATAAAGCCCGCTATTAAATCCCAAATCTTACAATTTGTTGATTTCAGATGGAACAGATATGCAAGCGTCTCGATTGGAGCCAGTATTGGGTTGGAGGAACAACTCTGTTTTACAACCCTGATTCCATTCACTGCTTTCTATGCTAAGAGTTAGTACCCCATAACCTTTATCAGTCACTGCCTCGATGAGGGGTTGGAGCTAATCCTCCTTTCACAATTCTGAGAGAGCATCTCGGGTTTTCATCCACCAGATGTTGGTCTGGAGAAGGTTGCAAAGTAGTTTGGGGGGGGGGGGGGGGCGTGGAAATCTAAATAGCAGAATCAATAGCAATGTTTAAAAGGCATTTAGTCAGACAAATAAACAGACAGGGAATGAATGCATAAAGATCATGCGCAGTTTAAAATTAGTATTACAATAGTCCAAGATGTCACGGGCCGAAGGGCCTGTTCCTGTATGGTAATGTTGCATGTTGGCTTTTATTAATTATTGTAAATTTGGAACAAGTCCAGGAGATGCCTCTTTACTTGGTCAGTGGAATGGGAATTGTTATGCAGAGTAGTTGAGGCTGGAAGTTGGATAGATGTAAAGGGAAGCTGGTAAATATGTAATAGAGAAGGAATGGTAGCATATGCCGAAGGGACAGGATGAAGTGGGGAGGAGCAGAAACTCCAGCAAAGACCTGCATGACCAAATGTCCTGCTTCTGTGCTGTGGACTTGAAATGAAACCTTGCCTCGCCTCTCCTCATTTCCTCAGTTGAACAGAGAATGGTAGGAGGTTCAATGAATCTTGAAGGGCTTCGACAGAGTGAATTGGGGAAAACTCTTCCCAGAGAATGAAGAATGGTGAGGAGAGAAGAGATTCATGGGATGGGCAAAAAAAAAAAATGTGGGACTGCTCACAACATGCGGGGGTTGAAAGGAGGGGGGACAGAGGATAGGCGCACACACGGCAATCCAGCTTGTCTATAATACTCGCACATTAATAGGATTGGAATTGAAAATATTTTATTCAACAATTTGAAGAGTCTGGAACTTTATCAAATTGAGTTAGAAGGCTGGAAGAGGCTCAGACGCCTACACATACAAGACACTTGCCAGTTATTTGCTTGCCTGATCTCACCACGCCCAGCCCACGGGATGTCCTTTTGCAAATTTCTGTTTTGGAGTCGAAACACTCCCTTGTGCCAGATGGAGCGTGGCGTAGCTGTAGGAATTTGACTCCACGCAGCCATCAGAAAGTTGGGGGCTACCGCGCCATTGTACCTTTTCCAGAGGCACTCCTGCCTTTGGCTCAGAGTCTCTGCCATCAGTCTGGCTGCTGGCAAGATGTGCTCTGGCCCACCTCTGGGTGCAGATTAGTGGAAGCAGGTTCCATGGCAACAGATTTTATACCATGCAATGGGAAAAGGTACTCGTAATCAGGGGAAAATAATTCAAGGATAAGAGATAGGTCTAATTGGATATTAGATGCAAAGGGAATGAGCCTAATTGGAATCTAGGAGAATGCTGACAGACATTTAATGGGCTGAACAGCATTCTGTTACTCTTATGGTTCCGCAGCAAGCCCTCCACTGACCAGAGGACAGGTCAATTGCATATCCAAATAATGTGCATGCATAAAGCCACAGCAGCAACATGAAGGGAGCTACAGGCTGGTACCCTGGAGTCAAGTTTCCCAAAGCGTACTCCAAGCCGATGTCCCAGTCACATGGTCTATGTTTCTGATCACTGCAGTTCACAGCGAGGCAGCGTGCAAATGAATCAGCATTAAGAGCCTGTCTTTGGGGAACCAACAGGGGATATCGTGGGGAGTAGCGAGGCAATCAGTATTTGGAGATAGGTTGGCTAAAAGGGTCTCCAAAGCCCGAATCCCCAGCACCCAATTACCAATGAACCAACTGAACATTTCAATTTCAGAGTTGCAGACCTCAAATAAACAGTTAACAGAAACAAACTGAGGGGATTGACAATAACAGGTTGGATTAACACCAGTTGCATTTAAACACACAGCCCAAAGTTTCCAGATATATATCAAACATACAACAGCTTTGCAATAAAACTCTTTAAAGAAATTCTTACGCAGTGACTTAACACCTTGTCGTTGAGTTTAGTTTAGAGATACAGCATGGAAACAGGCCCTTCAGTGTACTGAGTCCATGCTGATCATCAATCACACAAGTTCAATGTTATCCAACTTTCCCACTCTCCACACTAAGGGGCAATTTATAGAGGCCAATTAACCCACAAACTCCTGCGAGTTTGGGATGTTGGGGAAACCAGGGAACACCCTGTTCTCCCACCTCGCGGTCACGGAGAATGTCCACATCGCACAGACAGCACCCATAGTCAGGGTTGAACCCGGGTCTCCAGCGCTGTGAGGCAACAGGTCCACCAGCTGCGCCACCATGTTGTATTTATAATGAGAACTATCTATGCTGGGAACTTCTATGAGCTTGGGAGATAAAATATTCCACGTTTAATTGTTTTGAGGTAAAGTCTTCTGAGAAACATGCAGGGAAGTACAGGCAGCTTATCAAAATGGAAGTTTGCACTTAGCGCGGCTCATCAGGACTACAAAAGTAAGGCCCACCGCTACCTCTCAGAGTGACCCACTGATACAATTCCAGCTTCAAGAAGCACTAATGATATTTAAAATAGAAACTTTTCTTGTCAAAAGTTGGAGACTTTAAAGGTCAGAATCTGAAACCTTACCCTCAATTAAATAATTGGGAGCCTCACTGCCGCAGAGACAATGATTATGTGAAAACCACCTTTCAATGACTGGTTTGTTCTCATTAGAAGAAGAAGATCTGATCGGCAATGTAAGAGCAGCAAAAAACGACCATTCAAATGAATTTCGGGCATTATCTCCAATGCTTTAACTCGCAATAGAACAAAGCATCAGGAGCAAAGCCCATGTGTTCTGGCAACAAATGAAGATTGTTTCTTAATCCAGCAAGAAAAACGTCCATAATTGCTGCCCACATGACCGGACCAGGTAGTAATATAGAGCTGCCACAGGCCAGTTACCTCCCCTCCAGAACTCAAAGCTTTGTGCCACAATTAATTTATGGTGAAGAAGGTTATACATCATATTAGTGGGCTAAAGCCAGCATGAACCTCATCATTCATCTCTGATTTGTGAGATGCAATATTAGACTCAATGGGAGCAAAAACAGAAATTGCAGGTAACGGTCAACAATTCAGGCAGTATCGGGTTGCTCTGGCAGTTTGAATTGAAATGTTTTTTCCCTTTCTCATGCCAAAGATGCTGCTTGAGCTTCCTGGAGTTTTGTTTAAGATTTCCTGCATCAGCTTATTAAAAATCTTTCATTTTTGGGGGGATTTCTGAATGTTGGATTCCCGTGTTCTTGCAAGTAGCCATGTAGTTAGTGAATACCATGATTTTATTGTATAGCCTAAATCACTGTCCAGAAACACTATAGAGCAACAATAGGAGAAACGGATCCAATTTTATTCCTCTGGCATTATCCAGAATGAGCAGGATGGGAAATACCGTATTGAAGATGCCTGGTTTCCAGCGATGGTTAGAATCACACAGCATGGAAACAGCCCCTTCAGCCCAACAAGTCCATAATGATGATTAACCTCCCATTTACGCTAATCCTACACTAATCCTATTTTCTTTTCTCTGCATTCCTCTGCAGTCAAGGGATATGGGGAGAAGGCCGGAACGGGGTACTGATTGTGGATGATCAGCCATGATCACAGTGAATGGCGGAGCTGCCTCAAAGGGCTGAATGGCCTACTCCTGCACCTATTGTCTATTGTCATTCACATCAACAGTCCCCAGATTCTACCACCCAACTACACACGAGGGGCAATTTCCAGTGGCCGATTGTCCTACCGACCCACTTTTTTTCCGGATATGGACGAAACAAGGGCATCCAGAGGAAACCGGCAAGGTCACAGGGATGCCATGTAAATGTCATGCATACAGCACTCGAGGTTAGGTGGAACCCAGCTTGCTGGAGGTGCGTGTCAATGGTTCTACTAGCTGTGCCACCTATATTATACTCAAACTTGAGAAGGTGGTTGAAAAATAAAAACCAGGCCATGGGATCTCCCAGACCACTGAGCAAATGGAGTAATGATTTTCCCCTCTTATTACCTGCTGGATTTCTTCTGCCTCTGCCAGGAGGTTGCATGGTTGCGGGTTAGGAGGTGGGCTGGAGTGTTGTGTGGCTGTGGAGATTCAATATCATGGGTTTGCCAGAACTGTTGACCTGCTTTATGCTTTTTCTTCAAAATCTGAGTTAGGCCAAGTGTCCAGAGCATCTTCAGATAGTGCTAAAATTCACAAAACCCCACAACATTCTTCACTCTTGACTTGAACATTCTAGCGTCATCCATTCACCACTAGACTAGACTCCGCAATGACAACCCCAGGGGAAGAAAAGAAATCAGCAACAGCAGATGCTAGAAATCAGAAATAAAATCAGAAAATCCTGGAAACACTGCAAGTCAGCTGTGGAGAAAGACACCGAGTTAACGTTTCAGGTTGGATATTCTCATCTGTTTCTCGTTCCACAGCTGCTGCCTGACTCGTTTATTATTTCCCATATTTTCTTTAAAAAAAATGTTTTAACCGCTTTAAGAGTCACAGGGAAACAACAATCATTCAATTGTGAACTCGAGATCCCTGGCTACTCAGAGCGGTAGGGTTACTGTAGTGTTTCCAGCAGGCAAGCATAGCAGCTTTAGAGAAAACCACCTGCCACAAGTCATTTGGGGACAAGGTATGGGATTTCTTACATTGCTGCGAGGACAATGAAAGGCAGGGGCGATAATTGCAGTACTGACTTGGCACTAGTGCAAACCTCCTGCTCTGTATAAGGAGGTCCTTTCAGGCAATGATATTAATGTTGCATGCTCACAACTGACACACATGATTACACATTCAATAGAAAAAAAAATGTCTTAACCATTCAACCAGCAAATTACAGAATACAAACATTCGAATATCAAATGGCGATTCTTTTTTTATGTACAAATTATCCAAATAATCAACTCAAAACATCTGAATATGAAAAAAAAAAAAATCTACTAGTAACAAAAGATCCTGCTCCAGGCTGCAGTCAACACTGAAATATTGCACAAATCATCAGAGATAGTTCCGACAATTAACAACCACAAATGTAAAGCACAAATGGCAATGTTTACGTTATATCTGTTCAAATGACAATAGATTTTCATAATTCATTGCAACTTTTTTTTTCTTTGAAAAGGTAAATTCCCTAAAGGGCAGCATTGAGAGTTGAACTCGTGATCCTTGGTTCGGTGCAGGTCTACCCTCTCTCCTGAATAGTGCTTTTGCCAATCAATTCCTTTACATTCATTGCTGCCCTCCTGTTAGACATTATCGTAGGTCTGGCCGAAGTCACACAGGTCGATCACGCTGATTTTCAAAAGGTAGCAGGTGACTAACTTGCAAACAAATCTATGGACTTGGAGCAATCCATACAAAGGTGCAGCAATCAGACAAACCTGCAAACGCCCATCCTGTTCACAAACGGACAATACTCTCCTCAATCAACACATCCCTCTCCAAACAAGTTCCAACCCATAAGTGTTCTGAAAGCCTCCACACAAGCAGAGTTGTTGGTTTGCCAAGTACGGCGTCGTCCGTAATTATAACCAGCATTGAAGTATCAGAATGTCTAAATTTAAAACCCCCTTACTGATCGGAACGGTTGTATACACAATGAACATCGACTCTGCAGTGCAAGGGAATGACTAGTCACCCACAGCGGCCCACCAGATTTCTGCTCTTCTTGGTCCTCTGCTTGTTCGGCCGAAGGCTGATCACCTCGCCGCCATTTATCATGCTTGAGTTCTGGCCAGAGTGACTGGCGCCAGCTGTGTTAAATACTCCTGCGGGAAGGAAAGGAATTTCAGCAATTGAACGCGTTGTGCCGTGTATTGTGCTTCCACTCTGTGTAAGTCGTTAACTCTTTGAATTGCAATATATTTGGGTAGAATACTACGAGGAAACAAGCCTGCTCCCAAACTGTACAAGAAGTATTTTGTAAAAGAGGACACTATTCTATTCTCCACCCCACTCTTTCCCCCCCCCCCCCCATAATCTTGTACCAAATTCATCATGAGAATGAATACTCTGCTCAAAATTAACTGTTCCCACTATCAGCAAAACACAGCACTTTTCTCCTCCACCCTCCAGAGGAACAGTCTCTGCTTACATTCCTTCTCGCTTCCCCCAATGATTTGCCAAGATATCTGCTTGTTGTCGCCATCTATACCTGGCGGAGCAGCAAGCCACAAGAGTGTTTCCACAGTTGCACTCTCAAGACTGACGGTGGGGGCGTGTGGGAGGATGGGGGTGGGAGGATATTTTTTTTAAACATCAACAGTGCATCTTCCAGTTTCAAATTGCATTCTTCCTCCAGATGCTTTCTAAATCCTGTTATCTCTGCTCCCATTTAACCAGAGCCTGAATTTCATTCATGGCTAATGGGTAGCAACCCCACAACGTTAAGGTCTTGAGCACAACAATGTAAGCTGATGGTACAAATGCAGTATCTGCAAAATGCTGCATGCTAGCCTCTAATTATTCTGTCAGAATTAACATAAAAGATCCAATTTATATTGCTCTCAAATCTCATACAAATTAAGACAATTAGAAGACAGCTTCAGCAGAGATGCACCATGGAGTATATTTTGGCCTCTGCTCAAAACAGTTTCTCGCTCTGAAAAATTTACATCAGATGTAAACCATCCTTTGCCCAAAGGAAAATGGAAGGACAATGACCCACATACATTCCAAAATATTTGCCAGGAGTCTATTAAGGCTTCTGTTTGATGGAAAGACACAAAAACTGGGTTGTTCTCCAAGCAGCAGAGAAGCTTAAAACATGTTTTGATAGTGATGCTCAAATCAGGAAAGGTGCTTTTGCAGCAATTCAGGGGCAATATTGCTATTAAATATAGGACATACATGTGTGATGACTAGTACAGGACATGGCCTGGTGTTACAATCTGTAAAAGCAAAGGCTGACGGGCAGATTTAATGGTAAATTTCTAAAGACAACTGGATACAAGCTCTGAAACAAAATGGCAAACTCACAGTTCTTGTGAAATAGCAGTGCAGGGGACAAAATAGATAACTCAATCAGGTACTATGTACAAAATTGCTTCCTCTTGCATGTAATAATTCTGTTATTCTCAATGGTTCAGAAGGAAACTAATAACTGGAGGGGCTAGAAATGAAAGCTTCAAAAGCATATTTGCATGGGAGCTAATAAACTTGTCAATGAAAGCAATCAAGTAGAGAGGATTAGGAGACAATCTGGAAAATCTTTCCTCTAGACTTTTGGTTATCCCAGTCTCAGATGGGTGCCTTCTTATCAATGGATGTCTTGGACAGTTTGGATGAATGTAACACTTCAGATTGTCAGAAGTATTGAAATTACAATTCTTGAAGTTATTTTTATATGTAATCCATATGATTAAGAAGCAGCAGGTTAAGAAAAGGCACTGTGTACCTATGCGATTGCTTGTTGTGTGGACTTGTTCTTCTTCAGTGCTTTGCTGTTTCAGTCGTTGAAGGTACTTCTCAGCCAGGTACTTGAAAACTGTGGAGACAGAGTAACTTGAGCTTGGACCTTAACACAATCATAGGGATACATTTTGAGCACGATGCACATGATTCACGCATGCTTTTGTTTAGAGTCCGTTTCCCCTCGAGAAACAAGAGACACAAAAAGCTGGACTAGCTCAGCGGGACAGGCAGCATCTCTGGAGAGAAGGAATGGGTGACGTTTTGGGTTGAGACCCTTCTTCCGACTGTACTCACATTGAGAAACAGATTGTTTTTGCACAAAATGTGTTAAAAATGTCACCAACGGCAAGAACCATTGAGTTTAAACCGAATCATAGAGACTAGTATGCAAGCCAGTCCTATTTACCCCATGTCCTTCTAAACCTTTGTATACATGTACCTGTCCAAATGTTGTTACTGTGCTTACCTCAATTACTTCCTCTGGAGGTAGTTCAAGTTTATAAAGTTAGAATAAAGAGATTGTAATAGCATTCCAAATGAAAAGATGCACAATGCATTCAATAATGCAAACTTCACATTTTATAAGTATATTCTACCAATCCACTTTGCTCAAAGCTTCCAGAAGACAATTGTAGAGTTTAGAGGTGAAACAAATACAGTCACTGACACCATTGAAAAATTGAAGGACATTTTTGGATGGAGTGCATGCAGGGATGGGGAGGGGTGAGGCCTAGGAGAAATCAGGAAGCATGACCCTCTACATCATCTGTGAGATATAATCTATAAACTAATGTAAACAAACTCATAGTAACCTTAGACACTATATGCTCGAGTAACATTTCGGGTCAGAACCGTTCTTCGACCTGAAACCTAACCTGCATGTTCTCTGGGGATGCGGTCTGCAGTGACGAGTTACTCGAGCATTTTGTGTCTATCTAAGATTATTATAAGATTGCTTATATTAATTATAGATTACATCACACAGATGATGTCTAGCTTTGGTATAAATTAGCATCTGCGATTCTTTGTTATCTCGTAATAACCTTAATAAAGCTATGTTTTTAATTACAAACCAAAAATTGATGGAATCTAACAGAAAGCAAGCATCTGTAATTCTTTGTTATCTCATAATAACCTTAAATCGGCTATGTTCTTAATTACAAACCAAAAGTTGATGGAACACCAACAGAAGGCAAGGTTAGATGGGAAAAATCCACAAGATAACTCACCTTCATTCACATTCAAATCCTCCTTCACTGAAGTCCGATAAAACCTAAGTTTCAGCCTTTTGGCAAGACCCTCTGCTTCTTCACTGCATTTCAAATCAAAAGTCAAACACATCTTGGCATAGTTTTGAAGATAAATTTGAGTACTTTAGCATTCTGACATTAATGTGCATTAGATTACGCTCATTCTCTAAATTTAATAGTTTGCATGTACAATGTTTTACCCCCACTGCATAATTTGTTGCCCTTCCACTGTTAAGATATTTTACAAGGGAAAACAACGCATATACAAGACACAGATACACAGAAGCAAGTGGAAATCTAGAACTCTTCCCCAAAACTACATTGTGGCTAGCTGTTAAATGCAAATATGAAAATTGCGATTGGTACATTTTTGTTAGGCAATTACAAGTTCAAAATGAGCAGGAGGGGCAATTTCATTATGATTTAATTAAATATTAGAATTGATTATGGATGGTTCACATTGCAGCCTCGGTGTGCTGGCAAGGGAAAGACTGAATGCTGAGGGTGATAGATGTCTACTGCTCTACAAAACGTAACGAGCAACAAGTGAACATGCAGCTGCATCATAAAGATGTAACCCCACTTTATTTGGCTCAAGTGGGAAGTGGTTTAAATAAACTTTCGAAGGCATTTAAATATAGTTTAAAAAGCCTTTGGCAGAAGCAATCCGTCAACATGACGAAAGAATGTTCTAGGATCTGCCGCCTGATGCTTTGCCGTGTGGGATGAGTGAAGAATCTCTACACCAGATCGATGGATCCCATGACACTACGAAGGCGCAGCTATGGGAACACGTGGGAAGTAAGTTGAGGTGACTGGCTAGATCAAGCACAGCCAGATCCAATGGTTTCCCAGCACCGAGGAGTACTCTGGGTCTGCACGGAATGTGCATTGTCCGTAACTATATTGCATTTGTGCAACCACTTCATACGTTTCTTTCTTTCACTTGCACACGGTGATGACCTCAGATTTCTGTTGACGAACTCAACCTCTGGTGGACTAATCATTTTGGAATGGAGGCTGCGGTTTTGGCTGTCTGACCCCTGAGATTTGATACTTTCTGTCAACCTCTCTTTTTACTTATCTTTTAGGACCCCTAAAGCACCATCGCTTTGTGCACATCGTGTGGTCCAGAAACAGTTCCTTGGGCCCAGCATTGACAGTCTGGCTATCTAGCACTCCTCTATACAGGTCAACCACCGAGTTTCTAGCAACTGATAGTCCGGCGCCTCCTTTAATCTGAACAAAATTATGAGAGCGCACTTGAAATCCCCCCCAGGAGTCCACTTGAAAATATGGCACCTAGGCTAGGTAAGGTTGCCGATCTCTACCTCATTGGGGCATTTGTGCCAATCGGCAGGTTGATTTTGCCCCCTCCAGCCGGGTTCTGGAACTCCAGCCAGCTGGAGCCGGCAGATATCAGAGGCTGACTGCGAGCCAGCATCCTGGTTCTTCTGCAGTCTAGGCAGATTGTTCCGGTACAACTGGACTCTTCTCGGAGGTGTAAAGCTCTGCTGATCTGGCTAAACCGATAATCCAAAAACGCTCTGGAAGCAAGGATGCCGGAAAATCGGTGGTGAACCTGTACTGATCCCATTCACCAGTACTAGCATGCTGTGCCATGGCTATTCAAATGCAAGTCCCAATACTAAAATGTTGTGAGTACTGCCATCCACCAACCCTCTGAGCAATGCATTACAGATTGCAACTGCCATAAAAGGTGGAAAAAGAGTCCCCTGATCTCCTCTAACTTTCTTACTCCTCACTTTAAACCCATGCCCTCTGGTTTTTCGACTTCTGTGTTGAGGTTTACTTAATTACATTCCCATAAAATACTATAGGTTGTTGTACTATATGAAGTCAATTTATAAATACAAATTGTACATTTCAAATGTGTGATACTATTTACAATGCAAGTTAACTTCAGTTACGTACATACTTTTTAAGTACAGTTTCATCCAGGAGGTCTATTTTATTCTGTACCAGTACAGTTGGGATATCTCCAACTTCAGCCTCAACCTTCTCCTTCCAACTTGAGATAGCCTCGAAAGACTCTCGATCAGTAGTGGAGAACACCAGCACACATGCCTGAGCACCTGTGACCAATTACCAAAGCGATCAAATTAAAATTGTAACTGATCTCATCTTTGACACACATTATAAATTTACAAATGACATTTTGAGTTTTTTTCCACTGCGGTTATTCTACAATATGGGTTTGAACAATATTATGTTAAGAATTGCATTACCAAAATAATCACCATTTGACATCATACAATAATATCTCCCATTATGTTAGTTTACTTCAGTTTAGAGATGCAGCACGGAAACAGGCTCTTCACCCTCCGAGTCCACATCGACGAGCGATTCCTGCACATTAACACCATCCTAACCTAAGGACAGTTTTACATTTATACCAAGCCAATTAACTAACAAACCTATATGTCTTTTGAGTGTGGGAAGAATCTGAAGTTCTCAGAGAAAACCTATGCAGGTCAAGGGGAGAAAGTACAAACTCCGTACAGACAGCACCGGTAGCTAGGATCGAACCCGTGTCTCTGGCGCTGCAAGACAGCAACTCTACCCATGTGCCACCGTGCCGCATAATATCCCATGGCACATCAACGTGAATTATCTTTTGATATGGAGTCCCATAAATAAAAAAATCAATGAGGAAAATGTTTGTCAAGGAGGTATTGTAAAAGAGGAAAAGCAGGTAGAGGCAGTATGGGATGAAAATTCCATACCACAGGGCTTTTGACAGTAAAGCAGTAAACCAACCTTGAAGCCATTCAATTCCTGGATGGTCACACGATGAGAATTGCAGATTTGTTGGAGAGTTAATGGACTAAAAGAAATGAGAAAGAAATAAAAAATGTCTGGGGAAGGGTAGAAATAATGGAGAGAAGTTGGGTGGTGAGCAATTTACAGAAATGCAATTGAGGGAACATGAACCCGTTCACATACACAACCTCGGGAAAGGAACAAACGAAATAGGAGATAAATCATTGAAAGATGCAGATATTGTGCGAGGGCTGGGTGGAGCCTTTGTAATTGCATTGGAGAAAGGAAAGGAAGATGAAGGCAAACAGATGGTTTCAATTTTTGTGAGAAAATAGTCCTCCTGAACATGTCGGGAGGGGGTAGTGGGAATGATGGAAGAGTGAGGAAGAAGGACCAGACGATAATCTGCAGCAGAGAATAAACCGTACGTTACCTTTCAATATACTACTGGAACAGTTCTGGCAGACAAGAACAGGGCTTTACTGGCAGTAAATGGCTAAAGTAGCTGTTCAGCATATCTGTTTAAATCTGTGTCCCCTGGACCTATGGGAATGTAGATGCAAACTCCACGAGGAGGATGGGGAGGGGAGGACTTGATGTAATAGGGACTAGATCAAAGATGGAGGCATCAGATCTATCACTCAGTGTGGGGGGTAATCCCTGCACAATTAATAGAAACACCAATATTTTTCTCACAAATTTTGCTTCACCAGTCTTCCAGTGTTGTACTTTTCCTAAGGACAGACTACTCATTCATGTCAGGAAAGGGTTTTTCTATAACTTCACACAGAGCAGAAAAATATCTAAATCTATTGGTACAAGTCAAGTCTGTATATCAGTGGTCGGCAACCTACAGCCCACGGGCCGGATGTGGCCCGTAACGCGAAACCATCTGGCCCACAGGCGTATTTTTTTTCCCAATTCGTTTTCACGACCTGGGAACTGCAGCCAGTCCCGGGAACACGAGGGACCTGGGAAATGCAGCCAGTCCCGGGCATGCAGACAACCTTGGAACTGTAGCCAGTCCCGGGGACGCGAGCCAACCTGGGAAGTACTGAAGCCAGTCCCGGAGCAGGCGAGCCGACCTGGGAACTGAGCTAATCCCAGTGATGCAAGCCGACCTGGGCGCTACAGTCAGCCCCGGGGCATGCAGGCGACCTGGGCGCTACAGCCAGTCCCGGAGCAGGCGAGGGACCTGGGAACTGCAGAAAACTAATTGAAAAACACGAGAAAACGAATGCGAAAAACACCACCAAGTGTCACACTAGTTAATGTTTTATTAGTATGTATTATTACTAATGTATGTATTATTAGTATGTATTATTACTAATTAAGTTAGTATATATTATTATTGCCTCCATTTATTAACTATGGCGATAGATGTGGCCCGCCATCCGCTCACAGACATGGTCCTGGCCCCTATATAGAACAAGGTTGCCGACCCCTGCTGTATATTATCAACTGTATGATAATCAGTGAGTGTGTGAGAGAGATAAAGGAAAAAATAAGCACCAATTATTTCAATATTGAAATTAGTAGTCTTAAGCTACTGGTGTAAATCTTTTTTTTTTTTTTTATACAGTGTTTACTGTGCTTTGGCTCATTTTATTGAATCCATGAATCCAATTCTTAGACCCATATGCTGCATCAATAGAAGGATATGTTGTTGCCAGCTATGGCAATATCCTATAATCAACTTGAACTATGCATTAAAACTTCCTTTTATGTGAACGTTTAGATTCAGTCAAAAATATATTCACAAAATGTTCATGATTAATCAGAATTCTATTAATAAGGTTGAATACACACATCAAATAACACACCACTCAAGAACTGTAATTGGTATCTGCTTACAAACAATTCCTATTAAGGCCAACTAGACTCACCTCTATAATAGGCTTTTGTTATGGCATCAAATTCCTCCTGGCCTGCTGTATCCCATAACATTAATCTGACATCCTCTTCATTAACTCTGAAAGATAAATGCAACACTTGAGATCTAATCATGCCTCTTCAAACCCCTGAAATTAGATGGTAACTGTGTCCATGTGAACATTTAACGGAGCCTCTATTTAGTCTAACCATGCTTAATTACAGACGGTGCTGTATGATGAAGACCACAGCTGTTTGGCACCAAGAAGAATAGCCTTTACAGATACTCAACTGCTATTTCATGATTGCTTTCTTTAGCTTGCATCAATTTGTTGACCGTATCCATTTTAAATGGCCTTTTTTCTCATAGATACTTCAACACAATTATTATCTAACCTAGAAGATGGGAGATGTGCATGAGTAATCCAAATGAATCCCTCTTCACTGTCCCATATGCAGTTCACCAAGACATCCTCCACTCTACACTGTGACCTGCTGAAACAGAAATAGCACTTTCATCATTACATTTCACAGCTTATGAGTTTGGTCAGGGCTATCAATCAATCAAAAGGCCATGGGTATTAGGATCACATCTATCATGTAAGGGACAATTTAACTTCTTCTTAGAAAAATGATAATGGCACTGATCATCTTGATGCGCAGGGCAGCAGTCCTTCCTAAGCATACACCATCAAAAAATACAGGCATTTGATGTGAAATCTTGCAGTTCATGGACTATTTTCAAATTTTCCATGAGTTACAACATTCAGTTAGGGGATTTCGATTTATAGACGTGAGGGTTCTACTATTGGAACACGGCTATGTTTAAAATAGAATGGAATGCCTTGGTAGACAGAGCTGTAAATCAATTAAAAGGATTTGGGCACAAGATTTAACTGAGGGAAAGGTAAACAGAATTGAAAAGATATAAGGAGGCCACAGTCACAATAAGCAGAGTACCACAAGAAAGAATAATTCTTCAATAAATAAAGTAAATTCAAGGAAAAATGGTGGGAAGTTAAAATTAAAGATGCTGCATCTCTAAAGAGATTCTAAAGAGTAGAGAGGTTCTGCTGCAGTTGTATAGAGCTCTGGTGAGGCCACATCTGGAGTATTGCATACAGTTTTGGTCTCCTAATTTGAGGAAGGACATCCTTGTGATTGAGGCAGTGCAGCGTAGGTTCACGAGATTGATACCTGGGATGGTGGGACTGTCAAATGAGGAAAGATTGAAAAGACTAGGCTTGTATTCACTGGAGTTTAGAAGGGTGAGGGGGATCTTATAGAAACATATACAATTATAAAAGGACTGGACAAGCTAGATGCAGGAAAAATGTTCCCAATGTTTGGTGAGTCCAGAACCAGGGGCCACAGTCTTAGAATAAAGGGGAGGTCATTTAAGATTGAGGTGAGAAAAAAACTTTTTCACCCAGAGAGTTATGAATGTATGGAATTCCCTGCCACAGAGGGCAGTGGAGGCCAAGTCACTGGATGGATTTAAGAGAGAGTTGGATAGAGCTCTAGGGGCTAGTGGAGTCAAGGGATATGGGGAGAAGGCAGGCATGGGTTTATGATAGGGGACGATCAGCCATGATCACAATGAATAGCGGTGCTGGCTCAAAGGCCCGAATAGCCTCCTCCTGCACATATTTTCTATGTTTCTATCTCATAAAAATTCATAAATATATCATATGTGCATAGGGAGTAAAAACAGGAACTGCAGATGCTGGTTTACAAATAAAGGCAATGTGCTGGAGTGCTATTGTAATGTCAGACTTATACAGATAACCCTCATTATAACGGACCATAGGAGGGAGGTGGGGATGGTGTGCATTATTCCCAATTGTCTGCTATAAGTGAGTAAGAGATTCGCTCTAACCACTTAGTGGTCAGTCGGTCAGTCAAATACAAAGTTTTTTTTGTTACATTTTTCAATTGTCAACTGTCAACTACCATGAAAATCTGTGAAGAGACAGAGTTGATAAAAGTAACATCATTCTGCTCATTTGGACTTGGACCACGATGGGTACAGTTCAGGAGGTTGAGGGAATAGAGGGAAGGGGCCACAATCAGTAAAACATTCAACTGCTCAGCAAGATTTGGAACAATCGTGTACCACGTGAATGTCGAATAAAAATGCCTCGAATGTCACAGATACAGTCTACTCAAATAAAAAGGAGATTGCCTGCTGTCATGATACATGGAGTGCCTCGGAAATGACAGAGGCAATTGTTAATTTAAAAGAAAGTAGAAGATGCTGAAAATACTCTGCAGAGTTCAGCATCATTTGTAGAGAGAGACCTTGTATTAATCCATTAACCTGAAATATTAACTGTTCTCTCTATAGATGCTGCCTGATATTTTGAGTATTTCCAAGAGTTTCTAGTTTTATTTTAGATTACGAGTATCTATTATTTCACTTTTGGTAAGAGACAATCCTAAATGAAACAGTTCAATTCTTTACTCACTGAATTTGTCTTTCCAGAAAGTCGACCCCAATGGTTTTCTTGTAATCCTTGGTGAAAATACCCTTGCAGTACCGCTGTATCATGCTTGATTTACCAACAGCACCATTGCCAACAACCACCACTTTGATGGCCACTTCGATATCCTCTTCCATCATGATTGGGCTGCGCACGTGGACCTGCTCTCGCACGCTTGTTGAGGAATACCACCACTCGGCCTATGGTTAAAAGTGAAGAGCCCAGCTATACTTCATTGACCTGAAAAGACAAAAGCCTCTTTGTTTTACTGGCGTTAGTTCCTTACTACTCAGTGCACTTGAAATGAAACCAAACCAATGACTCTGCATTTTACACGGCATGAAAAATTAAAGAGTCCAAAGTCCAAACAAAACATTTGTCGTTATTTAGTTGACAGAAGCTGTCAGGTTCCTCTCCAGGCTCCTTTGCTTCAGAGTCATCTTTAAGCGTTGCTTAGGAATAGCCTACTTTTCCTTTTGTCTGATTTCTGAATCTAGCCTGTCCAATCTCTTGTAACACAACCATGCGGCATGGTGGCGCAACAGTAGAGTTACTGCCTTACAGCGCCAGAGACTCGGGTTCGATCCTGACTACGGGTGCTGTCTGTACGAAGTTTGTAAGTTCTTCACGTGACCCGTGTGGGTTTTCTCCGAGATCTTCGGTTTTCTCCCACATTCAAAAGACAGGTTTGTAGGTGGATTGGCTTGGTATTTAATGTAAGATTGTCCATAGTGTTTGTAGGCAGGGATTTGTTAATGCGCAGGGATCACTGGTCAGAGTGGACTCGGTGGGAGAAAGGGCCTGTTTCCGCACTGTATATCGAAACTAAACAACCAATATGCAAAACACCTAAACTACCTTAGTGCCACAATTTATTGATTATTTTCTCAGTAAGCCAAGGTGAATGCCATAGTAATACTGCTTTCAAATAACGTAATCAAGGATGGTAAATATATGGGAAAAGAAATGAAAGAGTATGCTGATTGGGTGAGATGAAAAGGCTCATGTGAGGTGCAGTGGCATAGCTAAATGGCCTGTGATATGTTAGAAATTCCATGTAAATGTTGACTATGGTAAACATTGGCCATTTTACCCCCACATCCTGTGGACATGATCTTTCCATTAATTAATTGCAAAACTAAAATTACACTCTGAACATTTCTGCTTGCCAAATATCTTATCAATTTTGAAACCAAAATACAAAAGCCCAATTTCTCACAGAGTTGTGAGTCTGTGGAATTCTCTGCCTCAGAGGGCGGTGGAGGCTGGTTCTCTGGATACTTTCAAGAGAGAGCTAGATAGGGCTCTTAAAGATGAGCGGTCAGGGGATATGGGGAGAAGGCAGGAACGGGATACTGATTGGGGATGATCAGCCATGATCACATTGAATGGAAGTGCTGGCTCAAAGGGCCAAATGGCCTACTCCAGCACCTATTGTCTATTGCCCCTGATTAATGTAACAGATTCAGTCCTAACAACGTTTATATTTTTCATGTTGTAATGGATAATGTTACATGAAAGGTACTGGGCTTTGCTGAGACTCAGTCGTTGTCATCTAGACATCGAAAGCAGGGAAGATAGTCCATCTCTTTGTTTTAAAATGCAGCCACTACTTTGGGATACTTTAAAGTACACCTTTTGTTTCAAGAAACAGCAACTGGATAATTGAGACACGATAAGAAGCAGGGTGTTAATTATTGGCGTGCTGGGATTTACATGAGAGCAACTGGGGAAATAAAATTTATTGCAGCATTTGCTCAAATATGATGAGGCACATTCACTGGCAAGGAAATGATGAGGGAGGGCCAACAAATTCCTGATCTGCTACTCAGGCAGAGAATCAAACAATTATACTGCACAGGAGAAGCCTTTGAACATCATGCAATTATCCAGCCATTCTACTTTCCCTGTATACTCTTTTCTTGCAGCACAAACAGCTCAGCTGTTTGGGTAGGTCTTGATAGCATTTGGTGAATATCAATTTGGCAAAATAAAAATATAAGACTAAACACGAGAGACAAACTCTATGGCTGTAACACTAAATATCAGGGTGAGATAGATTGTTTGGCAGACATTTTTATTTTTCATAGCATTAAGGATTCTGAAATCACCAACTTTATTTTTCTTTAGTACTCCAGGTTCTGACCTTCCCTGTCTTGCAGTATCTTGTCCATTGGTGAATGAAAGTGTATTGTATCATGTAGCCGAACTAGGACAGCAGCTGCAGAATTTCTGCAATTAACTGAGTACAGGCACATTGCTGTCCAATTTATCTCATAATAATATTAAGCTCTGAAAGGCCCCAAAATTTGGTCCACTGTTGGAATCACGGAATTGTTATAACAAAATGAAGAGTAAAAAGCATTGTATGCTAAGAGATCACTCGCATGATTTGATTGATAAGTCAAGTAATTCAAATGGATTCCTATGCTGGAGTTTAAAAAAAAAATCAATTACCAGTATGCATACATCGCTAACAAGACCAGCAATTTTGTCCTTGAAAAAGCAATGGCGAGCTACCTATAAGACTGATTGCGGGATCAGATGGTTCTGGCTTGTTAATAAGGGTAAAGTGAGCCACGAAGATACATTTGTACTGCTGTTATGTCCACAGTGCTTCATTATTGCTCAGATATGAGCTTCCACATTTATTCTCTCTATTTTAGCATGATTATAGTGCCAAACAACATAATGCAGAGTGGTCTCGATGTTAATGACATTGTCTTCGTAAGGACTGTGTGGTGGTCACTCCTGCCAATGTTGTCATGGACAGATGCAGATGATACAAAACTTGACGCCACATTGAACCGAGGAGGATAATAATGGACTATAACGAGACACAGTCAATTTATGGAATGGGCAGATAAGTTGCAGATGTTAAGAAATGGTAGGTGTTACACTTTAGAAGGATAAGAAGCGAAATCAACTAGAGTATTATTTTAATAGATGCTCCATGACAGAGTGGCAAGAAACTTGTAAACATCATCATTTTTGATGTTCTGGGTGAAACATTAGAACAAAATTAAGAAAGTATATTTTAATTGTGCAGGGCTTTGATGTGCCATCTATAGAGAAATATGGGAAGTGTGGTCTTTTGCATACATACAAGGATTTATTACATGTCTCTGGGAGTGGTGCAAAGTTGAAATTGTTGATTACTTCTTAATTTGAGGGGTTGCTCAAGGGGAGATCACAAATCTGATTGAAACAAAATTCTGGGAGTGAGTGACACAATAGTAGCTGAGAAGCCATTCCCTTTAGTTGGAATGTCATGAGCTACAGGACATGGTTTGAGAACGTGCGGTCTTTATGTTGGATTGTGGCGAGGAGAAATTTCTTTATTTAGAGGGTTACAGGTGTTTTAAATTCTCCACCCCTAGAAGGTTGTACTACGCTCATGATATCAAAGACATAGACAGATTAATAATTAAAACATATCAAGGGAATATGGATATGAGGAACTAGAAATTAAAGTGGGCATTCGGCCCTTCGTGCAGATTCAATGTGATCACCACAAGCAGTACCACGTTCCTGCCTTCTCCCATATCCTTGGAGCACCAGAAGCTCTGCTTCCACACTCTTTTGGAATGCATCCAGGGGATCAACCTTCTTGAGGCAAAGTATATTCCACAAATTCCCAACTCTCTGGGTTAAAACGTTTTTCCTCATCTCCGTTCTAAATGGCCTACCCCTTATTCTTAAATGGTGGCCCCTGGTTCTAGACTCCCCCAACATCAGGAACATGTTTTCTGCATCTAGCTTGTCCGATCGCTTAATAATTTTATATGTTTCTTTCAGATTCCCTCTCATCCTTCTAAATTCCAGTGAATACAAGCCCAGTCGTTCCATTCTTTCATCCTATGACAGTCCCGCCATCCAGGGAATTAACCTTGTGAAACTACGCTGTACTTCTTCAATAGCAAGAATGTCCCCCTCAAATTAGGAGACCAAAACTGCACACAATACTCCAGGTGTGGTCTCACATAGGCCCTGTACAACTGCAGAAGGACCTCTTAACTCCTATACTCAAATCCTCTCGTTATGAAGGCCAACATGCCATTAGCTTTCTTCACTGCCGGATCAAGCAGGTAAATACATTTTGGGAGTTGAGGAACAGCTACAATCATTTTGAATGATGGAGCAAGTTGCCAAGTCCGTTGGGCCTGTTTCTAATTTGTATGCTCACTCTAACTTGACTCTTTTTGAAAAAAACGATAACCTCTAATATCTGGGTCCTTCCATTTCTGGACGTTTTCATGCCTGTAACTTAATCACTGGCATTAATATGTGTGCCTTTCACTGCTAAATCATTACGCTCTCTAAATCACTCATCTTTACTTCTCTTTCCCTCTTTAAACCATTCCAGCTATTTTTAAAGATGAGATTGATAGGTTCTTAATTAGGACTGGCATCAAAGGTCTATGGCTGAGAAGGGCAGGGGAATGGGCATTTTGTGAAGGAAAAATAGTTCAGCCACGATTGATTGGCAGAGTAGGGTATACTCCAATGGCTGAATGGATAATTCGCTCCGATATTTTATGATTATAAGGTCCCCTTATAAAATCCTGATAATCTACACAATTCACGACACAGGTAGCATAATGTTTTGTTTTGGTATTGCTTATGAAGAGCCTTACTGGAGCTTTACTTCAGTGGCCCTCCATAATGTTTGGGTTAATAACCATCATTTATTGATTTGCCCTGTACTCCACCATTTCTGATTTTTATAGTAAAAAAATCACGTGGTTATTAACAGTGTACATTTTCAGATTTTAAATTAAGTGCCCAGTTCCCGCAGTTACCCAGTCCCAGCCGTTCGCCCAGTTCAGCAGTTCGAGCAGCCCCCCAGCAGCCAGTTATTCAGGCAGTTCCAGCAGCGTTATACATTTTGGTTTCACCATGTAGAAATTACAGCAGTGTTTATACATAGTCCCACCATTTCAGGGCACCATAATGTTTGGAACACATGGCTTCACAGGCGTTTGTAATTGGTCAGGCTTGTCATGTAAATGAAAGTAGTCATGTTAACTATTTTGTTGCATATCCTTTGCATGCAATGACTACTTGAAGTTGGAAATTCATGGACATCATGGGTGACTTATCTGGTGATGCTCTGCCAGGCCTGTATTGCAGCAATCTTTAGCTTATGCATGCTTTGGGGGCTAGTCCTCTTCAGCATATAAGAGTCATACTCAGTTGGGTTCAGATCGGGACATGATTGATTGGACAGTCAAGACAGGTGACCATTTTTTTTTGCTTTGAAAAAAAAAACTCCTTTGTTGCTTTAGCAGTACGTATGGGATCATTGTCTTGAATGTAGAATAAACTTTTGCGGCCAACGCGTTTGGGCATTTGTTTGTTTGAACTTGAGCAGATAGGTTGTGTCTTTACACTTCAGAATTCATTATGCTACTACCATCAGCAGTTGATAGCAATGAAGATAAGTTGAGCAAGTACCTTCAGCAGCCATACATTGCCCAGGCCTAACAACCCCACCACGTGTTTACAGATGGAGGTGGTATGCTATCGGATTCTTGCGGCAGTTCCTTCTATCCTCCATTACTTTGCTCTTGGAAACACTCTGTTATTTTTTAAAGGTTAGTCTTCGTCTCTTCTGCTCCACAATACATTTTTCCAGAACTGTGGTTGCTCTTTAAGTTACTTCTTGGCAAACTGTAATATGGCCATCCTAATTTTGTAGCTAACCAGTGGTTTGCAATCTTGCAGGTAGTCTCTATATTTCTGTTCATGAAGTCTTCTGCAGGACTTTGTTCATTGACAAATCCACACCGACTGACTGAAGGTGTTTCTGATCTGTCAGACAGGTGATTTGGGTTTTTTCTTTCTTTATAGAGAGAAATGTTCTGTCATCGCTGTGGAGGTCTTCTTTGGCCTGTCATTCGTTGCTTTGTAAGCTCCTCAGCGCTCTTTTCTTCCTTTATAATGTTCCAAAAGGTAAAATTTTGTAAGGCCTAAGGGTTGGCTGACGTCTCTACAGTTTTATTCGTGTCTTATCAGTCTATAAGGCTTCTTCTGAACTTTGATTGGCACAACTTTGGGTCCCTCATGTTGATAAACGCAGCAATTAAAGTTTCCAATAAGGCGATGGAAAAGACTGGTGCATGAGCTCTTTATACCTGCATGAGGAGGCAATTAAACACACCTTGAGCATTACCAAACGCCGCGAGCATGTGTCCCAAACATTACGGTGCCCTGAAATGAGGGGGACTACGTATATACACTTCTGTAATTTCTACATGGTGAAACCAAAATGTATAAAAACTACCTTTATTAAAATCTGACAATGTGCACTTTAACCACATGTGATTTTTTTCTATTACAAATCTCAAATTGTGGAGTACAGGGGTAAATACATAAATGTTGGGCCTTTGTCGCAAACATTATGGAGGGTACTGTATATTAAGAGCTGTAGTAGAGAAACTGAGGTAGGTTAACAGTTAAAGTTGAAGACTGCAATACCCTGATGACTACATTCTCCACAGTTGAAGTTGTCCCATTCATCTCAAACATAATGTCGAAACCGCTGTGAATCTTCCTAATGCCACTTCAAATGAATAGCAAACTTTGACAACAAACGAAAAATTGTTTGGATCAAAAACGTGCCGTTTTAAAGGAGTGTCTTGAGGGAGGAGATGGAATGCTGGAAAGGTTTTGATAGATAATCTAGAGTTTAGGATAGTATCTCAAGGCAAAACCACCATTAAAAGCATCGAATCAGGAATGAAGGTAGACAAAAATGCTGGAGCAGCTCAGCGGGGGAGGCAGCATCATGGAGCGAAGGAAATAGGCGACGTTTCGGGTCGAGATCCTTCTTCAAAATGTGCAATTGTGCTTGAAAAAAATTCAAGAATCTGTTTACTTTGTTGCATCAAAATGATCAATAACACCAAAAAGATCTATGCAGGAACTCAAGCACACAGATGTTCCAAATTATTTAAACGAAGTAGAGTAGATTCTGGTTTCTCACTCTTCTGACTTGCCTGGCCACAAATGCCTGTAATATCCTCGTGGATTAGTTGTAATGAGGATTGCTCAATACACATTCTCTTTTAAATGACAGCTGTGCACTCATGATTCCACTGGGCTGTTCATGATTCATTCATTTTAAACTGACCTGTAGCCAAAATATGTATTACATTTTTTTGAAACGGCATTTTCTTTTAAGCACGTGGAATGGTTTTCAAGTTCAACATTACTTCAACAGCAAGACACACATTTAAGCTTTGTCTTATAACTTGATAATGTTGGAATAATTTAGCAATGAACACTGGCCTTGCCACAACACACACACACATCCAATGAAAGGGATGAATAAAAGTTATGCAGCAAAGATTTTGAAGGCAGAATGGAAGTGTCCGAGGGACGCGATCTTAGGACAGAATGTTAGGGGAAGATGGGATAGACACAACAAAAGAAGAAAGCCAGCAGTAATTTGGTTAGAGCAGAGGAAATAGTGAACAGGTCTAATGGTGAAAGCAAAATATTCATTCACTGAAGTGGAGTTATTGAAAGATTTGAAGAATTAGATTACTGAAGTAAAATAACACTATCTCATTGTTGGAGAGACCACAATTTTAAAAGGCACTAAACCAAGGTTCTTTCTATTTGTTTCACTGGATCAAGATCACACGGCATTGATCAAACTGAAGCATTAAATACCTAACTTTTAGTCCAAAATTCACCCATTCTGCAGCTATCTGTGGGATTTTGATTCAAATGGAACATTTCAAATCAACCTAATTCCTCAACATACAGCGCTTTTCTGCTTCCAGGAGATGCAAATTGGCACTATATAAATGCAACTTCCTTCTTCTTTATTTTGGCAGGATGTCTGCTGCAGAGTTCTGTACTAGTCCCTGTATTGAGGCCGTTTCGACAATGAAACGGAAGCATAGATTATACTCCTGAAGCAGGGGCTTGGGACATGGGCGGGTGCACGGAAAGATAGCCAAGGATAAGCAGGCAAATTTCAGGAGAGAGAAAATTGCATTCTTGCAAACAGACCATGCATAAATCGGAATTCATGAACAATTACGATGCCAAGAGTATTCAAAGCCAGAGTGAGCCACACATGGAATGACAAACTCCACTATTGGAGGGAGAGGTGCATAAGTGAACAGAACAGCGAGCTCAGGGAAAATGGCTAAAATTAGTCAAAGGCAAACAGAGTGCCTTTTTTGAAAGATGGTTTACTCCAAGAGAAACAGAAACTTGAAATAATATTGCAGCTGGTGTGCGGCTGGTTGCGATAGAAGCATTAGAAAAACAAGCTTTTCTTGCATTCTTCCTTCTTTGTCACTTCAACTTTCAACTGTAAACTGATCCTTCAATGAACATGTATGGTTTGCAATGCAGGCATTGATAAAAATACAGCATTTCTACATTGTTATATTTTTCGGTAATTGTTCACATTCCAAACTGTATCAAAAAGTTTGAAATATTTACTCGCAAATAATCTCAATATAAGAACAGTCGAAGTGAATTTTCCAGCCAGACATTCAAATGACTGCTGTAAACCCACATATTTCTGAACTGTTTTGTTTGCTTTTTAGGATATCAACATGATCCCATTTATATTGTAATCCCAGAGTAAAGCACAGTGTTTCTGCATTCCACTGTACGATCCTTTACACGTGTCTTTCCACCCAGCATTAAGAAAGAATGAGGATAAATGCAGGAAGAATGAGGAGATGCAAATCAAAATCACTATGACTGTGTGGATAGAATTGACAGATCATTCAACAGATCGATAACATCGGAGTGCGTGAACATGGGGGGAGGAAGAGACGGGGTGTGGGGGGAGGAAGAGACGGGTTGGGGGGGGAGGAAGAGACGGGTGGGGAGGAAGAGACGGTGGGGTGATGAAGAGACGGGGTGGGGGGGGAGAGACGGTTGTGGGGGAGAGACGGGTGGGGGGGGAGAGACGGGTGTGGGGGAGAGACGGTGGGGGGGGAGAGACGGGTTGGGGTGGGAGAGACGGGGTGGGGGGGAGGAGAGACTGGTGGGGGAGGAGAGACGGGGTGGGGGGAGGAGAGACGGGTGGGGGGGAAGGAGAGACGGGGTGGGGGGGGGGAGGAGAGACGGGGTGGGGGGGAGAGAGACGGGGTATGGGGGGGAGTAGAGACGGGGTGGGGGGAGGAGAGACGGGGGGGGGGGGGGTGAGGAAGACGGGGGGGGGAGTAATACGGGGGGGTGGAGTAAGACGGGGGGGGGGGAGTACAGACGGGGGGGGGAGTATAGACGGGGGGTGGAGTAGAGACGGGGTAGGGGGGGGAGGAAAGAGGACGGGGTGGGGGGGGGAGGAAGAGACGGGGGGGGAGGGTAGGAAGAGACGGGTGGGGGAGAAGAGAACGGGGTGGGGGGGAGGAAGTAGACCGGTGTGGGTGGGGAGGAAGAGACGGGGTGGGGGGGGGAGAGACGGGGTTGGGGGGGAGAGACGGGGTGGGGGGGGAGAACGGGTGGGGGGGAAGACGGGTGGGGGGGAGAGACGGGTGGGGGGGGGAGAGACGGGGTGTGGGGGGAGAGACGGGGTGGGGGGTAGAGACTGGGTGGAGGGGGAGAGACGTGGGTGGTGGGGGAGAGACGGGGGTGGGGGGGAGGAGACGGGGTGGGGGGGAGAGACGGGGTGGGGGGGAGAGACAGGGGTGGGGGGGAGAGACCTCGGGTGGGGGGGAGAGACGGGGTGGGGGGAGAGACGGGAGGGGGGGGAGAGACGGGGTGGGGGGAGAGACGGGGTGGGGGGGGAGAGAACGGGGTGGGGGGTAGAAGACGTGGTTTGGGGGGAGAGACGGGGTGGTGGTGGGGAAGAGACGGGGTGGGGGGGAAGAGACGTGGGAAGAGACGGGGGGGAGGGAGAGACGGGTTGGGGGGGGGAGTAGAGAACGGGGGGAGGAAGAGACGAGGGGTGGGGGAGGAAGAGACGGGTGGGTGGTGAGAGAACGGGGGAGGGAGAGACGGGGTGGGGGGGGATAGTGACGGGTGGGTTGGGGAAGAGACGGGGGAGGGGGGGGAGAGACGGGGGGGGGGGAAGACGGGGGTGGGGGGAGAGACGGGGTGGGGGGAGAAGACGGGGTGGGGGGAGAGATGACGGGGTGGGGGGAGAGACGGGGTGGGGGGGAGAGACGGGGTGGGGGAGAGACGGGGTGGGGGGGAGAGACGGGGTGGGGGAGAGACAGGGGTGGGGGGGAGAGACGGGGTGGGGGGAGAGACGGGGGTTGGGGGGGAGAGACGGGGGGGGGGAAGACGGGGGGAGAGGACGGGGGGGGAGAGACGGGGGGAAGACGGGGGGGGGCGGGAGAGACGGTGGGGGGCGGAAGAGACGGGGGGAGGAAAGACGGGGCGGAGGAAGAGACGGTGCCGAGGAAGAGACGGGGTGGGGGGAGAGATGGGGGGGAGGAAGAGACGGGTGGGGGGGGGAGACGGGGGAGGGAGAGACGGGTGGGGGGGGGGAAGAGACCGGGGGGGGGAGGAATAGACGGGGTGGGGAGGAGAGACGGGGTGGTGGGAGATGACGGGGTGGGGGGAGAGACGGGGTTGGGGGGGGAGAGACGGGCGGGGTGGGGAAGAGACGGGGTGGGGGGGAGAGACGGGTGGGGGGAGAGACGGGGTGGGGGGAGAGACTGGTGGGGGGGAGAGACGGGTGTGGGGGGGGGGAAAAAATAAAAAAAGAGACGGGGTGGGGGGGAAGAGACGGGGTGGGGGGAGAGACGGGGGGAGGAGAGACGGGGGGGGGGGGAAGAACGGGGGGGGGGAAGAGACGGGGGGGGGGAGAGACGGTGGGTGGGAGACGGGGGGGGGGGGTGGAGAGACGGGTTGGGGGGGTGGAGATGACTGGGTGGGGTGGGAAGACGGGGGGGGGGGGGGAGAGACGGGGGGGGGGGGGAGAGACGGGGTGGGGTGGGAGAGACGGGGGTGGGGGGGGAGAGACAGGGGCGGGGGGGAGAGACGGGGCGGGGGGGGGAGAAGACGGGTGGGGGGGGAGATACGGGGTGTGGGTGGGGAGAAGACGGGGGGGAGGGAGAGACGTGGTGGGGGGGAGTAGAGACGGAGGGGGAGGAAGAGACGGTGGTGGGGAGAGACGGTGGGGGAGGGAGAGACGGGGTGTGGGGGAGAGACGGGGGGGGAGGGAGAATCGGGTGTGGAGAGACGGGGGGGGAGGGAGAGAACGGGTGGGGTGGGGAGTAGAAGACGTGGGGGGTCGGAAAGACGGGTGGGGGGGTGGGAAGAGACGGGTGGGGGGGGGAGAGACGGGGTGGGGGGGAGAGACGGGGTGGGAGGGAGGAAGAGACGTGGGTGGGGGGGGGAGAGACGGGGTTGGGGGGGGAAGAAACGGTGGTGGGGGGGGCGAGACGGGTGGGGGGGGGAGAGAACGGGTGGGGGGGAGAGACGGGGTGGGGGGGGAAGAGACGGGGTGGGGGGGAGAGACGGGGTGAGGGGTGGGGGGGAGAGAGGGAGACGGGGTGGGGGGGGAGAGACGGGTGGGGGGGAGGGAGACGGGTTGTGGGGGAGAGACGGGTGGGGGGGGGGAGAGACGGAGGTGGGGGGTGAAGAGACGGGTGGGGGGGGAAAGATACAACTTGGAGGAGGTTGGGAATGGGGACAGCAACGGACACCCGCTCCTACAGCCAGGTCCTCTCTCCCTGGTTCACTTACCGTGAGCCGGGCGGGGTCGCAGCGTCCCGGACGGGCCTGCTCTGCTCGGCTCTGCTCTGGGGGCGGGAGGGCTGGCGGCCGCTCGCAGCCGGTTACCCCGGACAACTGGCGGAACCGGAACCGGAAGTGGCGCTGGAAGGCGGACTGGGCGAGCGGCCCGGGGTGTGCGCGCCGCCAGTGAGCTGTGGCGCCGCCAGCGTTGACGGGCGGAACTGCAGAGGCTGGAATACGGAGCAAAGCGCCAAAGGTGCAGCTCCTGTCGTATCTTTGCAAAACACCAAGTGCTGGAAGCGTGGAGGGGACAGAGAAGGGTCTCCTCCCCTCCCCCGCCCGCTCGCCCGTCCCAGGGACAAGGAATGGTTTGTGCCTCTGTGGAGAACATGCAACGTCTTCAGTTTGAAAGATAATTGGATGCGTGGTGGGGACTGGATATTGATTTCGCTAACTTCAAGTAACCCTTGCTTACCTTCTCTCTCCGTCCCTCCATTAGTTTCATTGTCTTGATTAATTTTACTGATTGTATTCCCCGTTGTCACCTACATCTCCTTGATCAACGTCTGCTTTGATCTATGGTGTTTAAGAAGGAACTGCAGATGCTGGAAAATCGAAGGTAGACAAAAATGCTGGAGAAACTCAGCGGGTTTCAGCGGGCAGCATCTATGGAGCGAAGGAAATGCTTTGATCTATCGTTTTCACACCTTACCCTTCCATATCTCTAGCCTCCTCTCCGTCTGCAGAAGGGTCTCACCCCAGAAGACTCTCAGTCTGCAGAAGGGTCTCGCCTCGAAACGTCAACCATTCCTTCTTCAATGAGATGCTGCCTGTGCCGCTGAGTTACTCCAGCATTTTGTGGCTACGGTTATTTGCAGTTCCTTCCTACACAACCGAAGAACAGTCCTGAAGATCGGAGTGTGGGAGGAAACCGAAGATCGGGGAGAAAACCCACGCAGATCACGGGGAGAACGTACAAACTCCGTCCAGGTCTCCGGTGCTGCATTCGCTGTAAGGCAGCAACTCTACCGCTGCGTCACTGCTACTGTCTCAGAGACCTCTAAACAACCCTCACCAATATTATGTGCCCTTTGCTGCTCCACCATACAGATTCCATTTCATGATTTCTTGAACATCTTGAGCTTCCTCAAAATCGCACAGAGTTATTGCTTTATTAATAACACCACTCCATTCAGTTCCTATGTCTAATAACCTATGATAATTATTAGAAACAAATCAGTGCAGGAATATTCTTATGTGTCGCAGTAACGCCACCTGGAATGGTTCCTGTGGTTGTTTATTTCATATTTATGGGGTTTTGATGATCTGCTCGTTTACCTTCATATTCTTGGGGGGAGGGGGAGTTGAATTTGAAATTGGCTACATTCGAACAAGTCACAAAGTACACATGTCAACGATTGCAGCTGTCCAATTTCTGAATCAGAAAAGTGCGGTTTTTAATTATTTCTCCATGCACTGGGAGAATACTGAGGCTACTTGTTGTTTGTGAACAGTCTATTTTGGATCTGCAGTTGTTTGATTTTTTGCAGAGTTTCTCCAGCATTTCTTGTCTACGTCCCTGTATAAGGTCACCCATTCCTTCTCTCCAGAGATGCTGCCCTGTCAATTCAATTCAATTCAATTCAACTTTAATGTCATTGCACAGAAACAAGTATGGGTACAACGAAATGCAGTTTAGTGTCAGTACGTAGTGATAGCAATATATAGATAAATACAGATAAATAAATACAGATGTGGAAACCCTATCGTGGGACTCCGAGGTTCAGCAGAGTGATAGGTGTTATTGTAAGAAGCTATTCCTCCATCCTACTGGTTGCAGGACCTGAGGCTCCTGTACCGCCTCCCCGATGGTTAGGTAGATGGCAAACAGTCCATGGGTTTAGGTGGGAGGGTCCTTGATGATCTTCCCAGCCCGTCTCAGAACCCGTTTGGCGGTGGGGGCATCCATGGCAGGGGAGCGTGGAACCGATGATGTACTGGGCGTTTTTTCACCACCCTTGAGTGCATTCCTGTCTGCTACGTGGCAACTGCTGTACCTAGCCGAAAATCTATAAGCAGGTGGTCAGGATGCTTTCGATGGTACTGCTGAAAAAGTTGGTCAGGATTTCTTGGGGACAGTGGGCTTTTATTGAGTCTCCTCAGGAAGTAAAAAGGCGCCTGCTGCGCCTTTTTCATCATCTTGGAGGTGTTTGAGGGACCAGGACAGATCCTCCGAGATGTGTACTACCCCGAGGAATAATTTTGTAGTTGGAGACCCGCTCCACCTCAGTCCCGTTTAAATGGTATGGGGTGTGTCTGCCCCCTCTGTTCTTCTGAAGTTGACATTGATTTCTTCGTTTTTTTGTATTTTTTTTTTTGTTTTTTTTTTTTATTATTTTCCCTGGAGTTGAGGACGAGGTTATTATTGGCACACCAGGTTGTCAGTGCTGGACATCCTCCCCTGTAGGCTGACCTCGTCGTTGTCACCTGATCAGATCCTACCACCGTGGAGTCGTCGGCAAATTTTATGATGGCGTTGGAGCCATACTTAGGGAGCAGTCATGGGTGAAGAGGATAAAGAAGAGAAGACTGAAAGCACACAGCCCTGTGGCACGCCAGTTAGTGTTCAGTGTTATAGTGGAGGAGGTGAGGTTGTTGACCAAACAGACTGTGGCCTGTAGTGAGGAAAATCCAGTTCCAATTGCAGAGGGAAGTGGAGATGCCAAGACCAGCTGAGTTTGGTGATCAAGCAATAGCGGGTAATGACAGTGTTAAAGGCGGAGCTGAAGTCAATGAACAGCAACCAGATGTCGAGGTGTTTATTGCTGTCCAGGTGGGTCCAGGGCAGAGTGTAGGGCCGCCGATATGGCGTCCTTTGTAGACCAATTGGTCGGTGGGGTCCAGTAGGCAAACTGATGGGGGTCCAGTGTGGGGGGAGGCTGGGCTTTGAGTTGAGCCAAGATCATCCGGCATCGAAAGCACTTGGCATATGACATGGGTGAGTGCCACAGGCCGGAAATACGTTGAAACTGCCTGTCGTTGATGGATTGGGCACTGGCACAATGGTAAGATGTCTTGCAGGCAAGTGGGGACGACACCCTGTGGGCCAGTAGTGACAGATTGAAAAATGTCATGTGAGGACCAGGGATAGTTGTCCAGTCACATGCCCTCAGAAGTGCACCTGCCCGGGATGATGCCATCGGGGCCGGCCAGGCCCAGCTATGTGCTCATTCACCTTGCTCAGTGCATACTTGTTACAGCAGAGGTGGAGAGATGATTGAGGGGGTTTGTTCATGCGGGGTGGGGCAACTTTGATGGCTGGGGTTTTGTTGTCCCTGTCAAAGCGGGCGTAGTAGAAATGGTTTGTCTCGTCAGCTCGGGAGGCAGGAAGTGGATTGCTCCACTGGGGGGGTGGGGGGGGTGCTGACTTTATGGTAATCGGCAACGGGGGGGATTTGATTCCTTGCCACATGCGCCTGGGGTCAGAGTTGTTTCGGAAATGCTCCTAGATCCCGCCGTTGTTGATTGAGTTTAGCATTCTAATTCCCTTTTTCAGATTGGCCCTGGTAATGAAGCTGTATCCCCTCAGCGTCGCCAGATTTTAAAAGCGGCGTCGCGAGAGCCATCAGCAGGAGTGTCACGACCTCCCTGCTCATCCACAGCTTCTGGTTAGGAAGGTCTTTGTGCGGTAGGGTAGTGGATGACGTTGTCCGTGCAGAATTTTATATAGTCCATGAAGGTTGAGGTGTATGAGTTGATGTTCACTTGGAAGTTGAAGGTGGCCGGAGTGGCAAACAGACTCCAGTCTGTATGCTGAAACAGTTCTTGTAAAACAGAATCAGCCCCCTCAGGCCAGACCTTCACTGTCCTCACTGAAGGTTTCACACGTCTGATCAGAGGTGTGTATTTGGGGAGCAGGAACAGAGAGAGGTGGTCAGACTGTCCCAGGTGGGGGAGGGGGAGGGCTTTGTATGCTTCAGTAATATTGGTATATACTAGGTCCAGAGTCTTGTTTCCTCTGAGTTCCGCTGAGTTACACCAGCATGTTGTGTCCAAAGATACTATCTTTGGTTGTGTTTATCTTCGTGTCTGCAATCGCTGGCCGGCATGTACCCGACGGGCCGAACGGCCTGTTGCCATGCTGTGTCCCCGAAACAAACTAGGAGGATTGTGATTGGCTGCGCTGGCCTAATGGGCGCACCTACGCCGCAGACTCGGCCTATCGGAGCTGTGAGGACAGGCAGCGTTTGTTACCCGCCGCACGATTGGAGGAGGAGATGTGCCCGACGCTGCGATTGGCCGCCGCGTGGACCGCCCCCCCATTGGGCGGGCCAGGTGGAGCGGAGGTCTGGGATTGGCTGTTGATGGGCCGGAGCGGAGCGATTGGCCGTGCCGGTGGCGGGAAGCCGGGAAGGGGCGGCAGTTGGATCGGCCGCGCGCCGGTGGCGGTTGGAGGAGGTCGCCGATGGAGTTCTCGCGCGGGAGCAGCCTGCGGCAGCCGCTCTGCCCGCTCGCCCTCGTCTATCCCTTCCCGCTGCAGCTCTACCCGCTGCCGCCCCAGGGCGCCGTCTCCCTGCAACAGTTCGAGAGCCTGGCCGTGGAGAGGCTGAAGCGTAAGCAGGGCATAGCAGAATAGCAGGTCCGGTGCCTCCGATAACTAGACGGGCGAGGAGAGGGGGGGGGGGAGGAGGAGGAGGGTGGGGGGAGGGGAGGAGGGTGTGGGGGAGGAGGAGGGGTGGGGGGGGGACGGAGGAGGGGGTGGATGGGGAGCTGAGGATAGATATATGGAGGAGTGGAGAGAGAGGATGGAGGGGCGAGAGAGGAGGGAGATTGGATAATGGAGGGGAGAGTTGGGAGATGGAGGGGAGGAAGAGGAGGAGAGATTGAGGATGGAGGATTTGTTGGAGAGGTGGAAGAGAGGCGAGGTAGGGGGGAAGGGAAGGATGGGAGAAGGGAGAAGAAGGAGGAGAGGGAGATTGAGAATAGATGGAGGGAGTTGTGGAGAGTGGAAGGGGAGTAGGTGGAAGGAGGAGAGGAGGGGAGGGAGGAGGGAGATTGGGAATAGATGGAGGGAGTTGGGGAGAGTGGAAGGAGGGAGATGGAGGGAGGGGAGGATGGAGGGAGGGGGGGAGATGGAGGGAGGGGAGATGGGGAGATGGGGAGATGGAGAGGAGAAAAGGGAGTTGGGGGGGAGGTTGGAAGGAGAGAGGAGGGATTGGGGAGATGGAGTGTGAGAGGAGGGAGTTGGGAAGATGGAGGGAGAGAGGAAGGAAATAGAGGGAAAGAGGGAGATGGAGGGAGAGGACAGAGTTGTGGAGATACATAGAAACATAGAAAATAGGTGTAGGAGGAGGCCATTTGGCCCTTCGAGCCAGCACCGCCATTCATTGCGATCATGGCTGATCGTCCCGAATCAATAACCCGTGCCTGCCTTCTCCCCATATCCCTTGACTCCACTAGCCCCTAGAGCTCTATCTAACTGGAGGGAGGAAGGAGTTGGGGAGAGGGAGGGAGGAAGGAAAGGGGAGTGTGAGGGAAAGAAGTGAGGAGAAGGGGGGATATGAAAGGGTGAAGAGTATGAGTACGAAGTCTGTAAATAGCACTAGAAAACTCTAAAGCGGTGCAATCGTTTATTTCACCTGAACAGGGAATTTCATTGCACCCTGGTGTTTATGATAGTAAACTAATCTGATCAGCGGATTTTAAAGTGGACTAAGTGCACAAAGTACAACGTGGCTGAAATTAAAATGTCAATAACATGTACTTGCAGTTTTGCTGGTGCGACTGAATCTGCCTGTGTTGGACAGTTGAAGGGTCCTGTTTCTTTTCAATGTTTATGAATAGCCATCGTATGGTTGTTGACTCATTGTCAGTTTTGTATCCGTGATTAGTTAACCAGTTCGGATTGCTGTTTTGCCTACGAAACTTCAGACCTATTATAAACTAGCACAGAAAGGTGGTGTAATGGTACAGAACTAATTGGAATTGTTTTTCCCCTCTCCTAGTTCTCAAGAGTATAGAAACTATTGGCATTAGCTATGCCAGGGGATCTGAGAACTATAACAAGAAACTGGAGGGTGAACTTCGAAAGCTGAAGTTTCCTTACAGAGTAAGCTTTTGCACTGTGATATATATGTATATGAATCAAATGTCGTTTTGTTCAATATCCAAGATTTGTGTTCCCTCTTTTACCCCTGGGTTAAAATCAAGAATGCTCCACACACTGTACAAGCTAAGCGGCTCATAATTCCTATAATGTTTCTCCAAAAGTGCTGTATCGTACCATCTGTCTTGTCATGTCTAACTTGTCAAACCATCTGTCGATCAAGACCCCCCCCCCCCACCTGTGCCCAGCTTTCTTCCTCTCCCCCGCTGCAATCCGTCTGAAGAAGAGTCCTGACCCGAAACCTCACCTATCCATGTTCTCCAGAGGAGCTGCCTGACTCGCTCAGTTACTTCAGCACATTGTGTCCTACTGTCTCTCCATTTCGCATGTCTCTTTTCTCTTGGCATTAGCCTTTTAAAGGTTAATTTCGGAGGCAGCAGAGACCTACAGATGAATCGCCAATTCAGTAATGTCCCCCCAACCTATGCTATTGTTGAAGATATGTGGAACAATGTACCTTAGAAAGTTTACCACCAGGACATTTGCTATAATTTTTAGATCAATGCCTTCAGAAAAGAGTGATCGGTGAAGGTACTTGTAAATGCCTCTTTGTCAAATTGACATGGATAAAAAATTGGTTGGCAGACCGGAAGCAAAGAGTAGGAGTGAACGGGTCCTTTTCAGAATGGCAGGCAGTGGCGAGTGGAGTGCCGCAAGGCTCGGTGTTGCGGTACAAGCAACTGTTTACCATATATATTAATGATTTGGAAGAGGGAATTAGGAGCAACACTAGCAAGTTTGCGGATGACACAAAGCTAGGTGGCAGTGTGAACTGTGAAGAGGATGTTAGGAAGTTGCAGGAGAACCTGGACAGGTTGAGTGAGTGGGTAGATGCGTGGCAGATGCAGTATAATATAGATAAATGTCAGTTTATCCACTTTGGCGGCAAAAACAACGGGGCAGATTATTATCTCAATGGGGTTAGGTTAGGTAAGGGGGAGATACAGCGAGACCTGGGTGTCCTTGTACACCAGTCACTGAAAGTTGGCGTGCAGGTACAGCAGGCAGTGAAGAAAGCTAATGGAATGTTGACCTTCATAACATGAGGATTTGAGTACAGGAGTAAAGAGGTTCTTCTGCAGTTGTTTAGGGCTCTGGTGAGAGCACATCTGGAGTATTGTGTACAGTTTTGGTCTCCTAATTTGAGGAAGGACGTCCTTATGATTGAGGCGGTGCAGCGTAGATTTACGAGATTGATACCTGGGATGGCGGGACTGTCATATGAGGAAAGATTGAAAAGACTAGGCTTGTATTCACTGGAGTTTAGAAGGATGAGGGGGATCTTATAGAAACATATAAAATTATAAAAGGACTGGACAAGCTAGATGCAGGAAAAATGTTCCCAATGTTGGGCGAGTCCAGAACTAGGGGCCACAGTCTTAGAATAAAGGGGAGGTCATTTAAGACTGATGTGAGAAAACACTTTTTTATCCAGAGAGTTATGAATTTATGGAATTCCCTGCCACAGAGGGCAGTGGAGGCCAAATCACTGGATGGATTTAAGAGAGAGTTGGATAGAGCTGTAGGGGCTAGTGGAGTCAAGGGATATGGGGAGAAGGCAGGCACGGGTTATTGATAGCAGACGATCAGCCATGATCACAATGAATGGTGGTGCTGGCTCAAAGGGCCGAATGACCTCCTCCTGCACCCATTTTCTATGTTTCTAAGATAGACACAAAATGCTGGAGTACCTCAGCGGGTCAGACCATTCAAACTTTTTACCAGCATCTGCAGTTCCTTTGTTCACATTTAACTGAGGCATGTTCTCTGGCCCATGTCCCCATTCTGCTGATAACATCCATATTGAATTTTACTCTGGCTGCCAGGATCACTGTCACAAAGCTCTCCCATGGGCTGTAGTTGATGCCAGTGCCTTGAGACAGCAGCTTGTGTAAATGCTTTTGATGGTGGGGAGGGCTATGTCTGATGGACTGGGCCGTATCTACCACTCTGCAGCCTCGGTGGCAATGTTTGTCACCTTGCTTTACCTAGCCCTCTCAGCAAATCCTCTGTACAGGTGTGTCTGTTTAAAACACTATTCAAAAACCAATTGTCGATGGGGGAAAGGAGCTTGAGAGCATCAGACCGCCAATAACAAAGTTTCTTTCCTCTCAGATTTTATCACAAATAAAGGTTATTTTAATAGTAGTAAGTTTACTGTTGTCACTTCAAGCCAAAAGTATCGGGCTGTATGTTGCATTGTTTACTAATGTTTCATTGCACGTGTCAATGGAAGTGTTTGTTTGTCAATTTCAATTACTTTATGTGGTTAAAGTAGCAGCTCTGTTTTTAAGAGACAATGGTGTCTGATTATTGAGGTATGCTGTTTTCTTTTGCAAGACAGCTCTTTTCTAATTAATTTCCAAAACAACTTTTGAGTAACATGCTTAACCCCGATAGGAATTGCGTTACAACCCATTCAGCCTACATAATACAAATAGAGTTCCCAAATTCATCACTCGTGTTATCATATTTGCGGTGCGGAAATGCACGTTATATCAACTACCTATATCATGTTAGGAAAGGTTTAACCATATGTGGAAGCTAAAGTCACGAGTTCAAGAATTGATGATATTGCAGATGTATCGAGTACAAATGCAGACATATGGAAAAAAAAGTAAAATCACACGCACGCGCGCACACACACGTACGCATATTTTACATTGTAGAGGAACACTGACTTTATTTAGTTGAGTATAAATTACTTAGGTGGAATGGTGAGTGACAAACCTATTCTACAGATTGATGGCTCAAGCTGATGCATCAGGCTACCACACCGTACCAGGTAATTTGATAATAAAAGGCCTGGGTTTTATTGAATATTTGCACTAAAATAATTCCTCTCCACAGGGAATGGTTTGGGAATGGGGTGCCTGATAGTGGAGCAACACAGCGGCACAGAGGTAGAGTTGCTGCCTTATCACACGAGAGACCCAGGTTCGATCCAGACCATGGATGCGGCCTGTTGAGTTTGTACGTTCTCTCTGTGACCACATGGGTTTTCTCAGGGTGCTCCACTTTCCTCCCATATTCCATAAAGTGTAGTTTTGTAGGTTAATTGTCTTCTGTAAATTGCCCCTAGAATGTAAGATGCAAAACTGGGATAACATGGATCTAGTGTGAATGGGTGATTTGTAGGCCGAAGGGTCTGTTTCCATGCTGTATTTAAACTAAACCAAACAAATAAAATCAGTAATGTGTAAGGGGAATGAATACATTTTACATACATGCTTGGGGCTGCTTACAACTGCTGCTAGATGCACACAAATAAACCAATTCATCATATTCCTAGGAATTGTCGTTTCTTGTGATTGATTCAGGTTATTAACACAATTTATACTAATACTTTTTAGCTCTCATTTATATTTAAATCTCTCTATGCTTTCGCTCTATGCTTTCTAGCTACCCTTTATTCTGTAACCTTGGTACGTTGGCCTGATATCTTGTTAATGTAAAATGCTTTCTTTATCTTTCTGCATCCATCAGGTTTGCAACGATGAGAAGGTGGATGAATATGAAATGAGGAGGAAAGATCACATCTCTCATTTCATACTGCGTCTTGCTTACTGCCAGTCGTAAGTAAAACGTGAACTTTCATGTGGAATCTGCGGCCCAGTTTGAAGTTGTTTTGTTATGTGATGTTTCAAGGTCAGTTTATTGTCGCATGTACCAATTAAGGCTCAGTGAAATTTGAGTTACCATACAGCCAAGCTAAGTGAAAAGCAACAAGACACAGAACCACATTAAAGTTAACATAAACATCCATCACAGTGGATTCCACATTCCTCACTGTGATGGAAGGCAATAAACTTCAATCTTCTCTCTGTTTGTCCTCCCGCGGTCGTGGCAGTCAAACCATCAGCAGTCGAGGCGACCAAAGCCCTTGTCGGGGTAATTGAAACTCCCGCGTTGGGCAGTTGAAACTCCCTCCGCTGGCATGGGGTTCCTGAGTCGGCCTCTTACCAGAGACCGCGGGCATCACAATATTAAAGTCCACAGGCCCCTCGGTTGGAGCTTCGATCCCCGACAAGGGGATCGCAAGCTCCGAGATGTTAAAGTCGCGCAGACTCCTGCGGCTTGGGGCGTCCGTCAGTCTCCAGGAAAGGCCGCCAACACGATGTTAGGCCACAGTGAGGAAGGAGATACGATACAGAAAAAAAATCACATCTCTGTCGAGGTAAGAGATTGAAAAAAATGTTTCCCCCAACCACCCCTCCCCGCCCCCACATAAAACAAACCGAGGAATACTAAAACATACTTTTTAACATACTAAAAATAACAAAAAGAAGAGAGGACGGACAGACTGTTGGCGAGGCAGCCACTGCTGGTGGTGCCACCCGGTGTTAGTATTTCAATAATATTCAGATTTTTGCAGTTCCTCCATTAAGCGTTTAGTATTTTGCATTTAGTACAAACATGGCAATCTGTTATTGTGATATAACAAGAGTCAAGAGTGTTTTATTGTCATATGTCCTAGATAGAACATTGAAATTCTTACTTGCTGCAGCACAACAGAATATGTACAGCTGTAGAAGTTGAAGAGAATCCTCTTTGACATACCAAATCAATGAGTATCCATATACCTATAAAAGCCTCATCTAGTATGTATGTATACGTGTGTGTATGTGTTTTTCTACCTTCGTCAAAACACTACGTGCTAACGCTCAAATTTTCACAGACAGATAATTACATTTTTCTGCTCGACAAAATAAACTGCTTCCCTTCACATTTCGTGCTATATTTCACGTTATACAGTTTTAAAAATACCCGAAACGAGCTTTTAAATGTCTTTCAACCCGCTTCCAGTGATGTCACTATGACCCGCAAGAGGGGGTGGGCAGAAAGTTTGTACAAAGGAATTCAATCTTGCTTACAGACCAGCTGCTGATAAAGTTATTCAAGGTCATTCCCCAACATCTCATTCCTGACAACAGCTCAAAAACCATAGAGACCTCAATGCACATAATTCTGAAATTTACTCTGAGCAAGAGAAGGACCAAAATTGCAAAGTCAAAGTTATGCCTTCCATTCTGCAACCCAACATCAGCAGGGCTGGGTATTGACTTTAAGCCTGTGAATCAAGCCTAATTTCACTGTGCTGGCTATTATAGTTTAATATAAGAGCCCTTCTCTTCCTCCCACACACTTCCCATCGTAGAGCAATCTCGAAGGACTCAACGGATATTGAACTGTGTGAATTGTAAGGTTGTACAATATGCTTCGAAAGTAATACGTCCAACTCTCAACACCGTGGTAACGGAATTCAATCCCACTTGCAGACCAGCTATGGTGTTTAAATCCTTCTCACCGCCCCTCCCTCCCTCCTTCCCACAGTGCTGTGCTCCTTCCCCCGCCCATCCCTCCCTCCCACTGCACGGCGCTCCATCCTCACCACCCTCCCTTCCACACACTTCCCATCGCGGACCAAATATGCTTTGAAAATAATACGGCCAACTCTCAATACCGTGGTAAACGAATTCAATCCCACTGACAGACCAGCTGCAGATAAAGTTATTCAATGTCATTCTCCAACTTCACATTCCTGACACAGCTCAGAAACCATAGAGACTTCAATGCACATAGTTCTGAAATTTACTCCGAGCAAGAGAGGGACCAATATTGCAAAGCCATAAAGTTATCCCTTGCACCCACATCCCCGCTCACCCACCACCCCCCTCCTGCCCACACAAACCTCCTCCCCACAACCCCTTCCCACCCACACCCCTCCCCCCAGCTCCACCCCCCCCCCCCCCCCCCCCCCCCCCCCCCCCCCCCCCCGGCCCCACACGCACCCCCCTGCCCCCCACGCACCCCCCTGCCCCCCACACCTCCCCCCATGTTGCATTGGGGGGGAAAAGGGTGAGTGCTGGAATATTGCGTTAGGGGAACAGACCCAACGGCGAACGTAGTTCAGGGCTTATTTGAGGTTATGGTGTTTGGCTGTTGGGAAGAAGCTGTTCCTAAACCTGGACATTACAGTTTTCAGACTCCTGTACCTTCTTCCCGATGGCAGTGAAATTAGTGTGTGGCCAGGATGGTGTGGGTCTCTGATGATGCTGGCAGCGACTCCGATAAATCCCTTCGATGGTGGGGAGGTCAGAGCCGGTATTGGACTGGGCAGTGTTCACAACTTTTTGCAGTCTTTCCCGCTCCTGGACATTCAAGTTGCCGAACCAGGCCATGATGCAACTAGCCAATATGTTCTCTACCATGCACCTGTAGAATTTCAAGAGAATCCTCTTTGACATGTCGAATCTCCGTAATCTTCTCAGGACGTAGAGGCGTGATGTGCATTATTTCTAATTGCTTCAGTGTGCTGGGTCCAGGAAAAAATCTTCGGAAATATGCATGTCCAGGAATTTGAAGTTTTTGACTCTCTCCACCATCTTCCCGTTGATATAAATAGGATTGTGTTGTGGGTCCACATCCTTCCTCTTCCAAAGTCCACAATCAGTTCATTGGTTTTACTGATGTAGAGAGCCAGGTTATTGTGCCGGCACCATTTGGTCAATCGGTCGATCTCACTTCTATACTCTTACTCATCACCATCTGTGATTCGTCCAACCACAGTGGTATCATCGGCGGGCTTGAAGATGGAGTTCACTTGGTCCGGCTACACAGTCATGAGTATAGTGTGAGTAGAGCAGGGGGCTCAGCACGCAGCCTTGAGGTGCTCCCGTACTGATTGTTAATGAGGTAGAAGTATTTCTGCCAATTCCAACAGACTGTGGTCTGTGGATGAGGAAGTCAAGGATCCAATTGCAGAGGGATGCGAAGAGACCCAGTTCCGTGAGCTTGGTAACCAGCCTGGAGGGGATGATGGTATTGAACACCGATCTGTAGTCAATAAACAACAGCCTGACGTAAGTGTTTTTATTGTCTAAGTGGTCCTGTGCAGAGTGGCGAGCCAGTGAGATTGCATCCTTCGTTGACCTGTTGTGCGGTAGGCAAACTGTAATGGGTCAAGGTTATTGTTGAGGTAGGAGTTGATATCCACCGTAACTAACCTCTCAAAGCACTTCATCACCGCAGACGTTGGTACCACTGGTTGATAGTCATTGAGGCACGTCACCTTACTCTTCCTGGGCACCGGTATTATTGATACCCTCTTAAAGCAGGTGGGAACCTCAGACCTCAGTAATGAGAGGTTGAAAATGTCAGCAAAAACACCAGCCAGTTGGCCTGCAGAGGTTTTGAGAACTCGACCGGGTATACCATCAGGTCCAAGTGCTTTCCGAGGGTTCACCCCCGCTGAAGGATCTTCTGACGTCGGCCTCTGTCGTCGACTAATACTGGAACGTATGGAGGCTCGGGAAGGCACATCAGTGTTCTCCCTATCAAAGCGTGCGTAGAACACATCGAGCTCATCAAGGAGTGATGCTTCGCTGTCGCTTGAGCTGCCTCCTGATTCCGCCTTGTAGGATGTGATGACATTTAAACCTTGCCACAGTTGCCGAACATCCGCCCCAGCTTTGAGCGGAAGTCCCTTTTTGCCTTTTTGATGGCCTTGTCAAGGACAATAGACAATAGGTGCAGGAGTAGGCCATTCGGCCCTTCGAGCCAACACCGCCATTCAATGTGCAGAGATGCCAAGTGTCCCGGATTCGCCGTATTTTATCCCGGCGAAATAACCTTTTTACGGTGTTCCGGCAAGCCAAACATGCTGTTACGGAACACCGCCACGCCGGTGTTCCTCCCGTGGTGAACGCCGGCGCCATGTGTCCCCGGTTTGCCGGCCAGCGCGATCAGCGGCACTTTGCCGGGCCCTAGTGTCCGCGCTGCGCAGTTGGGGAGGGTTGCGGGGCCCCAGTGGCCGCGCGTGCGCAGTGGGGGAGGGTGCCGGGCCCAAGTGGGCGCTGTGCGCAGTGGGGGAGGGTTTCCGGGCCTGGCGCCATTTCGAGCCACGCCACGCCCGGGCCCAGAGCCCGGGGCGGCGCCGGCCCGCGCGATCAGCGGCACTTTCTTGCCAGTCGGCCGCTTCGCGGCAGCCCCATCACCGGGCCTCCCCCCCACCCCCACCCAGTGCGCATTGCGCAGACCCGCCGGCAAACCTTGCCAAGGGCGCATGTGCCGCAAGCGGCCCCGCCGGCAGCCCGCTGATCTGCACCAGTGCGCAGGCGCATAGCCGCCGGCAACAACCCAAGTGAGTACGGAGAGAAATGCATTTAACCCCATTTGTTACGGACAAATGGTTGAATGTTACTGTGAACTAAATTTAGGGTTGGCATCTCTGCAATGTGATCTTGGCTGATCATCCACAATCAGTACCCCATTTCTACCTTCTCCCCATATCCCCTGACTCCGCTATCTTTAAGAGGTCGTATCTGGACTTCTTATAGACCTCTGCATCACCAGACCTGAATGCCCGGGCTCTGGTCTTCAGAAGAATGTGGATCTCCTGGTTCATCCAAGGCTTCTGGTTAGGAAACACTCAGAAGGTTTTTGTTGGAACACAGTCCTCTGCACATTTCCTTGTGAAGTCTGTAACGACTGTGGAGTATTCATTCAGGTCCATTACCGAGTCCTTGAACATTACCCAGTCTACTGACTCCAAGCAGTCCTGTAGTTGTTCCTCTGCCACCCCAGACCTGCACTGTACAGTCCCCAAGTCTAGAGCGATAGGCATCCTTGACGGTCGTATATCAGTGGTCAAGGGTGCAAATCCTCTGGTTCCTGCAGGCCACATGTTGGTGGTGGGTTGGGAGTGATTTTTTTCAGGTTGACCTTGTTGAAGTCCCCGGCTATGGTGGTAAACGCTTCGGGGAACGCTGTCTGGTGCTTGTTGATCACGGTGTGTAGCTCCTCCAGTGCCAGAAGGATGTTTGCCTGGGGTGGGATATAGACCACGGTCAGGATGATGGAGGTGAATTCCCTCGGAAGGTAGAAGGGGTGGAACTTCACCGCCAGATGCTTCACATGCGGAGAGCAGGAGTTAGACTGTACTGCCACGTCTGAGCACCATGAGGCAGACGTCCCCGCCTCTCCCTTTCCCAGGTGCCTGCCTTCGGTCCATACAATCGATGGAGAAACCTTCAGGCTGGACGGCTGAGTCTGGGGAGCTGGGGGTGAGCCATGTCTCTGTGAAACATGTGAGCATTCCCTCAGCTACCTTTGATAAAGCAGCCTTGACCTTAAGTCCTCCACTTTATTTTCCAGTGATTGTACACTGACCAGTAGGATGGTAGGGAGAGGGGGTCGTAGTCCCCTGCGCTTCAGTCTGACTTGTAGCCTGCCCGCCGGCCACGTTTCCGGACACCATGGAGGCCTCTCCGGTGTTTCCCGGTACAGTACTTGCTGTTCCTGCGATCCTCCGCCAGGTCGGGGATTCCCCTATGATCGGGAATTCCCTTACAGTCGGCAGCTGCCGATGGATCACAATAGCGCTCATGTGTTTAAATGCATTGTCAGTTGCATCGCTGGTTTTTGCTGTTTACTTTTATACAGGTAAGCTGAGAACTACTGTATTTAATGATTTTCAGCTGAAAGGAATATTAAAGACTATTGCAATAGTTTAAACATCGTGGTTTGTACTGTAAGCAAAAGTTTAAAAAAAATTACAAATGCTGAAAATCTGAACTAAACTGGAAAGTGCTGGAAACACTTAATTTTGTTGGCAGAGAGAGTGACAGTTATTTAAGATTTGAAAACTCCAGTAACTGAGAAAGTGAAAATGAGTATGTTTCAAATTACAGAGGGGGCAGAGGATGGATGGATCAAAGGCAATATCTCCGGTGTGGTGGGGACAGGGATGCTATGCTGATAAACTTCATAAACAAGTTAATGAGGGTAGTTTGAACACAAATGGACAAATAAAGGTCGTGAAATGCAGAGCTGTAGGAAATGCGTAGCAGAGAGGAAAAAATGATAATTAGATGACCTGCACTAGATGTGGCCAGTTTTGATACAAACAATGTGAAATCTGATGTTTTTTAATTTGATAGTGAGTCAGGGAGTCCTATCGTAATCGGAAGATGGAGTGCGGTTCTTCAAATTTGGGTTAGACCATTATCAAATTGTGAGAGAAAAGATGATTAAAATGATGGAGCAGGAAGTACATGGTCAGTGCTGTGGACTGAACGCTCAGCGAAGAGTTCGCCCAACTTGTGTTTGGTTTCTCCAACATCGAGGGGACCATGTTATTAATACTGAATGCTCGGTGGGAAGAAGGTATCGACAAACTCGCTTCATCTGCAAGGACTATTTGGGTCCCTCAGTGAAGGGAAAGCAAGAGTTGAAGGATAGGTGTTGCACTTCCTGTAGAGACTTGAGAAAGTGTCATGAGAATGGGAGTGGTTGGTGGAGATGGAAGAATTGAGACAGCAGTCCCCTTGTAATGCTGAATAAGGGGGTGAGGGTGCATGTAGTGATGGATTTTTGTTGGAATTTGGGGAGAGGAATGGTGTGATTGTGGAGGCTGCTGGGATGGAAACAGAACCAGGCAAGCTTTGTAGAAGGAGAATATGTGTAGATAGATGGAGGGGCACTGGTTGGGCTGTTTTTTTAACAAAGAGACAGAGGTGCCTCAGACTACTCTGGTGTGGGTTAGAGATATGGAGGGTTTATATGTCCATGAGAAAGATGAGCTGGTTGCGACAAGTGAATTAGAAAATGTCAAAGTGGTGGAGGTACGCCAGAGATGTCACGGACACAAATGGGAATCAACTGGATAAGCGGAGGAAATGTCTAGTTAGTGATGGATGAAATGAACTCAGTGTGAGGAGTAGGCTGAAACAGTGGATCTGCTGGAGAGTCCTGTTTGTATATCTTGGCCAGGAGGTAGAAGTAAGAGAAATTATTAAAAAAAAAACAAGGTCTGTGAATTAATGTGCTGTTCAATCTTTCACCACCCGAGGGTGCAATTGGACCATATTTTGGGGCCAGTTTCGACTGCATTCTGATTTTTGCTGTTTTTAAGCCTATGTACTATTCATAGAATCATAGAAAATAGGTGCAGGAGTAGGCCATTCGGCCCTTCGAGCCTGCACTGCCATTCAATATGATCATGGCTGATCATCCAACTCGGTATCCTGTACCTGCCTTCTCTCCATACCCCCTGATCCCTTTAGCCACAAGGGCCACATCTAACTTCCTCCTAAATATAGCCAATGAACTGGCTTCAACTACCTTCTGTGGCAGAGAATTCCACAGACTCACCACTCTCTGTGTGAAAAATGATCTTCTCATCTCGGTCCTAAAAGACATCCCCCTTATCCTTAAACTGTGACCCCTTGTTCTGGAGTTCCCCAACATCGGGAATATTGGAGACTAACTATTTAAATCTGTTGATGCATTAGATCAGTGGGTTGCAGAGACCTAAGGGATTGGAATTCACTGCGAGATAAATAAATCATCATTTTTAAACAGACGTTGTTGTGAAATATGTACACAGTAGAGAGCATGCTGACCGAATGCATCGTGGCTTGGTTCGGCAACGTGAGCTCCCTGGAGAAGAAAATACTACAAAAAGTAGTAAACACTGCCAGTCCATCATCGGCTCTGACCTCCCTTCCATCAAGGGGATCTATCGCAGTCGCTGCCTCAAAAAGCTAACAGTATCATCAAGGACCCACACCATCCTGGCCACACACTCATCTCCCTGCTACCTTCAGGTAGAAGGTACAGGAACCTGAAGACTGCAACGACCAGGTTCAGGAATAGCTACTTCCCCAAAGCCTTCAGGCTATTAAAGTTGGCTCGGACAAAACTGAACATTAATCTGTTATTTGCACTTCATCAGTTTATTTATTCATGTGTGTATATATTTATATAATGGTATATGGACACACTGATCTGTTTTGTAGTCAATGCCTACTATGTTCTGTTGTGCTGAAGCAAAGCAAGAATTCCATTGTCCCATCAGGGACACATGACAATAAACTCTCTTGAATCTTTAATCTTATAATGTTATGGATAGTTCTAATGATGCTTCAGCAAACTTGCCAAAAGATGTGCCATGTTCTATTCTTTTAGAATCAGTCTCTAGCTTTTTGAATGTTGCTCCAGCAGCATTTTGTTGTTAACATCTCATTCTTGTTTGTGGAATGCCCCATTGCCTTAGTGCCCCTTATCCTCATAACATCCTCTTAACCCATCGTCATCTTTAAAAACTCAAATGCAGTTCTGGCCGTTTGTATCTTCTCAGTTTTCTTGGTTGCACCATTTTCAGCTGCTATTCCTGCTGCATAGGGATCCTCTCCCCAATTAACACTCGTCCTTCTAAGAGTCTCATGACCGTCCACGATTTTAAGCAGTTCCTTTTGGTCATCTATAAGCACCTGTGGTGTGCTCTTACTTTGATACTGGCGTTTGATAAATTCAAGGTCTTAATTCTTGTTTTGTATTTTGGGGACTGTTCTTGCAGCAAGCAACCTCTGCCATTGTGGCAACTCCGCAGAAATCACAGTGCAAGTTGTCTTGCACCATTTAGTGGTGCACCTTTTTTTTTTTTTTCTGGCCTGCTTCTATTGAGCAAACAAAATTTCTGAATGAACTAGGTAGGTCAGGTAGCTACTGTGGACACAAATAAATACTCAACGTTTTGTATTGAGTCAGAGCATGAGAACCGAGAGTGTAGAGGAGAGAAGGAGAACCAGCGTAATTAGGCGAGAGGGAGGGTGCGGCAGGAGGTGGCAGGCAGCAGATGGATCCAGGTGAGGAGAGACTGATGGAGCCAGGTGGGAGAGAGGGGGGGATGGAGCTGGGAGACTATGGCTGGTGGTTGAAGGGTAGAGACAGATAAGGAGAAAAAGAGGTAGATGGGAGCTGGAGTGGAGGAGAGAGGTAGAAGCAGGGCTAGGTTGAAACTTTCAGTCCTGGTGGAGGATTTCAACCCACAAGGTTGACTACCCCACATATGCTGTCTATCTTGCTGAGTTCAGGAGTTTGGGGAGAATAAATGTCATTAGAAACGGGAACAGTGCCGGAGGATTGGCGTACTGCGCATGTTTCCATTGTTTAAAAAGGGTTCAAAGAATAAACCTAGCAATTATAGACCTATTAGTTTGACGTCAGTGGTGGGCAAATTAATGGAAAGGATACTTAGAGATAATATATATAAGCATCTGGATAAACAGGGTCTGATCAGGAACAGTCAACATGGATTTGTGCCTGGAAGGTCATGTTTGACAAACCTTCTTGAATTTTTTGAAGCGGTAACTAGGGAAATTGATGAGGGTAAAGCAGTGGATGTTGTCTATATGGATTTCAGTAAGGCCTTTGACAAGGTTCCCCATGGAAGGTTGGTTAAGAAGGTTCAATCTTTGGGTGTTAATGGCGGAGTAGCAAGATGGATTCAACAGTGGCTGAATGGGAGATGTCAGAGAGTAATGGTGGATGGCTGTTTGTCAGGTTGGAGCCAAGTGACGAGTGGGGTGCCTCAGGGATCTGTGTTGGGTCCACTGTTTGTCATGCACATTCAATGATCTGGATGATGGGGTGGAAAAGTTGGATAAGTAAGTAATGCAGATGATACTAAGATAGGTGGTGTTGTGGATATGAAGTAAGATTTTCAAAAGTCTACAGAGAGATTTGGGCCATTTGGAAAAGTGGGCTGAAAGATGGCAGATGAGTTTAATGCTGTTAAGTGTGAAGTGCTACATCTTGGCAGGACAAATCAAAATAGACGTACATGGTAAATGGTAGGGAATTGAGGAAATGCTGTGGAACAGAGGGATCTAGGAATAACTGTGCATAGTTCCCTGAAGGTGGAATCGCATGTAGATAGGGTGGTTAAAGAAAGCCTTTGGTGTGCTGGCCTATAAATCAGAGCATTGAATTATAGGAGTAGGGAAGTAATGGTTAAAATTGTACAAGGCATTGGTAAGACCAATTCTGGAGTATGGTGTACAATTTGGTCGCCTTTAGTTATAGGAAGGATGTCAACAAAAATAGAGAGAGTACAGAGGAGATTTACTAGAATGTTGCCAGGGTTCCAGCAACTATGTTACAGAGAAAGGTTGAACAAGTTAGGTCTTTATTCTTTGGAGCGCAGAAGGTTAAGGGGGGACTTGATTGAGGTCTTTAAAATGATGAAAGGGATAGACAGAGTTGAGTGGATACGTTTTTCCCATTGAGGGTAGGGAAGATTCAAACAAGAGGGCATGACATGAGAATTAAGGGACAGAGGTTTCGGGGTAACGTGAGGGGGAACTTCTTTACTCAGAGGGTGGTGGCTGTGTGGAATCAGCTTCCAGCAGAAGTGGTGGAGGCAGGATCGATTTTAACATTTAAGAGTAAAGTGGATAGGTATATGGACGTGAAGGCAATGGAGGGGTATGGTCTGAGTGCAGGTAGATGGGACTAGGGGAAAACAAATGGTCGGCACGGACTGGAAGGGCCGAGAGGGCCTGTTTCCGTGCTGTAATTGTTATATGGTTATATGGTTATAAAGTGGGATAAGTGCAGGATGGGTTGTGCCTGATGCTCAACACTGACATGATGGTTTGAAAGGCCTGTTTGCAAGCAGTGTGACCCTGGTCCTCCTACAATCGACCATAAAGCATGTGTCAGATGTGGAACCTAACTATAGCTCAGCTTGAGAATTTCAGTGGTATTTTGCTCATGTTCAATATGTCAACCTGCGCAGTCATACAATGTGGAAATGAGCCCTTCGGCCAAACTTGCCCACACCGACCAACATGCCCCATCTACACTGCCTGTGTTTGGCCCATATCCCTCAAAATCAATCCTATCCATGTACCTGTCTAAATGTTTCTTAAATATTGCGATAGTACCTGCCCCCACTACCTCCTCCAGCAGCTCGATCCATACGCCCACCACCTTTGTGTAAAAAGTTTACCCCTCAGGTTCCTATTAAATCTTTTCCCCCCCATCTCCATAAACCTATGTCCTCTGGTTCTCGATTCCCTTACTCTGGGCAAGTGACTGTGTGTCTACCTGATCTATTCCTCTCATAATTTGTACACTTCTAAGATCATCGCTCATCCTCCTGCACACCAAGGAATAGAGTCCTAGTTCAACCTCTCCCTGTAGCACAGGCCCTCGAGTCCTGGCAACTTCCTCGTAAATCTGCTCTGCACCCTTTCCAGCTTGAGACTGACTAAAATGTGAGCATTTTTTCCCCGTTTAAAATTTGAATTTCTGGAAGTGCATTTCATGAAGGGAGTGTCCTATTTATCATGTGTGATTGGTTACTTTATACCTGAAGCTCCGTGATCTTATAATAGCTGTGATTCAATTCTCTTTATTTTCCCCCCATCACCTTCTGTCATAACTTTAGGGAAGACTTGAGGCGATGGTTTATTCAGCAAGAACTGGACTTATTCCGTTTCCGATTTGGTGAGCTACATGACAAACAGCAAGAGTTCCTCAAAAAAAATGGATTGGAGTATCACGCTGTGAGTAGCTGCTCAGTTTCACTTGGATGTATGCTGTCTCTTCAAATTAAGTTTTAATTTGTTTTTTTCTGTCCCCTGTGACGAAGCTGCAGTGGCAAAGCTGTGGTTTATTTAAGCCATGTAGAAACAAGGAGCTGCCGATGCTGGTTTACGGAACAAGAGACAAAGTGCTGGAGTAACTCAATGGGTCAGGTACATCATGGATAGGTGACTCTTTGGGTCGGGTCGGAAGGGTGATGTGTGTTAGGATCCAATCCGAAATGTCACCTATTCATGTTCTTCAGACATGGCCGTCTGACTCGCTGTGTTACTCCAGCACTTTGTGTCATGTTTATTTAAGTAAGGAATGTACCACATTCAAGTGTACCTTTCTACTTCTGATGCTTCATTTGTTTTTCATTGAATGATTGACCCAGTGCACTGTTCAGTTGGCTTTTGCAACAGCATCAGTGCTTCTGGAGCCATTTATTTCCATTCAGGTTAATCAAATGACGTGAACGTATTCTGATTTTACAATATTGTGAATGTGGGAAGTTTTGTTTTTGTTCCTTCTCACTTTATCTGTCCACTCTTGTGAGGTAGAGGTGTGGGGTGGGAGATTGCAACCTTCACGTGGTCCGCCCTGTTTCAACCAATGCAATCAACCTGACGTGCACAATCAAACAAGATCAAATAGAACAAGTTTACCTCAACTTTTGGCTGTGCGCGCCATACGCAAGAAGAAGAAGGTAGAGGTGTGAGGCACTAAAACAGGACTGGTATATTAGAGAGAAGGGGATGTCACTATGCTCATTGAAGACGTCATTGGCCCACAAGGGAAGTTTAGAATTTTAATTTTTAATCATTTCCTGCAGCAGAAATTATTTTCTGCAACTGCTTTTCTCAAAATAAATAATCTGACAGTTTTATTTTGGAGCAAGGCTCATGAATTGGTAAAAATAGACCCGAGTAAGTAAAGCTGTAAAAATAAAAATTTAGTGGACATATTAATGTTCTTTCTTGAAGGAATAGTTGTAAGGCAATGATGTTCCTTGGATAGATCACACCACTGTGCACCAAATGGAAATTGAAAAATGGGCGAAGGTACAGAATTAAGGTTGGATTAATAAAATACTGCCAGGAACAATACAACTAGCTGGAGGACTTCAGAAAAGAGAAGCTTTGTGCTTTGTGAGTTCATGAAGTGCCGTCGTGTGATGGAGGCGTGGCTGTAAAAGTGTGTTCCAGAGGAACTGCTTTACACATGCAGCAGAATAATGTTGAGATTGCAACAACCTGATCAGCAGGTAACCATATGGTTATGGAGAAGCTATACCAGGGGCAGAAGAGGCATATATGCTGACAATACCAGATGAATAGAGTAGAGCAGTAACAATATGGGCCAAATGTTCCTATACCTTCTCCAATTGGTACGCTGCAGATGGTGTACATGAAGGGTAGGCTCGGCTCTTTCCCACGTGGAAATTTGGGACACTAAGCCTGAGTACTCGGATTTTATCATTGTGTAAGGGGGATATTTATTAAAGCTCAAGAACATCACATTGTTTGGAGAAGTTGTTTACTTCAAAGAGCCAAATTGTGGAGTTTGTTTCGGGAAAATAAACAGAAGGGTCCCAATCTGAAATGGCTCCTTTGCATGTTCTTCAGAGATGCTGTCTGACCCGCTGAGTTACTGCAGCCTATTCTGTTTTTTTTGTAAACCAGCATCTCCAGTTCCTTGCTTCTCCAACTATCAGTCGCCAGGCTTTGTCCCACCCTTGCCTCTTTTCCAGCTTTCTCTCTTCCACTACAATAAGCCCTGTGGTAGGGTCCCAACCCGAAACATCACCTATCCATGTCCTCCAGAGATGCTGCTTTACCCGCTGAGCTACTCCAGCATTTTGTGTCTTTCTTTGTAAAGCCAGCATCTACAGTTTCTTGTTTCTATGTTCTGAGTTTGCTTAGTAGGGTTTTAAAGTGTAAGATAATAACAAAATCAAATGTTGAAATGCCAGCAATTACTTTCAATTACTGAGCATTTTCTGAGGCAAGGGCAATTAAAATAAATATGGATTCAATTGAGAAAATATTGTAATTCAGATTGAGTTTTTGTTTGAATTTCTGATTTGTTCAACCTGCTGAATCTCTATCAGGATTTTATTTCCTATTAGTCTCTGAGGCAAATGCGGTAGTTATAGAAACGTGCTGATGTATCTACGACTCTGTGTGGCCCGGTTGTTCCCAGAGTGATGTTGGCTGTACATTGAGAAAATGTTGATTGAGGAATGCAAGCTTTCCTGATAAGTGTGCTGTGTAATCACAGATTGAACTTGCAAACCTGTACTGTTTGACTCGGAGATGGTCTGTTCAGTCAAATCAGTCCATGCCCTCCCACTTGTCCTCTTCCCATTTGTCCTCTGAATCCATCAATGTACCCCTTTATTCCATTTCCCCTCATTTGTTTGTCTGACTCTCCTGAAATGTGAAGAACTTATTAACTGCAACCATTCTCTCATTCCTGGGAAGCAGAGGTTTTTATGCTTTATATTTTCTTGCAATGTATAAAATAACCATTCAACATATTGTTCTGGTTCTGAAGTACAGTGCATTCAGAAAGTATTCAGACCCCTTCAATTTTTCTAAATTTTGTTATGTTACAGCCTTATTTTAAAATGGATTATTATTTTTTTTTAATCAATCTACGCACAATACCCCAGAATGAAAAAGCATAAACAGGTGTTTAGAAATTCATTAAACAAAGTAATTAAAAAGAAATAACTGAAATATCACATTTACATAAGTATTCAGACCCTTTGCTATGACACTCAAAATTGAGCTTGGGTTCATCCTGTTTCCATTGATTATCCTTGAGATGCTTCTACAAATTGATTTGAGTAAATTAAATTGATTGGACATGATTTGGAAAGGCACACACCTGTCTATATACGGTCCCACAGTTGACAGTGCATGTCAGAGCAAAAAACAAGCCATGAAGACGACGGAATTGTCCGTAGACCGAGACGGGATTTTGTCGAGACACAGATCTGGGGAAAGATATAAAACAATTTCTGCAGCATTGCAGGTCCCAAAGAACACAGTCATTCTTATATGGAAGAATTTGGAACCACCATGACTCTTCATAGAGCTGGTCGTCTGGCCAAACTGAGCAATCGGGGGAGAAGGACCTTGGTCAGGTAGGTGACCAAGAACCAGATGGTCACTCTGACAGAGCTCCAGAGTTCCTCTGTGGAGATGGGAGAACCTTCCAGAAGGACAACTATATCTGCAGCACTCCACCAATCAGGCCTTTATGGTAGAGTGTCCAGACAGAAGCCACTCCTCAGTAAATGGCACATGACAGCCCGCTTGGGGTTTGCCAAAAGGCATCTAAAGGACTCTCAGACCCTGAGAAACAAGATTCTCTGGTCTGATAAAACCAAGATTGAACCCTTTGGCATGAATGCCAAGCGTCACGTCTGGAGGAAACCAGGCACCATTCATCACGGTGAAGCGTGGTGGCAGCATCCTGCTGTGGGGATGTTTTTCGGCGCAGGAACAGGGAGACTAGTCATGATCGAGGGAAAGATGAACGGAACAAAGTTTAGAGAGATCCTTGATGAAAACCTGCTCCAGAGCATTCCAAACCTCAGACTGGGGCGGAGGATCACCTTCCAACAGGACAACGACCCTAAGCACACAGCCAAGACAACGCAGGAGTGGCTTTGTGACAAGTCTGTGAATTTCCTTGAGTGGCCCAGCAGAGCCCGGACTTAAACCCGATCGAACATCTCTGGAGGGGCCTGAAAATAGCTGTGCATCGACGCTCCCGATCCAACTTGACAGAGCTTGAGAGGATCTGCAGAGAAGAATGGGAGAAATTACCCAAATACAGGTGTCCCGAGCTTATAGTGTCATACTCAAGAAGACTTGAGTAGATTGAGGCTGTAATCACTGCCAAAGGTGCCTCAACAAAGTACTGAGTAAAGGGTCTGAATACTTATGTAAATGTGATACTGGATCTCGTACTTTTTCTTTGTAAATGGTGCCAAAATATGACAACTTTGCATTTGTGGATAGTGGAAATTAATTACACTGTGCTGTGCATGTGTGACAATAAAGTATGATTGCTTCTCCATGTATTTGACTATATTGGTGGTAATTTTCAGTTGTCAATTAACTGGCCATTTAGAAACATTCTCTGTATCCACTCTATCAAAATTCTTCAGTATTTCCAAGACCTCCATTACGCTTCTCTCAACCTTTTCGAGAACATGACACACAGTTCCATATTCAGGGAGTGCGGTCAACCTGAATGAGCATTTCACTGCCATGACAGACTTCATTGCTGGGTGCATAGAGGAACATGCAATTAAGGCAATCCGAGTGTTCCCCAACCGAAACCACAGATGAACTTTGAGGCCCATTCCCAGGTGAAGGCCCAGACTGCAGGGCACAAGTGGAACGACCCCGAGCAGTACAATAAATCTTTCTACAATCTTCGCAAAGCCATCGGGAATACCAAGAGGCAAAAACTTGAGTCCCAGCATAACCACTTCAATATCTGTTGACTGTGGCAAGGCTTGAATGCTATAACAGGCGACAAATCAAAGTTGTGCAATAGTGTGTCCCTCCCTGATGAACTTAATACATTCAGTGCTCGCTTTGAGCAGAGGCCAACAGAGTGGTGACATCCATCCCGACTGACTAGTCCTTGTTTGCACGGAAAGCAACTGGTCTAGTTGGAACCCCTGACTGCATGGACATAGAAACATAGAAAATAGGTGCAGGAGCAGGCCATTCGGCCCTTCGAGCCTGCACCGCCATTGAATATGATCATGGCTGATCATCCAACTCGGTATCCTGTACCTGCCATCTCTCCATACCCCCTGATCCCTTTAGCCACAAGGGCCACATCTAACTCCCTCTTAAATATAGCCAATGAACTGGCCTCAACTACCTTCAGTGGCAGAGAATTCCAGAGACTCACCACTCTGTGTGAAAAATGTTTTCCTCATCTTGGTCCTAAAGGAATTCCCCCTTATCCTTAGACTGTGACCCCTTGTTGTGGACCTCCCCAACATTGGGAACAATCTTCCTGCATCTAGCCTATCCAACCCCTTAAGAATTTTGTAAGTTTCTATAAGATCCCCCTTCAGTCTTCTAAATTCTAGCGAGTACAAGCCAAGTCTATTCAGTCTTTCCTCATATGAAAGTCCTGACATCCCAGGAATCAGTCTGGTGAACCTTCTCTGTACCCCCTCTATGGCAAGAATGTCTTTTCTCAGATTTGGAGACCAAAACTGTACGCAATACTCCAGATGTGGTCTCACCAAAACCCTGTACAACTGCAGTAGAACCTCCCTGCTCCTATACTCAAATTATTTCGCTTATGACTGCTAACATACCATTTGCTTTCTTCACTGCCTGCTGCACCTGCGTGCCTACTTTCAATGATTGGTGTACCATGACACCCAGGTCTCGTTGCATCTCCCCTTTTCCTAATTTGCCACCATTCAGATAATAGTCTACCCTCCTGTTTTTGCCACCAAAGTAGATAACCTCACATTTATCCACATTATACTGCGTCTGCCATGCATTTGCCCACTCACCCAACCTATCCAAGTCACCTAGCATCTCCCTCACACCTAAACACTACCCCCCAGCTTAGTGTCATCCGCAAACTTGGAGATGTTGCATTCAATTCCCTCGTTCAAATCATTAATATATATTGCAAATAGCTGGGGTTCCAGCACTGAGTCTTGCGGTACCCCACTAGTCACTGCCTGCCATTCTGAAAAGGACCTGTTTACTCCTACCCTTTGCTTCCTGTCTGCCAGCCAGTTCTCTATCCACATCAATACTGAACCCCCAATACCGTGTGCTTTAAGTTTGTATACTAATCTCTTATGTGGGACCTTGTCGAAAGCTTTCTGAAAGTCTAGATATAACACATCTACTGGTTCTCCCTTATCCTCTCTGCTAGTTACATCCTCGAAAAATTCTATAAGATTCGTCAGACATGATTTACCTTTCATAAATCCATGCTGACTTTGTCTAATGATTTCACCACTTTCCAAATGTACTGCTATCCCATCTTTAATAACTGACTCTAGCAGTTCCCCCACTACCGATGTTAGACTAACTGGTCTGTAATTCCCCGTTTTCTCTCTCCCTTTTTTTTTTAAAAAGTGGGGTTACATTAGCTACCCTCCAATCCTCAGGAACTACTCCAGAATCTAAGGAGTTTTGAAAAATTATCACTAATGCATCCACTATTTCTGTGGCTACTTCCTTGAGTACTCTGGGATGCAGACTATCTGGCCAAGGGGATTTAGCGGCCTTTAATCCATTCAATTTACCCAACACCACTACCCGGCTAACCTGGATTTCACTCAGTTCCTCCACCTTATTTGACCCCTGTTCCCCTGCTATTTCCGGCAGATTATTTATGTCTTCCTTAGTGAAGACAGACCAAAGTAGTTATTCAATTGGTCCGCCATATCCTTGTTCCCCATGATCAATTCACCTGTTTCTGACTGCAAGGGATCTACATTTGTTTTAACTAATCTCTTTCTTTTCACATATCTATAAAAACGTTTGCAGTCAGTTTTTATGTTCCTTGCCAGTTTTCTTTCATAATCTAATTTCCCTTTCCTAATTAAGCCCTTTGTCCTCCTCTGCTGGACTCTGAATTTCTCCCAGTCCTCTGGTAGGCTGCTTTTTCTGGCTAATTTGTATGCTTCATCTTTAGTTTTTATACTATCCCTGATTTCCCTTGTTATCCATGGATGCACTATCTTCCCTGATTTATTCTTTTGACAAACTGGGATGAACAATTGTTGTAGTTCATCCATGCAGTCTTTAAATGCCTCCCATTGCATATCCACCGTCAACCCTTTAAGAATCACTTGCCAGTCTATCTTGGCCAATTCACGTCTCATACCTTCAAAGTTACCTTTGTTTAAGATCAGAACCCTTGTTTCTGACTTAATTACGTCACTATCCATCCCAATGAAGAACTCAACCATATTATGGTCTCGCTTGCCCAACGTGCCACGCACAACAAGACTGCTAACTAACCCTTCCTCATTACTCAATACCCAGTCTAGAATAGCCTGATCTCTCGTTGGTTCCTCTATATGTTGGTTTAGAAAACTATCCCGCATACATTCCAAGAAATCCTCTTCCTCATCACCCCTGCCCATTTGATTCACCCAATCTATATGTAGATTGAAGTCATCCATTATAACTGTTTTACCCTTGTTGCACGCATTTCTAATTTCCTGTTTGGTGCCATCCCCAACTCCACTACTACTGTTAGGTGGCCTGTACACAACTCCCACTAGCGTTTTCTGTCCCTTAGAGTTTCGCAGCTCTACCCATATCGATTCCACATCCTCCAAGCTAATGTCCTTCCTTTCTATTGCATTAATCTCCTCTCTCACCAGCAACGCTACCCCACCTCCCTTTCCTTTTTGTCCATCCCTCCTGAATATTGAATATCCCTGGATGTTCAGTGTAGATGGTTTATATGCAAGCAAGAGGACCACCGGGACTCGGGCAAATAAATCTGTCAACCTGGCTGGGTTTAGGAGCCCACAGCCTCGGATGGGAAACAATGTTTTTCTGCCGCGTGCCCACCCTGGTCCTGGTGATGTGCCCCGAAAAAGGTGCCCGAACTGTAACTACATGCACCATAGACTGTCGACGTGTCCCGCCTTTGGTAAAACCTGTAACTTTTGTAAAAAGCTGAACCATTTCTCAGCCTCCTGTCGCTTACTCCGTTCCCGTGGGAGCCAGGCACAAGCTTCCAGACCCAGTCTAAACATGCTGAGGCAATCTGATATCTGTTTCGACTCACAGCCCAACTTAGCTGAATCCTATGGTGCGGATCCAATTAATTCTGCCGAGGACTCGCATGTGTTTACCCTCCTACAGACACCCGCCCACCGCAATGATCCCTCCGTATCTGGATGACTGTCAATGATGTAACCTTCCCTTGCTAAATTAGATTACAGGTGCGAAAGTCAATGTTTTTGTCCATGAATCTTTTCAACAAGATAAGGAATAATGAGCCTCTGGTTGCTGACGATGCTACCCTGCACGCCTATGGTGGAGAGATTCTAAGGCCTACGGGGAGGGCCACTTTAACTTGCGTGCTGCAAAAGGCCACAAAAAACCTGGTTTTTCTATGTTTTGAACTCTGACTGTGTAACCCTGTTGGGCAACCGTGCGTGCCAGGATCTTGGCCTGGTCTCCTTTGACCGCACGGTCCACAAAGTGCAACTGTCGTTTGACCCGGTTGCAGAATACCAGGACCTGTTCGACGATGACCTGGGAAAGTTACCACTGACATACCATATTTCCATTGACCCAAATATACAACCCGTGGTCCGCGCACCTCACAGGGTGTCTCACGCCATGAAGGACAAGGTCGAGGCGATGCTCAACAAGATGGTCGAAAAGGGGGTGCTAGAAGCAGTTAGCGAGCCCACCGATTGGTCTCCACCATGGTTGCCACGATTAAGAAAGACAAGAACGAACTACGCGTGTGCATCAACCCGAAGGACTTAAACCTTGCCATCAGGCGACCACATTACCCCATGCGGTCTGTTGAGGATGTGGCGGCAAAGGTCGGGCAAGCCACCATCTTTTCGGTCCCTAGACGCTAAGAACTCGTTTTGGCAGATCCCGTTGGACAAAGCGTCTTCTGACCTGACGACCTTCGCCACACCGTTCGGCAGATTCAAGCTCCTGCGAATGCCATTCGGCATCAATTCTGCTAGCGAGGTGTTCCAGCGGACGATGGAGCAGATATTCTCGGACCTGCCATGTGCCATCATCGTGGGATGATATCTTGCTTTATGGGAAGGACATTGCCGAGCACGACCTGAACCTCCGCCGCGTCCTGGATCGCGCGCGAAATGCGCACCTGAAGCTGAATCCCAAGAAGTGCCGGTTTCGTGTCTCAGAGGTCACGTATGTTGGACATGTTTTCACCTCTAACGGACTAAAGCCCGACCCCTTGGAAGGCAGCTGCTATCTCCGAAATGGCAGCCCCCACTGACGTGCCAGGTCTGCAAACGATTCTTGGGCATGGTGAACTACCTTGGAAAGTTTGTACCAAACCTCAGTGAGCTGAGTGCTCCCCTGCGGCAGCTGACAAAAAAGGATATCGCCTGGGCCTGGCTCCCACATCACCAGCAGGCCTTTGACTGCCTCAAGTCGAAACTGATTAGCACTCCGACGTTGCGGTTTCTTCGACGTGGGGTCGCCCCATCACCGTCACCTGTGACGCTTTCCAAGTTCGGCCTGGGTGCGGCCCTGCCTTCAGTCTGTCGATGGATCGCTACATCCTGTCTCCTATGCCTCCCGTACCATGACGGACACCGAGCAGCGGTAACGCTCAGATCGAGAAAGAGCTGCTCGCGGTGGTGTTCGCCTGTTCAAAGTTCAGAGACTTCCTGTTCGGCAGCAGATTTTAACGTCGAAACCGACCACCAGCCACTGGTGACAATCCTGAACAAGCCGATTCACGCTGCCCCTGCCAGGCTGCAGCGAATGATGCTGCAGCTCCAGCGTTTCGACTTTGATATAATCTACAAGAAGGGCACCGAGATGCACATTGCGGACACCCTGTCGCGCGCCCCGCGTACCTCCTGCGCTCGCCACCCCTACGAAACAGAGGACTTGCTCGTACTGGGCGTTAACTTTATTCCCACCAAGCAGCTACAGGTTTTTGGCCGAGCACACCGCTGCCGATCCCGGTTTTGCAGCAGCTTGCCTCTCTGTGATTAAAGCAGGGTGGCCAACAAAGCGCTCCGCCGCGCCGTCTGAAACACAGCATTTCTTCCTGGTCCGCGACGAACTGGTGCTCCAGGATGGCGTTATCGTCAAGGGACATAAAGTTGTGGTCCCCGTCCTCCCTGTTTGACTTTTACTTTTGTGCAGCCCACAGCGGACACCCTGGGGTCGATGCAACACTCGCCCACGCTCAGTGCCATTCTATTGGCCTGGAATGGCCAAATATATCCGAGACCGAGTTATCACCTTTTCTGCCTGCTCCACGTGCAACAGTCTTGCGCCACACCAGCAGCGACAGCCCCTGCTGCAACAGCGTCCGCCCCTGCCTTGGCCTGGTCCTCGCTGGCTGCCGACATATTCGAGTGGCGTGGTAACCACTACCTTGTCCTGGTCGACTCGTACTCCAACTGGTTCGAAGTGGATTTTGCTGACATCCTCACGTCGGAGATGGTGATCCGCAAGCTGCGGAAACACTTCTCCACTTTTTGGGACCCCGGTCAGGCTGCAGACTGACAACGGCAGGCAGTTCACAAGCCGAGACTTCAAAAGCTTTGCCGACAAGTGGAACTTCGTGCATTTCACCAGCAGCCCAGAGTACCCACAGAGCAACGGCCTTGCAGAACGGGCCGTCCGCAGCGCCAAGCTTCTGATGGAACAGGCGCGACTATCCAACTCTGATTTGTATTTGGATCTCCTGAACCTCAGGAATGTTTCCAGGGATCCGGCCATGGGGTCACCTGCTCAGCGTCTGATGTCCAGGACTACCAGATCCACCATCCCGATTGCCCAGCGCCAGCTGAAACCTCGGGTGCTGGAGCCCGCCTCCGTGCAGAGGCGAATTCAAGAGAAACATGACAGCCAGCGGCGTTCCCACGATCGGTCGTGCAGACCACTCGATCCTCTGTTGCCCGGACAGATTGGTCGGTTGCAGACCGCCAGTGGTCACTAACCGTCTGGCCACCGTGGTTGGGGTGGCCGACTCACCTCGTTCGTATCTGGTCGACTGTGAGGGTACCATCTACCGAAGAAGCCGACAACACCTGCTTGCGGTTAATGAGCCACAGCCGCAGCCCCCAGGGCCCTATGCCCCTCCACTCTCCTATCAGCAGCCGGCTGCCGCCCCGGCTGGTGTTCCCTGCATGCCTCGGTCCCCGTCGCGGGGCGCCTGGTTCCCCTCTGCACGGGTCCCCTGTTGCCGGTCGCGGTTCTCCCTCTCCTGTTTCTCCCACCCCAATGCCCTTCCCTGGTTCCCCAGCTGCCTCGCGTCCTCCTGTTTCTGCTGCTCCTTCGGGGGGGAGGGGGAGACATCCGTACGCGCTCGGGCAGGATCAGTAAGCCGCCTGTTTGCTACGGCGATTTTGTTTAATTTCTGCTGTTTAATTCTGTTGTCGTGACAACAATCTGTTTTTTGATTTCTAGGGGGAAGGATGTAGATGGTTTATATGCAACCAATAATATAGTTTACCTCACTCCCATTAACCCCGCCCAGTTAACATCAATCATAACGCCTTCCCCTTCCTGGGCGCGGCAGTAGAAGAATGTAGCCTGTGCTTGAAGATGTATGTAATACCCTGTGCTATCATTAAAAGATGTTGCACACTTAAGAGCTTGTAAAGTTTTCATTTACATTCAGCTACCAGCCTTGGTCCCCTGGAGCCACTTCTCCGTGATCCCAACTATAGCATAGTCATTAATAGCTATCTGCACATTCAACTCGTCCACCTTATTACGAATGCTCCTTCTATTGAGACACAAAGCCTTCAGGCTTATTATTGCAACACTCTTACTCCTTATACAATTATGTTGACAAGTGGCCCCTTTTGATTTTTGCCCTGGAAACCCACCACCTCTTATTCTCTGTTTATTATTTTTTTTATTCTTTCCCCCCTACATGTTGGGTCTGAGTGCTTCCCTTCTCTGCCTCCTGCCTCAGACCCTGTCTACTGGCTTTCTCTATTTGAGTCCCTCCCACGAAACTGTTCTAGTTTAAAGTCCCCCCCCCCCGGTAGCCTTTGCAAATTTCCCTGCCAGGATACTGGTCCCCCCTCGGGTTCAAGTGCAACCCGTCCTTTTTATACAGGTCACTCCTTCCCCAAAAGAGGTTCCATTGATCCAGAAACTTGAATCCCTGCCCTCTGCACCAGTCCTTCAGCCAGGCATTTATCCTCCACCTTGCTCCATTCCCACTCTCACTGTCACGTGGCACAGGAATTAATCCTGAGATTGTTATGTTTGCGGTTCTTTTCCTTAACTCTCTTCCTAACTCCCTAAATTCTCCTTTCAAGATATCTTCTCTTTTTTTACCTATGTCACTGGTACCAATATGTACCACGACCTCAGGCTCCTCTCCCTCCCTTTTCAGGATATCTTGGACAAGTTCAGACACATCCCGGACCCTGGCACCAGGGAGGCAAACTACCATCCGGGTCTCCGGACTTCATCCACAGAATCGCCAATCTGACCCCCTAATTATAGAGTCCCCTATTACTAATGCCCTCCTCTTCTTTTCTTTACCCTTCTGAGCAACAGGGCTGGTGTCTGTACCTCAGGCCATGTCGCTGTTGCTACTCCCAGGTAGGCTGTCCCCCCCCCAACAGCACTCAAACAGGAGTACTTATTTCCAGGGTGTACAGCCACTGGTGTACTCTCTAGCGCCCGCCTCTGCCTCTTGCCTCTCCTAACCGTGACCCACTTGTCTGTCTCCTGTGGTTTTGGAGAGACTACCTCCCTGTAACTCCTCTCTATGACCTCCTCACTCTCCCTGACCAGACGGAGGTCATCGAGCTGCTGCTCCAGGTTCCTTACACATTGCTTTAGAAGCCCCATCTCGACACACCTGGCGCAGATGTGGACTTCTGGAGGGCTAGCCGACTCCATGACCTCCCACATCTGACATCCAGAACAGTAAGCTGCCCTGGCACTCATACTTCCCTTACCCTAGATACAACACAAAATACAATATACAATACAAAAATACAATACAAAATACAAAGTACAGTACACTACAAACTGCTGGAATCTGACTGCCAATCAGCTGCGTACTCAAGTCCACCAATCAGCGGCTTCCTCAAGCCCAGTTAATTGAATAGAACGTTACGGATTTCAGTGCTCCTCCCTCTCCAACGGCTCCTGGGCCTCTGTAAAAACAAAGCCCCGCGCTGGGTTTTTACACTCACCGCTCGGACGTCGCTCCTCCCTCTCCAACGGCTCCTGGGCCTCTGTAAAAACAAAGCCCCGCGCTGGGTTTTTACACTCACCGCTCGGACGTCGCTCCTCCCTCTCCAACGGCTCCTGGGCCTCTGTAAAAACAAAGCCCCGCGCTGGGTTTTTACACTCACCGCTCGGATGTCGCCAACTAGACCAAATGGACCAACTAGAGGGAGTGTTCATGGACATCTTTAATATCCCTACTCCGTTCTGAGGTACCCATCTGCTTCAAGATGACCACTTCAAGATATCATCCTGCTGTCAAAGCAAAGCAAGATCTCATACATTAATAACACTGTCCATGGTCCCTGACATCCACCATCATGAATCATTTTCAATAAATTGCAGAGAATTATGGATGTGGCCCAAACCATCGCACAAACAAGCCTCCCATCGATTCACTCCATACATCATGCTGCTTTGGCAAGGCCACCAACATAATGAAGGGCCAGACTCGCCCCAGTCACTTCCTCTCCTCCCCTCTCCCATCAGGCAGGAGCTACAGAAGTTTGAAAATGCATACCTCCAGATTCAAGAAGCGTTTCTTCCCAGCTGTCATCAGGCAACTGAACGGTCCTCTCACCAACAAGACTGCGATCCTGACCTTCCATCTTCTCAATGGTGATCTTTTAATTTTCCAAATTGGATTTTATCGGACTTCAATGTTATATCTTTAGAGTGAATGTTGTACCCTTTATCCTTTGTGTATGCATTGTTGATGGCTTGATTGCAATCATGTATAGTCTTTTTTTGACTGGATAACACACACATAAGCATTTCATTGTATCTTGGGACACGTGACAATAAAACTAAACTAAACATTGTTTTTTCCTGATTTGTGGGAATCATTCGCTGATTGTGGAGCCTTTTATGAAACCCTGTGAATATGTCAAGGTGTTAAATAAGATGTTTTCTCTTTTGCTGCCTTGTTAATATTTCTAATCCCTTTTTCTCAGGATTAAATAAAGGTGATATCTCACCCACAGGAATTGTGCTTGTGGACTCTGAATGGGCCAAGCTGCTAAGAACTGTGGGCTTGTAATCACTGGAAACTTGCATTTCTGGGAGTCTCATTTTTTATATTAATCTCATATTTCCCATGATCTATCAGCTCCCCTGTAATCACATCAGACCAATTCCTCCACATATTTCCTGGTAATCCAACCCCTCCCAGATTTTCCTCCCATCCACTTGCTGAGGACATCATTTACAATAATCAATTAACCTGTCAACCTGCCCATCTTTGGGCTGCGAGAAGAAACCGGGGCAGCCAACGGAAATCTATTCAGGGAAACATGCAAACTCCTTATATTTCACATCTGAGATCGGCATCTTGAAGCCAGATCGCTGTCATTTGTGAGGCAGCAACACTGCTGAGCTAGGGTTATTTTATTCGCAATTAGGCTTTTATGAAGTGGAGAATGTCCATAAAAACATTTTTGCTGTTGAAACCTGGCAGCCATTTTATAAAGTAATGTGATAGTGAAGAGATCATTTGTTTGGCATTTTTTGGGGGTGGGGAGGGAGACTTCTCAGCTGTGAAGATTCATTCTGTTAGATCTTCAGGATTCACCTGAGATGAATTCAATTGAGTGCATTTTATATACATACAAGGAATTTGCCTTGGTGCTTTGCTCGCAAGTAACAACGCGATATACAGTAGATCATTAAAAATATAACTTAAATATGTGAAGAATTAAATAAAATACAACAAAAGAAGGCTACAGACTTTTGACTGTTGAGTAGAGCTACTGCTCGTGGGGAAAAGGCTGTTTTTGTGTCTGGATATGGTGGCTTTGACAGTCTGGAGTCGCCTTCCAGAGGAAGTGCTTCAAATAGTTTGTGGCCAGGGTGAGGGGTCAGAAATTATATTACCTGCTCGCTTCCTGGCCCTTGCAGTGTACAGTTTGTTGATTGGGGGGTGGGGGGGGGTGGAGGTTGCAGCCAACAACTTCTCGGCTGATGCGCAGCAGCTTCCGGAAATCATGCTTGGTGGCTGAACCAAACCAGACCATGATGGAGAAGGTGAGGACAGACTATGATGGCTGTATAAAACTGGACCCTCATTGCCTGTGGCAGATTGTGTTTTCTCAGCTGCCGCAGGAAGTATTGGGCCTTTTTGTGGACTAATATTTAAAATGTGACATTAAACCAAGAATCTGCCTTGGTTTACTGGTACATTTTGAGTATTAGTCCACGCAGGACCTTCTGACTCGAGAAAGAGTCGACTATTGAACCACAACTGACACCTTTGCCAATGAAATATTGTTGAATCTTTAACGTTGACTCGGAGAAGACTTATTTCTAATACATTTTAGCTGTTACCACCCTGTTCTTTACCCTTGGAAAGCAAGGTGCAGCCCAGAGGTTTTTTTTTCCATTTTGGAAATAATATCAGGACAATTATCAAATAAAATCTGGGTCTCTCAGCGCATGAGAACATATCTGCATAGCACGTAGAACAGTACTGCACAGGAACATGTCCTTCATCCCATGTCTGTGCTGAACTTGATGCTAAGATAAACTATTCTTATCTGCCTGAACATAGAAAAATAGGTGCAGGAGCAGGCCATTCGTCCCAGCACTGCCTTCAATATGATCATGGCTGATCATCTGAAATCAGTACCCCGTTCCTGCTTTTCCCCCCCATATCCCTTGATTCCTTTAGCCGTAAGAGCTAAATCCATGTCCCTGCATTGTCTGCATCTCCAAATGCTTATTTAAAAGCGAATTGTCAACTGTGCACGCTGGAATATTTGAGCAACTTTCAACTGTATTAGCGCTGGGTTCTATGCAGATATGTTCTTGTGCTGAGAGACCTGGATATTATTTGATGATTGTCCTAATATTACTTCCCCATCTACAATGACAGACTAGGCATTGGTACTTTAGCTCAATTATGACACCACTATTGATCCATCCAACACCACTGCAATTTGCTATGATGGTTCAGAGGTGTGTGAACAATTCTGCTTGTGGAGGAAGTGAAGGAATTGGAATGCTAATTATAGAATTAGATACTTTAGATGAAATATTCTCTATATTGCCATTGCATTTCCTAAATGGAAATAGTGGTCTTGCTTGAAATGGGGAAAGAATAGGGTGGTATACATACCAGATATTGATAGAAGTAACTGGTACAGACTTGATTGCAACGAGTGCAAGTTTATCCATACAAAGTTGCTATGGAACAAAATTATCAAGGACAATGCTTTTCCCAATAAAGAAATACTTTTGCTTTTTAAGAGTGCATGAATGTCTTTAAAACACCTTATTTGAAATTGGCTGAAATTTGTATTTAAGATCAAATAATTCTCTGAACTGTGATCAATGCTTTGAATGTTTCTCTATTTATACAGTGCATGGTCAATTCACTTTCTGCTTGGCTCCAAGGTGTATAAATTGGCTGTTTGAACGATTAAATTCAAGCCTACACTTTCTCTCTCCGTTGTGACTTGGTTTAGTTTAGTTTAAACCGAAGATAGACACAAAGTTTAATTTACAGATACAGTCATTCAACCCAGCTGTGGTGGGATTCAAGTTCATTCTATCCTTTTGCCTCCTCATCTCATTCCATCAATGCATTCTCACTTTCTCTGTCACTTCTTTCAATGGTATTGCTTCAAATTCATTTTTTATTGCAAATCCTTCCAGTGAGGGCAAATTGCAGATCCTCGCTGTCCTCTGGGTCAAGATTTATTTCAGCAATCCCAATTAGATTTAGTAGTTAATTCAAATACCACTAAAGTCTCAGTGCAGTTGGGTTAAATTGTAACTGTAAATTCAAACACAGATTAAGAGAAAAGTTGGTCTTGAGGAGGTGCACATGAACCTCTGTCTTACCTGGAAGGACTGCTGGGATCCCTGGATGTATGTTGGGAGGAGGTGTTGGGTCAGGTGTTACATCTCTTTTGGTTGCAGAGTGTCTGGGGAGGGGGTGTTTGAGGTGGGATGGAACGAGTGGATTTAGTTGCGGAGGGAGCAGTCTCAGTGGAAGCTGGAAAGATGTGTCTGGTGGAGGGGTCACATTCAAGGTGGCAGTAAAATCGGGGAATGATATGTTGGATGCAGAGGCTGGTGTGAAAGCTGAGGGCATTGGGAATGTTATCCTTGTTCCATTAGTGGGGAGGGGGAGCAAAAGCACAACAATGGGACACAATATGCGGGTGAGGGGTCCATCTATGGCAGCAGGTGGGAAACCAAGTGTTAAAGTAAGAGGGCATCTCACATCGTTGAGTGAAAAGCCTCATCTTGGAAGCAGATAAGGCAGTGACAGAAATTAAGAGTAGGATAAGAAGCAGGGTGGAACGATGTGCAATTCATATAATGTAGGAGTCTAGTTTACTTTAGATTAGTTTAGAGATATAGCGTGGAAACAGACCCTTTGGCCCACTGAATCTATGCCGACCAACGATCACCTGTTCATTAGTTCTATCCTACACATTAGGGACAATTTATAGTTAACCTACAAATCTGCACGTCTTTGAATGTGAAAGGAAACTGGAGCACCAGAAGAACACTCAAGTGGTCACAGGAGAACGTATAAACTCCGTACAGACAGCACCCATAGTCAGAATTGAACCCGGGTCTCCGGCACTGTAAGGCAGCAACTCCATCATGCCACTGTGCCACCCTTAGAGTCATCCCTGAAAATGGCAGGTTTGTCGCAGACGTCAGTTGATAATCTTATCACCTGCGAAGGAAACAAAGATCGTCCAAGTTAAATTGAGGCCAGGGTGAAAATTAGTAGTAAGGTTAATGAAATCTACAAGTTCTGCACGGATGCAGTAGGCAGCCCCGATGTAGTGGAAAAAAGGGGGGATGGTGCTGGGGTATGTTTGCATGGATTTGTAAACAATCAACAATTTATTCAAGAAAAAGTTGTTTATGATGGAGGACAATAATTGAAGGTATGTTGTGGGCAGTTCGGAGGGAAATGGTCTGTTGTCTTTCGTGCCAGAGTGTTGCGGTACACAAATATAGGCTTTGTTGAGTACTGATTCTGAGTACTCTGCATAGGTTTCACTAGATTGAACAAGATGTCCCAGGAGAGTTTCAACAAGGTTGGGCAGTATTTATTAGAGCTTAGAAGAATGTGAGGTGTTCTCTGACACATCATGATTCTCAGAAGAAGGGTCTCGACCCGAAACGTCACCCATTCCTTCTCTCCAGAGATGCCTGTCCCGCTGAGCTACTTCAGTTTTTTGTGTCTATTTTCGCAATAGATGAGGTGCACCTCTGTCACACCTGGATGGAGGCGAGGGTACAGATATAGGGACAGGTGTTGTATCTCCTGCGTTTGCAGGGGAAAGGATCTGGGGAGGAGGTGGCGACCCTGCCAGCAACATTCCTTTCTCTAGCTTCACAATTCTCAACTATTCAAAGCTTTTGCCTCACACCTTTTGTTTTTTTCATCTCCAGCCTTTGTTAAAAACATCTGCCTATCAAATCCCCCCTCGCCTACATCCAGCTCCTTAGATGCTGCTGCACCCGCTGAGTTTCTCCAGCTTTTTGTGTAACCCTACATCCAGCTATTATTTGCCTGACTTTGTCCTGCCCTTCCTCTCTTCCAGTTCTCTTCCTTCCCCGCCCCCCCCAACCCTCCACAGTCAATCTGAAGAAGGGTCCTGACTGGAAGCCTCACTTATCCAAGTTCTCTGGAGATGCTAATTGACCTGCTGGGTTACTCCAGCACTTTGTATCTTTTTTTATAAACCAGCATCTGAAGTTCCTTGTTTCTCCAACTATTAGTTGATAGTCTTTGTACCGCTCTTGCCTTTTTTCTAACTTTCTCTCCTCCACTACGACCATTCAGTAGAAGGGTCCCGATCCGAACAAGCGCCTTTCTATGTCCTCCAGAGATGCTGCCTGACCCGCTGAAGTACTCCGGTACTTTGTGCATCTGCAGTTCCTTGTTGCGTGATTCTCAGAGGAATTGACAGAGTTGATGTGGGGCTTGCTTTCTCTAGCAACAGACCAGGATTAGGGGGCATTGTCTCAAGATTAAGAGTCAACCATTGATCAAGAAGATGAAGGAAAAATGTCTTTATGAAGTGGGTTATATATCTTTTTATTACTCTATGTATCACAGAGGATTGTGGATGTTCATTGCTTCAGCAGATTTTTTGACATTTTGGTAAAGCGAACCAATAGGGTAGAAGGACTGGGGCCATCAATTAAACTGTATTACAGAATGTCAGAGCTGGCCCAGTTACTATCTAACTACTTTGGCAGTTGCAAGCAAGGGAGTAAAGAGTGAATTATTTTATACTTTATACTGGCAATCGAAGATTGATATCAGATGATCTAATGCCGCTTCAAACCTGTTCATAGAACTTTTCAATGAGATACATTTTTGTTTTTTCTGTAAACAAATTTATGACGTTGGGGGGAATGGTGACACGATATGCATAGAAATGCTTCAACGCTCTTTAGACTTTTAAACTTTAGAGATACTGTGCAGAATTAATCTACAAACCTGTACGTCTTTGGAGTGTGGGAGGAAACCGGAGCACCCAAAGAAAACCTACACGGTCACAGGGAGAACATGCAAACTCTAGACTGCACCCACAGTCGGGATTGAATTGGGCCTCTGACGCTGTCAGTCAGCATCTGTACTACTATGCCGCCCTCTATATGATGTTGCCATTTCAGGTAACTTAAAGTGATTTTGTCTCAGAACTGACCAATTCTGCTATAGGTTGTCCAAATATCATATTAACTTCCTGAACCTCTTGGCATTTCATAACATTATACACATTTCTTTGTTTTCTCCCTCTTGAATTTCCAGAATCAGCCTGCCATTCTTCAAATTATGATCATGGCAACTCTGACATGGCATGTCAGCGATACCAGTAAAAAGCTGATAATCTGGCACCTTTTGCAAGTATGCAAGTTTAATAATAAGAAAGAAGCAGAGGATGCAATACAAACACAAAGTCATTATAAGCACAAACCTTCGTTGAAAGGTCATTAAATATTACATTGGTTTCTCTTTCGGTGTTTGCTGCACAAGCTATTTTTATTTTAGTTTATGAAGCAAACTAAAGAGTAGTAGTGATTTGGGGGATTTAAATCTGATTAGTTGTGAAGGTTATTATTCTAGATAATGTGGGGGGAAATGTGAAAATGACCTATTTAATATTTTCAAACACTGTCTATTTGTTTAGTGAGCACTATGAATGCGTCAATGTTTGATATAGTGAACATTGCATCATATTATTCCTCTGGTGATTTTGTGGAGTAGATTGATTTATAGCAGTTTTTATTATTTCTGCGTACTTGTAATTACATATAAATCACAACAACAGTTAAGCCTAACCCTCCTGAAACGAATTTGCTTTCCCCATCAAACTGTTTTTATACCTCCTTCTCTTTCACACCATTTAAGTCTACCTCAATGGTTCAGAATAGCAAATTTGTATTTTAACAACTTTCAGTTCCATGCCATTCCATGGGGATATACTGAATAATGGGCAGTAATGAACACTGCTTTGACTGATCCTTTGGGTCAAATTTGGTGATAACACAAAATAAATGAACTTGGTTTGAGCATTCATATTTATTTTTGCATTGCAATTAACAAAGTATAGTTTGAACTATAATAGTATCAAGGAATTGAAGGTTTCGGTTTACCAAAGAAAGATTAAAAATGCTGGAGTAACTGAGCATCTCTGGAGAATATGGATAGGTGACGTTTCTGGAATTTTAATACTGAAGATATGAAAGTGAATTAGGTATCAAATTAAAGTTCTTTTCATGCTTTGATCTGATGGGATAAATTACAGGCTTGATTTTTAAAATCTCAAAATTTTGTAACATTCCTAGGGAATGGACGCTAAGTTAAAATGGTTAGCAACCAGGAGATCCCGCAGGCCTAACCAGACCGAGCGTAGGTGTTCGGCGAAGCGGTCACCGAGTCAATGCTTGGTCTTGCCCTTGTATAAAGGCAAACGGGAACACAGGGTGCAGTAGATAAGGTTCATGTGAACCTCTTTCTCATGTGGAAGGACTGCCGGGGTCCCTGAATGTTGGTTAGGGAGGAGGTAGAGGGACAGGTGTTGCATCTCCAGGGTTGCAGGGGAAAGTACCCAGGATGGGGTGGCTTGGATGGGAAGGATGAGTGAATCAAGGATTTGCGATGAGAACAATCTCTGTGGATGGTGTAAAGGGCTGGAGATAGGAAGATGTGACTAGTGGGGGAAAAAAGAAAATGTTCCTTTTCACATCCTTTTCTTTCTTTGGCCTTTGTCCAACAATATGCCTATCAGGGAACCCACTCACCAGAGGTAATCTGTTGCAGCCGCGATTTGTCTGCCCCCTTCTCTCATCCAGCTTTCTTTCCTGCTTCCCCTGAAGAAGCGTCACGACCCAAAACGTCACCTATCCATGTTCTCCAGAAGTGCTACCTGATCCACTGAGTTACTCCAGCATTGTGTGTTACAGTTTAAACTATCATTTACGCATGGAAATGTGCAGTATGTGAGAGGGCCATTCAGCTCTTTGGATGAACATTCTTTTCGGTACCATTTCCCACCATGCACTTGTCAATATTCATGCAATTTGTCTCTCCAATTCTACATTTTTTGAAAAGTAATAATTGTAACTATTTGTATCCCCTTACAAATAGTTACTAGTTAAAAGGTTATGATGGGACAGAAACTTTGAGTGAGGGAAATTAGATATTACTCATCTCTTTTGGGTATGGTTTTGCTTCCAAAGCATCTGTTGGAAACTCTTGTGCTGTGCAAACCAAATAACGTTTCAAATATTGATCTCTCACAGGGAATGGAATGAATTATTAAACCACATTTTTTGAGGCAACATTGCCACTTAGTTGCTATTATTTACCAAAGCTGCCTTGAATCAGTGTTTTTCACAAGTGAGCATATTTTAAATGGCATTGAACCAATTTAAAATGGGAAACAAACAATTGCATCCAGAAAGTCTCTAACATAATGGCGTGTCCTGTGTGGCTTCATGGACAAAGTATTCAATTGAACACTTCCCCGAGGCTATAATATATCTTTACTGCAAATAGCTTTGCAGGTAATTGTAAGGCATTTCAGCAGTTTGAACAACAAGACCAGCTTAGTTTGTTTGTTGGTATAAGCTTACCTACCACTCAGCAGTTATTTTTCCTATTTTGGTTCAATTAAAGTTAGCCGCTCTAATGTTTAAGACAGTTCAGAATGAGTGTTCAAAATGGTACATGCCATTAATAAGCCTTTTTAAGACTAAGGCTTTTTTATTTCCCTTTTCATAGTTTGAGATTTTCAACAAATTACTTAAACCACATTATTTCGATGGCTGAGATGGGGGTCTTTTAGAATGAACTTGGTTGCACTTTTTCAATTGCAACTGCACTATAGAATCACCCAAGATCAGCGCACAGTACAGTGAGTTGTGATCTATACGTCCTGTTCAAAAAAGTGGTTGAAGCAGATTCAGCAATAACTTTCAAAAAGGAATTTAGAAGTATTTGAAAAATGTGAAATTTGAATGCAAATAGAAGTGAGTAGATGAAGAGCAAAAATATGAGGACGAGTTCCCAGATGTTAGTCTTGAACCAGTTGGCTTCAGCAGTGGGCATAGAAATCATAAATCAATCAATATCTAATTGGATTGATCAATTTTTCAAAACTATTGAGAGACACAGCAATGGGTAGCAAAATATCACAGGGATAAGATTTATGAATAAGAGTCAGATTTATGGGTGATGCTCATTCTGGCAATGTTCACACACCAGTTTAAAAAACTCGGGACCGCCGAGAGTTTGTTTAGCCTAGGTCACTATAATTTATTTCTCGAACTTCACTAGGAATCATTTTTAAAACAGTTGGGTGGACATTTTGCGCAATCATCTCACATTACGATAATACGGTGAAATAAGTCTAAAGTCCAATTTCCAAGGGACGAAAGTCACACTCCTCCTTAGGCATTCCCACATAATAGATGAGGCCAGAATTCTCCTCTTCTGTAGTTTTGGATATGTTTCAAGAAGCCAAGGTGGGATCTGCAGACCCTGCCACAGATGGGGCAGGAGTTACCTGATGAGCTTTATGGGTGGGATGGGTGAGAGGTACTGTGCTGCTTCTGCTGTTTTCATTGGGTCATGTTCTCCCAACAAGATTGTGAGTCCCATTCCAAAATGAGCCATCTCTGTTTCGGATAGTCTTTGGTCAGGAGGTGGTATGGGATTTTTCCAAGTGGGCTTTGCAAACATTCATGAAGCATTTCTTCTGATCTGGAAATCTTTGTGTGACAAGGCTTGGCATCATGCGCCCATTTTTGATGTTTGACTTGCGACCATAGCAACCGGTCATTAAAGTGTCATTAAAGCTTTGATGCTGAGGACGTTTGGCTGGGAAAGGACACTGATGTCAATTTACTTATCCTGCAATGGATCTGGAGGATGTTGTGGAGACGGTTCCTCTCCAGTTCTTTGAAATGCCTTCCCAAGGTAATTTGGTGTCTCTGAAGGGTATAGGAAAGGAGTGATTATTGCGACCCCATCGACCATGAGCTTTGAGTAGGGTTTGAGTTCTTAATCTTTCAACGCTTTTTGTCAGACTGTCAAAGCCTGTGCTGGCACACTAGAAGCTGTGGTGGATTACATGTGATTTGCCAGTCTTTGTTGTGATTTGGTTCCTAAGATGTGGAAAGTGATCCAGGTTTTCCAGGATTTCATTGTGGGCAATGGATGGGGGGAGGGGCCAATGCTGTGCAATGGGGGACAGATGAGTGTTGCAGATGTTTAGATTAAGGCCTGCTCTCTGGCAGGCTTTATTAAATGAATTGTCAATGACCTGGAGCTTGATCTCCATATGTGCATGGAAGTGTCTTCTGCTGACAACATCTCAGATTGATGTTGAGTGTATCCATAGCTTCCGAGAATGGGGTGCTATTCGTAAAATGTAAAGAGTTTCATATTTGTTTTATAGATTCCAGAATAAAAAAGCAAAATTTTCAATAAGAAAGGGTAAGAAAGATGCTGGAGTGATGGCATGATCTTATGTGACCTGCTTGTACATTGTATTGGAACTGTGGCGCACACTTTGGCTGGCAATTAGAAGCATTTGAAAGGTATGTGATGCTGCACCATGAACTTGTGATTGTCTCACAGTGATGGTTATGCCCATTTTGGATCTTGATGGCCAATTAGGGAACAGGTCCTTGGCCACTCGGAGAGGATAGTTGAAGAGGACCCATGTAATGACTTTTCCCAAAGCAGTCATCTCTCAGTAGTGAATGTGTTCGGATTTGTCTTCTTTCTTAATGTTGGCCTCAGATAAGATCTCTTGAAGATTATATGGTGTGCCTTCATCTTCTTAGATGTAAGAAATGACAGTGTAATTCTGTATCTGAAGTTTCTTCCTGCCAAGTTTCAATAAGAATATTGTCTGGTCGAGAGGCCTTGTTCTTAAAATGACGTGTGGCTTTTTGAATTCCCCTTTGTTCGCAGTGCTGGCAAGATGGGAGGTGATTGTGTGCTGTGGGTGGAGTGGGGAATACTCAAAGGGAAGAGTCTTTCTTGAAGGAATTCTTCAAAGCATAAAAAGACTTCACAGTAAAAATTATGAAGATTGCATTTATTATGAGTAACAGCACATTTTGAGATGCTACATTTGTTACAGCTTTAAGGGTTTTTAAAATCTGACACAAGGGCTCTGTTTCTCCCTGCACAGATGTTGCCAGGTCTGCTGAATTTCCTACATTTCAGCTTTATTTCAGATTTCCAGAATCTATAGTTTTTCTTTATTTTTGTATCAGCTGGAAATGAATTGAAATATAGCTACTACTCATCATTGTATTTTTACATAATTCTTGCGGTAGAGTGAATATATAATATAGACTGAAGACTGAATAATCTGGGAAAACCATGTTGGGTTACGTAATGTTTGTGGAAGGAAAAACCGCCAACTTGGATGGTGGATAGTCTTTGACAGAACTGGAACAAGTTAGAGACTTATCATACAGCAACCAAATACAGAGCCAAATAGAGACTCCAAAGACGTACAGGTATGTAGATTAATTGGCTTGGTAAATGTAAAAATTGTCCCTATTGGGTATAGGACAGTGTTAATGTGCGGGGATCGCTGGTCGGCGCGGACCCTCTGGGTCGAAAGGGCCTATTTCCGCGCTGTATCCCTAAACTAAACTAAAGAGCCAATGGAAGGGAATATCGTAGAGAGGGATAGACATGGAGAGGATGCGGGAAATTGTTGATCTGAATTTGGTTACATATTGTGAATGTCTTGTTCAGAATCCTCTTCCCTTTTTTCGAAGTATCACGATTGTTTTGCCTCTCCTATCTCTAACACCTCACTAATCTATCTAAATATCTTGCTGGACTATTTCTCATGTCTCCCTAAATTTAATTCCTCAATCGTTAACAACTGTGACTTCAGCTGCCATGGCCCAAAGGTCTAGAATCCTTTCCCTAAACCCTTTCCATCTGTCTTTTGAAATTTCTATCTCTTTCACCAAGCTGTTATTCATCTTTGCTAATATCTCCTTAAGTGGTTTAGTTATTAATTTATGTCTGGTGACACTTCTGTGAAGCCCCTGGGATGTTTTGCTGAGGTAAAAGCAGTATATAATTGCAAGTTGTTATGTAAATGGTCACAGCATAACCATTGCCATCACTTGCTGTTCAAGAAATTGGGAACAGTGGTTACTGGGACATTGAACTCTGTGTTAAGACCGGAGGCCATTACGTAAACTAATGATTTTGCACAGAGACTGCCAATTGATTTGCAATACTACCCTGTTGCTTTAGGCAAAAGAACATCATGGGTTTAATTCCAAACGTATGAAAACTACAGCATAGTCATGGAGCTGCTGAAAGCTGCACTATTTTACGATTCATGATGCAGATACAAGTAAAAGATTGCATTATAAGTAAATGCAGCTAAAAAGGGCAATATTTGCATATTTTCAAAATCGTGCAAATAACTCTTTCCTAAACAAAATTAGTTAAACTTGTAAATCGATACTGAACCATCCAACCAGAACCTGTAAAGGAAGCTTTACCAATATTATCAGCTGCGAATTTGGCTTTAGGATGCCTTTCTTATTTTCGGACATATCATCAGGTTGATCCAGTCATCAGCCGGCTGGTGTGGGATTTTCAGGTCCGGGATACCTACTTGCATTCTCTCCCTTCCATGTGAGTCTGGAAACTGCAGTATTAATGGTTGTTTTTTTTCAATTCTGTAGTATATCACTAGACACAATGCACATAAATGACAAACTTTTATAAAACAAATGCTAAAAATCTGAAATTTTAACAGGCAGAGTTATTCGATATTTTTGGATGGCACTTAGGAAGAGAGAAACAGATTGATGGTCATTGGGTTTAAGAGATGAGCATGAATCCTTGATTCTTGTCCCTTTTTCCAGTGAAGCTGGTTTGAGGGTTGTTACGAAGGATTACAGAATCAAAGTGGGAGATGGAGTTAAGCAATAGCTCAGCCATGAAGCAACAGAATGACAAATAAACATGAACTGAACAGTTTCTGCCAATCCCAATATATCAATGTGTGACACAGGCAGCAATGAATTCTATCAGATTCAGCATTCACTGTCAAAATGGAAATAAATAAATAGTCAATGGGGATAAATTACTAATCAGTGGGGAGGACAGTAGAATAGAATTAATTGGATAATTCAACAAAATTCATTTGTGGTTGTCTTCTCCAAAATAAAAAGAGACATTTCTTAATAAATGTTTAACATCACAAAGCAGTTATTGAACAAATGTTTAACATCACAAAGCAGTTACTAAATAAATGTTTAACACCAGAGTAGACACAAGGAAGTTCTACCAAGTGGAGGCTGATGCAACTCGCCCTCATCAACTTCTCTTAACTCCTCGCTTCAAATTGAGGTGTAGCCATGGGCACACGCATGGACCCTAGCTAGGCCTGCCTTTTTGTTGGTTATATTGAACAGTCCTTGTTCCACTGTCACTATCTCCCAACTCTTTCGCTGCTACATCACTGACTGCACTGGGCTGCCTTCTGCACACGTGCAGAGCTCGTTGACTTCATCAAGTTCACTAACTTCCACCCTGCCCTCAAATTCACTTGGACTATCTCTGACACCTCTCTCCCCTTTCTTGATCTCTATCTCCATCAAAAGGGGCAGACTTTCAACTGATGCTTATTATAAACCCACTGAATCTCGCAGTTATCTTGATTACACCACCTTCCACCCTGCACTCACGCAAGGACACCATCCATTGCTCTCAGTTCCTCAGTTTCCACCCATCTGGTCCCAAGGTGAAGTTTTCTACCAATGTCCTCCTTTAAGAAATTTTGTCTCCCTACTGATGTGAATGGGTCCCTCACCCATGTTGTTTCTGTGTCCCGCAGTTCTGCTCTCGATCCCCCTCCACCGATATGGAACAAGGATAGAGTTCCCCTGATCCTTGCCTTTCACCCCAGCATCCAACACAGCATTCTCTGAATTTTCCGCCACCTGCAATGTGATTCCACCATCAGTCACTTCTTCCCATCTTCACCCTTTCCACTTTCCCCACAGACCACTCCCTTTGCAACTCCTTCGTTCATTCATCCCTTTCCACTCAAACCATCCCATCCCCAGGTACTTTCCAAGAGATCTCCATTCAGGGACCTCAGTAACCATACCAAGTGAGAGAGAGGTTCACATACACCTCCTAATTTCAACTACTACATCTGGTGTTCCTGTTTCCATGAACACTTGCGCTCGGTCCACCTAGGCCTGCTGGATGTCCAGTTGCTAACCATTTTAACTCTGTTACCCATTCCTACACTGACTTTTATGTCCTGGGCCTCCTGCATTGCTAGAGCTACGCCGCAGGCAAACTGGAAGGACAGTACCTCGTATTCCGCTTGGGTAGCTTACACCCTAACAGCATGAACATTGAATTTTCCAATATTAGGTAACATCCTACCCATTTTTTTTCCTCTTTCGACCCACCCCCCCTGTCCCCTTCCTCTTATATCCCTCCCTCCAGCTTCACTTTTCACTATTCCTTCAAACCTCTTCTTTCCTCACCAACATCTTCTTATCTCATTCGGTGCCATTTTGTCTCCTTTTCATCTCTTGCCTTTGTCCACCCACCTGTTAATCAACACACTCCACCCAATAGGTGGATACAGGGGAGGGGGGAGGTTGATAGACAGTTGATTGGGCAAAGGCCAGAGATGAAAAAACAAAGTGAGACAAAAGGATTGAAGAGTTGGAAATTGTGAAGCTAATCTTTATCATAATCATACTTTATTAGTCAAGTAATGTTTTGCAACATATGAGGAATTTGGTTTGCCATACAGTCATACCAATAAAGAGCAACAAAACACACAAAATACATTTTAACAAGAACATCCACCACAGAGACTCCTCCACATTCCTCACTGATGCAAGGCAAAAGAAAAGTTCAATCTCTTCGTTTCTTTGTTTTCCCGCAGTCGGGGGCCTCAAGCCTTCTGTTGACGGGTCGATCGTGACTCCCGTAGCCGGGAGTCGAGATCGTTCCATTCCTTCCTAGAAGAAGGAATGTTGGTGGAAGAAATAAACCTGCATCTGAAGTTCCTTGTTTTTCGAACTATTACTTGCTAGTCTTTGTACCGCTCTTGCCTTTTTTCTAACTTTCTCTCCTCCACGACAATCATTCAGTAGAAGGGTCCCGATCCGAAACATCGCCTATCTATGTCCTCCCGAGATGCTGTCTAACCCGTTGAAGTAATCCGGTACTTTGTGTTCTGGGCAGTGTGTAACATCACAAAGCAGTTGGATTAGGTAGATGTGATATAGATGTTTTGATTTGGAATCTGAAAGAGGTGGTGTCCGATAAATCTAATTGGAGAATTCTGGAGATATATCTTTCACCCACTATGTATCAGAATGTAGAGCTCATCGCTACAAGAAGTTGATGAGGTCAATGACCGAGCACATGAAAGTTACAACTAAAAAAAAGCACACCATCGTCTCTATTACCACAGAAGACTGAGGAGATTCTGCTGGTCTCCAATGACTCTGTCAAAGTTCTACTGCGGCACCATAGGAAGCTTGCTGTCAGGTTGCATCACAGCTTGGTTTGACAACACCTCAGTTATTGATTTGGACCAGTCCGTCACACAGACCACGCTCCCCACCATTAACTCCATCTACCCTTCCCGCTGCCTAGGGAAAGCAGCCAAAATAATCAGGGACCTCTCCCACTCTGGTCATTCCTTTTTTTCTCACTCCAGTCGGGCAGAAAATACAGAAGCTTGAAAGCGCGCACCACCAGTCTCAGGAACAGCTTCCCTTCAGTTATCAGACTTCTGAATGGTCCTTCCATTTGCTAGGTTACAGTCCCAATAAGCTACAATGCTGAGAAACTATATTTTGGCCTGTGGTATCTTTCTCTTTGCATTTGGCTTGATTGTATTTATGTATTTGACTGGATAGTATGCAAATAAAAGCTTTTCACCGTGCCTTGGTACAAGTGCTAATAAACTTAAACCCGAACCTAAACATATTTGGAGAATAAATGAGACTGTTGCACTCTAGAATTGGATAAAGGAAGGTGGGAGGATACACCAACATGAGCATCGGTCCAATCATGAGGTTGCATGTCCTATTTTGGTATTTGAAATTCAATGCTCAGAATATTGTTTCAGGCAGTGCATTTCACCTTATGATATCTTCGAGCGTTTTAAAAAATAATTTCCCCAATATTATAGAATTTTTCAATTCTAATTGTGTGAATTAAGGTTTTCCTATGTTATTTGAGAAACACAATGAAATGCTAAGTTGGTAGGTGATTTGTTGGCTGATGGACTGATTTTTGTATTCACATCAGTCGGTCTGAGTATTTCTATTTATCATCCAGATCAGTGTGTCATTCCAGAAGTAACTTGTTGCTTTCCCAAGTAATTGCCTTTTCATTGCCCTGGGCAATCTGGGATGTGTTAAATGCTCAGTTATTTGTGAGTGTCAAAACAATGTCTCGACCTAAACTATGAGGTTTTTGGTTTATTTCAGATTGAGGAAGAGGAAAGAGAACGCTTGAAAAGCAAACTACAAACTTCATCTGGACAAAGTCCAGTTGTAATAGATGACCAAGTCTTTTACAAGGTAAGGACAATACCAATTGAACCAACTGATTAAAACTTGAATTGTTATGTTTCATTTTACTTGCTCATTTTTCTTCATAGATTTTCTGTTATTTAGTTCAGTTCAATGCACGGAAACAGGTCCTTCGGTCCACCTTGTCCGCGCCGACCAGCGGTCCCTGCACTCTAACACTATCCTACACACCAGGGACAATTTACAATTTTTACAGAAGCCAATTAACAAATCTGTACATCTTTGGAGTGTGGGAGGAAACGAGTTCCCTGAGAAACCCACGCAGGTCACAAGGAAAACATACAAACTCCGTACAGACAGCACTCAAACACTTGGTTTGACTCCCAAAATGTAACACCTTGCACTAATCTGATTTGAATTTGCCATTCCTCTGCTCACTTACCAGCTAATAAAACTTCCAATGCAATCCTTGATAACCTTCTTCATTGTCAATGATACCACCTATTTCAGTGTCATCTTCAAACTTACGAGTCATACCTCGTACATTCTGATCCAAATTGTTAATATAAATGTAATAAAAAGGAACTGCAGATGCTGGTTTATACCAAAGGTAAATACAAAACGCAGGAGTAACTCAGTGGGTCAGGCAGAATGTGTGGGAAAAAATGGATAGGTGAAGTTTCGGGTTGGGACCCTTCTTAATACTGATTGTGGCGGGTTGGGGGTGGGGGCGGTGGGAGAACTGGAAGTGAAAGAAAAACCAGGACAAATAGGGGCCGGCACCAGATGACCTCGGGGAACAAGGTTCCCTAATAGCTTGATTGTTGACTTGGGACAGTGTGAGCCCAAGAGGGATATATCGTTGTGAACTGGGAACTGGTTAACAGACTGTTAGTGGAGGGAGAGATGGGTAAGGGAGGAAGGTGTTTGTAGAAGTTACCTAAATCTGGAGAATTCAACATTCATAGTGCTGGGATGGAAGCTGTGTTGTAAGGAACCGCTTAACCTAGGTAATCTGTTGCCAGTCCTGATTCGTCCTGTTTTTTTCTCTCGCTTCCAGTCCCGTCCACCCCCCCCCCCACCCTCCCCTTGCCCTCCACCCCCCACCCACCTCCCCTCCAACAATCAGTCTGAAGAAGGATCCCAAGGTAAAATGCGACCTATCCAATTTGTGCATAGATGCTGCTGACCCACTAAGTTACTCCAGTATTTTGTGTCTATCTATGTTAATATAGATGGTGAACAACAAAGGGCGCAGCATCAACGTCAGCAAAATGGTCACAGACCTCCAATCTGAACAACAACCTTCCACCCTCACCCCCTGCTGCCGAAATCAAGCCAATTATGTATCCAAGTAGTCGGCTCTCCCTGGATCCATGCAATCTAACCTTCCCGAGTAACCTACCATGCTGAACCTTATCAAAGGCCTTGCTGAAGTCCATATTGTCTCTGTCTACTGCCCTGGCCTCGTCAACTTCTTGATTACATCTTCAAAAACTCAAAAACCAAGCTCACTGTCCCTAATCAACCCCTGTGATTATATATCTTAGCCCTTGGAATCTCCTCCAGTAACTTAACTATGTTTGAACTGGTACCTTTTCAGCCTAACATACTAGCTCAGAGTGTTTGAAACAAAATTGTTTCCATTTACTCGTTTTCTCTTTGCCTTTTTTTGTTCTCTTGCTTACACATGTATCACTCTCTTTCAGTATATTGGCTTTGTTATCTTTACAAGTTGCAATTCGTGCTCAGTTTAAGTACCTTAAATATTTCATCCGACCCCTGGCGACATATTGCGGATGTCACCAGGGGGCATGTCGCCAGGGGACTGCCTGTATGGTTGTGAGAGGTCTCCTAGTCACCCAAAGAATCGTAGCGTCTTTCTGGTCGCCACTGAATTTTCAACGTTGAAAATTTTCGGCGACCTATGACGGGTGCCGGCAGTCACCGAAAAGGTCGGGTAAGTGGGAAAGGCCCTTTAGATATTGACAATTACAACACAAGCTGAATTTGGCAGCTTTTATCGGCAGCATCCACAGTTTAATTTCCCATTGAATATTTCTGTATTTGGTGAGCACTGCTTAAAGTATTCAGTTTTGATTTGGAATGGGTTGGTGCTGCCACATATTTTGATGTGGGAATATGAGAAGGTTTGTTGTAACACAAATATTGTAAGCCTTTTCAACTAAAGTTCACAAGTTATAAGAGTTAGAATTTGGTCCATCGAGTCTACTCCGCCATTCATTCATGGCTGACATCTGGCTCCTAATCCCATTTTCCTGCCTTCTCACCATAACCTTTGACACCTGTTCTAATCAAGAATTTGTCTAACTCTGCCTTAAAAATATCCACTGACTTGGCCTCCACAGCCTCTGTGGCAATGAGTCCACAGATTAACTAGCCTCTGACTAAAGAAGTTCCTCCACACCTCCTTTCTAAAAGAGCACCCTTTAATACTGAGGCTATGACCTCTGGTCCTAGGCTCTCCCGCTAATGGAAATATCCTTCCCTCATCCACCCGCTCTATGCCTTTCATTATTCGTTAACAGTGGTTATGTTTAGTTTATATTTGTGAGGTTTCCACTAGATTTTATTTGCTTCCAATAGGTCCCTTTTACTGATGCTCTGGAACTGGTCCGAGCTCGGAAGGCCTACCTCAAGAAAGGGTTGGTGTACATACCTCATCAGGAAATTGTGATTATAATCCAGAATGAATTTCGACAGAGACTTTCCAAGTCTTTGGCTGTAAGTATTCTTTTGTTGCATTTTTTTTCATTTGTGTTGCTTGTGATGATGAAAATCCAAAATCTCCTCATTCATTCCTCTTGTGAACTAATTATGTTGCAATGGAAATTAAGAGGTGCCCTTTGATTGTAAGGAGAACGTCTAAATTTGCACAAAGCACTCTACATATCTTTAAATTGTCTCGTCAAATTGAATGAATTGTGTTATGTATGTATTCATCTAGGTAAATGGACTGGACTATTACTGGGGTCTAGCTTTAAAACTGTGGGGTTCAGTTTGCAAATACTTGCCGCTATCTTCAAGTCCATTATTGTCACATGTAATGAAGTACAGGGAAAAATTTGTCCGACATCCTATCCAATCAGATCAGATAATACTGTACATAAATGCAATGAAGTTAAACTTAATTACAAAAAGGTAAAACAAAGAGAAAGATACCAATACAAAATATAGTTTCTCAGCATTGTAGAGTAACAGTTCCGTAAACGAAGTCCAATGTCCGCAATGGGGTAAATTTGAATAGAACAGTACCCTAGCTTATGGTAGGACTGTTCAGAAGCCTGAAAAGAGGGGGAAAGCTGTTCATGAGTCTGGCTGTGCGTGCTTTCCAGCTTCTGTATTTTCTGCCCGACAGAAGCAGGAAGAGGGAATGATCGGAGTGGGTCAAGTCTTTGATTATGTTCGCTGCTTTTCCGAGGCAGCACAAAGTGTGGAAGGAGTTAAATGGTGGGGAATCGAATCTGTGTGATGAACTTAGCTACATTTACCACTTTCTGCAATTTCTTAGACCAACCTCGCTGTGATGCAACCTGACAGTATGCTTTCTATGTTGCATCTGTAGCAGTTTGCCTTGAGAGAACCGTGCTTACATATCTGGGGAATGTTAATATTCTGACTTAGCAGGTGGAGCGTACACCCTCCTGAAATGGTTTAAAATAAAATATTATCTAATTGATAAGAAAAGCACTCCCCGAGAATATTTTAAATGCTTCTTTGTCAAAAGATTCTGTCCAATATTTTCCTACCACTGACATAAGCCTCACAGAGCTATAGCTCCCTAGATTCTCTCTAGTTCCCCTCTTAAAGAAAGGAACAACTTTGGCCAGGTGGTCGGTTGGGGGCGCTGCGATTTGGCTGCCCTGCCAGCAGTATGTTCGTTATTTCGACTTTTTTTGTTTTTTTAGTATGTCCAAATGTTTTATGTGAGGGGTGGTGGGGGAGAAAAGAAGGAAACAGTTTTGCAGTCACTTCCTCGACGGAGAGGCTACTTTTTCCATGTCGCTTCTCCGCATCCCCTCTTGCGGCCTAACAGCTTGGATTGGAGCGGACTTTCCCGGAGTCGGGCCCAGAGCTTCTGCAACGGGCACAGCGTGGACTTTTCCATCGCGGAGTGGGCAAACCCTTGCCGGGGGTCGCCAGCAATGAGTGTTCCGAACGCTGGCCTGGTGACTTTGGCCTTATGGGGCTGTGGTCTGCGGAGCTTCTAGCCACGGTAGTGACGTGGACCGGGGATCGCCGGCGAAGAGCTCCGACCGCCAGTCTGTGGCCTATAACATCCTGAAGCCGCGGTCTCCAGTAAGAAAGTGGACGATCCGGGCATTCCAAGCCGTGGAGCGTTTCCGATCGTCCCGATATCGGAGTTTGGATCATCCCGACGAGAGGGCCTGGACATCTGGCCGTCCGTAGCAGCGACTACGGAGGGTTCACGGCCCCGACCACGGATGAACCAAGGAGGAGGACTGACTGAACTTTGTTGCCTTCCACCTCAGTGAAGAATGCTGTGGTGGATGTTTGTGTTAAATTCTATTGTGTATTGTGTGTTCTTTTTTCAATTGTATTGTATTTCACGTACCTTGGTTGGTGCATGGCAAATCCATTTCACTGTGGATGTGGCCCCTTGGTTGGTGCATGTGACATATTGAAATACTAATTTTATGTTTCTATGTGACGAATACATTTGTATTGTATTATTGTATTGTATCTCCAGTCATTGCATGTGGTTGGAGAAGAAACAAAGATCTTCGTCATGCCCCTCACAATCTCCTCTCTTGCCTCCTTCAATATCCTGGGGTAGATCATATCAGGCCCTGGGGACATCCTCCTAATGCTCTTCAAGAACCTCAGCACCACCTTCTTCTCAATCTCAAACTGACCTAACATATTTGTATTCTCCAGACTGATCTCGCTGTCTTCTAAGATCTTCTGAGTGAATACAGATGCAAAGTATTTGTTCAGTACCTCACCTGCATCCTCTGACTCCAAGCTTAGATTCTCTCATCTATCTTTGAAAATGGCACTCAGATGTGAACCATGGCAAAGGGGGCAGCATTCTTACCTTGAAGTTCCAATGCAAAGTCTTGAGCACATTATTTAAAGTCAGCAAGGGTAATGCAATATTGGATATATCTCTTTTAGTTGAGATGTGAAACTGAGATCATATCTTGAATGAAACCTAAAGGTTTTGTGCAGCATTCGAGGAAATGTATGGGAACCTCACATGTTTACCTCCAAAACATTTCTCCCTTGAATAGCACAATTAAAACTGTTATTGAGTTACATAATCTCATTGCCGTTGCCTACATGACATTACAACAGTGACTATACCGTGAAGCTTTAAGGCAGTGAGATTATGGGTTACTTTGCGAATGCTTTCTGTTTATTGGGTAACAGTTATATAATACAATTTCTTTCTTGTGCTGTGAATGTTGGCTTCCTTAAAAGCTTGCACACTGAAAGCGTGGCATGTTTTTAGATATCTTCTTTCTGAAAGCTTAAATAACAACCTGCTTGAATAGCACAGAATAATTTGAAGAGAAATACGTAGTACTCTGTATGAAAGTGGAGAATGGTACTTATTGATCTGTTTTTCAGGAGGGTTAACTTAAACTTGGTGGATCTTTTTGAACCCCGCATTTATTCTATGATAAGAAAGATGATGGAAGATAATTTCTTGTACCATTGTCAATATTTATTTCTCAGTGAACAAGCTAAAATAAACTGTTTCATCGCTCCTTATGGGAGTTTGCTATGATCCAATTTGCTGCAGGGTTTCCTCCATTTAAACAATGACCATACTTCATTAAGCATTTTAAATGTAATAAAATGTCCCAATATCACAAGAGCATTATCAAACAGTGGAGCAGCAGGTAAATCCGCAGCCTCACAGCAACAGAGACCCGGTTCGACCCTGACCTCGGGTGCTATCTATGTGGCGTTTGCACGTTCTTCCTGTGATCGTGGGTGCTAATGTTTCTTACCATATCCCAAAGTCATGCTGGTTAATAGTTGAAGTAAAAAAAAAGCTCTGGATGTAGGGAATGCATGAGAAAGTGGGAATAACGTAGAACTATTGTGAGTGGGTGGTAACGTACCCCTGCGAGGAGTGGGCGGATGTCGTCTGGAAGCTGTTGCAGGTAGGCATTCTCGAAGAGCATGCAGTGGTGGTGGCCGTCCATGAGCGAGAGCATCTCGCTCATTTGGGCTGATGATTTACAGTCGCCGAGCCCGCCCATGTTGTAAATGTGGGCCTGCTCGCTCCATTCGACTGAGGCCGACGGTGTGGAGCAGCAGCGCCTTCAGGCCGCCATATTTATCGGCCGCTGGTGGATCCTGTAGGAAGGGGCTGATTCACCCGGCTGTTTCTAGGTCGAGTGCGCCGACCACATAATGGTAGCGGGCCTCATCGTTTGTTATCCCGCGGACGAAGAATTGGGATTCAGCCTGCTGGAACCATACCTGCGGCTGGGTGGTCCAGAAGGTCGGCAGCTTCTGGGCGACGATGCTGAGTTGGGCCTGGTGGTCGGCGGCGGCGAAGGGTTGGGTTTTTGCGAGCTGCATTTTTCTTCCAGAATGTCTATTCTGGACGTCGGTGTCACCAAATGTAGCAGACGTGGAGTTGTCTGTTAAAGAACGAGGCAGACACAAAGTTTGTCCGAAATACTTTATTCTACACTAACTCTCCTCACTCACCAACACTGGGTGAGTGCAGTTCCTGTGGATTCCCCCGTTTACTGAACCCCACTGACTGCCAGTGTGCAAAGTGGGGGTCACGGCCATAGTGGGACTGGGGCAGTGCCAGGCTGGGGGAAGGCTAAGGCAGGAAAATGCCCAACCTTAACTCGCCCCCCGTTCCAGAGCTGCTCACGACTGGAGCTGGAGCCACTTTGGGACCGGCTGCGGGCTCCGTACGTGTGGCCCTGCAGCGCGTCCACCTCGGCCAGCCTGCCCTTCTGGTGGTGATGATGGTGGGGAGCAGCACTGCCTTGCATGCCGCCCAGGCGGCCTTCAGCATCCCCATAGCGCCGGCTCCGTCAGACCTCCGGCTCGCTTGCTGCAACACTGGCCAGTCGACAGCCCGACCGACCCCTCGCAGCACTCACCGGAGGCCCGGCCCAATGCTCACCACCCGGCGGCCCGACGCTCGCCACCCGGCGGCCCGACGCTCACCACCCGCCGGAGGCCCGACGCTCACCACCCGCCGGAGGCCCGGCCCAACTCTCACCACCCACCGGCGGCCTGACACCCCGACCAATCCTCCACAGCATCCATCGACCTACTGACAAGCCTGACCGACTGACAGACTGACCAATCCAAATCCTAACCGCAGCTCTACATTTGTTATTTATCATTTTTATTTAACAGATCACATTATAACTCTATAAAGATAAATGAATTGAAAAACAAAATTATCAGCGAGGTGAGCATTACCTTTATTCCTTGGAAACCTTGTAATTGTTTTGATGTAATGAGGAGGTAGCCATGATCCCAGGGTCCTTGCTGCCTAGCGACCATAAAACAAAGCTCGGGATTGGTCAATTTGCGTCCGACCTCAATGTCAAACGTGCATTGATTGGGCAATTACTACTCAGAAAATGTGAAGATTTTCTCATATTTCTTAAAAATGTGCAGGTTTTGGTCTCGACGAGTTTCAGGTATGATTTATATAATATTTGGTGGGGGAGGGCCAGAGAAAAAAAGGAACGAGAGAGGTAGAGTTTCTCAACTGGTCTTGCTCTCATCCATAGCTTTGTAATCTTTCTTTTGCTTCGTACGCTTTTTAGCACCCTTTTATTCGCTAATTGAAATCGAGACCTTTCACTCGAAGATTTACTCTCCTATAAAGAATGCTAATTTTGTTCAAGTAATCGATAAAAACTTGTACAGCCTGATGTCCAAATGTATATTGAGTTTGAGTTGCTTCTTAACTCAGTTTTTCTTTTATCTAATGAGTTATTGGATTCTTTACAGCTAATGATATTTGGTTTTAAGTGTGACTGTTTTGAGATTACTTTCATTGCTGAGTCACGGGCGAATCCATAATTATTTTTTACAAGGTTGCAAATGACTTTTGCTTACCTCCCAAAAAGTTGCTTTTGAAATGATGCAATTTAAGAATGACATTTATTTCTGTTTCAGAAGCTTATTTAAATGAGAAAAATTATGCTTTTTCCTATATCTAAAATAAAGTTGAAATAGAAGCATTTCCTAAAGTTATATTTTTAAGTATAATATTGGTTTCTTGGCATTAAATACATCCCAATGATATCGTGGAGTCTGGGGAGGGAGGTGTTAACTATGGCAGTGGTGCAACAGAGTTATCTAGATTTGTCAAGTTAAAGTTAAAGGCATTGCCATCTTTTTCATTAAGTAATCTACACTTTTTAAAAGTAGAGGAACTTGTACAACTTCGTACTTTTGATTTAATAATAAAAGAACAGTGAGAGAAAAAAGAAATAAAGAGTGTTGGAATAGATAGACAAGCGAGTAGAAACAGATAGCCAAAGAAATACAGGACCGAGTTAAGAAGCTAAAAAGATTGAAAGAAAAGGAGAAAGCAAAGGAAAGAGAGATTGGGAGAGATCTACCTATTTCGTATGTTTTGCTTGTAAAAAGTTGGATAAAAGGAAGACAAAGTCCATCCGTCAACACAGAGAAAGGTTGAACAAGTTAGGTTCCTTTTGATGAAAGGGATAGACAGAGTTGACAGCTTTTTCCCTCAAACAAGAGGCATGACATGAGAATTAAGGGCAGAAGTTTAGGGGTAACGTGAGGGGGAACTTCTTTACTCAGAGGGTGGTGGCTGTGTGGAATGACAGCAGGCCGATCTTTTTGGAAAGTGCAAGATGACTAGGGGAAAACAAATGGTCAAAGTGCTGGTTAAGAATAGGTCTACTTTGCCTAGTAGGAGGAATCTCATTTCTTCAAGGTGTAGCATTTCAGACATGTTTGAGATCCACATTTTGAATGTTGGCGTGGTAGCGTTTTTCCAAAATTTGAGTATAAGTTTTTTTGCTGTTATTAGACCGTAATTAAGAAAATCTTCTTGGAATATAGTTAGTTTACTTCCCTCTTCCATTGGTCCAAAGATAATCAGTTCTGTATTGGGGTTCAATTTTGTGTTAAATAGTTTTGTAAAAATTCCAAAAATTTAATTCCAAAATTTACACAGTTTTGTACAAGAGACAAAGGAATGTGCTATAGTGGCATTTTGAATTAAACATTTGTCGCAGATGGGGGAAACATTTGAAAATATTTTATTTTGTCTAGTTTTCGAATAATATAGTCTATGTAAAATTTTATATTGAATTAGGTTATGTCTTACATTAATTGAACATTTATTTACATATAATAATTTTTTTTCCCATCTATCATTCGGAATTTTTATCAATAACTCTTGTTCCCAGTCCCTTCTAATTGCCTCTGTAGTTGGTGTTTCTATATTTAGAATTGTATTGTATAAGTAAGATATTAAATTGCTTGATTCTCCCTTTCTATTCATTCCTTCCTCCAATATATCTGGAGTTAAAGTTTGATATCCTTGTATATGTTTTTTCAAATAATCTTGAATTTGAAGATATTTGAAATATTGATTCCTTTTCAAATTATATTTTAGTTGTAATTGTTGGAATGATAAACGTTTTCCCATTTCATACATATCTCCCATCGTTTTAATTCCTATTCTTTCCCAATGGATGAATGTTTTATAATGAATAATAATTTTCTTAATTTTAAAGTTAATTTTATTTGTTTCCAAATTCGTATTATACTGTGAATAATTGGATTCTTCTTATATATTATATTGTTCAGTTTCATCGGGGAAAGAAGGATCGCTCCTATATTATAAAGGGAACAATCCTCTTTCTCCAATCTTATCCAATCTACCTGTTGGGCAGAACTGTCCAACCAATAGATTATATTTTTAATATTCACTGCCCAATAGTAATACAATAAGTTAGGAAGTTTACACAAGTGTTTTTTTTTAAATTTTGTGCGATTTATAATCCCATATGAAGTTTACAATATCAGAGTCTAGTTTTTTAAATAATTTTTTAGGTAAGTATATTGGTATTGATTGAAATATGTACAATATTTGTGGTAAGAAGATCATTTTTATCGCGTTATTAAGGACATCGGCAGTGTTTTCCAAAATTTAATCAACCCATTTAATTTAGTTAATAAATGCATATAGTTTGCGTTGAGTAATGATTTGTATTTCCTAGTGATTTGGATGCCCAAATACTTAAATTTTTCTGTTGCAACTCTAAAGGAATTTCAACAAATGTGTCGGCTCCTGAGGTTTTATCGTCATAATTTCGCTTTTGTTCCAATTTATTCTATATCCTAAAAAAGAACCAAATTCCTCTATTAAGTTTAGTATATTTGGTATGCTAATTTGCGAATTTGTAATATATAGTAATATGTCGTCTGCATATAATGACATTTTATTATTTGAGTGTTTGGTATTATACCCATAAATATTCGGATGACTTCTTATACTTTCTGCTAAAGGCTCTATCACTAGTACAAATAGCAGGGGCGATAGTACGCACCCCTGCCTATTGCCCCTTGCTAATTGGAATTTCGGGGATAATATATTATTAGGCAGTATTCTAGCCGTCGGCTTATCATATAATAATTTTACCCATGAGATAAAGTTATCTCCCATGTTAAATTTTTGCAATACATTGAATAATGTACAAGAATGGAAAATATGTATGTATGTATTACGTACTTAAGTACCACACTACTGTACTTCTAACAAAAACAACCAAAAAAATAAAAATAAAATAAAAGTAGAGGAACTTTTAGTTTAGAGATTTGTTTTTCTTTTACTTGTTCAGTTTTACTTGTACTGCTACATTTCTATTGACACATTGCTGCGGTATAACTGACTGGAATACGTCCATGCAATGCTTATTGTGAAAGCATCGGCAAGCTCCTGTTGCTAGGAGATGGTAGAATACTGAGATGGCAGTTATTGCTGCGTTGTGCAAATTCAATTTTATGATGGGTCTGGTTTTGTCGTGAGGAGAAAATGTATTTTGTTACCATGAAGAAAGATGTGTTGTCTGTGCATTATGTAATTTAACATTTTGCACAGTGGAGCTCGGAACCACTTGGGCTATGGCAGAATGATTAAGTGCTGCTGCAGTGATTTTGCTTGGACCTTGCTTGTTACGGTACCATCTTATTTTTGAGAGAGATGTAGGCTGCTGTAAAAGTCTGGTGGGTTTTTAAACAATGGGCACAGTCCTGAATTACTCATAAGAACTGGGTTTTCTAACAAGTATATTCAGTTTTCTCCACTGAATTTTGTGTTCACTTGATTAAATGCAAATATCCCGGACCTAACTTACAGAGTGCGCCAATTGGAGACTGATTTCAGTTTTCTGGAATTCTGGACTGTGACTGTTCATACTTCAACTTGCCTCCTTGTCTCTGTGATAGCATTAATTTTCTAACCAGTGGCTTGGAAAGTAAGAACTGTTCCCCACTGAGGCTTTGGATGAAGACAAATTGTGGCTCTCCTACACTGATATACTGGACGCACTATACTAGAAGTTAATCAGAAGCTTGGGGTAGATGTGAAAATTGTCCATCTTGTTTTAAGTAGTGCTGCAACATTCTGAACATGTATTTTATTGATCGTACTGTATGACTGATTCAATGCACCAATACTTGTGATTTGGTGTTCAGTGATGGCCTTCTTACTTTCACGTTGATGAGTTTGTTTACTTGGTTCTCTTCACGATCATTTACTAAAGCATGCAGTGTGAATTCCTCACAATTCTGAAACAGTTATTCACAAAGCAAAGGGAGAATTTGAGCAGTTTTTTAGAATTACTTAATGTCCTTTTTTTTCCTTCACTGCAAATAACATCAAAGTGTTTTCACAATCAAAAGAGCTGATGAGGCAGTGTGGCTTTGTATGCTCCTACAAAGTTCAGATTTTTTTTTGTTTATAATTGATTTAATTTACCTCCATATGCTTGAGAAGTGTCACCAGACTTTGTGATGTCAACATTTGGATTCACTTGGAGATGCAAAACATGCATTGCAACATCAAGTCTACAGCTGGTGGCATGGTGGCACAGCGGTAGAGTTTGCTACCACAGAACCGGGTTCAATCCTGATTACGGGTGCCGTGTATGGAGTTTGTACGTTTTCCCCATGACGGTGTAGGTTTTCTCAGGGTGCCCTCCGGGTCCTCCCATACTACAAAGACGTACAGGCTTGTAGGTTACTTGGCTTCGGTAAAAATTGTAAATTGTCCTTAGTGTGCAGGATAGTGTTAGTATACGGGGATTGCTGGTCGGCGTGGACGCGGAAGGACAAAGGGCCTGTTCGAGCACTGTTTCTAAACTAAACTAAAGTTCCTGTGCACTTATGTGCGTCAGTCCACACACCACCCATGTGGAAGAGATGTGTATTCATAATCTGAAGCACACATTGGTTTTTCATATAATTTCTGGATTGCCTTGATTTTAATGACAAATTATGACATTTCCATCAAAATGATATGTCCAATAAAAAATTGCACAAGAGAAGAAGCTAGATTGTGATATTCCACCTTGTCACTCAACATTGCTGTCTGAAGCCTCTTCTGAATTTCATATTTTGCAAATTAGGTTTATATGAAAAATGTACATTTTAAATACGACTTTCAGGGGTACAGGACTGGGATAAGATACAAATCAGTGGGTAATAGAGATTCATGACCTAGTCCCATCCTTCAGTAAATATTTTATCCAAGCATCTCCATGTTTGAAGAATTTCTATCTTTCTTTCTGGGATTGTTGGCTGCCTCATTATCCTTGCTAAAGTTAACCTCTGACCTTTATTGAAGCACTAAAGAACTTGTGCATATCATGGTTTTCAGAAAGTTGCTGAACCTCCAATGCCTTTTGTGTTGCCCAGGTCACATATTTTCTATTGGACCTCAGCCATCAGCCTGTGGAGCTGTTTATTTTCTCTTGAGGCACGTGTGTAGTGCGACCACTGTGCAAAATGCCACGTGGGGAACCAGGAAGATTTTATATCCAAATTCTCACAACGTATTTCAATTTGGATGGCCAGAGAATGGATTTTTTTTTTCTAGAACTAAACTCGCACTTGTATCCACATTAATTCGACAAGATAACTTATCAGTGGAAGGCTACAGTAATGGGCGAGATGGCAGGGAACAAGCAAATTCATGTTAAATAAGTGTATATTATTTCTGCAATTATTGTTAATCTTCTGTACGGTGCTGAAGTTGCTGCCACTGGCTCCCGTCTCAAAGAAACATTTGGTGCTGAAGGGGCCATTTAATCCCTTGTGTCAGTACCAAGGCATAAAAGAGCTATCCAATTAGTTACCATTATTATTTCCCTGGAAATAATAGAATAAGGGACCATGGCAAATAAAAAAAAAACCATTATTCTTACTTGGTTCCAGGCAAAAATATGTCAAGTCTTTGTGGCGTACTCTGTATAAGAATGAAGACATAATGGCTTTAAGTATTGCAAATCCATTTAAGTTGTGCTGTTATGAAGGTTGGCAAAATGATTTCTGTAAGTCAATAAAACCTAAAAGATAGCTTTAGGTTTAATTATGATACGAGTTCTAATTGTCTGGTGTAAAAAATATTCAGAATAGATGTTAGGTAAAATTGCCATTCTTGCACACTAGACTTTCAATGTTTTCTGAGTTGCGAGGACATTTTGTTGACCAAGAAGCAATTATATTGTCATAGTTTTAGAGGATAAGATGCTACACCTGCCACCTAATTTTCATTTTTAGCAATGAAATCATAAGCTCCAGTGATTTGGAAAACTAGCTTTATATTCTCAAATAAAGATAGTGAACTGTCCCACAGCCCTATGCCTGCCATGTTGTAATTCTGGAGCCGCAAATGCATCTGCTGCCCATGTACATATCACAGTGTTCTTGCTATCAGTTTTTACTTTTCGCGCAGTGCCAAACAAAGACTTTCCGTTATAATCAGAAATATATATTTTCTCTTGACTCAATCTATTTTAACAAAAAGACAAAATATAAGAGTACAAAGACTAAGTTCTTCAGTTAGAAAATAAAAGAGCAGCTGGAGGAATTCTGTGAGTCAAGCTGTATTAATGGAGGGGAAATGGACAGTCGAAGCTTCGGGTTGACATCCTTCCTCTAGATTGCTCTTCAGTTGGACAAATTACTACATGTATCAAGACCGCCTTAAATTATATCATTTGGTGGAAGATGGAGATGTTCAAAAGCAATTTATTCTTAGTCAACTTGGAAAAGACCACCCAGGGAGAGGATATTTTCATTCATTGTCCAGTCAGATCTGAAGCTGATGTGGATAGTGTAGGGATTCGTGCACTTGATGCTGCAGAAATGAGCAGATTGGGCTTCATTTCCCAACGATAAACCCATTTAGATTTCAGGACTTCCTGGGCAAAATAAAGTGAGTTCCTGTTCCTGTAGCAGGTACCCACTTTATTTTGACCAGGAAGCCCTGAAATCTAAATCACTACAGTTCAACCCAAGGGTTAGGCTTATTTCTCAAAATTAGTGGAAGTATGATTATTCAGTTTTCTCTCGAAAGTTGGTGGCATTTGCTGTAAATCTATCAATCATGACCAGTCTTAATCGAGAACAAGGGATGTTTCACTTCTTTATCTGGAGCCAAAACAATGGCATTCTGCCTTCTCAGGAACTGTGTAATATTTGATGTTTACACCATTTCCCAGTGCTATTCTTTATAACCTATTGCATCTCACAACAAAATTGGAAGAAGCTGAAAAAGCTCAGTAGGTCAGGCGGCACATGTGGAATGAGAAATAGTTAATGTTTCTGGTCAAAGGTCTTCAGAGTCTACTGCGTCATCGGGTTGATGCAAAGTTTCAAAGATTATCAAGCATATTTTAGCATTTCCCCTGCTGGAGATAATTTAATTTACCATTCAATTGAATGTGTCAGAACTCCATCTGAATGAAAACCGTGGACTTGGTAGGTAGATGAGTGTAAACAGGACTGGAAAATTTTGATGATAAAAATAGAAATGTAGAGAAAGGAACTCCACTCACAATAGTACCATGGGGGCATGTTTACCAGAAGAACTGTGGGAAAAATTAGTTGCCATCACCTACGCAAGGGAAATTAGGCGTAGCCAATAGAATGTTTGCCGTGTCAGCAGTGCCTCAAATAAGATAATAAGAAAATAAGATAAATAAAATAAGAATTATGATCGATTGTGTTTCTGTGATTTTAATTGCTTTTACATTGACTGCAGTGCCTTTAACGACCAAGACCCTGAGCTCTGAATGAGTTTCTATAAATCTTTACTTCTTTCCTGCTCAAGAATGTTCCTTCACCCTATCTCTTGACTTGACTGCAGATGACCAAACCTGCTGTAATCTCAAAATAAGGAACTGTAGATGCTGGTTTTCAAAACAAGGCACTGTGCAGGAGTAACTCAATGGGTCAGGCTGCATCTCTGAAGAGCATGAAATGGTGACGTTTTGGGTTGGTCTGAAGAAGGGTCCCGACCTGAAAAGTTACCTATCCATGTACTCCAGAGATGCTGCCCGACCCGCTGAGTTACTCCAGCACTTTGTGTCTTTCTTTAAGTTTAAAGGGTGCGTGGAAACTGAGGCCTCAGTGAATTTCAGGGGAGCACGGGAAACATCACCTGATCTGGACCATCGTGATTTCCAAATAATCAGATAGTGGATTATTGGAGTTTTATGTATGTGAAGCCTGAGGGAAAGTTTAAAATTTGCTGAAATTGAAATATTTATTGGCAGCTAGATTTGAGTCAATCAGAGGGAGCATGGTCTTGCTGTGTTTGGCTGCAGTTTCAAATTCAAATAATCTGCTAATTTCAGAGTAAATGATCACAGAGTTTGAGAGGAATCTATTTCAACATCATCCTATTGCACCACAATATTAGTTTAAATGTAAAACAGATATTTTTATTTAGTTTATTAATATCTAATCATCTGATTTAGATTATTAGATGATTAATATTTAGATAATTAGTCTAAATTATTAGGAACTTGGATGCTAGTTGAGGGGGAGCAGATTTGCAAGTGCCCAGGGGAGGAAGGTGGGAGTCCTGACAGCAGCACACCGGGCTAAATTACTCAACGGTGCTACTTGATTGCCTGTAGCTTCAAGTAATTAGCATTAAATTCGATACAGATCATAGAAACATTCTTCGAACCTCTGATGTTAAAGGAGACCTTGCCTATCTAAATTTTAGACCGAGATTGCTCTGAAGCAATATTGTATGTGTTCCCAATTCCCAGAAGCCGTAAATTATTTTAAACTAATGCAATTGCCAGGTCATTGTTCCCACTGTGAGGAGTCTTTGTTTTCTGCTTGGTCAATAGAAGCGATTTCTTCAGTTGCCAAATAGATGGGTGGCGGGTTAACTAACACACGTCTCTGGCCTTGTTAAAATGCCCTGTCACTTTCCCACCTGCCACCCAGAAGAAAGATGGTTGTATCCTGTAGTTTAACGGCTGCTAGATCAGAACCACGAGAGTGGGACCTTAGTTTTATGGGCGACTGAAGAGGTTGGGCTCGTTCCACTTGATTTGAGATTTGATGGATTAATTTCTTTCTCATGAAGAATAGATAGTAACAGTGTAGGAAGGAACTGCAGATGCTGGTTTAAACTGAAGATAGACACAAAAAGCTGGAGTGGGTGATGTTTCAAGATGGGTCTGAAGAAGGGTCTCGACCCAAAACGTCACCCATTCCTTCTCCTGTCCCGCTGGGTTACTCCAGCTTTATGTGTCCATCTTAGATAGTAACAAACCACAGGTTAAAGTTAATGGAGAAACAGTCAGAGGTGATGAGAGAAAAACATTTGTAGCATGGGTTTGTGATGATATGAGGTGCAGCATTTATAGGATAATTGCCCTCTTGTAAAATCTACCCTGAATATGTAAAGAGTGGATGAGACAATATGATAACAAAGAACTAGTGTGAACGGGCGATCGATGGTTGCAGTGAATTCAGGGGGCTGAAGGGCCTGTTTCAATGTTTCAATAGTCTAAACTAAACGAAAAAGTAGCTGAAAAGGTGGTTGAAGCAAACTAAAGACAGTTTTCAAAAGGCCATTAAGTGAATACTTGAAGGAAAACTACTCGCCGACCAAGGTTGAAAGGACAGGGGAGTGGGACTAATTTGATAGCACGTGACTCAGTTTGTGATGAACGATATTATTTCTAGGGGATGGTGCCGTGCAAGGTCCATTCTTTTATATATGCCAGTTTCTTAATGCAGTCTCTGTAGGTTGCAAGACCACAAAGCCACCAGCATTGAAAGATGCATTGGAGGGTGCTTTTGCGGTTCTTGCTGACACAATTGCACATGTAGCAGATGGTCTGTAGGAAAACAAAGAGTGTAAGGGTTTTAGTTTGGTGTAGTGATACAGCATGGAAACAGTCCCTCCCTTTGGCCCACCGAGTCCGCACCGACCAGCGAGCACCATACACTAGTTCTATCCTACACATCAGGGACAATTTTACAGAAGCCAATTAACTTACAAACTTGCGAATGTGGGCGGAAACCAGAGCACCCATTGCGGACTCTGGCACTGTAAGTCAGCAACTGTGCCGCCCTAAATTGGATTTTTCATTTAGCTTTATGACATTGCCAAGATTGCATGCAAGAATGAAAATAATTATTTCCAACTGCAGCTGCCTTCTGAATGGGTTAGACTGTTTTTAGTTTTTGATTTGTCTCCATTGACCTCTTCTGTGGTGGTATGCACCTTCTGCAAAATGAATGGAGTTTATTATTCACAGGTTTCTGATTCAGACTCTTTGTAATCTGGTTTTTACATGCAAAGCATAAGTATAGAATTCTACAAAACAAATAACCTGTGACTTCCTTTCTTTAAGCCTTCGGAAATTATTAAAATAATTTTCATTTTGTTATATTTATACTCAAACTAATCAAGCAAATTTAACATTTTCAAGTTGCATATTTCATATTGCTGTTCAGTTGCTGAACCGTAGGTTTAATTTAATTGATCAGGCTCCGGAACTCATTGGACTTTTCTTTGGTGAAGGTACTGTACTATCTCTGGTAATAGTACAGCTCTGGAAAATGATTGAGCTGACGCACTGATGCAGACCACCTTATCTGGTTGGGTGAATTACAACTCTTACTAATGTTCATATGTCTCATGGGCTGGCAATTGAACTCGAGAGTAAATGGAATAATTGTGTCTTTGGCAATGTAAAATTTCCTGTCATTTCATATATTTTTGAATTTGCATTTAAAGTAGATGCGGTTGTATGAGGGAAGTGCTGTTAGATAGTGAGTGGTAGGTAGGTAAGGATAGAAGAGTGGACCAGGGACTCCCGCAGATCTTGGCATGTCCTTTCGAGTTTCTATTAACAACAATCAAAGAAGCCTTCTCTGCTGCCAATGTTAACCCCTCAGTCCATTATAGATATTCTCTTGTGTTAATGAAGGAACTGCAGATGCTGGAAAATCGAGGGTACACAAAAGGCTGGAGAAACTCAGCGGGTGCAGCAGCATCTAAGGAGCGAAGGAGATAGGCAAGGTTTCGGGCCGAAACCCTTCTTCAGACTGATGGGAGGTGGGGGGGGCGGGGAGAAGAAAGCAAAAAGGAGGAGGAGGAGCCCGAGGGCTGAGGGAGGGGTGGGAAGGGGAGGAGACAGCAAGGGTTAACAGAATTGAGAAAATTCAATGTTCAAGCCCAGAGGATGCAGACTCCCCAAGCGGAATATGAGGTGCTGTTCCTCCAACTTGCGGTGTTGCTCACTCTGGCCGTGGAGGAGGCCCAGGACAGAGAGGTCGGATACGGAATGGGAGGGGGAGTTGAAGTGCTGAGCCACCGGTAGGTCGGGTTGGTTATTGCGGACCAAGCGGAGGTGTTCGGCGAAATGATCGCCAAGCCTCCGCTTGGTCTAAGGCTTGGCGATCGTTTCGTCGAGAGACCAAGCGTAGGCTAGGCGATCATTTCGCCGAGAGATCAAGCGGAGGCTTGGCAGTCGTTTCGCCGAACACCTCTGCTCGGTTCGCAATAACCAACCTGACCTCCCGGTGGCTCAGCACTTCAACTCCCCCTCCCAATCCGTATCCGCTGATCATCCCCAATCAGTACCCTGTTCCTGCACTCCCTCAATAGCAAGAATGTCCTTCCTCAAATTAGGGGACCAAAACTGCCCACAATACTCCAGGTGTGGTCTCACTAGGGCCCTATACAATGCAGAAGGACCTCTTTGCTCCTATGCTCAACTCCTCTTCTTATGAAGGCCAACATGCCATTCACTTTCTTCACTGCCTGCTGTACCTGCATGCTTACTTTCACTGACTGATGAACAAGGACCCCCAGATCCCATTGTACTTTTCCCAAATTGATACGATTTAGATAATAATCTGCCTTCCTGTTTTTGCTGGCAAAGTGGATAACCTCACATTTATCCACATTAAACTGCATTTGCCTACTCACCCAACCTGTCCAAGTCACCCTGTGTAAATGAAAACTTTACAGGCTCTTAAGTGTGCAACATCTTTTAATGATAGCACTGGGTATTACATACACCTTCAAGCACCGGCTACATTTTCCTACTGAGGGGAAGGCGTTATGATTGATGTTAACTGGGCGGGGTTAATGGGAGTGAGGTAACTATATTATTGGTTGCATATAAACCATCTACATCCTTCCCCTTAGAAATCAAAAAACAGATTGTTGTCACGACAACCGAATTAAACAGCAGAATTAAACGAAATCGCCGTAGCGAACAGGCGGCTTACTGATCCTGCCCGAGCGCGTACGGACGTCTCCCCCTCCCCCCGAAAGAGCAGAAGAAGCAGGAGGACGCAAGGCAGCCGGGGAACCAGGGAAGGGCATTGGGGTGGGAGAAACAGGAGAGGGAGAACCGCGATCGGCAACAGGGGACTCGCGCAGAGGGGAACCAGGCGCCCGCGACGGGACCGAGGCATGCAGGGAACACCAGCCGGGGCGGCAGCCGGCTGCTGATAGGAGAGTGGAGGGGCATAGGGCCCAGGGGGCTGCGGCTGTGGCTCATTAACCGCAAAGCAGGTGTTGTCGGCTTCTTCGGTAGATGGAACCCTCACAGTCGACCAGATACGAACGAGGTGAGTCGGCCACCCCAACCACGGTGGCCAGACGGTAGTGACCACTGGCGGTCTGCAATCGAACAACCTGTCCGGGCAACAGAGGATCGAGTGGTCTGCACGACCAATCGTGGGAACGCCGCTGGCTGTCATGTTTCTCTTGAATTCGCCTCTGCACGGAGGCGGGCTCCAGCACCCGAGGTTTCAGCTGGCGCTGGGCAATCGGGACGGTGGATCTGGTAGTTCTGGACATCAGACGCTGAAGCAGGTGAACCCATGGCCGGATCCCTGGAAACATTCCTGAGGTTCAGGAGATCCAAATACAAATCGGAATTGGATAGGTCGCGCCTGTTCCATCAGAAGCTTGGCTCTGCGGACGGCCCGTTCTGCTAGGCCGTTGCTCTGTGGGTACTCTGGGCTGCTGGTGAAATGCACGAAGTTCCACTTGTCGGCAAAGGTTTTGAATTCTCGGCTTGTAAACTGCCTGCCGTTGTCAGTCTGCAGCCTGGACCGGGGTCCCCAAAAGTGGAGAAGTGTTTCCGCAGCTTGCGGATCACCATCTCCGACGTGAGGGATGTCAGCAAATCCACCTTCGAACCAGTTGGAGTACGAGTCGACCCAGGACAAGGTAGTGGTTACCACGCCACTCGAAATATGTCGGCAGCCAGCGAGGACCAGGCCAAAGCAGGGGCTGGGCTGCAGCAGCAGGGGCTGTCGCTGCTGGTGTGGCGCAAGACTGTTGCACGTGGAGCAGGCAGAAACTCGGTCTCGGATATATTTGGCCATTCCAGGCCAATAGAATTGGCACTGAGCGTGGGCGAGTGTGCATCGACCCCAGGGTGTCCGCTGTGGGCTGCACAAAAGTAAAAGTCAAACAGGGAGGACGGGACCACAACTTTATGTCCCTTGACGATAACGCCATCCTGGAGCACCAGTTCGTCGCGGACCAGGAAGAAAGGCTGTGTTTCAGATGGCGCGGCGGAGCGCTTTGTTGGCCACCCTGCTTTAATCACCGAGGCAAGCTGCTGCAAAACCGGATCGGCAGCGGTGTGCTCGGCCAAAACCTGTAGCTGCTTGGTGGGAATAAAGTTAACGCCCAGTACGGGCAAGTCCTCTGTTTCGTAGGGGTGGCGGAGCGCAGGAGGTACGCGGGGCTCGCGACAGGGTGTCCGCAATGTGCATCTCGGTGCCCTTCTTGTAGATTATGTCAAAGTCGAAACGCTGGAGCTGCAGCATCATACGCTGCAGCCTGGCAGGGGCAGCGTGAATCGGCTTGTTCAGGATTGTCACCAGTGGCTGGTGGTCGGTTTCGACCGTTAATCTGCTGCCGAACAGGAAGTCTCTGAACTTGGAGCAGGCGAACAACACCGCGAGCAGCTCTTTCTCGATCTGAGCGTACCGCTGCTCGGTGTCCGTCATGTGTGCGGGAGGCATAGGAGACAGGATGCAGCGATCCATCGACAGACTGAAGGCAGGCCGCACCCAGGCCGAACTTGGAAGCGTCACAGGTGACGGTGATGGGGCGACCCACGTCGAAGAACCGCAACGTCGGAGTGCTAATCAGTTTCGACTTGAGGCGGTCAAAGGCCTGCTGGTGATATGGGAGCCAGGCCCAGGCGATATCCTTTTTTTGTCAGCTGCGCAGGGGAGCACTCAGCTCACTGAGTGGTATAAACTTGCCAAGGTAGTTCACCATGCCCAAGAATCGTTGCAGACCTGGCACGTCGGTGGGGGCTGCCATTTCGGAGATGGCAGCTGCCTTCAAGGGGTCGGGCTTTAGTCCGTTAGGGGTGAAAACATGTCCAACATACGTGACCTCTGAGACACGAAACCGGCACTTCTTGGGATTCAGCTTCAGGTGCGACCGTCGCGCGCGATCCAGGACACGGCGGAGGTTCAGGTCGTGCTCGGCAATGTCCTTCCCATAAACCAGGATATCATCCACGATGATGGCACATGGCAGGTCCGCGAATAATTGCTCCATCGTCCGCTGGAACACCTCGCTAGCAGAATTGATGCCGAATGGCATTCGCAGGAACTTGAATCTGCCGAACGGTGTGGCGAAGGTCGTCAGGTCAGAAGACGCTTTGTCCAACGGGATCTGCCAAAACGAGTTCTTAGCGTCTAGGACCGAAAAGATGGTGGCTTGCCCGACCTTTGCCGCCACATCCTCAACAGGACCGCATGGGGTAGTGTGGTCGCCTGATGGCAAAGGTTTAAGTCCTTCGGGTTGATACACACTCGTATCTCGTCTTGTCTTTCTTAATCGTGGCAACCATGGTGGAGACCCAATCGGTGGGCTCGCTAACTGCTACTAGCACCCCTTTTCGACCATCTCGTTGAGCATCGCCTCGACCTTGTCCTTCATGGCGTGAGACACCCTGTGAGGTGCGCGCGGACCACGGGTTGTATATTTGGGTCAATGGAAATATGGTATGACACTGGTAACTTCCCCAGGTCATGTCGAACAGGTCCTGGTATTCAGCAACCGGGTCAAACGACAGTTGCACTTTGTGGACCGTGCGGTCAAAGGAGACCAGGCCAAGATCTGGCACGCACGGTTGCCAACAGGGTTACACAGTCAGAGTTCAAAACATAGAAAACAGGTTCTTGTGGCCTTTTGCAGCACGCAAGTTAAAGTGGCCCTCCCGCAGGCCTTGAATCTCTCCACCATAGGCGTGCAGGGTTAGCATCGTCAACAACCAGAGGCTCATTATTCCTTATCTTGTTGAAAAGATTCATGGGACAAAACATTGACTTTCGCGCCAGTATCTAATTTGGCAGAGAAGGTTACGCCATTGACAGTCACAGGTACGGGGAGGGATCATTGCCGGTGGGGCGGGTGTCTGTAGGAGGGTAAACACATGAGAGTCCTCGGCAGAATTAATTGGCTCTGCCACCATTGCATTCAACTAAATTGGGCTGTGAGTCGAAACAGAGATCAGATTGCGCCAGCATGTTTAGAACTGGGACTGGAAGCTTGTGCCTGGCTCCCACGGGAACGGGAGTAAGCGACAGGAGGCTGAGAAATGGTTCAGCTTTTTTACAAAAGTTACAGGTTTTACCAAAGGCGGGACACGTCGACAGTCTATGGTGCGTGTAGTTACAGTTCGGGCACCTTTTTCGGGGCACATCGCCAGGTCCAGGGCGGGCACGCGGCAGAAAAACATTGTTTCCCACCGAGGCTGTGGGCTCCTAAACCCAGCCAGGTTGACAGATTTATTGCCCGAGTCCCGGTGGTCCTCTTGCAAAACAACGACCTCAGACAATCTGCAGGCATGCATAGCTTTGTCAACGTTAGATCCGGATCCTCACAAAGCTCACATCGCAGCTTCTGGTCACGCATGCCAGTTACTAAAATGTCTCTAGTGAGCGTGGTCTGTCATGTCGCCAAAACGGCACGCTGGGCGAGATGACGCAAATCAGCAATAAAACATTCAACAGGTTCATCAGGCAACTGTCTCCTTGTAAAGAAACCGTGCCCTCTCTAGAATGCGGTTCGAGGGCAGGTCACAAATCTCCCTGAACTTACGTAGCAGGCAAGCGGGGTCGTCAGCAGACTCTGCAGGGAGTAATCACCTCATCATCGACGCCCAGGACCGCTGGAGCGTAGGTGAAAGTTCTGCTCTCTTCATGGCATCAGGTCCGACAAGGTTGAGTAGGAGGGAAGCTTTAAGGGAGTCAGGATCAGCGCGGTGTGCGACGTTGACAAAGTGTGTGAAATCAAATTCAAACGTGGCCAGCGCTCAGAGATGTCAGCATCAAAGACAAGCTGCTCGGGCTTTCTGCAAGAGGACGCCATGGCCAAAGAGATCAAAAGCACAAAAATCACAAATCAAAAAAAAAGAAATAAAAACGATAAACAGGAGACGCAAGTATCATCCCACTTCTGACACCATGTAAATGAAAACTTTACAGGCTCTTAAGTGTGCAACATCTTTTAATGATAGCACTGGGTATTACATACACTTCAAGCACCGGCTACATTTTCCTACTGAGGGGAAGGCGTTATGATTGATGTTAACTGGGCGGGGTTAATGGGAGTGAGGTAACTATATTATTGGTTGCATATAAACCATCTACACCCTGCATTCTCATAGTATCCTCAATAAATATCATAACAAAAAAGTCAGGCTTTGAAGGTTTTTCTTTGAGCAGTAAAGGTTTGACAACATTCATCTGACTATTAAATTATTTTAAACCCCAGTGAAGCCAAGAATGTATTGTTTATTTAATCACATGCATAGATAATTGGACCAGCTAGGTTTACCTTGTGAATTCCTTTGGAGATAATATTTCAGATCAAACTTGATAAATGTCATTACAAAGTGTGTTGTGATATTGTATAACCTCTCCCTTATAAATATTTATAGTGTATTTATAAAATTATAGGGAGGGACATTTTTGGAATATAATCAGATAGTTAGGACGGTTGTCATTTTGATTGCGGTAAGCTTAAATCATCTTCAAGTATTGGAAGTGAGATGTATTTGTACATGAAAAGAAAAGCTTTGCACTTCACAACTGGGCTGAAAATCTCTTGGGAAGAAGAGATGTTTATTGAAGGAGAATAATAACCCTGTAGTTACATTTATTCATCTAACTATGGCATTTGTTATTTTATCAATGTACCTACATTTCACTTTATGGATGGTTTTTAGCTTTTGCATTTTGTCTATTTATTAGCAGCGGGTTCATTCTGAACAGAGAACTCAAATATTTGGAGTGCTGGTATTGATAGTTCCTGACTCTTTTTATTGGATGTGTGCCTGACACTTTCATTCAGACCATGAATTATCTAATAAAAAGGAACTGCAGATGCTGGTTTATACCAAAGTTAGACACAATGCTAACTCAGTAACTCAGTGGGTCAGGCAGCATTTCTGGAGAAAATGGACAGATGACGTATCGGGTCGAATCTTTCTTCAGACTGATTGTAGTGGGGATGGGGGGATCTGGAAGCAAGAAAAGACCAGGACAAATCAAGGCTGGCGACAGATGACGCCAGACTGGGAGGTTCCCTGATAGGCCAAGAGGGATACATTGTTGTAAAATGTGGAACTGGTTAACTGACTTCTGGTGGAGGATGGGGGAGAAGGGCGATGGGAGGGGAATGTTTGTAAAATTAGAGAATTCACATTCATACCGCTGGGTTGTAGGGCATGTGAGATATCTCAGACTTGGGTGGAAAGGGATTTGGCAAGGGGTGATTGGATAGAATCCAGGTACATGGAAATAAGTTCAGTGGGGAAGGAGCAGGCTGAAACAATGGGTTTGACAGGGCAGTTCTGTTTATGGATTTTAGGGAAACCCCAACCCTAACCCAACCCTGCACAGCATACCTCTACCTCCTCCTCAAAATGCACAATTCCCTCATAACGTCTGCAGTCACTCCCCTCCTCCCCCCTCCCCTTGCTTTCCCTCCCTTGCTCCCCCATTCCTCCACAAACGGTTAGTTAAACAGTTCCACAGTTCACAACAAGTACTTCTCGGGATCACACCAACAATCGGTCTATCAAGGAAGCTCCCTGCCTTAGGTCATCTGTTGCCAGCCCTCATTTTTCCTAGTCTTTTAGACAATAGACAATAGGTGCAGGAGTAGGCCATTCGGCCTTCGAGCCAGCACTGCCATTATTGTGATCATGGCTGATCATACCCAATCAGAACCCTGTTCCTGCCTTCTCCCCATATCTCCTGACTCCACTGTCTTCAAGAGCCCTATCTAGCTCTCTTGAAAGTATCCAGAGAACCCACCTCCACCTCCCTCTGAGGCAGAGAATTCCACACACATCTCCCAATTATCAAGAAAGCACATCAGCGCCTCTACTTCCTGAGAAGACTACGGAGAGTCGGTTTGTCAAGGAGGACTCTCTCTAACTTCTACAGGTGCACAGTAGAGAGCTTGCTGACCGGTTGCATCGTGGCTTGGTTCGGCAACTTGAGCGCCCTGGAGAGGAAAAGACTACAAAAAGTAGTAAACACTGCCCAGTCCATCATCGGCTCTGACCTTCCTTCCATCGAGGGGATTTATCGCAGTCGCTGCCTCAAAAAGGCTGGCAGCATCATCAAGGACCCACACCATCCTGGCCACACACTCATCTCCCTGCTGCCTAGAAGGTACAGGAGCCTGACGATTGCAACAACCAGGTTCAGGAATAGCTACTTCCCAACATCCATCAGGTTATTAAACCTGGCTTGGACAAAACTCTGAACATTAATGAATGAATGCCTTTTTATTGTCACTATACACATGTACAATGAGATTAAAATCTGCTCCTACTCAGTGCAAAAACAAAAAAGGGGGGGGGATAAGGTGCACAGTTTCTGCGGCGCTATATACATATCTATAAAAGACAATGGATAAATAGAATGAATAAATAGGATTCCTATATCCAGTATGGGTGATTGCACATATTGGAAATTACAGTTACAGTACAAATTACAGTAGGTGGATAGATGAAAGTCCGGGGTTAGGCTGTGAAGTCAGTGCATTTGTGAGTTCAGGGAGATAATGGATTTTGGAAATAAACTGTTCTTGTGCTGATACACCTATAGCGCCTCCCTGAGGGCAGCAGGTTGAACAGGCCAAATGCAGGATGGGAGCTGTCCTTGATAATGTTCTTCGCCCTGCTGAGGCAGCGGGAGGTGTAAATGTCCATCAGAGAGGGGAGAGGGCAGCCGATGATCTTCTGTGCTGCCCTTTATCAGTTTATTTATTAATGTGTGTATTTACGTATATAATGGTATATGGACACACTGATCTGTTTTGTAGTCAATGTTCTGTTGTGCAGAAGCAAAGCAAGAATTTCATTGTCCTATCAGGGACACATAACAATAAACTCACTTGAACTTGAACTCGCTGTGTGGAAAAAGTGATTCCTCATCTCCGTTCTAGATGGCTTACCCCTTATTCTTAAACTGTGGCCCCTGGATCTGGACTCCTCCAACATCGGGAACATGTTTCCTGCCTCTAGCATGTCCAAACCCATAATAATCTTATATGTTTCAAGAAGGTGACCTCTCATCCTTCTAAACTCCAGAGTATACAAGCCCAGCCACTCCATCCTATCAGCATATGACAGTCCCGCCATCCTGGGAATTAACCTTGTAAACCTACACTGCACTTCCTCAATAGCCAGAATGTCCTTTCTCCCTTTTTTGCTTCCAGTTCCACCATCGCCCCACAATCTGAAGAAGGGTCCCGACCCAAAACATAACATCGATTTTCTCCAACATTGCTGCCTGACCCGGTGAGTTCCTCCAGCCCTTTATGTTTATTTATGAAGAATTATCATTGTCTGTTGATAAAATTAGTAAATTAACTAATTGGAGAACTGAAGTGTAGATGATATGTGTGTACACCTTTAATAGTAGTGACGAAGCCCTTGCTGACCACTCCCCCACCAGCCAGTATAATTGTGACCTTCCTACCCTTAGCTCTCTAGTGTCTGTGACAGACCACGTACAGCTAGGGCAGTGATGTGTGTGTACGTTAATAAAGTAGTAGTAAAGATTCATCTGTGTATGCCTGCACTCTACATGGCGTCAGAAATTTGTTCTCCTGCGTCTCCTATCTATCGGGTTTTATTTCTTTAGTCCCAGTACCCCCTTTCCTGCGTTGTGATGGCTTCTGCTTGTCGTAAACCTGACATCCTGATCTTTGATACCGACATAACTCACCGCTGGAACGTTTTCCGACGCAACTTTGAGCACATCGCCCATCCTGCCGTTGCCCCTGCGGTCAAAGCCTCCCTCTTGCTCAACGTGGCCGGTCCCGAAGCTCTGGAACGATCGGAGTCGTTCGTCTATGGGCTCAACGAGAACGCTCAGGACCCGGTATGTCTACTTGCAAAGTTTACACAGTTGTGTGACATTCCTACTAACTAACCTGGAGCGTTTCAAACTTTTCAGGGCCGCCGCCAACCCCCCAAAACCCGGGGGAATCGCCGTATTGTGGTTGACAATTTCGTTGCCGCGCTGCAGCAACTGGCTCGCCGCCCTGCGACTATGCATGTTTTAACCCTGAGACTTTAACCCAGGGACATGACGCCATTTTTCGTCTTTGGACCTCTCCGGGGATATCGGGTGATAAAGCAAAAGGGGATGAAATGATGTGAAAAGCTGCCAGTTTGAGCTCCCCTTCAGATGCCTGATCTGTGTTTCGGACTTTTAACGAGGTGTTTGTGTTGCATTTGCCTCTCGCTGGCAGAGGCTGTCTCTTCGCTGTGCTGCTGCCTGATCATTGGAGGTTTCCACACTGGCCAGTTTCGCCGGACGCCAATACTATTGCTCCTCAGCGACAGGGGGTCAGCCCTGCGCCGGGACCAGGACCGCGTCAACGATGCCCGAATTGAACTTTGCTTCGCACGACTCTAATGTTGTGCCCTGCGCTAGGAAGAACCTGTAATTTCTGCCACAAACCCTAACCACTTCTCGGTGGCTTTTGCCGTTCCCGTGGGAAACTGCACAGCCACAGCAGAAGCCCTCTCACTACCTATGACACGTGATGATACTGTGCCTGGTTCCCATCACCAGCATGAGAACTCCCTCTGTCTGATTCGGGCTCTTCCCAGAGCGATCTAAGCTAAGTGTGTTTTCGCTGAAAAAAATGCACCTGCACTAATAACGGGACCCGATACCGTGCGAGTCACTGTGAATGGCATCCCCTTCTCTGCTAAAGTCGACACGGGGGCTGCTGCCATACGTTACGTCAACAAGCCTTTTCAGGAAGATAAGAAATAATTGAGCTCGATACCACTGACTGCTCTGTTTTGCGTGCCTATTAGGGAGGCGTGCTCATTCCCGTGGGGAAGGCCACTCTCTACTGCAGGGTACTGAAGGCCTCTCGACCCCTCACTTTCTTTCTGCTAGACGGTAAATGTGACCCCCTGTTGGGCATTCGGGCCTGCCAAGACTAGGATTGGTGAACTTTCCACCGTGGACATTCGCCTGGTGACCAGTCGCCCCCCCTGGACCTGCTGGCCCGAATCCCCGGGGACCGTTTCGACACACGAAGCTGTGAAAGCTTCCCTGCAGCTACAAAATCGCCCCTCAATCTGACATCGAACCCGTCATCCGTTCCTCCGCACCGCTTGTGTCCTTCGCGATGAAAGACAAAGTCGAGTCTACACTTCGTGATATGATGTCCATGGGCATCCTGAAGGAGGTGAATGACCCCACCCAGTGGGTCTCTACCATGGTCGTCGCGGCGAAGAAGGATAAGAGTGAATTACGAATCTGCATCAACCCAAAGGAACCTGAACCTGGCCATTAAGCGCCCGCATTACCCCATGCGAACCGTTGAAGATGTTGCTACACAAGTCGGTCCTGCCACTGTGTTTTCGGTTCTCGATGCCAAGAGCTCGTTCTGGCAGATACCACTTGATGAACGGTCTTCATACCTGACAACATTCAGTACACCCTTCGGCAGGTTTCGTTTTCTCCGCATGCCGTTCGGGATCAACTCTGCCTGTGAGGTGTTCTAAAGGCCAATGGAAACATAGAAACATAGAAATTAGGTGCAGGAGTAGGCCGTTCGGCCCTTCGAGCCTGCACCGCCATTCAATATGATCATGGCTGATCATCCAACTCAGTATCCCGTACCTGCCTTCTCTCCATACCCTCTGATCCATCTAGCCACAAGGGCCACATCTAACTCCTCTTAAATATAGCCAATGAACTGGCATCAACTTACCTCTGTGGCAGAGGAGTTCAGAGACCCACCACTCTCTGTGTGAAAAAAGTCCTTCTCATTCGGTCCTAAAGGATTTTCACCTTATCCTTAAGGCTGTGACCCCTTGGTCCTGGTCCTCCCCAATATGGGAACAATCTTCTGCATCTAGCCTGTCCAACCTTAAGAATTTGTAAGTTTTCTATAAGATCCCCTCTCATCTCTAAATTCTTGAGAGTATAAACCGAGTCTATCCAGTCTTTCTTCATGACAGTCCTGACATCCCAGGAATCGTCTGGTGAACTTCTCTGCACTCCCTCTATGGCATTTGTACTTCCCAGATTTGGAGACGAGAAACTGTACGCAATGCTCCACGTGTGGTCTCCACCAAGACCCTATACAACTGAAGTACAACCTCCTCTGCTCCTATATCCAAAGGAACAACTGTTTGCGGTCTCCCGTGTGCCATCTTGTCGATGACATTCCTAGTTACGGGAAAGGACGTCGTGAGCACGACCACAACCTCCGCCAGGATGCTGGAGCAAAAGCTTCGCGGAAGTCAACCTGAAGCTCAACAAAAAAAAAAATAACGGTGTCATGTCCCTGAGGTCACCTACGCTGGGACACGTTCTTCACAGCATCGGGGGCTGAAGCCGACCCGCAGAAGACGGCCGCTATATCCGAGATGCCTGCACTGCTGACGTGTCGGGCCTCCGCAACTTCCTGGGCATGTCAAACTACCTGGGAAAGTTCATCCTATCGCTATAAAAGTCTCATCTTGTATGTATGTGTGAGTGTGTATACGTGCCTTTCTACCTTTGTCAAAACACCAAAATAAACTTCTTCACTTCACAAGTTACAGCATTTTAAAAAATGGGCGGGGGGGTTTTTCCAAACACCAAGTTTTCAAACGGCAATCCTCCTTCAACCCTCTTCGGGTGACGTCACAAAGGGGGGTTGGGCGGCCACCAGCTTCCAGTGACGTCGGGAGAGGGTCACATTTAAATTAGCGATCTGCTTTTTCCGACCTGGGCTTCTACCTGCGACGCATTGAGACCGCGGCAGTAAAGGAGACATCGAGACTGCAGCAGTGAGGCCTCGCGCCAATGGGCGAGGCCAAGTCTACACTCCCTCTCTCGCCCCCTCCCTCAATACCCTCCCTCAACTCTCTACCCCCTCCATTTTCTACCTCACTCAACCTTGCTACCCCACTCCCTACCCCTCCCTCTCCTCCTCGCACTTTCCCCACTCTACCCTCCCTTTCCCACCATCTATCCACCTCCTCTCCCTTTCCCCCTCCCTCTCTAACCCCCCTCTCTCTTTGCACCTTTCCTTTACCCCCTCCCTCTCTACCCTCCCCCCCTCTCTACCCCTCCCCCTCCCTCTCCACCCCCTCCCCCTCCTCCCTTCTAACCCTCCACCTCCCTCTCTATCCCTCCCCCTCCCTCGCCACACACTTCTCTACCCCTCCCTCTCTTCCTCCACTCCCTTTCTAGGGATTGAAGGGAAGGCCTCGCCCTTTACCTCTACCCTACTCCCTCTCACCTGTACCCCCCCCCCCCCCTCCCTCTACCCCCCCTCTCTTCTCTATCCCCTCCCCTCTCTGCCCCTCCCCTCCCTCTACCCTCCTTCTCTGCTCCCTCCTCTCCCTCTCCCCTCCCTCTCTACCCCCCTCCCTCTCTCCCCCATCTCTCTCTCTCTACCGCCCTCTCTGTCTTACTCCCCTCCCTCTCCTACCCACCCCCCCCTCTGGGATTGAAGAGGGAGGGTGAAGAGGAGGGAGTGCCGGGGATGAGGAGAAATGAGCCGCGCCTGTGCAGTTGAGGGCTATGCGTGAGTGGTGGAATATTGTATTGGGGGAACCGGTTGCGTTTGGGGAATGGGTGAGTGGTGAAATATTGCGTTGGGGGGAGCAGACACTTGGTCAAGTTAACCTATAAAAGTTGAGGCTGACTTACATAGCTTGCATGCAAGGCAGGCTAGGAGCAGGAGTGGGTGAGATTGGGACCAGAGGCATTAAAACTGCCTCCAGAGAAAAGCTTGAGCCCTGAAGGTAGAGGATAGTCTGCACAAATTCAAAACACGTACAGAAATTAAGAACAAGGTTGGGATTAATGGAAAATTGAGTGAATGTGAGTGCCTGAAGGCATAAGACAGGTGCCTTTGAGAAAAGGTGAGGATCAAAGATTAAGAACTTGAGGGGTTTAATAACTTAAACTAATAATGAGTAAAGCTAAAATCAATCGAAGAAAGAGAAGCATTAACTAAATAATACATAACTTCAGTTCTCCAAGCATTAATTTAAGAGGCTCTGTTGGTAATCCTGTTGGAGGAATAAGATAATAATGGCAAGGGGAATTCCCTAAATGTAGTGTTGGTGGCTGGTTAGTGACAGATGGAGATACCTGCAGTGGCAGACCTGATGCCAAGATGGTCTGTTACCTCCATGACACCAAGGTCAAATGTTTCACTGAATGGATGCAGAACATGTAAATGGAGGAGAGTGAACAGGCAGATTTTGTGATCCATGCCACGCTGATGAAATTTTGCTGTTAGACTTTCGGCATACTAATGCAAAGATTAAACCGATCCTCATAGGATGTAGTGTCCTTCGGTATTGCATGCAAAAGTGAACAGAAATGGGGAGAGAGTATGGATGAATGCATGGTTGGAAAGAGAGTGGAAGGAGGGAAAGAGGGATTTGGATTGCTGTGATCTGGGGAGATAGGACCTGAAGGCAAGTTGCTCCGCAATTATGCTGGGTGGACTAATGTTCTTGACAGATGGCGAGAGGTTTGTTAATGCAGTGAGAGAGCATTTAAAATAGTGTGACTGAGGTTGGATACCAGGATGAAAGGAGAAGGAAGTGCACATGGGAGAAATAGATAGGTGGTACTCGAGAAATAAATAGTGTGATTCTACATGGGGCCGAACTAAGAGATTAGGATAATGTGCAAGATAACTACACTATTTTGAAAAAATTCAATTTCAAAGGCAAGTTTTTTTTAGACCAAATGGTGTTGAGCGATTATTTAATCTAACCTTGCAATTAAACCTTATTGGCTTAAGGTCCTTAGCTGGCGGTCTGCCAGTCCTATTCACATTCTTGCCCTCTCCTACCCATAAACAGTAATTGAATTTGTTTCAATTCTCTTTTAATTGTGTTCCATCAGTGAGCTGCAGGCGGTGGTCACTCGCATTACCACCCTGTGCACGCCAAGGATCTGTCTGTAAATATTTAAAGCAAAGCTTAAGCTAGACCTTAAAAGTTGAGTAAAGATGATGTGCGCCGACTTCAACCATGAAATGTCAAAAGCATTGACACTCAATAAATGAAAACATATGTTCGTGATCTATCTATCTCTCGAGAATGCACCTGATACCAGGTGCTGGTGGAAAAAGAAATGTGTCATTCTTCATTTACTTGACACCTCGCACTGTACATGATGTGGTTCATAATATAGAGATAGGGACAATATGAAGATGTGCACTGAGGCAAGATTTCTCATTGTGAGAGAAGAATGCTTATTTAAAAAAAAAAGGTCTCTACTTTATACTTTAATGATTAGGCGTGTAAACAGGCCCTTTGGCCCACCTGGTTTGTGCTGACCAGTGATCACCCCATACACTAGCACTATCCTACACATTAGGGACAACTTATAGTTTACAGGAGACAATTAACCTACAAACCGGTACGTGTTTGGAATGTGGGAGGAAACTAAAGCACTGGGGAAAACTCACACAGTCACAGGGAGAACATACAAACTCCATACATACAACGCCCGTAGTCAGGATCGAACCTGAGCCCCTGGCGTTATAAGGCAGCAACTCTACCGCTGTGGCCCTGTGCTGCCCCTATCGCCTGAAGAATTTGTATGAATGGTGTACTTTTGTAACACATCCATGGTTTACTGGCACATTATATTGTATAAGGACAACATAGTTAAATAATTACTTGTTTCACATTGGTTGTATGTTTCATATTTGCAGAACTTTATTATTTAATGTTGTGAACGGTGAACTTTCTCAATATTGGTAATGAAACAATAAAACCTTTTCATAAGCAACCTATAAATAGATACAATATTATCTTTAAATGTGAGTAACAGGAAGCATTGTGCATCTATGTATAAGAGGAAGTTCTGCCAATCAATTGGGTCCTTGCTGCCCTGTATTTTAACTCCAGCTGCCTGTCTTAATGGTCATGCTGAACAATGTGGTTTTTTGTCATTTGCGGTCAGAGCTTTAAATAACCTTTAAGTAGCATGGCTTGAGTATTGGATATGTCTGGGGAACAAACCGTTCGTTAAGAAAGGAACTGGACATCTTGCGTAAAGATGATGACCGGCACCATCAAAGATAAGTGAAAAAAAATCTCCATAGCACAGGAATTTGCTGCATGTGTGCTTGGTAGCTGGTGAAGAGAAATTTCCTAATTTGATTTTTTCCCTTCCTTTCCCATCTTTTTCCACCAAAACGATGGACCAGCAGGACCAAAAACAAGACCTCTCAAAGGGCGGATGAGCTTCTAGTGAGCCAACAGCCATCCACACTTCAGTAGAAGTGGCGATCAATGTCTCCACATAGTATTGTAAGGAATGATGGTAAACCAAAATCCCATACTTCCAGCGGCGGAAGTCCGCAGGAACTGGAGGACAGAGATGTGTGGTGCGTCCGTCACCGTTCTCGTTGGAAACCAGCACCACTGCGTCGCTAATGTTTTCAACGATGATGAATTAATGAATCCACCAAAATCTCACCTTAAAGGGCAGGTTAATGAGAAACAAAAAGCTAATGGTGCATTTAAGTGACACCTCATAGGACTCAAGTAGATTTAATGGGCCAACAATATTATTCTTTGTATCTCAGGTAGCTAACCATCAAGCCAATAGGGAATTTTGGAATAACTTTTTCTAAGGTGGTTGAACTGGAATTTGTTATCACAATCTACCAAAACATAATTTTGGTGGGCAGTGGAGTAAGCTTTCTTGGGAAATGTTGACGCAGTTCGTATTGCTTTGTTCCAATGCAAATTAAATATGTTTCATTCAGAAATTAATATTTAGGATATCGAGCATTAATTACTTGAGACATACATACAAAGTCTTGCATTGTGAGGAATAACTGGTCCTATGTTCCCAAATCATGCCACCTCTGGGATTTATCTCACTTCACATAGTAGACTAATTGTTAAGGTAGACAAAACTGCTGGAGAAACTCAGCGGGTGCAGCAGCATCTATGGAGTGAAGGAAATAGGCAACATATTGGGCCAAAACCTTTCTTCAGATGAGAGTAGTGTGGGGGGGGGGGGGGGGGGGGGTGCGGGAGAGAAGGAGGAAAAAGGGAGGAAGAGGAGCCCGAGGGCTGAAGGAGAGCTAGGAGGGGGGGGAGACAGCAAGGGCTAACGGAATTGGGAGAATTCAATGTTTATGCCACTAGGGTGCAGACAGCCCAAGCGGAATATGAGGTGTTGTTCCTCCAATTTCCGGTGGTGCTCACTCTAGCCATGGAGGAGGCCCAGGACAGAGAGGTCAGATATGGAATGGGAGGGAGAGTTGAAGTGCTGAGCCACCGGGAGGTCAGGTTGGTTAATGCGGACCGAGCAGAGGTGTTCGGCGAAACGATCGCCAAGCCTACTGTTGGTCTCACCGATGTAGAGCAGCTGACATCTAGAGCAGCGGATGCAATAGATGAGGTTGGAGGAGATGCAGGTGAACCTCTGTCGCACCGGAACGACTGCTTGGGTCCTTGAATGGAGTCGAGGGGGGAGGTAAAGCGACAAGTGTAGCATCTCTTGCGGTTCCTAGGGAAAGTGCCTGGGGAGGGGGTGGTGCGGGAGGGAAGGGAAGAATTGAAAAGCGTTAAAGTTGGCTTCCTTTAAGCAATCAACATTTCCAGGATAATCGAGGAAGCTATTGAGGCTTTTGTCTGTAATTTTGTGTTTTGTGTAATTTTGAGTAGTATATGCCAAAGTTGATGCCATGAGCAGTCTAGATGCTGATGTATGGTTGGTTGCATGGTTAGTGTTTGCCATCAAAGTTTACCCAGTTTCTACATTTAATTCTGGCTGTAAGTCTGCCTCCCTTGTCTCAGATAATTGTAAAGACTTAGAAGATAGAACCGTGTAAAGATGAGCCTTTATATGAAAATTGAGTTTGATCTTTGCAGTCTCTGTTTATTTTATATTGTCTTAGGTCTGGAGCCAGTTCGCTCTTGCGCAATGTTTTGATCTAATGTCGTTTTCACAGCGCAAAATCTCTCATTTATTCAATGTTTGTGCTTAACAATGTGGTTTGTGCCATTTGTGGTCAGAGCTTTAAATAACCTTTAAGTTGTATGACTTGAGTATTGGATGTATCAGAATCTAGGCAGAACAGCATGGATAACATTTGCTTTTATACCTTGTAGTAGTAATAGCCTTGTTGATTTCTGAATGTCAAGGGGTTCTGTAGTGTGGGAGGGTAAAGCCTGGAACATTCACGAGAGTGCCTTTGAAAGAGGGGAGATTCCCCTCCATGTCAAGCAGCATTATGATTTGTTAAGAAGGGGAGATGCATCGCTTATGATCTGTAAAATAATGAACTTTAATTTTATTATTTTTACCTGCTCCCTGGTTTATACATTTAAATTAATTAGCAGTCCATCTATTACAACAGAAGCAGGACAGCGTTTTTAATTTTTTTATCCTTAATTTTGAAGCTTTATTGTGTCTTCTCTCTTTGTGTTTTTCCTTATGCAGAAATAAAATTAGCCAGAAGGATAATATACTTATTTTTCTCATTATTAGCGAGGTACCTGGTTTTACATTTTGCATCCAATTTCTAATTTCTTAGTTGATACCAAGTTGTCAAATGCTCATTTAGCACGGTATGAAAGGCAGCTAACTTCTTTCATTGTCACTATTGTGAATGTTCCAGGCTTTAGTCGCTGTATGTATGGCATCAAAGTAGGTCACCACCAGAAAACTATTACTCATCTTGGTTGTGTACAATGGTCTTTGTAAATTGCAGCAACACATTCATTTGTGATTTGTACAAAGCTCGGCCTCGTAGGCGGCCGCGGCAGTTTTGAGCGCTAAACCTTTTTACGTGAATAAAAATCACCAGTTGCTGGGTGTCCTCTCTGGTGATGCTCTGCAAGGCCTGTATTGCAGCCATCTTTAGCTTATGCTTGTTTTGCGGGCTAGTCCCCTTCAGTTTTCTCTTCAGCATATAAAAGGCATGCTCAATTGGGTTGAGATCGGATAATTGACTTGATCATTTTTTAGCTTTGAAAAACTCCTTTGTTGCTTTAGCAGTATGTTTGGGATCATTGTCTTGCTGTAGAATGAACCGCTGGCCAATGAGTTTTGAGGCATTTGTTTGAACTTGAGCAGATAGGATGTGTCTATACATTTCAGAACTAATTAATTATAAGAATGTTACCACATTAATCGCCAGAAGATCTATTTTATTTAAATGGAAAGACTCCAACCCTCCGACCACACTCCAGTGGTTTTCTGAAACAATATCATGTTTAAATTTAGAAAAAATTAGGAGTGACATTGTTGAACCCTTGGTTAAATTTGATAAGACTTGGGGAAAATTTATTGAACACTTTCATACAATATAAATTTCTCCCTCTTTATCCGTTATAAAAACTATTTCACTTCTATATGGTGGAACGGACTTGACGTCATGCAGACTTAAATTGTTGAAACTTTTAGTTCAGATTTTGTTTTGCTTTGTTTAGTTTTTATTTATTTATTTTATTTTTAGCTTTATTTTACTATTATTAATTTATTTTATTTTTTTTAGTTTAGGGGGGGGTTTTGCCTTTTCCTTTTTTTCTTTTTCTTTTTGTCTTTTTATTTTTGTGTTTTTTTTCTACATTTATAAGTTTTCTTTTAAAGATTTAACTATTTACATGCAGACTGGGGGGGTCAATACTCAATATGTATTTTGACATTGGTCTCATATCAGGTTATACCTGTTACTAATGTAATCCTGAGCCCTATGTCAATATCATTATGTTTATCACTTTTTTTTTCTAGCACTGTTTTTTTTAAATGTTTTATTTTTGTTTTCTTTGGAAAAAAACCCAATAAAAAGATTTTAAAAGAAACAAAATAATTAATTATACTACTACCATCAGCAGTTGTACCATCAATGAAGATAATTGAGCCAGTACCTTCAGCAGCCATACATGCCCAGGCCATAACACCCCCACCACTGTGTTTCATGATGAGGTGGTTTGCTTTGGATCTTGGGCAGTTCCTTCTCTCCTCCATACTTTGCCCTTGCCATCACTCTGATATGTTAATCTTCGTCTCATCTGTCCGCAAGACATTTTTCTAGAACTGTCGTTGCTCTTTTAAGTACTTCTTGGCAAACTGTAACCTGGCCATCCTATTTTTGCAGCTAACCAGTGGTTTGCATCTTGCAGTGTAGCCTCTATATTTCTGTTCATGAAGTCTTCTGTGGACAGTGGTCATTGACAAATCCACACCTGCCTCCTGAAGAGTGTTTCTGATCTGTCGGACAGGTGTTTGGGGGTTTTTCTTTATTATAGAGAGAATTCTTCTGTCATCAGCTGTGGAGATCTTCCGTGACCTGCCAGTCCCTTTGCGATTAGTAAGCTCACCAGTGCTCTCTTTCTTCTTAATGATGTTCCAAACAGTTGATTTTGGTAAGCCTAAGGTTTGGCTGACGTCTCTAACAGTTTTATTCTTGTTTCTCAGTATCATAATGGCTTCTTTAACTTTCATTGGCACAATGTTGATCCTCATGTTGATAAACAGCAATAATAGTTTCCAAAGGTGATGGAAAGACTGGAGGAAAGGCTAGGTGCTGAGAGCTCTCTTATACCTGCATTAAGGAGGCAATTAAACACACCTGAGCAATTACAAACGCCTGTGAAGCCACGTGTCCCAAACATTATGGTGCCCTGATATGGGGGAACTATGTATAAACACAGCTGTAATTTGTACATGGTGAAATTAAAATGTATAAAAATGGCCTTTAATAAAATCTGTTAAGGTGCACTTTAACCGCATGTGATTTTTCTCTATTACAAATCTCAAATTGTGGAGTACAGAGGCAAATAAATAAATGATGGGTCTTTGTCCCAAACATTATGGAGGGCACTGTAGGTATTGCAGATAAATAGGTATTATAATTAACAAAAAACTTCCAAAAAACATGTCATTAGCTGATGAAGGCAGTGTGGCGATGTGGTTTATTATGTAGCTGGATGATGTTTTTTATTCTACTACTCTACACTACTGGTATGGACTGCCATAGGCATGCATGATCTGCAAGAAAAATTGTACAAGAAACCTTTTAGGCGTGGAATAGAGAAATCCCAAGCATTTAAACATCTTGCTTGTTGTGATATGATCTTTCTCAGTTGATGCTCTTTCCCAGTTGATTTATCGCTTCCCATACATACAAAACAGGCCATTTTAACCTTAGACACCCAGCAACTGGTGATGTCCATGAATCTCAGACTTTAAGCAGTCATTGCATGCAAAGGTTATGCAACAATACTAAACATGACTACTTTCATTTGCATGACATTGCTGTGTCCCAAGTATTATGGTGCCCGGAAATGGGGGGGACTATGTATAAACACAGCTGTAATTTCTACATGGTGAATTCAAAATGTATAAAAATGGCCTTTATTAAAATCTGACAATGTGCACTTTACCACGTTATTTTTTTTTCTGTTACAAATCTCAAATTGTGGAGTACAGAGGCAAATACATAAATTATGGGTCTTTGTCCCAGACATTATGGAGGGCACTTTATATTATCAAAACCAGAGGGGTTTGATATTGAAATATATCGTCTTTAGATGACACGTTGTTGAAGATTTCTTTCTGGCATCTTTTCCTTCCATGACCTCTTTCACACCACTGGAATCTGATATTTGCTGTAATAGTAGAAAATCAGTAATCATTCACTGCTTCCCCCATCATATTAGCAGTTCTTTGTGAAACCATTAATATGCAGATCTGTGAAGTTATGCTCTTTCCATTGAAAAGTGCAGATTATTATTTTAGCCAATTATAGTGTTTACCAAATCCAACTGAAAGGTCGGAGTCCCCACATGTGACATCTCAACATTCACAGTTTATACTCATTTTGATTTCTGCTGTACCTGCTGTGTAGCAAATCTCATCACACATCAAGTTGTGAGTATAATGAAATACTTGCAATGAACCTAGATGGGGATGAGCTGAAGGAATACTTAAGAAGCTTGACTATATCTAAATCACAGTTGTCTGCGCAGTGAGTGCCCACCATGGGTTCAGTATCTAATTATTCTGGGTGGCACAATGGTTGAGCTGCTGCCTCGGCCCTAGTATCCTTGGGTTCATTTCTGATCTCTGGTGCTGTCTGTGTGGTGTTCACATGCGCTCTCTCTGGCCGCGAGGGCTCCCACCCTCTGCCTCCTGTGCTCAGATTTCCTGCCAAAAATCCCAAAAGCCATGCAGGTTGATTAACGATTTGGCACTAAAATCCTCTGGTGTAAAGGGAATGGAAGAACCTGAGTGCAGGGTGAACAGAGTTGATGGAAATGTAGGGGCAATGAAATTGCATCAGTGTTGGATTCATGTAAATAGGTATTTCATGGTCAGACTCGCTGGGCCCAGGAGTTGTCTGATTCTGAGGCTTCTTTCATCAGTGATATACTGTTGGTGTCATGATTACAATGTACAACTTGCACAACAGCAACTTGCCAAAGGAACAAAATTGATGACTACAGCAATTAAGTCAAAAACCCATTATCATCTTTGTAGAAAAACTATAAATTGATAACATTTTGGCCATTTTCTAGTTTTACTTGTCCACAAAAAATATTATTTCAATATTATTGTATTAAAAAAATCATAGTAATGATGCCAGTTGGCACAATTTTGCAATGTACAAATGTGGCTATTGAGCTTGTTGTACCTGTGAAGAAACTATTTACATATCTTCATGGATTTTCTATTTCTTGTTGTTTGATGTATTTCCGTTTGTAAAGGGTGACATTAAAAAGGAGGCATAGCGATAATAAGGTTTTGGGAAGCGTTATTAAAGGGGGATAGTGAAAACTTTGATAATTTAGTATGTTTTAATTAAATATGGGAAAACTGAGACAAGTGGAAAAATTTGGCAAAGCTGTGGCAGGAAAGGTGCATTGTTGTTGCTCTTCAAGCTTAACTAAAGCCAGTGAAATAGTTTTGAAATGTAATCATTGTTACAATGTAGGAAATGTAGCAGCCATTTTGCATAGCAAGACCACTTGGACACCAATATGATCACAGACATTTTGTTGAGGTCGGTTGACAAAAGTATTGGCTCTGCCATCTTAATGAACTTCCATGTACTTCTGAAGGAATGTCTCATCAAAAAGACAGAATTGCTGATTGAAGTAAGTGATGCTGAACATAACAGCTGCTCTGTGAGTTGACCTTGCTGTGAAGTGCAGTAGTTGAATGATTTTACTGAACTTTGCCTCACCGAGTTTGCTTAGTTGGCCTTTGGGCATGAAGTGAAAGCATTTATGTGGAAGACTCAAGAATCGAGTTCAGACCAGGAGGGTGCATTTGTTGCGTGATGCTGCTTGCAATTAGATATAGGGCAGTGTGAGTCAACTTCTATCTCAACAAGATCCTCTGGCTACTTTTAGAAGTTTCTGACATAACCAAACCCAGGAGTCTTGCATTTATAACCATTCACTTACAACCACAGCCTTACAGCATTTCTTGTAGTATAGAAAATAGCTTAATGTATAGGTTTAATAATGGCAGGTTTGATGTTCGTGAATTATTAGTGAACATTTGCCATAGATTACAGCATAAAGCAGGATATTCTTATCAAATGCTTGAGGATCAAGCAGATGCATGGTTATTCCAACAAAATTTGAATTTTGGAACAGAAAATTAAGGTTCTTACATTTAATTGTCACCATATCACTTACATACATGATGTATTGTGCAAATGTGATGCTTAGTTACATGTCTTAAAATTGCTCAAAGTTCAATAAATTATTTACTGAAGATCCAGCAATGTTGAAGTCCAATAGAGTGACCCAACTTGCCCCTGCCAACAAAGATGCCCTATCTGCACTAGTCCCACCTGTCTGCGATTGATTCATATTCGTCTGAAGCTTTCCTATCCATGTACCTATCCAAATGTATTTTACATATTATGAGAGTACCTGCCTAAACTACCTCCCTTGGCATCTCGTTCCCGAAAGCTCCCACCTTCTGTGTGAAAAAATTGCCTCTTAAACCATTCCCCTCTCACCTGGAACCTGTGTCCTCTGGTTCTTGATTTGCCTATTGTGGGTCTGTGACTCTGTGCATATCTTTTTGAAATGCATGTCTGAAAGGAGGTTGTGAATTTAATGAGAGGCTTGTTGCTTGAAAGGCATCTCATTCAATGCATTTAAATTGTTGGCTCAGTGTCATTTTCTGCAACCTTAAATGTTTTATTTATGATCAATATGTATTGGAGAGTTTGTTCCACAGGAACAAACCATTTTGCCTAACTGGTCTCTGCTCGTGTGCATGATCCACACAAACATCCTACATTCTATTTACCCAAACATGGCAGAGTACAGGATACAAGCTTTAATAGCACAAATATACAAGATGTTAATGAAACTGAACTTACGATTCAAAACACTCGAAGCCCTGTCCCACGGTACGAGTTCATTCCAAGAGCTCTCCCGAGTTTGCCCTGATTCAAACTCAGAGATTTACAGTAATGGCCGCTCGTCGGTACTCAGGGCTTTCGTGGACATTTTTCAACATGTTGAAAAATCTTCACGAGTCTACCCGTGCTTACCTGCCGTTTGCAAGTCTTCCCGAGTACCTGCCATTAGCGTTACCAGCCGCTATGAGATGTCCCCGAGCTCTGACGTACCCGCTACGTTCATTCTCCGTGCTTACCATGAGTTTTTTTTTTAAACTCGGGAGAGCTCTTGGAATGAACTCGTACTGTGGGACAGGGCTATTATGCCCCTGTCCCACTTAGGAAACCTGAACGGAAACCTCTGGAGACTGCGCGCCTTTTTTTTTTTTTTTTTTTTTTTTTTAAATTTCAAAATATACTTTATTCGAATGATAAATATATACAATACATTAACCTTGCGGAAAATCCATTTTCGGAGGCTGTACAATAGATCAATACAGTTTAGACATTTCTTTCCCCCAAATTTCCACAAATCAGTCCCCCACTCGTGCCACAGTGCAGAGATGCCAAGTGTCCTGGATTTGCCGTATTTTATCCCGGCGAAATAACCTTTTTACGGTGTTCCGGCAGCCAAACATGCTGTTACGGAACACCGCCGCGCCGGTGTTCTTCCCGTGGTGAACGCCGGCGCCATGTGTCCCCGGTTTGCCGGCCCGCGCGATCAGCGGCACTTTGCCGGGCCCTAGTGTCCGCGCCTGCGCAGTTGGGGAGGGTTGCCGGGCCCCAGTGGCCGCGCGTGCGCAGTGGGGGAGGGTTGCCGGGCCCCAGTGGCGCGCGCGTGCGCAGTGGGGGAGGGTTGCCGGGCCTGGCGCCATTTCGAGCCACGCCACGCCCGGCCCAGAGCACCGGGCTGGCGCCGGCCCGCGCGATCAGCGGCACTTTTCTTGCCGCCAGCCGGCCGCTCGCGGCAGCCCCATCACCGGGCCTCCCCCCCACCCCCACCCAGTGCGCATGCGCAAACCCGCCGGCAACCTTGCCAAGTGCGCATGTGCCGCACCCGCCCGCCGGCAGCCCGCTGATCTGCACCAGTGCGCAGGCGCATAGCCGCCGGCAACAACCCCAAGTGAGTATGTTACGGAGAGAAATGCATTTAACCCCATTTGTTACGGACAAATGGGTTGAATGTTACTGTGAACTAAATTTAGGGTTGGCATCTCTGCACAGTGGCGTGGGATACCTTCCCTTATATTGAGGGGGCGTCTCCACCATACCGTACCCCCCATGTCCAGCAGCGGAAGGGCGTTAGACTGTGGCCCTCCCCCACCGAGCCTTGGCGTTGGCTGCACCGAGCTTCAGTGCGTCCCTCAGCACGTACTCCTGCAGTCTGCAGCGGGCCAGTCGGCAACATTCCCTGACAGACATCTCGCTCTGCTGGGTGGTGAACAATGCTCGGGCAGACCAAAGGGCGTCTTTTACCGAGTTGTGACCCTCCAGCAGCACTCGATGTCAGCCTCTGAATGTGTCCCTGGGAACAGTCCGTAAAATCACCGAGCCCTCTGTGACGGAGCTGTTCGGGATAAAGCGTACCAGGGACCCTTGCATTTTTCTCCAGACTCTTTTAGCAAACCCACACTCTGTAAAGAGGTGGGCAACCGTCTCCTCGCCATAGCAGCGTCGTCCCGAGGGCAGCGTGCGCATGGCAGTGAGGTTCCGACGGTGCAGGAAGGATCTGACTGGGAGGGCTCCCCTCACCGCCAGCCAAGCCAGGTCTTGGTGCTTGTTGGTGAGTTCTTGGCGATGAGGCATTTTGCCAGACAAGCTGGGCAGTCTGCTCAGGGAAACCACGCCACCGGGTCCATAGAGTCCTTTCCTGCAGTGCCTGCAGGACATTCTGTGCTGACCACTGCCCGATGGACATGTGGTCAAAGGTGTTGGTCCGGAAGAACCCTTCCACCGACGACAGATGGGGCGGCAATGTCCAGCTGATTGGCACATTGCGTGGCACCTGCGCCAGACCCATCCTTCTCAACACGGGGACAGGTAGAACCTCAGCAGGTAGTGGACACTTGGTGCCCACGTGCCTTGGCTCTACACTCGCCTGATGCAGCCACACACGAAGGTGGCCATCAGAATGAGGGCGACGTTGGGCACGCTTTTACCCCCGTTGTCTGCCGACTTGTACATTGTGGCCGTAGCACACCGGGTCCATCCTCGACCCCCAGATGAACTGGAAGATGGCCCGGGTGATCCTGTGGGTATGAGGGAGGGACAGGCCACACTTGTGCCAAGTACAGCAGCCCCGAGAGCACCTCACACCTGATGACCAAAATTCTTTCCCGTTATGGAGAGGAAGCGTTGCCTCCACAGCTCCAGCTTCCTCCCCACCCTGGCTATCCGCTCCAGCCAATTTTTGTTACATGCTCAGCCCCCCCTAACCAGATCCCCAGCACCTTCAAGAAGTCAGGCTTGATGGTGAAGGGGACGGAAGATCTGTCGGGCCAGTTGCCAAAGAGCATGGCCTCGCTCTTCCTGCGGTTCACCCTGGCTCCGTGGCCGACTCAAACTGGTCGCAGATACTAATCAGTCTGCGAACCGACCCTGGATCCGAGCAGAAAGACAGCGACATCGTCCATGTACAGGGAGGTCTTTACTTGAATGCCCCCACTGCCTGGCAATGTCACTCCTCTTATGCTCGCATCCTTCCTGATGGATTCAGCAAAAGGTTCAATACAGCAGACAAACAAGACAGGAGAGAGAGGGCAACCCTGCCTAACTCCAGACCTTACCGGGAAACTGTCTGATTCCCACCCATTGATTTGGACTGCACTACGGATGTTGGTGTAGATAGCAGTTTGATCCAATTCCTGATTCCCTCCAAAACCATTTTGGAGAGCACGTCCCTCATGTACGTGTGCGAAATCCTGTCGAAGGCCTTCTCCTGGTCCAAGCTGACTAGGCAGGCATCCACCCGTCTGTCCTGCACGTAGGCGATGGTATCTCTCAGCAGCGCTAGGCTGTCTGAGATTTTCCTGCCAGGTACAGCACAGGTTTGGTCACGGGTGGATACTGTCCCAGAGCAGACTTGACCCGGTTGGCGATGGCCTTGGACAGGATCTTGTAGTCTACATTCAAGAGTGTTATGGGTCTCCAATTCTTTAGGTCCTTCATCTCCCCCTTCAGCTTGTAGATTAGGGTGATGTTGCCCTTCCTCATGAGTCTGACATGCTACCAGCTAGAAGCATGTCGTTGTACACTTCTAGCAGGTCCGGGCCCATCCAGTCCACAGAGCCAAATACAACTCGGCCGGTAAAGCATCATCGCTTCCGGGAGTTTTATTCGAGTCAAAGGAAACAGATGGAGCCAGTCAGCTTCCTCTAGGGTCAGTGGTTGGTCCAGACTCTCCGCTTGCTTTCCTCCAAGGACCTCCGTGATTGAGGACAGGAAGTTCTGGGAGGAGGTACCCCGTCTGTGGTCTTTTCGTCATACAAATCTGTGTAAAAGGATTTGCAGATCCTCAGCATGTCTGTCTGTGAGGATGCTACCGTGCCGTCCTCCTCCCTAAGGCTGTTCATCACAGAGCTCCCCTGTGAACCTTATGGAAGAAGAAACGTGAGCACGTCTCATCCTGCTCCACATGGCGGACCTAGATCGGAAGATGATCTTGGAGGATTCAGAGGTGAAGAGCTGAGCTTTGCCGGTCCTTCAACTCTCTAGGTTCCTCCTCACATCCACCCCGCTCGACTGCAGAAGGAGGCAGTTGCTGCAAATACTGTCTGGAGTTGGCACATTCCCTCTGACTCTGTCTTGCTCTCTGACCCCTTAATTATGAAGAACCTCTTATGTTCTCCTTGGTTGCTTCCCACCAGAGTGTGGGGGAGTCAAAGAGATGGGCCTCACCGTTCTCCAACATGCGTAGTCCCTCTTTAGCTCCTCGACATTCTCTGGGGTCAAACAGTTTCGTGTTTAACTTCACACGTCCCTCTGCCTGCCTTCCGGTCCTCGCCCGTAGGTGACAGGAAGCCTGAAGAAGGCAGTGGCGGAGAAGAACACTGGCGTGAGGTCAGTGTGTCTCACCGTGACGGCCTTCGTCGTGAAGATGAAGTCTATCCGAGATCGGGCTAAACCGTCCGATCTCGACCAAGTGAACTGCGGCTGGGACCCGCCTCTGCAGGGTCGCTGAAGGCGTCACGCAGCTTTGCGCTTTTTACCATCTCCATCAGAAACTTGGACGTGCTGTCCAGTCTGCTGTCATGGGCACTGCGGATCGTCCAGAGCTGCATCAATGTGCAGTTGAAGTACCGGCCAGAACGAGCTGCCGGGACGTGGGCCAAACAGCACTGGGAGCTGCTGGAGAAACGGCCAGCCGCTCGCTCTGCGTGGGTGAGGCATACACATTTATCAGCCGGAGCGGAGAGCCACGGTACATAACATCCCACACGAGGAGACGCCCTCAACCACTTCTTGACTCAGTGATGGTGAAGTTCCCTCCCCCAGCAAATCCCCAGGCCGGAAAGCATGACAGTCATTTCCCCCCGACCACACAGACAGTCCGTGGGGCCACCATCGCGACCACCTCCGATAGCAGAGGAGGTGTGGCAGCCCGCACTCTGAAGAAAAGTCACATCTGCCTTGACCTTGGCCAGGTACTGTAAGGCATTAACACATCGCGCAGTGCTCTTTATACTGGCACATTTAAAGATGCCAGTTTGAGCTCCATTGTCTTTAGAGTCACTGACCATTTCATGTCCCATCATTCCCACCGCTTCGGTGAATTGCCTCAGCTTTCCTAGGGCTCAGGAATCAGTGGTGAGGTGAATATCAGGTGGCGTAACCAAAGTTGTCGTTGCGTGGGGCCTTCTCGTTCCACCCCTTTTGGGCATACCGCTTCCTTTGTCTTCTGTAGCTGGGGCCAATGGTCTCTGCGCTGCTCCCGGTCGCCCGGAGTGGGGGCCCAATGGCCTCTGCGCTGCTCCCGGTCGCCCGGAGCTGTAGGGCCCATGGGCCGCTGCAATGCTCCCGGTGCCCGGAGCTGGGGCCCATCGGCCGTTGCACTGCTCCAGTCCCCTGGAGCTGGGGTCCACTTGCCGTTGTGATGATTCCTGTCTCCAGGGGCTGGAGCCCCTCAACCACTGCACTGCTCCCCGATGTCCTGGGGCTGGAGCCCTCGGCCACTTCTTGCTCTCGGTCTCCTTTTCCTCCCCTGTTTTCTTCTCTGCCTCCCTCGTTGGGACTCTTCCCGGTCGCTCATCCTCGACGAGGAGGAGAGGTTGCTGCCTTCTGTAAGAGAAAGACACTATTTTGTGATTTTTTTGGACATTCACTCCTTTCCGGCCTTGGCTGTTTGGGCGACCCTCTTCTTATACGTCACCATTGTCCATTGCTCCTGCTGTTCCCCCTCCTCCATCGACTCTCCTTCTGGGCAGGATGCTGGGCGTCTCCTTCTGGCACTTGGGGCTCAAGTGGTCGGGCTGTCCTCATCCGTGTTCCCTCTTTCTGCTGGGGGTCTTGGCAGTGGTGGGGGGTGCCTCACCCCCCTTTGGGGTGCTGCAGCAGCCCTTTTGTCCGCCTGTGCGTAGGTGCAGGCTCTTTTAGGGCAAGACCTGTAAAGGTGGCCTGCCTCCCCGCACAGGTTGCAGTTTCTTGCTGGCTGACAGTCCTTTGTCTCATGGCCCTCCATCTTGCAGTTTTTGCAGACAACTGCAGTGCATTGGGCCATCACTGCCAGGCTTGTTTGCATTTCCTGCACAGCTGGGTTGCCCTACAATAGCTCAAGGTATCCTCGGTTTCCTCCAATCGGAAAAATCACCGAGGGGGGGTGGACGATTTCTCCATCCTTGTCCACCCTCAGCTTTACCTTGACTTGCCGCTTGCTGGTCCAAATCCCGTGCATGTCCTTCACATCCACACAGTCTCTTGTTCCCTCAACGTTTTAGGGCAAGGAAGGGCACGTGTGGGTTAAACATCTGAGCCTCTGGAGACTGCGCACCCAAGGTTTCCGTGCGGTTCCTGGAGGTTTTTTCAATTTTTTGAAATAATCGCCGGAACATAGAAGAAGCGGAAATCTCTTTCGACCATTAGGGAGACTGACAAAAACCTCCGGGAACCGCACGGAAACCTTGGGTGGTGCGCAAAGTCTCCAGAGGTTTCCGTTCAGGTTTCCTAAGCGGGACAGGGGCATAACATTTGGAATTTGCAATTAGCAAAGTGACTAAATAAGGAAAGTTGCATTGAATAAATTCTAACAGCGATTGCTGTGATTAGCGAACATTGGGTTGATAGCTTGGGTATACTTGTTGGGTGAGTGTGAGAAGTGAGCCCGCAATAAATCATGAGCAGATGATATTTGTTCAGATCCTTTGATGTAGTTTGCAAGGCACTACATTAGCGTGTGACTTTAAAAAAAATTGGCTTAAGCCTTAAGGAAATATTAGTCGGGCAATTAAATGCTTGGTCAGATATGTGATTTAAAGATAGACAAAAATGCTGGAGTAATTCAGTAGGACAGGCAGCAGCTCTGGAGAAAAGGAATTGGTGACGATTTGGGTCGACATCCTTCTTCAGATGTGATTTAATGAGTGCCTTATTCGGGTAAAGGGTAGGGTATTATAGGGAAGTAATTCCACAGTTTAGACTTGCTTAGATGGTGGTGTGGTGCTGAACAAACGACTGGGAAAGCACAAGTGTTTGCAGATTGTATTGGGGAAGAGAGGTTGCAAACCTTCGGAGAAATGTGTCCGTAGAGGAATATGACAGAGAACTCTTAACTTGATTTGTTGAACTGAGTAACACAGTAAGCACAAGTGATAGGAGAAAGGTACATGATGAGAATTAATATTTGATTAACAGAATTTTGGAATTTATGGTGAGCCAAGATGAAGGTGTCCCAACAGTGAAATGTAACCATTCTTTCTGCAGGGATGAAGCAGACTATACCTATAGCAAGTGCATTCGCATCACACGGCCGGATTGCAACTGCAAATCCTTCTGATATTTCACACTATCAGTGGAGTGTGGGGGTGGGGGGGGAGGGAGCTTGGAGAAAAGACGGGGAAGAGCCATGGGGGAGAGGGAGGTATCACGGGGGAGGGGGGGGCAGGAGCCAGCGAGGGTGACCAGAGGGGAAGGGGCTGGAGCTGGAGGTGTGGTGGCGCTGTCGCTGGTCATTCTCCGCTTAGATCAGAGTCTCCGCTTTCCGTTTGGCGACATCTCCGACTACGTGCCGCTTCAGGACCGTCCCAAAATTGTGTGTAGTTGGAGACCTCCGCCGGCCATCCTCAGCCCCAGTAATGATGCGATGGCACAGGAAGGGACGGACCGTCCCGGGGAGTACAGGACAAGATACCAATCCGCGCGGCACTGACTGGCAGGAGAGGAGATCGATCTGCGCACGTGCGGTTTTTATGATTTTAAAATCCCACTAACTTTTACAATATGCCACCAATTGGAACAAAACTTTTTGCACTCGCAGCACAGGAAAACAGCGAGTGAGCTGGAGAAAACTTGTGAAGTTATCGCGTACCGTTTTTGCGCAAATAGAAAAACGCGCAAACCGGCAGAGCACAACATCAGTTTTAATTATGTACTAGACCAAGTGCAGACCCAAGATTTAATTAATATAATATCACTTATATAATATAATTATACATCTCAGAAGTTGTGTGCGTATTTACATTCATAACTTCTGACCAATTTCTTTCTTTCATGAAATAGCATAAAACAATTGGCTGCCCTTGTAAATGAAGGAACATACATTGAGTAGCTTCATTTAGTTAAGTTATCGCCTCATTACTCAGCACAAGTGTTGCACTTGGTATTCAGGCCTCTGAACTGTCAACATCTGCTGTAGCTCCTAACAGTTTGAGGTAAAATTAATTGCTGGAGAGCTGTACCACATAAGCCATGCAAATTTCTGCTCCTTGTAGTCTTTTAGAACTGATTGTGCTGGAACATGAGTTAAATGAAATGCTTCAAATGTGAATCCTTGTCTTGTTTCTTTTAACTTTGAATGCTTGTATTTGAATGTTGACAGGATCAGGACAATTTATTTCAAATAGAATTTTCCACATTTAATAATCAGTAGAATTAACAGGAAGGTGGGTAGCACAATGGTGCAGCTGGTAGAGCTGCTGCCTCACAGGGCCAGAGACCCAGGTTTGACCCTTGCCTCTGGTGCTGTCTGTGTGGAGCTTGTGACCACATTGCATTTGTTTCTTCTGGGTGGTCCTAAGGTCCTAAGTGATAGGAGTAGAATACGTTTCAATGAGGTTTCCCCTCATCCTTCTAAACTCCAGCGAATACAGGTCCAGTGCCGTCAAACGCTATCATATGTGAACCCACTCATTCCTGGGATCATTCTTGTAAACCTCCTCTGGACCCTCTCCAGAACCAGCACATCCATCCTGAGACATGGAGCCCAAAATTGCTTACAATATGGCCTAGCCAGCACCTTATGGAGCCTCAGCATTACATCCCTGTTTTTGTATTCTAGTCATCTTGAAATAAATGCTAGCATTGCGTTTACCTTGTTTACTACCGATTCGACTTGCAAATTAAGTTTTTTGGGAATACTGCACCAGCATTCCCGTCCCTTTAAACCTCCGATTTCTGGATTCTCTCCCCATTTAGAAAATAGTCTACAATTTTATTCATACTACCAAAATGGATGACTCCACACTTTGCTACACTTACTCCATCTGCCACTTCTCTGCCCACTCTCCCAACCTGTCCAAGTTATTTTTCAGAGTTCCTGCATTCTCTACACTACCTGGCCCCTCTACCTATTTTCGTATCATCTGCAAACTTGGTCTCCTCATCCAAATCATTATTACACAACGTGAAGAGTACCGGCCCCAACACCGATCCCTGTGGAACTCCGTTAGTCAATGGCAGCCAACCAGAAAAAGCCCCCTTTATTGCCACTCTTCGTCTTCTCCCATCCAGTAATGCTGCTATCCATGCTAGTATCTGCCCTTCGATACCATAGGCTCTCATCATCCGTAGCAGCCTCACGTGACACCTTATCAATGGCTTTCTGAAAATCTAGGTAAAGAACATTCACTGACTCTCCGTTGTCTGTCCCGCTATTTACTTCTTCAAAGAATTCTATGTATGATCTCACTTTTACAAAACCATGCTGACTTTGGCTATTTTATCATGAACTAAGTACTCCGCAACTTCATCCTTTATAATGGACTCTAAAATCTTACCAACCACTGAAGTCAGATTAACTGGCCTATAGTTTGCACTCTTCTGCTTTGGTCCCTTCTTGTATAGCGGGGTAATATTGGCAATTTTCCAATTGTCTGGAACCACACCTGACTAGTGATTCTTGAAATATTACTATTAATGCCTCCACAATCTCTAAAACCACCTCTTTCAGAACCCTGGAGTGCAGTCCATCCGGCGCAGGTGACTTATCCACCTTCAGATCTTTCAGCTTCCCAAACACCTTTTCCTTAGCAATAGCCACTCCACTACCACTCCATGATTATCTTGCATTTTAGGCACGTTGCTGGTGTCTTCCACTGATGGAAAAAGTTATTCAACTCCTCTGACATTTCCTTATTTCCCCATTATCACTTCTCCTGCAGTGATTCCAGCGGTCCAACACCCACTCTTGCCTCTTCCTTTCTCTTTATATATCTGAAGAAACTCTTGCTATCCTCTTCTATATTATTGGCTAGCTTAGCTTCGCATCTCATCTTTTCTCCCCGTATTGCCTTTTTAAGTTATCTTCTGTTGTTATTTAAAGGCAATGGATCCATTAAAAAGCCCAAAATGCACTCAAAACTATTTTAAGAATGACTTTTCTCATTAACTACAAGTGATCTAATATCTGAAATAAAGCTTCAGATTAATTTTCAGGAATTGCATAATTCATTGCTTCAACTATTCAGTTGTCCTTTGTGTCCATTGGTCTTTTGAAAAATATCATCACCTGCAGGTTTTTGCCTTTCTCAAAATTCAGGACTCGGACTTAATATTTTTCCCGAGAAAATGACAGAGAGCAGATTTTGGGTTCTGCTGCCTCAGCAACTGCAGTCAGCCTAATTTCCCCTGGTACTTCAGTACCACTTAGTCAGCTCAATTGTTGGGTTGCCTTCCTGAAAAACCAGCTTGTATTTAGATAGGGCCCTTAACTAAGCAAGGCAAGGTGAGATGCTTTACAGGTGTGTGCAAACAGATGAAAATTGACAGAGCCAAACAGGAAAAAAATTGGGAGCTATCCAAGAGCTTGTTTGAAGAGAGAATTTTTAGATTGGATGAGAAAGACAGAGACAGAGAGAGAGTGGTAAAGAAAATGTCAAGTATTTTCCTGAACTTGTGCCCTCTTGCTGTTGGCAGGGCATTTCTGTTGGGGGCAACGAAAATGGGAAGAGCATATAGTGCCATGGTTGATGAACATAGATAATTAATGACATCGGTGAAGCAGAGATGTGATATTTTATGTTTGGATTATAGACGGGGTTTATGAAGGGTGAATGTTGGGGAAATTGATCACAAAAACATTGTAATATTCAGAACAGAATTAACAGAAGTTGGCACAAAGGGTTCAAATGCAGGCTCGATTGAGGCAAATGGAAATGGGTGAACTTATGTGGGTGGAAATAAGGGATTCTTGTGATGATAGCAATATGTGTGGAACCAAGGATCACATCTATAGATATTTTTTTTTAACAAAGTAACAAAATAACAAAGTAAATGATAAAGCCAGAGGATAAATTCTTGAAGGTCAACAGAGGTGATAGAAAAACATGCCATAGGAGGAAATTTGTTTGCTACATCTTGAAAATGAGCATCACCAGATAAGGACATAAACTATGGACATGAAACATTAAAAGACAGTGCTAATACTGCCAGTGGCTACGTACATACTGCCTGACAGCACATCACTAAGATGATGAATATGATTAGACCGATTGATTGGGTGGTAATTAGTCACCCCTCTTTCTTTCTCTGTCCCTTTCTCTCATTTTCCATTTTTCCCCAAACCCCATCAGCCACGATTGAATGGCGGAGTAGGCTTGATGGGCCGAAAGGCCTAATTCTACTCCTATTCCTTATGATCCTCCCAATGTGCTTTGAGTGCTCTGTAACAATGTGTTCCTTAGGCATGCGTACAGGTCACCCTAACATAGAAACATAGAAAATTGGTGCAGGAGGAGGCCATTCGGCCCTTCGAGCCACCACCGCCATTCATTGTGATCATCGCTGATCATCCGCTATCAATAACCCGTGCCTGCCTTCTCCCCATATCCCTTGACTCCACTAGCCCCTAGAGCTCTATTCAACGCTCTCTTAAATCCACCCTGACTTTGCATCGTAGTCTGTTGCGGAAATTCAACAGAAATGCAAGCGGCTGCAGAAGTAGTGGAATCCGATCGGTCCATCACTGGCACAACCCTTCCCACCATTGAGAGTATCGACATGAAGCGCTGCCTCTCGAAGGCGGCATCTATCATTAAGGATCTCCACCATTTGGGCCATGCCCACTTCTCATGGCTACCATCAGGCAGGAGGTCCTAAAGCCAGAAATCTCAACGGGTTCATGAACACCTACTTTCCTGCAACATGCTCTTGAACTGACCTGTGCAACCCTAATCCTATCGTGGCATCAGTTCACGGGGGACCATCTCGTGCACTACTTGGACTTGTTTTTTCTGATTGTGGTTTACACCAATGTGTTGTTTTTTGCACCGTTGTATTTTGTGTAATTTATCTCTAAAGGAATGTATTATTTATGTTTAGGTGTCTGTCTAAGTTTATGTGCCTGTAACACCCATGCAAGCTAGATTTTTATTGTACATCTTCATCACCGAACGTGTGCACATGACAATACATTCAAAAAGGGACGCAAAGTGCTGAAGTAACTCAGTGGACGGGGCAGCATTTCAGGTGAACGTATTGGTGACCTTTCAGGTCGGTACCCAAACTCGAAAATGAACCTGATAAAGTACTCCGGAGGTGTAAGAAATAACTGCAGATGCTGGTTTATACAGAAGATAGACACAAAATGCTGGAGTAACTCAGTGGGCCAGGCAGCATCTCTGAAGAAAAGAAATAGGTGACGTTTCAGGTCGGAACTCTTCTTCAGACTTTGGAGGAATGGTCACCTTATGCAGGCATTTCCTTTTTGTACCAGTGTCTATGTCCAACAAGTGTATAGAATGTTAATGTTAATATCAATTCCAGGTCTTTTAGGTTATTGGTTGACAAATTTTATTTGGCATAAATTTTGATGAAAGTGTGGAACTCTTCCCCCCCCCATAAAAGGAGTGATTGATTTTAACCTCCAGTGTAGCTGCTGAGATTAATACTGCATTGATCTGTGAATAGTGACGTTAGCTTAAAGAGTAGATCATCTTGTGCTCTCTTTGTTCATTTTTTGTTTGAAGTTGTTGCAGGTGAAGATATTTGAAGTAGATGACAGTACCATAATTTCTGAAAGTCTTTTGAATAGCCTTGATGTGAAGCCACGTTATGCTGAATCAAAGCTCCAGATGGCAATGTTGAACAAGGAAGAAATCTCCCGTAGCCATACGTTCCAGAGACGGTTCTTTTTCGTTGACTTGGAATTTGTTTCATTTTTTTGATGTAATTTTGTATTCATGGTTATTAATAATATTTGTGATTATTTTGAAGAAATGTTCAAAGATGTATTTGTATACAGTGCACACAGATTTCACTTGCAGCATATATTAAGAATAATTGCATCCCTGAGTGACAGAAAGGATGAAACTCTGCAGGTATTATGGAAAATGTATTGTCTTTGGAATGGCTTCAAAAAGCCATGAGTTACCTTGACCAAAATAATTACCTGGTAGCATCTGTCAATGGTTGAATTTACTTTGTGGATTGGAAAAGGTGATATAGATCTTAATTTCAAACAGTCCTTGACAGAGAGAAATCTTTTTTAAAAAGATATTTGTGCTTCCCATCCACCCATTGTTCTTGCCCTTTTGTTGCTAGAGTCAGTTATTAAAGATGGAATAGCAGCACATTTGGAAAGGGGTGAAATCATTGGACAAAGTGAGCATAGATTTATGAAAGGTAAATCATGTCTGACGAATCTTATGGAATTTTTCGAGGATGTAACTAGTACAGTGGATGAGGGAGAACCAGTGGATGTTATATCTGGACTTTCAGAAGGTTTTCGACAAGGTCCCACATAAGAGATTAGTATGCATACTTAAAGCACACGGTATTGGGAGTTCAGTATTGATGTGGATAGACAACTGGGCTGGCAGACAGGAAGCAAAGAGTGGGAGTAAACGGGTCCTTTTCAGAATGGCAGGCAATGACTAGTGGGGTACCGCAAGGCTCAGTGCTGGGACCCCAGCTATTTACAATATATATTAATGATTTTGACGAGGGAATTGAATGCAACATCTCCAAGTTTGCGGATGACACGAAGCTGGGGGGAAGTGTTAGCTGTGAGGAGGATGCTAGGAGGCTGCAAGGTGACTTAGATAGGTTGGGTGAGTGGGCAAATGCATGGCAGATGCAGTATAATGTGGATAAATTGCATGTGTCGGTACGTGTCCAAAATATTCTGTAAAGGGAAGGAGAGGAGCCTGATGTTGTTGTACACATAGGTACCAATGACATAGGCAGAAAAAGAGACGAGGTCCTTAAGGGAGAATTTAGGGAGTTGGGGGGAAAGTTAAAGAGAAGGACCAAAAGGGTAACGATTTCAGGATTACTGCCTGTGCCGCGTGACAGTGAGAGTAGGAATGGAATGAGGTGGAGGATAAATGCGTGGCTGAGGGACTGGTGCAGTGGGCAGGGATTCAAGTTTCTTGATCACTGCGACCTCTTTTGGGGAAGGAATGATCTGTACAAAAAGGACGGGTTGCACTTGAACCCGAGGGGGACCAATATCCTGGCAGGGAGATTTGCAAAGGCTACCGGGGAGACTTTAAACTTGAAAGGCTGGGGGGAGGGACTCGGGTAGAGGGGGCTAAGGGACAGGGTGTGGGGCAAGAGGCACGATGTGGCAACACTTTTAGGGGTGTATTATAGACCGCCAAATGGGGATCGAGAATTGGAAGAGCAAATATGCAAGGAGATAGCAGATATTAGTAGTAAGCACAAGGTAGTGATTGTAGTGAGTTTGTAAAATGTGTGCAGGATAGTTTTTTGCAGCCGTACATAGAGGTATCGACCAGAGAAGGGGCAGTGCTGGACCTCCTGTTAGGAAATGAGGCAGGTCAGGTGACGGAGGTATGCGTTGGTGAGCACTTCGGGACCAGTGATCACAATACCATTAGTTTCAATATAATTATGGAGAGAGTCAGAACTGGACCTAGGGTGGAGATCTTTGATTGGAGAAAGGCTAACTTTGAGGGAATGCGTAAGGATTTAAAAGGAGTGAATTGGGACACTTTGTTTTATGGGAAGCATGTAGAAGAGAAATGGAGGACATTTTGCTACTCCAGGGAAATTGTAAGAGTACAGAATCTTTATGTCCCTGTTCGGTTGAAAGGAAATAGTAAAAATTGAAAAGATTTTCAAGGGAAATTGGACACATGTTTTGAAAAAAAAGAGATATCTATAATAATTATAGGAGGCATGGAGTAAATGAGGTGCTAGAGGAGTATAAAGAATGTAAAAAGAATCTTAAGAAAGAAATTAGGAAGGCTAAAAGAAGATATGAGGTTGCTTTGGCAAGAAAAGTGAAAGTAAATCCAAAGGGTTTCTACAGCTATATTAATAGCAAAAGGATAACGAGGGATAAAATTGGACCATTAGAGAGCCAGCATGGACAGCTATCTGCAGAGCCAAAAGAGATGGGGGAGATATTGAACAATTTATGTTCTTCGGTATTCACCAAGGGGAAGGATATTGAACTCTGTGAGGTAAGGGAAAAAAGTAGAGTAGCTATGGAAACTATGAAATTCAAAGAGGAGGAAGTACTGACACTTTTGAAAAATATAAAAGTGGATAAGTCTCCAGGTCCTGACAGGATATTCCCATGGACATTGAGGGAAGTTAGTGTAGAAATAGCAGGAGCTATGACAGAAATATTTCAAATGTCATTAGAAACGGGAATAGTGCCGGAGGATTGGCGTACTGCGCATGTTCCATTGTTTAAAAAGGGTTCAAAGAACAAACCTAGTAATTATAGACCTGTTAGTTTGACGTCAGTGGTGGGCAAATTAATGGAAAGGATACTTAGAGATAATATATAAAAGCATCTGGATAAACAGGGTCTGATCAGGAACAGTCAACATGGACTTGTGCCTGGAAGGTCATGTTTGACAAACCTTCTTGAATTTTTTGAATAGGTTACTAGGGAAATTGATGAGGGTAAAGCAGTGGATGTTGTCTATATGGATTTCAGTAAGGCCTTTGACAAGGTTTCCCATGGAAGGTTGGTTAAGAAGGTTCAATCTTTGGGTGTTAATGGCGGAGTAGCAAGATGGATTCAACAGTGGCTGAATGGGAGGTGTCAGAGAGTAGTAATGGTGGATGGCTGTTTGTCAGGTTGGAAGCCGGTGACCAGTGGGGTGCCTCAGGGATCTGTGTTGGGTCCACTGTTGTTTGTCATGTACATTAATGATCTGGATGATGGGGTGGAAAATTGGATAAGTAAGTATGCAGATGATACTAAGATAGGTGGTGTTGTGGATAATTAAGTAGATTTTCAAAGTCTACAGAGAGATTTGGGCCATTTGGAAAAGTGGGCTGAAAGATGGCAGATGGAGTTTAATGCTGTTAAGTGTGAAGTGCTACATCTTGGCAGGACAAATCAAAATAGGACGTACATGGTAAATGGTAGGGAATTGAGGAATGCTGTGGAACAGGGAGATTTAGGAATAACTGTGCTTAGTTCCCTGAAGGTGTAATCGCATGTAGATAGGGTGGTAAAGAAAGCCTTTGGTGTGCTGGCTTTTATAAATCAGAGCATTGAATATAGGAGTAGGGAAGTAATGTTAAAATTGTACAAGGCATTGGTAAGACCAATTCTGGAATATGGTGTACAATTTTGGTCGCCTAATTATAGGAAGGATGTCAACAAAATAGAGAGAGTACAGAGGAGATTTACTAGAATGTTGCCAGGGTTCCAGCAACTATGTTACAGAGAAAGGTTGAACAAGTTAGGTCTTTATTCTTTGGAGCGCAGAAGGTTAAGGGGGGACTTGATTGAGGTCTTTAAAATGATAAAAGGGATAGACAGAGTTGAGGTGGATAAGCTTTTCCCATTGAGGGTAGGGAAGATTCAAACAAGAGGGCATGACATGAGAATTAGGGGTAACGTGAGGGGGAATTTCTTTACTCAGAGGGTGGTGGCTGTGTGGAATGAGCTTCCAGCAGAAGTGGTGGAGGCAGGATCGATTTTAACATTTAAAAGTAAAGTGGATAGGTATATGGACGGGAAGAGAATGGAGGGGTATGGTCTGAGTGCAGGGAGATGGGACTTGGGGAATACAAATGTTCGGCACGGACTGGAAGGGCCGAGAGGGCCTGTCTCCGTGCTGTAATTGTTATATGGTTATATAAATGTTAGGTTATCCACTTTGGTGGCAAAAACAGGAAAGTAGACTATTATTTGAATGGTGGCCGATTAGGAAAAGTGGAGATGCAACGAGACCTGGGTGTCATGGTATACCAGTCATTGAAAGTAGGCATGCAGGTTCACCAGACTGATTCCTGGGATGTCAGGACTTTCATATGAAGAAAGACTGGATGGACTCGGCTTGTACTCGCTAGAATTTAGAAGATTGAGGGGGGATCTTATAGAAACTTGCAAAATTCTTAAGGGGTTGGACAGGCTAGATGCAGGAAGCTTGTTCCCGATGTTGAGGAAGTCCAGAACAAGGGGTCACAGTTTAAGGATAAGGGGGAAGTCTTTTATGACCGAGATGAGAAAAACATTTTTCACACAGAGGGTGATGAATCTGTAGAATTCTCTTCCACAGAAGGTAGTTGAGGCCGGTTCATTGGCGATATTTAAGAAGGAGTTAGATGTGGCCCTTGTGGCTAAGGGGATCAGGGGATATGAAGAGAAGACAGGTACAGGATACTGAGTTGGATGATCAGCCATGATCATATTGAATGGCGGTGCTGGCTCAAAGTGCCGAATGGCCTACTCCTGCACATATTTTCTATGTTTCTATGTTGATTGAACTGTTTGTTGAGTTCCTGAAGTGCATTGGTAAACCATACATTTTACAACCATGGAATGTCGGTGTGGGATGGTGAATGTTTAGTTTTAGTGTAGAGATTGAGATACAGCGTGGAAACAGGACTTTTGGCCCACTGAGTCCACGTCGACCACGTCTGAAGAAGGGTCTCTACCTGAAACATCACCCATTCCTTCTCTCCAGAGATGCTGCCTGACCCGTTGAGTTACTCCAGCTTTTTGTGTCCATCTTCGACCATTGATCACCTGTATATTGCTGGTTCAATTTGGTGCACTTGGTGCAATTTACAGAGGCCAGTGAACCTGCAAACCAGCACGTCCTTGGAATGTAGGAGGAAACCGGAGCAATCGGAGGAAAACCACGATGTCACAGGGAGAATGTGCAGACTCCAGGCAGATAGCCCCGGATCGAGCTCGGGGTTTTAAAGAATAAGGGGTAAGCCATTTAGAATGGGGACACTTTTTCACACAGAGAGTTGTGAGTCTGTGGAATTCTCGGCCTCAGACGGCGGTGGAGGCCGGTTCTCTGGAGAACTTTCAAGAGAGAGCTAGATAGGGCTCTTGAAGATAGCGGAGTCAGGGATATGGGGAGAAGGCAGGAACGGGGTACTGATTGGGGATAATCAGCCATGATCCGATTGAATAGCGGTGCTGCCCTGAAGGGCTATATGGCCTATTCCTGCACCTATTGTCTATTGTCTCTAGTGATGTGAGGTAGCTACTCGACCAGCTGCGGCACTGTGTCAGTAGGCAAAGAGGTAACAAGATACAGGACTACTTTGCCGAAAATAACTTTGAACTTGGATGTAGTTGAAGTTTCACTAGTCGTGCCACAGTGTTAATTAGGATTCAAGTTCAATAAGACAGGTTTTACAAATAGAGACAAAAATCAAGAGATTAAGCAATGAATTCTAAAATTTATGGTTTTAAAATATTAACCAGTGTAGTGACGAAAAGTCGGGTCTACCGGACCATAAATGGAGTAGACCAGATAGCTTGGAATGTTGTAGAGATGAAAAGGATAGAGCTATGAGGAGCAAGACATGAACAGATTTGATTGTGGTTGATGATATTTAATGGTAGATTATATTATAATTATGTGCTTGAGAAATTGCATGCATACAAGGCAATAATTGATAGATATTTGAACATGAAGCCAATCCAGCAAAGTGTGGATCAGACAGGACAGTGGATTTGAGGTTGAAGGTTATTAATTGAATTGAATTGTAGAGCAGACCAGGATCAAATGGCATATTCCTTGCACTCCTTTGTGTGGAACCCATGAGTTTTCAACAATTACCTTGTAGTGGTGATGAATTGGAGTTCAGGGTGAGATGCTACACTGACACTTCCTCTTTAAACCTGTGTTCTGGAGATGGTATGTTAAAATTCCTTTTCCATCTTAGTGCTCTTGATGTGACAGCATGCTGCGTTGGAGTATTCTTGGCTCTGCAGCACAGCCTGAATTATGCAATGTGAAGCAGGCAATATCTTGGTGCTTGCTTGCTGGTTTGAGCCAAGGATCAGATCTTTGGTCTAATCTTTGAATGTGAATTGTCAGTCTCATTTTCAATGAAAGGAGTAGAATTGTTATTTTTAAAAATATTTTCATTGTCATATTTGCCTATGTCTTGCTTGGTTTTGGGTGCCTATTCAATGGTTAATAACATTTCTCGTTGATGAATCAATTTTTGTCTGGTAAGAAACAATGGAACAGTCTTACAACAATAGCAATCTCTTGCAGACTCCAAACCCCTAATTTCTCCTTAAGTCAGGGATCTATGGAACTGGTGTGCTATGATGCTGAAAACTATTCTGTACTCTTTTTTAGTTTCCTCTTATGCTCTGCCTATTGTACTTGTGAGTTTGACTTGTTTGTATTTATGTAGGGAGTGATGATATAGTATGATCTGATCTGATTGGTTAGAATGCAAAACACTGTAGCTCACTACACATGGCGATAGTAAACCTAAACCATATTTTTTAGCAGATGAAATCAGGATTAACGTAGTAACAGGGTAGCTTTTGTATCCATGAAAGTAAGTTTAGGAGTTAACATATTTTGAAAGTAATTTAATAGAATTAAGTATATCACTTCTCCAATTTCCGGTAGCCCTTGCTGTCTCCTCCCCTTCTCAGCTCTCCCTCAGCCCTCTGGCTCCTCCTCTTCCTTTCTTCTTCCCGCCTCCCCCACCCAACATCAGTGTGAAGAAGGGTTTCGGCCTGAAACGTTGCCTATTTCCTTCGCTCCATAGATGTTGCCAAGTTTCTCCAGCACTTTTGTCTACCTTCGATTTTCCAGCATCTGCAGTTACTTCTTGAACATATCACATGCTTTGTTTGATTAATTTCTTGAGTTAATGGAATATGCAGAAAAGCTCAAGAGTTAGTTAGCGGTAATGAGAACATGCTTTTAAACAGATGGCCTAATAGGATTCTTGCAACAGAATACTTCAGAATCTCTACTTATAAGTTAATAGTGAAATTATTCAAATTTATTGGACAGCTTTCTCTCTCAAAGAAATTCTTTCTACACAAATAATTAGCTTGAATAAATTGTGTAGAACGTTTTCTACTATTAAGTCAAATCATTTTCTCATCCAACTTACCATTTTTAATGTGGACTGGTACTTCAATGTGTTATTTTAAAATCTGAAAAATAACCTACGTAAGTTGTTCTAACACTCCAAATGAAATAAAATAATTTCATTTATCTTAAGACGTTAAGAAACTGTCTGTGAATAAATGATCAGGGTAATTGAGTTAAACTAACAAAGGTTTCTCTCCAAATGGCTCTGTGTGCTCACTTATTGTGGTCTAATGTTTTGCTGAGAGATTCAGCATTTTAATGGTACAGTAATCAACCGGAATTTGTCAAGTTTATGGAGAAAAGATTGGGTATATGGTTTGCAAGTTGTTACTGACATGAATGGAGGCACACGCATATTAATTTGCCCAAGTGAAATAATCCATGCATATTGTAATACCATAAGATCACTGATGCAGCAAATGAGTATATTGCCTATTTAACTCTCCCACAAGGAGTTGGATGAGTTTTAACATATGCATTTAATCCAGAAGAATAACTTCAAATGTAATTTTAATAACACAAAAACCAAACAGCAACTTCTCGAGCCTGCTTCTAATACTCAGATTTGGGAATGGCAAAAAAATGTCCATTCTCCCTTGCTTTATATTTTATTCAAAGCAAATGTTTCGAAGCATCCGTAGACTGAACAGAAGAGCTAAGGCCAACTTGATGCTGCAGCTGAATAGAGGATAATATCAACCCACAAGCAATTAAGAAATATGCTATGATCATATGAACATTAAATCTCTCAGCTTGTCAGAGTACCATATTCTGCAAATAGCCTACTTTACAAGAAAATTGAATGTTTCTAGACCTACTCCTGTTATTTTTCAACCACCCCAGATAATGATTCATATATATATTGTCCTATACACCAAGGTGCAATGAAGTTCCTTGTTCGTATGAAGCACATAGATTAAACAGTTTGCATGATAAAGATAGATACAGCAGAATGGTGCAAAGATTGTGGTACAATCTGAAGTACTGCAACCAGAAATACTGAAGCACTTCAGCGGTATAACCAAATGAGGTAGAGTGAGAGTACATTTCAGCGTCTTCGAGAAGGAGGTGAGAAAGAGTTGATTGATTCAGAAGTCTGATAACTGTGGGGAAGGAGCTATCCTCAAATGTTCAAGTTTGGCCTATAAAGCTCCTGTGTCTTCTCCCAAACGATAGCATAGAGAAAAGGGAATGACTAAGGTAGCCGGCATCCTTGACGATATTTCCAGCCTTCCTAATGGAACGCATCATGAAGATGGGAGTGATGAGCCTGTGATGGCTGTGTTCACCACTCTCTGCAGGTTCAAGCGGTCAAAGCAGTGCAGTTGCCATACCAGGCCGAATTGATTGTGCGAGAAAACATCCTATGGCACATCTATAGAAGTTCGAAAGAATCGTAGTGGATACAACGTGTCTTCTCAGGCATCTGAAAAAGTAAATATGCTAATGTTCTTTCTTGATCACTGTATCAGTGTGAAGGGACTGCATTAGTAGGGTGATATGGATGCCTTGTGAATTGAAGCTGTCAAGCATTCCTACAGCAGGTCTGTTGATGAAAATAGGGTTGTGTTTAACTCATTGTTGCTTTGATCAACAATCAACTGCTTCATTTTGGCATTGAGGGCTAGGTTGCCCTGTCACCATGAGACAAGGTATCTGATCTCTTTCCTGTACTCCGTCTCATTATTGTTGTTGATCTGGCGGACAGCAATGGTGTCATCAGCAAACTTAAGATCAAGTTGGCACCTTACTTGGCCATGCAGTCATTGGTATAGAGGGAACAGAGCAAGCGGAGCACCGGTAGAGTTCCTGTCCTACCCCGGTTCCCCTACCACTTTCCCTGGCACTTTTGCGTTTGGTCTCAAGTGGTTTGTAATAGGTGTCTATTTTAATAAACAGTGAAAATAATGCATTCCTCTTTTTTTAAATCAAAATAGACATCCTAATTCCAGATAAATATATTCATGTGTTCAGAAGAGAGTTTGGGAATAAGGAGTGAAAAGTGCATTTTTTTGTTGAATCTAAATTTATCAACACCTCGAACAATTTTCAGGAGATAGGAATGTTTTTAAGATTAATGTTGAGCATTTTTTTAGAGATGAATAAAGGTTTTGGGTAACTCAACTTAACATACAAGTAAAGACAAAATGCTGGAGTAGCTAATTGGGTCAGGCAGCGTCTCTGGAGGACATGGATAGATGACGTTTTGGGTCGGGACCCTTCAGACGTAGCACATAGCTTAAGATACAACTGTAGTGATAACAAGAAATATTTAGTATAGTTGCGTATTGGCTCGTGCATCGTCGGCACTTGTTATTCCAAAAATATATTTGATTGTGTTTAAGCAGGCTGCTGATAAATTTTGTTTCTCATTTGCACTTTATTTTACAATGGGCAAACCACAATTATCCATTTGTTTTCAACCATGCCAACGGAGGTGTACATGGCAAATCTTCATTTTACTTACTAATGGTTAAGAGCATTTTTATTAGGTCGGCATAAATTCAAAATGGCTTTAGATGGAGAAAATAAGAACTGTTCCAGCAAGTAAATAATTCAAGGATATTGGGATGTAGATTTAAGATGATGGGCAAAAGGCATGGGGGGGGGGGGGGGGGATTTGTGAGGAAGAAGCTTTTTTTTTAGTGAAGTGATTATGATCTTCAACTCTCTATCTTTTATTTGAGGGTATTGGGAGCAAACTAATTACATATTTTTAATGGATCAAGCATCGAGAGTGTTTAATTGCTATGTGTACCAATGACAGAACAAATACATTCTGGGGAATGAACACATACCGTAATGGTCCACAAAGGAAGGATTAAGGAGATGGGTCGGATGAGATTTTAATAAGACTGGATGAGCTGAATGATATTCTTCTGTGTTGGAATGATAGTGAAATTATTGGCCACTTTTAGCTTTTATCTAAATTAATCTCAATGAAAAAAAACATTGGCACTAATACTGCTTCAGAGTAGATGAACTGCTTGTGAAATTTTGGTTTTGTTGCATTGTGGGGAATGCAGCAGCCAATTTATTCATCGTAAGATTCCATAACCAGTTTGGGCGGCACAGTTTTGCAGTGGTAGAGCTGCTTCCTTACAGCGCCAGAGACTCGGATTTGATCCTAACCACACGTCCAAAGCCATACAGATTTGTAGGTTAATTGGCTCCTGTAAATTGCCCGTAGTGTGTCAAATGCTAAATTGGGATAACAGAGTTAGTGTACGGATGATCGTTGGTCGGTGTGGACGGTGGGCCGACGAGCTCTTTCCATGCTGCATCTCTCAACTAAACTAAAGAGCCATGGGATTGTTTGCTTCAGGTTGGAAAATGTATATTAATCCACCAGCTCAACCTTGAATGTTATACCTAAGAGATTAAATGTTTATTTTCTCATCTAAAATGACAGCAACATGTATTTTCATTATTACGTTGGAAATGTTAGCTTGGATTTTGTACTCACTTTTACGAAAGGGAACATAGAACAGTACAGCACAGGAACAGGCCCTTCGGCCCTCAAAGACTGCCCCAAACATGATGCCAAGTTAAACTAATCTCCTCTGCCTGCACTTGATCCATATACCTTCAACTATATTCTACACTCTGTATCTTCCCCTTTGCTCTATCTAGTGCACCTCTTCGGAACACATAACAATAATAAACCTAAACAAGTTGCAGTGTGGGGGAACTGCAGGCATCAGTTTCAGGCAGGTGGAAGATTGTGAATTAAAGATGTCACAAATAAACATTGAATGGGGGAATCTTCCTAAATTTAATAATTACAATGTGACCCATTTTGTTTACAGATTTGTAAAACTGCCTCTTCTAAAATGACTTGAATGAAATTGAGAATGGCTTCATTATCTTTAGCACAGTCTACAGAAGAATGTTGTGTTTTTCTAGCCTTGGCTTTTGAGCAACCTTGGGAATATGGCAAATTTCTGTTGTCACAACACATATTGCCTTTGTACTGTTTCTGCTTCAGTTGTGTGTTTGCTCAGCTTAATCACTGTTTTCTCTGATTGACAAGCAGCCACGGGAGATGCATTGAAAACGGAATGAGTCCAGTCTTCGCAGCTCTGTGCTGTGGAAGGAAAACATATTTTTTTAATAAAGGTTTAATTCCCTATTACATTAGTATCATGCTGGTGTCTATATTGCATTACGTCTGCAACGTGTTGGGCTCCCTTTCGCAGTGAGACTTGCTTGCCTGTCAAAGGGTTTTGTTTATCTTATGCTATCAACCAGACAGTATGACTTCTGAGTGACATGTTTCTCAAGGTTAGAGGAAAAATTGAAGCCAGATTTAATATTTTATAATTTTAATTACTGATCCAGTATTTCATTTGTGTCTCAGCTTTTAAATACTTAAAACGCATCTCCATAGGAGGTGAAGTGGAACTGAAATTGTTCAGTGCTAGCCATTGCCAGTAAAAATAACATTTCAGTGCAGAATAACTGATATGACATGTCATTACTCTTCCAAGCAAAAAGACAAATTAAGTATTGAACCTGGGATTTGCAAAAACATTTTTTTTTAAATCTGCATTAACACAAAATGAAATCCAGTTCAAACCCTTTCTTGCAAACATGTTTTTCTCATTTACAATGGTTACAAAGCTTCCCCACTAATCTTAAAATATATTGTACACTCAGAATACATAGCTTTATGAATATTTAACTTATGGATACAGAAGTGGGACATGGGTTTTTGGTCTTTGATGAATAGAATTTATTTTTCCAAGAATAGTATAGCTTAGCAATATGAGCTTGCAATGGCTATGGGGCGCAATTGACTGTCTGCTCTTCATTGAAATTAATAAATGAGGATCTACCACTGAGAGAAAAAAAAACCATTTGAAATGCCAGTGAAGGAATGCTGCTGAATTGTATGCTTGGAATTTATGTATTGTGTTTTGAATTGGTCATTTTATGTATCTTGATAAAGTGGGGATGGGGGAGATTGTTTTCCCCAGCAGACGGCCAACTGTACACAGTCTCATCTTGATAAATGAGTTACAAATTTGTGAAGGAATATTCTGCTTAGCTCACAACTTGTGCATATTTGGTATGAACAGAGATGTTGCATTAGGTATCTATGCTGGAATGAGGTATGTATCTGTTCACACACTAGGGGCAATGCAATGTTAATTTAAAACTATCTGACTGACAGACCTTGGTGACTGGATTTCCATTTGTGCAGTAGATAAAGGAATTGTTCATTGTGTCAGAGCAGACCTGATTCTTGGGACCACTGGGTGCTTTGAACACCAGATATTTCATCTTGTCTGTAGGTTGATGGCAAAATTCTAAAATATCTTGTTCTTTGCACTCTTCGTTTCCAAATAAACACAAGTTTTGCAATGATACACCAGCATTCTTGCTCAGTGAATTAAGCCATTTATTTAGAATGTACATGTATTTATAAAATCGTTTCAGTGCCAATTATAGTAAAGATTGCAAGTTAGCTTAGGGATCCGAGCAAGCCATTATGTCCATTGGGTCAGTGCCGAATGTAATAAAGAACAGTCTAATTAATCCCACTCGCTGCTCTTTCCCCATAGCCATGAAAGTTCTTCCCTCTTCAAATCCATTTTGAAGGTTATTATTGATTCTGCTTCCACCATTTCTTTGGATAGTGCAACAGCTAGCTGCATTTATGAAAAACGCATTCTCAACTTCTAGTTCTTTAACTGTTTATATGGAAGTTGGATCTTCTGATTTATGTTGATCGCAATAATAAATACTTATTTTTGACAATGCTAACTTATCAAAACTCCATATCAATTTCCCCATGATCTGTTTTGCACTTTTATCCACTACTTCAGTCATATCTATATTTGAAGCATTAGGAGGGGGGGGGGGGGGGGGAAGTATTTACATTTTAGGAATGAAATAGCCCGTCTACCTGAAAATTTGAAAGTAAAGTTGGGTTGATTAAATTTTTTTTTTAATCATTGCTGAAATGAAAGATCATTTGGAGGAAAATTAGCTAATTCACAATCTGATTGGAGGAATTTGGAATGCCATTTGCAAGATGAATCATTGCTTTTCAGATAAATTCAGTTTTCTGCTTATTGGCTTTTATAGCATTTGAGGCAAAAGTATTTGTCAAGTGAAGAGAAAAAATAAGCTTAATCCAGCAGTAACCAATTAAAAAATACAAATCTATGGCATGAATTTTCTCAAGCTACTTAAGACTATTCCCTTCTTGCTACCTGGTACTGAAAATGCAAGGCACAATTGGCAATAAGATTTCATTATTCAGAGGTACATGAAAAGCCTCTGTGTTGGTGGGAAGTAGGTAATAGTGAGGATGAATTACTGACCTCGATACATGAATAATGGACAGATTTTCTATATAAGAAATAAGGGACTGCAGGTGCTGGTTTATAAAAACGGACATAAGGGTCTAGAGTAACTCAGCAGTTCAGGCAGCATCTCTGGAGAACATGGATAGGTGACTTTTCGGGACCCTTCTTCAGACACTTCAGATTGTCTTTAAATGTTTGTATATGATTAGTGATATCCTCGAGATCTGTTTTGAGGCCTCAAATATTCACTGTAGTTATTATTAACTAAAATGATGAGATAGAAAGCCACGTTTCCAGATGAGCTAATGAAATAAAGCAGCAATATAAACAATGAGGATGAAAGCATGAATTGCAAGCGAGATTGGATAACACGTATAGTGAAATGGAGAAGGGTTTCTTGTATTGGCACAGTGGTTAAATTGGCAGACTCTTTACCAAAGACCATGATGAACAATCTAGAGGGACGAATGCAAATTCTATCATGCTGTATCTTTTAATCAATCAGTCAATCAATCAATCAATCAATCAATCATTTCAAACCTTAAAGCTGATATTGTAACTTTAGTTGACCTAAGGTAGGAAAAGATGAGGTCAGATATCAGCAGTTGGGTTGCATAAAACAGGACTTCAGGGAACTGGGTGGTGTATACATCCTGTCAGCATCAATAATGCTGAAGTGAAGATGGTTGGGATCTTCACGTTCCTGGTATAAATATCATCAACAATTTGTCCTGAACAAACACATGGACACCACAACCAAGAAATGACATCAGCACCTCCACTTCCTCAGAAGACAAAGGAAATTTAGTATGTCTCCAATGACTTACCAATTTCTGTCGATGCATCGTTGGGAGCATGCTACCAGGATGCACCACAACTTGATTTGGTAACTGCTTCGCTCAAGACCACAAGAAACCGAAGAGATTCGTGGATGCAGACCAGTCCATCATGCAAATTTCCTACGCCATTGACTTTATCTACACTTCACACTGCCGCAGGAAAGCAGCCAACTGAATTAATGACCATGTACAACCCGGTCATTCCCTCTTCTCCTGCTCCCATCAGGCATAAGACACAAAAGCTTGAAAGCACCTACACCAGATTTGGGAATAACTTCTTCCCTGTTATTAGACTACTGAACAAACCTTGTGTAGGCTGAAGGTGCATTTCTGATCTCCCAACTGCCATGTTGTGGCCCATGCACTCTTTTATTTTAATCCATACTTTCTCTATATTCTGCATAGTAACACTATATTCTGCAATCTGGTTGTTGTATCTTGTATCTGTTGTACTTGTGTATGCCATGATTGTGCTTGTGTACGATATGCTCTGACGGGATAGTGCGGAAAACAGAGTATTTTCACAGTATCTTGGCACACCTGACAATATTAACCAATACAATTACCATGATCTCACTGAAAGATGAGTCAAAGTCAAAAGAGTTTATTGTCATGTGTCCCTAACAGGACAATGAAATTCTTTCTTTGCTTAGCACAACAGAACATAGTAGGCATTGACTACAAAACAGATCAGTGTGCCCATATACCATTATATACGCACTTTACCTGTGAAAGGTGCAGTATTACTTCAGATGGTTGGTGCTTATGGTGGACAAGTGACAGCGACCAGTGTCTCCGTGAAGCATTGCACCTACTCGGATCTATAGAGACCAATGAACAGTTTATACAATAGAATGCATCTATGTAAAACCAAGATCTTAACAATTCTTCATGACGTTGACTTAATTTGAGGAAGGCCTTATTAAGCCGACATGAAGCCATGAATCCACCGTGTCTAGGTGGCAAGATATCATCCTTGGGATTGTATAACATTTTAGACTGAATTTTTTTTTGTCGAGTTCCTCAAGCTGTATAGCCTTTGTGCAGCTAGGTTTTAGGTCAATTGTTACACCAGAACAGACAGGAAATTGGGGTTTTTGAACGGACTTAAAAACAAAAGAGAACGACACGATGGCAGCATCCACGGGCTACATCGGAAACCATGGCACTTTTGACAAGCGTAGAGAGCCGTTCAGCTTCTATATGGAGAGAGCAAACATGTTTTTCACGGCAAACAACATGGAGATTAGTGGTGAAGTAGAGATAGTGACTGAAAGCGATTCTGCTCACGGAGATCGGTCCTGAAGTGTACGGCACACTCGTGAATCTCCTTGCACCCATAAAGGCAAAAGAAGTGCCATTCAATTACATTATGAAGACGTTGGAGGAGCATTTCAACCCAAAGTCTCTGGAAATTGCAGAAAGCTATAAATTTGGCACTAGAAACAAGAAGCGGAATGAGACCATCAATGAGTACATTGTTGCCTTGAAAAACGTAACTTTGCACTGTAACTTTGGAACCTTTCTTGGAGCGCACTACACGGCAGATTTGTTTGTGGTCTAGTGGATGAACAAATTCAGTCCAAACTCATAAACACTCCAGATCTTACATTCGAAAATCCACTAAACTGGATTTAACTCACACTTGCGCCTAACTCTATGTCGACAAGGAAAGTCAGCAATACTTGACTATAACACACATAAGGGCTTGTATTCATATACAAACCTGCCCTATGGTGTGAAATCCTCCCCATAAAATTTCCAGTCTGTCATGGACAAAATGTTACAAGGCATTCTGCACTGTGTGTGCAACCAGGATGACCTCCTGATATTCACAGAGGGCATGGTAGAACATCTGGAAATCCTTGAACAAGTTCTCACACGATTGAACTGCCACAATGTCAAACTGCGACAAAGTAAATGTGCATTTGCACAGTCAGAGGTGGTCTACCTTGGACTCAAAGTAGATGCCAACGGACTTCGCCCTGTGAAGGCCAAAGTTGAAGCAACAGATGTGATACTTCAAGTTATGGTGTAGGTGCAGTGATCTCCCACATAATGAATGATGGAAAGGAAAAGCCTATTGCTTTTGCATCCCGCACCCGATCACCGAGAACGCAATTATGCACAGACAGAAAAGGAAGCACTCAGCATCGTGTTCGGAATCAAGAAATTCCATCAGTTTCTTCTCGGCAGACCATTCACCCTAGTGACTGATCACAAGCCACTACTAGTGATTCTTGGTCCCAAGTCAGCTATACCTTCCATGGCGGCATCAAGGATGCAGCGCTGGGCTATTTTGCTGTCCCAGTTTGACTACAAGGTTGAGTACAGAAGCTCCAAGTGCAACGCAGTTGCAGATGCGTTGTCCCGGTTGCCCCATGAGAATTCTGACGTGGGAAATGAGAACTCAATCTACACACTGCAAGTTGTAGATGAAAACTTTTCAGTGATTGCACAGAAATTGCAGCAGAAACAGAGAAAGACACTGTGCTGAAGCGGGTCTATGAACTGACATTGAACGGTTGGACTGAAATCGATAGTGGATTGAACTCAGTCTGAACTCAGAGCTGAAGCCTTTCCATAATCAACGCCATGAATTATCATGTGAGCAGGGATGCATTAAGTGGGGTTACAGAGTGGTTGTACCAGAGTCTTTGAGAAACAAAATTATGAATGAATTTTGTGCCGAACATCCTGGCATAGTAGGCATGAAGTCAATTCCCAGAAGATATGTGTATTGGCCTGGTATTGACAGTGACATCGAGTCACTGGTGAGCAAATGTAGTATCTGCCAAAATTATCGGAGTTAACCGCCAAAAACACCACTGCAACCCTGGTCATGGTCAAGTAGACCTTTTCATAGAGTTCATGTAGATTTTTGTGATAAGGGTAATGATCACTTTCTGGTACTAGTAGATAATCATTCCAAATAGATTGAGGTTAAGCGTATGGGGTCAAGCACTACTACTGAGTGCACCATAGATGAGTTGAGATCAATTTTTGCATGCCTTGGTTTACCGGAAGAACTTGTTTCTGATAACAGGCCTCAGTTTCGTTCAGAACGGTTCAACGAGTTCATGCAGCAGAATGGTGTAAAACACACACTTGTTCCCCCATACCATCCAGCCTCCAACGGGGCGGCGGAAAGGTCTGTTAGAGTTGTCAAAGATGCTCTCAAGAAACAGGTTTTGCAGGGTAGTTCAAAGCTCAGCATGAAACATCATTTGGCTAGTTTCTTGCTGAAGTATAGAACCACACAACACACAACAACACGTCACTCACCTGCAGAACTGTTGAGGGAGAAAAGGCTAAGAATACGCCTAAGTGTAGTTCAATCCAATTTGGCCTTGAAAGTTGAGCAAAAACAGTTGTCAAAAACACCATTTTGACTCCCACAAAAAGGAGAGGTACTTCAAGCCAGTCGAGCAGGTTCGTGTTCTCAGTCCTCCCAACAAGTCCAGTCGAGACAAATGGGATGTTGGGAAAATAGTGGAAGTGTGTGGAACGAAAAGATACTTAGTTGAAGTTGGAGATAGGATCAAAATTGTTCATGTTGATCAAATGATTCCAGCCAAAGATGAACCAAAAACTGAGTATGAAGTCCTAATCCCTGAGTTTTTAACCTGAAAGTGAGCTGGAAGAGACCACTGTGATTGAAACACAAAGTTCAGTTAATACAGACAAAGAAACAGATTCCTCTGGTCAAAGTCAGGGTACTAAAACAGAGCCAAACAAGCCAACAGTTGAGTCAACACCTAAACCTGTTACACCTGTTACTGTTAGACTCAGGCAGGATCTGTAAACCTGTAGTCAGATTAGGTATGTAAGTTAAGTAACTCACTGTATAAGTAAAATGAAAATGTGTAGATATGTAGAATAAATATATTATGTTTATCATTTAAGATTTCATAAATACTGGTTTAAATCAAATATCACAACAATAAAATTGTGATTGAGTGCTTAGATTTAATACTTAAAAAAAGGAGAGCAGTGTAATATATTCATACATATTCATGTATATGTTAATGAGTTGGTGTTCAATATAAGCAGGGAATGTTGGATAATAAATCTCTCTTTCGTGAGTTGTTATTCATTCTGCCATCCAGAATATAACAATGTGCAGTGATAGAAATGAATGCCCAGTTCTGGTTGGAGGAGGTTTACGTTTGATATACTGAACAATTGAAATTTAACAAATAATCACTGAAGAAAAAGTTGAACAGTTGTGTTTTGTGTGCATAATTTTAAAGTGATTAGTTGCTGCAGGAAGATAAATTAAATGATCAGCCGCACAGTGGGACTCTTAGGTTTGAAACCCTCTGCTTAGTTGAACTACATTTTTATTGATGGTCCATAGTGTATTCTTTTGGTTTCTTTTACTGTCACGTTGAAAGATAATTGCTAATGATCTATCTCATTGATCTGTTATTGAAGATATGCACGTAGTGAAGGATTTTTCACTAAATGTATATTTGTGCATTTCAAAGGTCTCATGCCATTCATCCATTGGTGATGTCGCCACATTCACTACAGGTGTATGTTTGATGGAACAGCAGATAGACACAAAATGTGGCGGGACAGGCACCATCTCTGGAGAGAAGGAATGAGTGACGTTTCGGGTCGAGACCCTTCTTCAGACTGAGACACAGGTGATTCCTGGGTTACAACAGGGTTTCATTCCCAGGAACTGTTTGTAACCCAAACAGTTCTCACCCTGTTGAGTCCCACACAGCTGAAGATGCCTCCAGCCTCTCAGCAACCAGCAACCACCGGTCTCCCAAATACCAGTTCATAGGTACAGGCTGTACATAACTTAGGTGTTTGTTAGCTGCCGATGACCTGCAGTTAAAGTTCAATAATCCTACGCCAAATAGTGGGGAACAAGAAAACATTTACATGTTTAAGAAGGAACTGCAGATGCTGGAAAATCAAAGGTAGACAAAAATGCTGGAGAAACTCAGCGGGTGAGGAAGGAAATAGGCGATGTTTCGGGTCGAGACCCTTCTTCAGACTGATGTTTCAGAGAGAGGAGGAGAACTTCTTCAAAGTAGGCATACCTTGAGGAGATTTACATGTTTGGTATTTTTGGAGAGGATCAGTTTTCAACTAATTTAAGCTATTTAATTTCAGTACATGTAACTTGTCTGTGTATTACTGATATTATTGATCTCTGCGTTATGGTTCATGGGATAACAGAAGCTTACCCGTACTAAAATCAGAGATAAATACCCCAAAATTTCAATAAATGCCTAAAGATTTAGCAACATAGAAACATAGAAAATAGGTGCAGGAGTAGGCCATTTGGCCCTTCGAGCCTGCACCGCCATTCAATATGATCATGGCTGATCATCCAACTCAGTATCCTGTACCTGCCATACCTCTCCATACCCCCTGATCCTTTTAGCCACAAGGGCCACATCTAACTCCCTCTTAAATAGAGCCAATGAACTGGCCTCAACTACCTTCTGTGGCAGAGAATTCCAGAGACTTACCACTCTCTGTGTGAAAAATGTTTTCCTCATCTCGGTCCTAAAGGAATTCCCCTTATCCTTATGACCCCTTGTTCTGGACCTCCCCAACATCGGGAACAATCTTCCTGCATCTAGCCTATCCAACCCCTTAAGAATTTTGTAAGTTTCTATAAGATACCCCCTCAGTCTTCTAAATTCTAGCGAGTACAAGCCAAGTGTATCCAGTCTTTCCTCATATGAAAGTCCTGACATCCCAGGAATCAGTCTGGTGAACCTTCTCTGTACCCCCTCTATGGCAAGAATGTCTTTCCTCAGATTTGGAGACCAAAACTGTACGCAATACTTCAGGTGTGGTCTCACCAAAACCCTGTACAACTGCAGTAGAACCTCCCTGCTCTTATACTTAAAATCCTTTCGTTATGAATGCTAACATACCATTTGCTTTCTTCACTGCCTGCTGCACCTGCATACCTACTTTCAATGATTGGTGTACCATGACACCCAGGTCTCGTTGCATCTCCCCTTTTCCTAATTTTCCACCATTCAGATAATAGTCTACCCTCCTGTTTTTGCCACCAAAGTGGATAACCTCACATTTATCCACATTATACTGCGTCTGCCATGCATTTGCCCACTCACCCAACCTATCCAAGTCACCTTGCAGCCTCCTAGCATCTTCCTCACACCTAACACTACCCCCCAGCTTAGTGTCATCCGCAAACTTGGAGATGTTGCATTCAATTCCCTCGTCCAAATCATTAATATATATTGTAAATAGCTGGGGTCCCAGCACTGAGCCTTGCGGTGCCCCACTAGTCACTGCCTGCCATTCTGAAAAGGACCCGTTTACTCCTACCCTTTGCTTCCTGTCTGCCAGCCAGTTCTCTATCCACATCAATACTGAACCCACCAATACCATGTGCTTTAACATTCTCTGTCACAGAATTTAGCTAGGAGATAAAAGTTTAAAAAAAAAAAATTCCACCCTCGCTTCTTGACATATATGACCATATGATGTGACTTTGCGCGAGGGATTGCTTTTAAGGAAGGCAACACACAATCCCCCCCCCCAACGCAGTAGTTCACCTGCATTTGAAAGCTGACTTAACCTACTGTATAACCACACGTCCAGTTCTTGATAGATTATCTTTCATCCCTTCAACATAATAGAGGGGAAACAGCACATGTTTCACATGAAAAGCAGTTAGCACAAATGTGGAATCTAAGTCGTATATTTACAATCTCCCATTTGACCTTGCAATCAAAATGTCCGTCTGTGCAAATGGTCTGCATTGTGATTAAATTGTTTTTACATTTAGAACAATAGAATGTGCTGGCTCTGTTATCAATCTTAGAAGATAACATCTGAACTAATTTCTTTTTTGTTGCAACAAAAGCAGGATTGAAAAGGGAAATGCGCTGCCTGACAACAGAAAGCAATTGGATGCTTGGCTTTTATTTTTGCTTACACATTGATTTAAACCTTCAAATAGAGTGTTGTTTCTAATGAGAGTCAGCCTGAGGTGACCTGAAGTGTTCAACTTCTAAACCTTGGTATGATGACATGCTGAAACAGTGAGCAGCATCTCCTAAAGTCCTGCAACTCCTGTTTTGATGGATTAGGGCATAAAGGTTATCTTTGACAAAAATCTCCCCCCCCCCTTCTCACAGTCCTGGCAAAGATTATAGGTTGGTATTGTCAATGGCATTACAATTAATAATAGATCGTTCTCGTGCTGACAAGTTGTAAAAGCCAGATCTGGAACTAGTCTTGTCAAATAAATGCAATTTCATCTGTTCTATATTTTGTGTGTGTTGCAACAGAAATCAATTTCAAGAAATTTCATTGTCCTCACTTTAGATAAAAGAGAGAGTTTTGAGATGTGCCTCGTGTGGAAATAAAGAGAAGTTGCTTCACACCGTTCTGTCCCCTGGTTTAACGAGCACAAGAGATTGATTATTTTTTTAAAGTGGATTTGATATCACACCGTGTGACGGACATTAAGGAGATTGTCTAAGGAAGAGAAATTGAGAGGGATTAAGTAAATGTATCTTAAACTCAGTAAAGTTGAGGTGAATGGGTGGCGATCACATTGAAATGTACAGTGCAAGATCTGCAGAGTTATTAGCAGGTTAGATGTGGAGAGGCTGTTCATCCAATGGGACAGTCGACAATGAGGACAAAGGCTGTAATCTAAGATGATGGATCAGACCTTTATGGATGAGATTAGAAATGTTATTAAGAAGTTGTAATTCTTTGGCATTCTCTACCTCAGAGGGCATTGGATGGATCATCAAGAAGTACAGTATATTCGTGGCTGAGATCAGTTGGCTTTCGGTTACGAAGAAAATAAGGGGAGATAGGAAACACGTGGCAATATGTATTGAATGCACATGATGAGAATTGGTTTAATGCAATGAGGGTGGGGATGGATTGGTAGGAAAAATTGAATATACAGTACCTGACAAGGTGAGGCTCTGGCTGCTGAAGAGATGAGTTGCAAAAGAGGCCATCCAATAGATGGGTAAATGGGGCAGGAGTAGAGAGAAAAAATATTTAAAGAACAGTAAAAACGATGAATTGTGGACAGGTATCGAGTAAGAATGCAAACAAACATAAACATTGCAAAATGCAGAATGTGAGGATATGCCCAATAGGTCTGCCTACTAATGACAAACAAATACTGGGGAACTTAGCACGGATGTACTTGCTGGTCCTGATGCAGACTGTAAGACAAGATGAAACCAGTTTATTTTCTCTCCTTCACGTTCTAACATAGTGTCTTTGATCTGAAACATTAACTGTTTTTCTTATGGTTTCCAGCATTTTCTGCTTTGAATTCCATGTGGCCAGCATTTGCAGTTCTTTGATTTTTACTTTTTTGAAAAAGCACATAGCTGAACCATTATTATAGTGCCAGATTTGGATAGATTATTTCCAGTCAAAGTAATCCATATGGTGCTACAATTGCCTCATTACTTTTTGTCTAATAGATGGAAAAATAGATTTACCAGATTATCTAGGCCAGAAAACCATCTATTGCAAGGTTTACTTATGATGATCAAAAGGGTTGGTGGAAAGGGAATTTCAATGTTTTGAATTTCTAGGTTAAAAGTGTGATACAACAGTAATAAAAGTAAAACATCCAAAGGTAGACCCTAGAAAATTGAAATGAAGCAATGTTCTGAATTGCACCCATCAGTAAGAGTGAAGAAAGAAGCAGGGTCGCCAACCCCAAGCAGCCAAGTTGGTGCAAATTCTGGGCAAGATTTCATTGTGTGTTAACGAGAATAATCAAAATCTTGTGAGTAATGTTTGAAAACACAGCAAGAAATAAACAGTGACCAAAATAATAAGACTGGATGTGGCTCTGATATCTCTCAAGTTGACAGTTTGCAGTGGTTGTTTGTCGGGGAATGTGACACTGATGGTTGTCAAGACGTTCGCAACAATACGCTGACAAAACCTCTTGTTTTGCGGTGGAGGCAGGAGTGCAAAGTTGCACTGATGCACTACAGAAATGGATGGATTGATTTGCTTGCCTTTGGCTGATATCCCTCTAAACCATTCACATCCGTAATGTTTCCCGTAAAGCAGAGTGATTTCTGCAGCAAATTGTTTTGAATTTGAATTTATTTGTAATTTAATACTAATCAATCGCGGTCACTTACAGCTGTATGATAGCCAGTAATGATTGTTTGTAGAATTTCCCAAATCACATCTGTTCCGATTGTGAGTTGTCAGAATGGAGACTAACTATGCTATAAGGTTGTACTGTTTAAAATGTATAACCTTGCTGGAGGGCACAAAAAGCATTGCTCAGATAGCTGTCATGTCCTAAAGGGACATATCTGAAGCATTGGTGGAGAGGAATTTTCAACTTAAAGACTTTGTAGGTTAAAAGTGCTTTACAATAGTAAGAAAGTAAATATCAAATGCTGAAAATACTGGAAAAGTGAAATTAATCTGTTCTGAACTGGACACATCAGCAACAACAGCTTGATGGTCACTGGCCATAGACAGAGACATTGGTGCAAATTCTGAGCAAAATTTAATTGGGTGCTAACCTTTTCACACAAAGGGTGGTTGGTGTATGGAGCCTTTTTCACACAAAGGGTGGTGGGTGTATGGAACAAGCTGTCAGATGAGGTGGTTGAGGCCAGGACTATCCTAACATTTAAGGGCCTGTTTAAGATCACTCTGTGACTCGTTAGAATAACGTGGTACAGGGAAATTATTTATTTTTGGGGTTGATTTGACATTATCTGGTTTTTAATATCTGAACTTTTCTTGTGCGCCCTTGGGTTCCATCTGTGATCTCCTGTGCTGTTGCACGATGGTGGTTTTAAAGACTTACTTGTACCATCAATTTGCACAGTGGCAGAGCTGGTAGGGCTACTGCCTTGTAGCTTCAGCAGCTCAGATTTAACCATGATCTCTGGCGCTGCCTTTGTGATATTTTCATGTTCGCCACATGCCCATATGAGTTTCCTCTGGGTTCTCTACATTCAAAGACGTGTTTTGCTTGATTGATTGACCATTGTAAACTGCCCCTCTGAGTGGTAGAAGCATAGGGGCATTGATAGGAATGTGGGGGGAACTTGACAGAAATGTGGAGAGAAAACGGCAGGATTGCAGGCCCACCTCAGGTCATGGGTGCCTGACACATGGACACCCTGTACACATGGTCCTGGGAGATCGGCAGGATGGAAGGAGATGGCTTTGCTGCCTGGCTGCAGGAATCTTCTGCTGAGTGAGAGCAGGGCATTTCTTCCTCACCAATAAGGCCAGCTGGCAGCCGCTCTTCTCATGCCTAATCGCCATCCCATCACAGCTGTTTCTGTTCATTTCCAACTGACAAGCAGTTCGAGTTGTAAACCATTTTCAGGAATGGAACCCTGTCATAACTTGCCGCACAAACTTGGTGGGCAGAATGGCCTGTTTCCACGCTACATCTCTCAAACTCATTTCTGCTTCAAATAGTCTGACTGAATATATGTTTTTTACATTCGTAAGAATGAATTAGAAAAATGTTAGGTTACAATGGTTGATTTTGAGAGCTTGGAAAAGAAAGAGGAGACAGTGGTTATCTGGAGAAGGCACGAACTTGAGCCCAGTTATCTGAATACAACTGGCGATCAGTTCAGTTTAGAAATACAGCATGGAAACTAGCCCTTCAGCCCACCGGGTCCACGCCGACCACTGATAACCCATTCATATTAGTTCTATGTTATCCCACTTTCACATCCAGTCCCAACAGATTAGACGCAATTTGCAGAGACCAATTAACCTCCAATCCCGCAGGTCTTTGGGATGTGGGAGAAAAGCAGAGCATTCGGCGGGAACTCAAGCGGTCACAGGGAGAACATGCAAACTCCACACAGACAGCACCCGAAGTCAGGATCAAACCTGGATCTCTAGCGCTGTGAGGCAGCAGCTCAACCAGCTGAAGTAGTAAATGTAGGATGTATGAGAAACAGACATGAGGAAGAATGCAAACGTCATAACGTTGCCGAGCCACAAGAGAAATTAGGTCACCAATTATTGAAGGATTTGGGCATGATGAACATTTTAAATTACAAGTTTAGTTGACAATGACCCAAAGTAATTTGGGTTGAAAGAGGAGCATGATCTATTGTGAGATTCGATACAGGTATCTGAAGTCTGGATGAACTGATGATTATGGAGATTGGAACATGAGTGACGAGTCAGGCAATCAATTGAGTCTGAAGACAACAAAACGTTGTTGACTGTTTTTGCAGCAAGTGGGCAGGTATAGTTATAGTCTATGTGGTTTGGAAGGTTAACTATTCATAGGAGCAAACAAGGCTATGAACCATCGGCTTCAAATCGACAGCCAGAACGGAGGTGGTATTGGAGGTTGGGTCTTCCTGCTGTTTAACTGGAGGAAGTGCAAACACTCAAGGTAGGACAAATAACAATATGATTGGCTGGAGCAATGAGGAACGTAGTGAATTGGGATGATTTTACCAGCGTAAGCCTCGAAAATCTATTTTGGATAATGTTACCAAAGAAAACCTTTTTGATTGGTGTTGATCTTTTTGATGGTGTTGGTATGTTCGATTCTTGCCCCGTGTGGCCAATTATATCTCTGAAAATTAAATACAAAATGAGGGAGAGATGCAGTCGATAGATGTGCAGTCTGAATCTTTAGTTGTTAACACAGCCACTAGCTAGCAGTCCATTGCGAACTAGCATGTTGCTGTACCTGAGACATCTGTAACTGTCATTACAGCTACAAAACCTTTAAGGAAGAAGGTACAAAGTGCTGGAGTAATACAGCTGCTCAGGCAGCATCCCTGGATAACATGGATAGGTGATGTTTCGGGTCATAAGTTCTAGGAGCAAGAGTCAAGAATCGAGCTTTATTATCATATGTCCCAGATAGACCAAATAAGTTATTTGTTGCAACCATTAATTAGGCCATTTGGCCCATCAAGTCTTCTCTGCCATTCAATCATGGCTGATCTATTTTCCTCGCAAAAACCCATTGTGCTGACTTCACCGCATAACCCCTGACATCCTTACTGATCAAGAATCCGTCAATCTCCACCTTAAAAATATCCATTGACTTGGCCTCCACAGCAGTCTGTGTCAATGAATTCCACAGATTAGATTCCACAGATGTTGTCGGAATCTAGTAATGTGGCATGTGGCGGTGAGATTTTCACCTTTTCAGACAATACAATACAATTTATTTGTTATTTGAACCTCATTGAAGTTCAAATGAAATTTGGTTTCTGCAGTCATACAACAAGAAAGGAACACGACACAACACAATTTACACAAACATCCATCACAGTGAATCTCCTCACTGTGATGGAAGGCAAAGTATTATCTCTCCCCTGCGCTCCCCATTCTCCTCCCGATGTCAAAGTCAAAGCCCCTGGCGGGTGATGGTAAATAAGTCCCGCGGCCATTAAGGCCGTGCCGGGCGATGCAAGGCTGCGCTCAGGGTCTTGATGTTGGAACCCCCGGCGGGCGCTAGCAAGTCCCACGGCCATTAAAGCTGCTCCGGGCTATGTAAGGCCCCGCTCCAGGTCATTTTCAAGCCCGCAACTCAGGCAGGAGAAGTTGCCGTTGCGGAAGCTCCGAAAAACGGTCTCCCACCAGGGACCCGCGAGCTCCCGATGTCACAGTCCACGGGCCTGCGGCCGGAGCCTCCGAACTCCGGAGTTGGGCCGCAGCAGCGCGCTACCACAGTTCTTCCCATTCCGAACTTGGCCAGATGGTAAGTCCTCAGGCTCCGCGACTGGAGCCCCCGGTCGGTCCGGTTGGAGGCCGCTCCAAGGTGCTAGGCCCCAACGACAACGGAGATCCGACATGGAAAAGGTCGGCTCATCCGTACAGGGAAAAGATTTTAAAGTTTCCCCCACCCTGCCCCCCGCACATACCCAGTTAAAAAAACACTATAAACTACACTCAGCGGGACACAGAAAATAAAAAAAGACAGACGGACTGCAGAGGCCGCTGCGACATTTCACAACGAATGAAAACAAAACAGTGATTTCCTGATGCAAATTTTTAAATATTTTTTTAAAATATCCTTTATTTGTATTATCTAAGGCATTTATGATGAAAGTTGGGGGTGTTGTGTTTTTATTGGTTTTACCATTATATTTGGTGCATTTGCTCCACAAGTGTGGAGTCTAAGAGTTTGTGCTAATGCCCAATCAGGCCATCCCTGAAAAATAATAAACTAAGGAAAATCCATCTTTAAAAACAAGATGAATCGTAAGATTAAATGAGAACTTACCAGTTTGAAGTTTGATCTTTATTTTATGAGGAGTTGCGATGAGGGATTTTGTGAAGACCCCGCCAGGCACGCATCACAGAACTACCCAGAAATGAACTAATATAGTAAGATATAGTTCAGACTCTATTTACCAGCTGATCTTATAGTAGAGGGTTGGGAGCGGAGGGCACAAAATCCCTCATCGCAACTCATTTCGGAGTCACGTGAGTGACTTCGTGAAGATTTCAAAGCTCTGTGATTACATGCCCTGGATCACCACACACTGCCGTAATACTGATGGAGGAAGTATGTTAACGTATTTCAGACTTGAACAAGCTGAAAAATAATAACATTTGTTAATACAACAATAAACCCCTGAACTCGGGGACAAACGTTTAGGGAACAGCACTTAAAACTGACTCCGCAAACGTTGCGGGAGCGGCCATAGGTTAGTTATGAAATCGCTGAAATGCAGTTTCACTGGCCCAGCCCGCTTTTGCGAGGACATGATCCATGAACACCTCCATGGTCCTCGCCGCTGATGTGGATGCAGCCCTGGTAGAATGACATTTTCAAATGTTTAGTGTCTTACCTGCTGCACCGAATACCACCTTGAGCCATCTGGAGATAGTCTGCACCGTCACCCTGTGACGTGGGTTTCCATGGCTGATAACAGATCCACCTCCATATTCCTGATGGCCATTTTCAGACCAGGTCGCAGGTCTGTGTAGTTTAAGCAACTCTTTTATAAAGAAGTTACTTTATTATGGGTCGATCATTCTATCCAGGTTTAATTCCTGTAGAGTCTGGACCCGTTGTGCTGTGTTCAGTGCCATTACCATCACCAATTTAAAGGTGAGTAAGTCCAGTGGTAAATCCGTCATAGGCAACCAGCTCCTGAATAGGGTCAACACCACCCATATATCTCAGGTAATATAATATCGTGGTCGGGGAGGGATGGATAGAACATATCCCTCATAGTTTGGATACCAGCTGGTGAGATCCCACTCCAATGTCGAGGTAGGATGACAGTGCACTCCTGGCACTGTATACGGCACTGTAACTGAGGGACTCATCATAATGAAGACCCGTGAGGATGCCAGCACATTGGAGATCGTAGCAGATATGTAGGTGGTCTTGGTCCAACTACAGAAACCTCCCATATCCTTATGTAGGTGAGGTACTGCTTCCTAGTGGACTCTCTCTGCACGATGCTGTATGACGTCCATGGTCCTTTATGTTGCAGAACCTGGTTGCGTTTTCTGCAACACCTGACTGATGAAGCAGAATGGGGAATGCATAGAAATCCATTTCCCCCAATGTAGCGAGAATTCGACCATCGCCACTGCCCCAGGATCTGGTTCTCAAGAGACACATATTGGTATCTAATGGTTCAACCTGGACGCAAGGAGGTCGTTATCTGGTGTTCCATATTAGGCGATAATTTTAGCAAATATCTGGAGGTTCAACATCCACTTGGTGTCGTTATTAAATACTTGTGACCTGGTGTCCGCCACTGTATTGAGCTTAACCAGAAGGTACATAGCTGACATCCAAATATTTCTTTCAATGCACCAGAGCCAAATTATTTTTTTCCAATTCATCACAAGATATTGACTTGATACCACCCATAAATATGCCACCTTAGTGGTATTATTTTGAAGATGGACATACGTATGCTGCAGATTAGTGCATTAAGCCCGCAGCCCGTGACATGCTCCCAGCATTTCTGAACAGTCCCAGCCCTTGGTGCTTGCGTCGGTCTGTAACACGACTAATGGGTTTTATGTAATGATGGGATTTAACAATCACAAACATTGATAATCCACCATTGTAGCTCAATTTATGCCTTGATTGGTGGCTGCATAGGCCCGTAAAAATGTCCAGCATTCGCTATTAATGCCGAGATTTTGCTCTTTGCAAGCTTTGATAGTGTAACGGGCCAATTACGTAGCTAGAATGTAGCTACAAGTTTACCAATTACCTTAGCAGCATGTCTAATAGCCGGTTTCCTGGCTGTTACATGCCTCTATAATGTCTATTGCTTTGTTCCCTGGGATAGTGACAATCAGATCCATGTATCCCAGAATGTATGTAAACTCTCTCCTACTTGTGAGGTTATACATGCAGCACTTCCTAGAGAACCAGACCCCCTACCTCCATGGCTACCGGCGGGCCTGTCGTTCTGGTTCCTGGTGTTCCGTTGAATTGTGTTGAGGTGCTGCTGACGTGTAGGTCCTTACTGGTCTTTCAGGTGGCCCGTGGTCTTGCATATGATGTTTGCCTGGGCACTGCCGCCCTGCTGGAGGGAGGTGGGTTATCAACCTGACTGCCTCCGCCTCCTAATCCAGGTCCTTGACCTGTATGGGCAGGTCCTCACCGAACAGCTGTCTCGGTGGTGGCGTCGCAAATGCCTTGTACAACCCCGCAAATATGGGGTTTAGGAGTCGGTTAAATGGCAATATTTTAAGAAGCGTTAATTTTGTGACTGATATCGCAAGAGCAACCTCCTGCTCTGCCGTCATTTCCGTACCGTCAACCGACCTGGCAAAGGCAGTAATCCCCGACGTCAGCAATTTCAGGATCTTTTGTAACTTCAGCTCCTGTGCCCTTAACCCGGGACTGTTGTTGCCCCAGATGGGCGTGTTGACTGTCGGTACATTCAACGATATGCAGTTGTTTGGGCCTTGTATTTGTTGATCGCCTTGGTAAGGACCTGTTCCTGCAGCTGGTGTGTGGTGAGGTAGTCTATGCTAGCCCCTAATTTGGGCTGCAAAAGGCTGATCTGAGTGCATCGGCTGGGTGAACTTGGCGACCACATTCAGCAGTTCCTCCTGGGTTTTCTCAGGTACTACAGGTTCCTGCTCCACCCTACTTACCTGTCAGCCAGCTGCTGATCCGTGGCATTCCCCACCAATGACGGGGACATGCTGGGTGGCCCAGCCGCATGTCTCCAGGACTGGAGGACATCTGGTCCAGCTGCAGAGATTGTGCTCTAGGATACGCTCCATCATGCGCTCCATCCGAGCCATGCGACCGCTGCCACATCTGCGGACGACAAGTCGACTTCCTCAGGTTCTGGGGAATCTCTGAGGCTTCTGTCATCGCCCCGCACCTCGTCGAGGTGATAACAAGGGTGCCTAGACAGGATGTAGCTGCCTGTCGCTTCTGCCTGGCTAAGCGACTCCCGCACGGACCTGCCACTGGCCCGCCGTCTTCCGGTCGGAGGCAGCCCGCTAGTCTGATAAGACATGAGCGGTGATGAGTCGGTCCCGGCCGCCGAAGCGTGGTACCCCGACGTTCGCACGGGCTTGCCGCCTGTCCTCCTTAGGGACAAAGGCGATGTTCGGTCGTGTCCTGCCGCTAAAGGGGGGTGCGGTGACCGAGATGAGACCACACTGGCCTGCAATCTGGCAGGCTCCCCCGGTGGTGAGTCTGTGTCCTCCTTTGGGACAAAGGCGACGTTCGGTCACGTCCTGCCGCTAAAGGGGGGTGCGGTGGCCGAGATGAGACTACACCGGCCTGCGATCTGGCAGGCTCCCCCGGTGGTGAGTCTGTGCTGGCTGCACATGCGGGGCTTGCAGACCCAGGCCTCAATCCTTCACCGGTCCGCGAACTGGCGGCTGCGCCGGTGGAAAGTCGACCCCGGCTCCTACACCGGGGCTTCGCCGACTGTTGTGCGATTCTTCCCCTGGTCCTCCCTCTGGTGACCTGCATAGTTGGGGAGAGAGAATGTGCCGCCAAGCGGATAACACGCTTACACACCTTTGCTCCACTGTCCCTATTCTTAGGTGACAGTGGTTGGGAATCAGGGTCTTGCCTACCCTGATCCTGCGCGGTGCTCCTACCACTTTACGGCTCCACGGCCAGCCGTGGTGGAGAATCGGGTCCTGTGCTGCGCAGGGTTCCCTGGTTTCCGCGTTCTTATCGCGGCCCGCAGAGCGGGCGTTGCCGGTGTTGCTGGCAGCTCCGGGAATAGTGGGCGCTGACTCCCATCCGAAGTCCCATGGCCCTGGGAAGCATACTTCGATGCCTTCATTCTGGTCTCCCATCCATTGCTTCTGTAAGCAAAGTCTAGCACAGAAGCTAAACAACTCAAGGTTAGTATCTTACCTGAGGGTCTTTATGAGCTTCCGGTGGAGGAGCGCATTCTCTCCCCCCCCCCCCCCCCCCCCCCCCCCCAGCTCCAAGGGTGACCAGGCTCTCATGCGGGGTACAGACTGCCGCTAACGGCAAGGCTCCCGCCTGTGTATGAGTCGGGGCCCCGGCTCTGTCTACTACCTCTATAGGGTAGCACAGCCATTAGTCCGCGGCCTGCGGCGTTAAGTCAGAGCTCCTGCTCTGCCTTCGCTGCCCGTGAAGGGCAGTCTGTGAGCCAGGACCCACCTGGTCCACGGGCTTGCCCAACTTCCGAGTAGCGTTGCCGTCAGCCCGTGGTGACCCTGCGACCAGCGAGTGTGAGCCCGGACCCTACCGGGTCAACGAGCTGCCCAACCTGCCCGGTGTAAGTAAAACCGCCTGCCCACAGAATCCTTGCGGGCTGCGGTGTAGAGTCGGGCTGCCTCTGCCGTCCCGCCGACCGGCGAGTGTGAACCCGGACCCACCTGGGTCAACAGGCTCTTCCTGACTCCAGTCTGTTAGTGCTGATGCTGACTGCCCGCATCTCCACCATGGCTGGCCATGGAGCCGTAAAGTGGTAGGAGAACAGAGTCCCTAAAATAAAAAAAGGACGGCAGGTTAGTTTTCCTTACCTGCAGGTCCCTGCAGTAGAGGAGCAACGCTCCTCACTGCCTGTCACTCACATGCGGTCGACGATATGTCGCGCATGCATGCCTGGCGGGGTCTTCACGAAGTCACTCACGTGACTCCGAAATGAAATTCACACCCCGGATGCTACATTAAATTACAACTTACAGAATTCCCAACAGCAGCTGCTTATAAAATCCTAACTACTTCTGCTTCCTCACTAGAAATCATGGGACCCAGTCGAAATAATTCCCTCCATCACAGCCATAGTACAGCAGCATAAAGGTTGCCATGGAGGTTGGGGAGAGAGGACATATGCAGATGTTGTGCCACAAGTCACTGCAAGGCACGGGCTCATTAATAAGGCATGGATCACAGCATATCTGCTGCGCATGATTTTGAAAGAGCACAATGATTTAACACGAATATAAAGCACTGGAAACTTGATAAGCAAATCTAGACAACAACATGTCAATGCCCAGTCAGGATCCTTTAATTCCCATGACCTAACCGAAATGTGGCTTGTTTTACTGAGAATTATATATGAAGCATGCACAATATTGCTTCACTTTCTATCGATAAAGTAGAGATGAGGATTGCGCACATTGATGAAAGCCATGAATGATGCAAAACAAATCAGTGCTGCTATTTGTAATATCCTGGGTCCTGTATGCAGTGTTAACCACTTTCTCAATTTGCCTTGCCACGTTCAACCAATTAAAGGGCATCCGTGGATAACAAGGGAAATCAGGGATAGTATCAAAGAAAAGGATGATGCATACAAAGTAGCCAGAAAAAGCAGCATACCAGAGGACTGGGAGAAATTCAGAGACCAGCAGAGGAGGACAACGGGCTTAATTAGGAGAGGAAAAATAGATTATGAAAGAAAACTGGCAGGGAACATAAAAACTGACTGCAAATGTTTTTATAGATATGTGAAGAGAAAGAGATTAATTAAAACAAATGTAGGTCCCTTGCAGTCAGAAACAGGTGAGTTGATCATGGGGACCAAGGATATGGCGGACCAATTGAATAACTACTTTGGTTCCGTCTTCACTAAGGAAGACATAAATAATCTGCCGGAAATAGCAGGGGACCGCGGGTCAAAGGAGGAATTGAGTGAAATCCAGGTTAGTCGGGAAGTGGTGTTGGGTAAATTAAATATATTAAAGGCCGATAAATCCCCAGGGCCAGATAGGCTGCATCCTAGAGTACTTAAGGAAGTAGCTCAGGAAATAGTGGATGCATTAGTGATAAACTTTCAAAACTCTTTAGATTCTGGAGTAGTTCCTGAGGAATGGCGGGTAGCAAACGTAACCCCTCTTTTTAAGAAGGGAGGGAGAGAGAAAACGGGGAATTACAGACCAGTTAGTCTAACATCGGTAGTGGGGAAACTGCTAAGTCAGTTATTAAAGATGGGATAGCAGCACATTTGGAAAGTGGTGAGATCATTGGACAAAGTCAGCATGGATTGAAGAAAGGTAAATCATGTCTGACGAATCTTGTGGAATTTTTCGAGAATGTAACTAGTCGCGTGGATAAGGGAGAACCAGTGGATGTGGTAAATCTGGACTTCCAGAAGGCTTTCGACAAGGTCCCACATAAGAGATTAGTATACAAACTTAAAGCATACGGCATTAGGGGTTCAGTATTGATGTGGATAGAGAACTGGCTGGCAAACAGGAAGCAAAGGGTAGGAGTAAACGGGTCCTTTTCACAATGGCAGGCAGTGACTAGTGGGGTACCACAGGGCTCAGTGCTGGGACCCCAGCTATTTACAATATATATTAATGATCTGGATGAGGGAATTGAAGGCAATATCTCCAAGTTTGCGGATGACACTAAGCTGGGGGGCAGTGTTAGCTGTGAGGAGGATGCTAGGAGACTGCAAGGTGACTTGGATAATCTGGGTGAGTGGGCAAATGTTTGGCAGATGCAGTATAATGTGGATAAATGTGAGGTTGTCCCCTTTGGTGGCAAAAACAGGAAAGCAGACTATTATTTAAATGGTAGCCGATTAGGAAAGGGGGAGATGCAGCGGGACCTGGGTGTCATGGTACACCAGTCATTGAAAGTAGGCATGCAGCAGCAGCAGGCAGTGAAGAAAGCGAATGGTATGTTAGCTTTCATAGCAAAAGGATTTGAGTATAGGAGCAGGGAGGTTCTACTTCAGTTGTACAGGGTCTTGGTGAGACGACACCTGGAGTATTGCGTACAGTTTTGGTCTCCAAATCTGAGGAAGGACATTATTGCCATAGAGGGAGTGCAGAGAAGGTTCACCAGACTGATTCCTGGGATGTCAGGACTGTCTTATGAAGAAAGACTGGATAGACTCGGTTTATACTCTCTAGAATTTAGGAGATTGAGAGGGGATCTTATAGAAACTTAAATTCTTAAGGGGTTGGACAGGCTAGATGCAGGAAGATTGTTCCCGATGTTGGGGAAGTCCAGGACAAGGGGTCACAACTTAGGGATAAGGGGGAAATCCTTTAAGACCGAGATGAGAAAGACTTTTTTTCACACAGAGAGTGGTGAGTCCCTGGAACACTCTGCCATAGAGGGTAGTTGAGGCCAGTTCATTGGCTATATTTAAGAGGGTGTTGGATGTGGCTAAGGGGATCAGAGGGTATGGAGAGAAGGCAGGTACGGGATACTGAGTTGGATGATCAGCCATGATCATATTGAATGGTGGTGCAGGCTCGAAGGGCCGAATGGCCTACTCCTGCACTTAATTTCTATGTTTCTATGTTTCTATGTTAAAGAACTTCCCAGATCATTATTCTTTAACACTTTCAAAATGATCTTATACATATCATCACATAGAAAGATGCTAGTAGCTACGTGCCAGCTCTCAGGGGAGCAATCCCATTAGTCACATTACTCTTCTTACTTTCCTGAATCTCTGTCATTCATGCATGTGAATTCCCCATTAATTTTTGTTTGACATTAATCTGTACAAAAGAGTAATTTACAGTTTATCTACGTGATGAGTTTTGACATTGAATGAATTTGAAGCACCCAAATGTAACCCACATGGTAACAGTATTGGTTTATTATTGTCACCAATACAGAAATACAGTGAAAAGCATTGTATTGCATAGTATCCAGACAGATCATTACGTACATGAATAATCAGGTAGTGCAACAGGTAGACTATTCAGGCATAGTCATGTAAAGAATCTGTAAGCACCACTGACATCATTGACCCTTGGTTTCTACAACCGTTGAAACATCAGCAACAACTGCTGTGCCCCAGTGCCATTTCAAGTACATCTTGCCTTTTAAACACTGACTTCCTATGAAAAAAACACTGCAGGAACTCAGCAGGCCAAGCAGTATGTGTAGTGTGAATGGACTAACATTTTGAGCCAGAACTCTTCTTCAGAGTAAATGTGTTAGAAGGAACTGCAGATGCTGGTTTAAACCGAAGATCAACACAAAAAGCTGGAGTAACTCAGCGGGACAGGCAGCATCTCTGGAGAGACGGAAAGGGTCCATGTAAATGTCCTACAGTCTGAAGAACGGTCTCGACCTGAAACGTCACCCTTTCCTTCTGTGTCCCTCTTCTTCAGACTGATTGGAATAGTTGGGGAAAGCTGGTAAAAAGAGGTGGGAAATGTAAAGTTGGATGGAGGAATAGGTGTAAGGAGGGAGGAATGGGTGTAAGGGGACAGATGGGAGAGAGGAAATAGGGGAAATACAATGGAAATGGGGGTATCGGGAATGGGAGATGAGTGTATGGAGGAGGGGAAAGGATCAGTGTGACTGGGATGGTGGGAGAAATGTTCTACTTCATCAATTTTTTTAATCTCATGCACATTTTCCTTTTCCAAGACTCCAGCAAAATAATTTCCCTTGGTGAAAATTGATGTCATATACTCATGTTTTGTTTGCCATGTCCTCTGCCCCTCTGCATGGATTTCTGTTTGATTCTTGATTGTCGTTATCTCTTGAAACCCATTTCCTATTCCTGTGTCAATGGATTATTTTTGTATTCTCTTTTATGTTTATCTTGGTGTGCTTATTTTATGTCCTCTTTTACTTTCCCTCTGAATTTTCTAGCATCAGCCGGCTTCTCAATCGTGTTGACAATTTTGCATCACAATTTTTTAACGCTCTATATTTACTAGATCTTTTTGGTTATCCAGGAAGCACTGGATTCAATTCCCTACCTATTGCTGTATGTTTCCCTATGTATAGCTGTAACAGTTCCATCCTGCAGACACCCCATGGTTCAATTACAGTTTTCCTTGCCAAGCTTTGATTCCAGTGTAATAAAAAGGAATTGCAGATGCTTGGTTCTACTTAAGATAGACTCTACACAATGCTGGAATTTGATTCCAGTCTACCTGGCCAGATCAATTGTCAACGTATTCAATCTGGCTCTTGCCCAATTTCCTATTTTTGTCTTCAAATGATCTATATCATTTTCCATTTTTGTAAACCTTTATGTTGATTCTTGGGTATTCTCCCAATGCTTGTTCCACTTGGCCTGGCTCATTTCCCAGAACCAAGTCCAACGTTCCTGCTGCCTTTTTCTTTTGGCCAGAAACATACTGATCAAGAAGGTTCTCCTGAGCACACCAGAAACTCCTCCCCTTCTTTGCCTCTTGCATTGTTGCTGCAACAATTTGTATCTGGATAGTAATATCATTCAGTATCACCACTCTTATGTCATTCTCCCTCAAATTTGCTTTGAATATCCTTCCTGTTATTTTGCATCCTATGCAATGGACTCTCTTTAATTGATCCTATGTTTCATCATTCTTAACCATGTTTCTTCTGTGTTTGATTTTCGAGGACATCCTTTCTCCAAATGTTCAACATTCTTCTTAATTTGTACGGTTACTCTACCTCCTTTCTTCCCTATTTTTCTGAACACCTGGTATCCAGGAACATTTATAACCTGTACTTTAACCTTTTACATTCGGTCTTAGTTGAAAATTGTCATAATATTGTAATTTCGCTTGATCAATTGTACCTGCAGCTCACAGGCCTTGTGTAATGAGTTCCGACATCTGTGTAGACCTATCATACTCTCTCGGTTGGGTTTTAAAAATTCTCCTCTTTCTTTACTTTGGTGCTATTTATCTTTTGCAATGCTCATAATATAGGGTCTTCTTTTCAATGCCACTTTCCTGTGCAGTCTTCCTATCAAACAAGTTTAAACTCCCTCCATTATATATTAACAAACCTTCCTGCAAGGATGTTGGTCGCAGGTCCAGAAGTGCAATATGTGCAGCCTCTTTTGGACCCACTTCTCCAGATTTGTTTGGAATTGCCCAGTCATTTATCTGTGCCTTCTCCTATTTCTGCTCTCACAAGTATGAGCCACAAGATTAATCTAGAGATAACCAACTATTTTCCTTGCACTTTCCTAAGTCCCTAAAATCTTCCTGCAGTCCTTCATCCCTTTTTCTTCCTGCTTCATTGTTAACAGTATGTACCATGATTTATGGACCTGCAGTAGTTCAGTGCAGAATATTTTAAGTGGGAGGGTGCACCACCAGGCATTAGCGAGATGATGTGCTTTTTTAGAATCTCACCTGCTACTACAAATAAATACCCAGATAGTGTCCCTCATGAAAGAATCCCCTCTAACAATTATATTCTTCATCTTTCTCGTCTTTCCCTGCAAAGTTGAACTACTTTGCAGATGGATGCCATAAGACCAAGTTCCAGACGTTTAGGAATGAGCTCATTTTGTATTATGGTGTCGAAGGCTGAGCTGTAGTCAACAAATAGCATCCTGACATAGGTGTTCTTATTGTCAAAATGACATAGGGCTGAATGTAGTGCAAGATAGATGGCATCCATCATAATCCCATTTATTCAGTATGTAAATTGCAAGCAATTCAGATTGTCCAGGAGGCTGGCACAGAAGTGAGCCACTTTCAAAGCACTTCATAGTGGTTGATGTTAAAGCTACTGGGCAGTAGTCATTGAGACCGGGCACTTACTTTTTCTTAGGGACCAGAATAATGGAGGTTACCTTGACGCAAATGGAAACAGTAGACTGCTGAAGTGAGAGGTTGTAGATGTCAGAGAAGATTGTGGCCCAATTCACGGACTCATTCAGTGACAGCTGTTTTACAAGTTTATCCTCATGAAGGAGATCCAGATTCAGCCACCATAATGTATGATACAGAGCCAGCGGTGGATGTAGGGACCATCTAGGTGGAACTTGTCGAGTAGCATTGTTGCCTAGGATTGTCCCTGATTTTGGCTTGTAGCCTGTGATGGTATTTAAGCCCTAACACTGTCATCTGGTATCTGCTTGATTGAATTGAGCCTTTAGGTTGTTTTGCAATCCACTCGAGGCATCTCTGATAGTCTTATGGAGATCGTACTTGCCGTTCTTATACATTACAGGATATATCCTTCTTAAAAGTCTTGGATTTGGACTTCAGTGGAGAGTGAATCAGCTTATTTGTGCCCAGTGAAGTTCAACAAACAGAAGTATAATTCCTACTCATTGATTTTGTGTTACCGGCACCTTGTTTTACAAATCTTCTGTAACCATTGAGTATGTTTCCATTATCCAGATTGATATTCCAGTGCAGTTCTGAGAAAATGATGTGTTATAAGAGGGGCTTTATTTTGGTTGAAATGTCTGCTTCCTTGAATGAGCACAATTCTCAAGAAAACCAGTTGATTTTTCTCGATGTTTATCTCTTCACCAAGAATGCCAAAATAATGATCTTCTTACTGCTTCTTCTTGTGGAAACTTGCTCTGTGGCATGTTCCTTGCTTTGCAACCGTAACTGTGCTCCTGAAAGTACTTGATTAGTTTGAGACTACTTTGGGACTTTGAAGATTGGGAAAGGCACGAGGTAATTTCAAATTATATTTCCTTTTACACAGCCACAATGACTGCCCTTTCAAAATATTCTATTCATTGCAAAGTACTGCAGCGATGCCAAAGGTATGAATGGAATTTCTGTCTTCTATGTTCATCTCTCTAGCTGGAAAATGCTTGGAGACCCTTTTATGTCAGATGCACTGTATAAATGATGGCCACTATTGTTGGAAATAGATGGAAATCAGCATGGTGGTGGTATTCTTTCGTCTCCCATATCTACATTTGAATCTACCTGAAGATGATGAAATTTGTCTCTCTTCTCCCATCAGTCATTAGTTTCTTACATGAAATGAGTTCATCCAATCTCAGCTCCTTTCTTTACGGACAAAATTGGAAATTTTGCTTTAAAATGTTCTTCCGTGTGTAAAAATAGCTTGCACTAGAAATGCTAAGAGTTCTCACTGATGGGACACAAATGGGAAGCAAATGCGATGGCCTTGGACTTCTTGACACTAGCTGGACGAAAGTTTCTTGTTCATATGTTGATACGTTATTTGACGACTTGAGGACAAGGCAATTGTCATGGAGGAGGAAGAGCTGAGTATTGTCAACCTACAGTTGGAAACTAATGCTCGGTTTCTTTGAGGATGATGTTTAGGTGGAAAAGGCAAGAGTTGGGCATGTGTGTAGATGCTCCGGAAGTGCTAATGTTTGGACATGGAAAGAAGAACCTTAGCTGGTGATCCCTGCCAGTGGTTAGAGGGATGAGCAGAATGTGGTGAGGGTGGCAGTAACTGGATGGTGAGTAAGATCGAGTGATGGTGTGCAGTGACTGGATGGGAAATAGTATTGGGTGAGCAGTGACTCGATGGTGAGTTTGTTTGCTTTTTATGTGTATGCATGCGTGTGTGTTATGTGTATATGTACACACACTGAACTTTTTTTTCTGAGTATGGGGTAAGTCTTTTAGGACCGAGATGAGAAAATCATTTTTCACTCAGAGAGTGATGAATCTGTGGAATTCTCTGCCACAGAAGATAGTTGAGGCCAGTTTGTTGGCTATATTTAAGATGGAGTTAGATGTGGCCCTTGTGGCTAAAGGGATCAGGGGGTATGGAGAAAACGCAGGTACAGGATACTGAGTTGGATGATCAGCCATGATCATATTGAATGGCGGTGCAGGCTCGAAGGGCCGAATGGCCTACTCATACACCTAATTTCTATGCTTCTCATTTATTATATTGTTTACAGTGTACTATGTTCACATATTCTGTTGCGCTGTTGCAAGTAAGAATTTAATTGTTCTATCTGGGGGACATACGGCAATAAAACACTCTTGACTTGAGAGAGTGGGCAGTGACTGGATGGTGAGTAAGATCATGCGAGAGTGGGAAGTAGAGGTGGGTTGAGGGTGGGCAGTGACTGGATGGGTGCGTGGGGTCGGTTGCGGGTGGATAATGGTAGAGAGGTGCTGAAGGAGGATCGTATGATAAGCTGTCAATTAGTATGCAATAAGGGAGGGGATATTACCGTTAACACAATCTTGTGGAATATCATTGATTTTGATCAGCATTAGTTTAGTAAGGTGCCAAGCAAAAACTTGATTACAGTAATTCAAACATGAGGTTCTGTGTAAAATTATCCATGGGTTTCAGAAGCAACCATATGGCATGGGTCATTTAAGCTTTAATAGTTTTTGTTTCAGAAGAAGATGTAAATACTTACCATTAATGAACGTTGTTATCTAGATGTATTGCTTTGATTCAGTTCATATATTTACTTGGTTTAATATATTAGACCAAAGGTCAAATTAATCAACCAAGGTGAAGATTGAGCAGTACAGAATAATTACTTCTAGTAATCACATAATATTTCAGATGGCAGCGTTGTAAAGCAGAGTAGTTGGCCTGCCTCGCAGCTTTTATTACCTTGCGTTGCAATTATTTTTTCATTTCAAGTATATTCCAAATTCCCTCTTGAAACTTGTTATGGAATCTTTACACCATTCTCCTGTCAGGCTGAGCATTCCAGATGATAACTTGTTCCTCTTGACTCCTGGCCAAATATCTTAAATCTAGCTCCACTGCTGGTCCCCTGGCAGCAGAAATAACCCATCGTAATTTTGAACACCTCTCATTTAAAAAAAAACACGCTTTAACCTTCACAGCTCAAACAGATGAATCCCAGCTTCTCTAACCTAACATTATATAGGTGATATAAATTTGATCATTTGTCTTCAAAATTCAAATGCTGTGTATTGATTGCATTGATGTACATTCTATATAGATGGATGGCCTTTATGCAATTTATATTTAATCGGCCAAGATGATGACCTTCATTTTGAATAAAATAGTTTTTCACTTCAGAGTTTTAGTTTCTAAGAATGGTAACTTTTCATGCTGTCAAATGTTGTCATTCTTCAAATCCCCCTTCAGGAATTAAATGCTTAATGTAAAATGTTCCTTGAATGCAATATTTTGAGTGTCCCATGCAATTGGAGTTACACTCATCTTTAGGCATATGTTTAAAATTCCACGACAGATTTTGGAAAAACAAACATCAAGAGAGTTTCCCTGTGCTATAGCCAATATTTATTTTTGTCCATCCACACCATATCAGATAAAATTAGCATAACATGTCAATTACTAGTTGTGAAAACTCCTTCTGCATCAATTAACTGTCATATTTGACTACATTGTAACAGTGACTAAATCATTTTTTTTCCCAAAACAGAATTGGACTGCCTGAAACTGCAAAAGGTTCTATATAAATGTATATTCTTTGCCCATGATATTTCAGAGGCTTCAACCTGATAAATGTGTTGATTGCGCCAAGGACTATTTGCACAAATTCTTGAATCTTTTGTGCTCTGCAGGCTCAGTTTGCACTGAAGAACAGATGTGCTTAGTACTGTATTGGGACGGATTTAGATTTAGAATTATCAAAATTGAAAAGCTCATGTAAATTTGGATGATACCATTCTCATAATTACTACACTTTATTATATAAATGGAGCTTTCATAATTACTGAACTAAGTACGTTGTCGCGCAAATTCCCATGGGTTTCTGAATTGCGGTTAACTGTTAAATCTTTACTATTGACAGAAGTATTAAAACGTACCATTAGTGAGAAGTAATTTGACGTAGTTTACTTCCAAATCCTTATTATGTTCAGTTACTTTTCTGTTACTCTTGTACCATTTATTCTTTCTTTTCCCCATTTACACTCTCACTTCAATCTATTATGCATATTTAATGGAGAAGAAAATATTTTTTCCTCATTCTATTAAAATTTTTATGCTGCATTTTTCCTTGTATCTGTATCTCACTGTATTTATGTACATTACCATCAACTTGACTTGACTTGCAATTATTTAGAACATGTGTCGCAACAACAGCCGTGTGAGCCGGTGACGAAGGGTGAATACCAGCGGCATCGGCGCCTAGTTTTAAAGTTAAACGACACAAAAGTGCTGGAGAAACTCAGCCGACTCAAATCAGTCTGAGGAAGGATCCTGATGTCACCCCCGAGATCCTGAGCTGCTGAATTACTCCAGCACTTTGTGTCCTTTCGGTGGGTGAAGAAGGGCTCGGTGGTACACCTTGCGAGTCGGGAGTGGTGTCGGAAGCCACGACTCTGAACGGCTGGGGAGACGGTGGGATCGGCAAGTCCGCCCGCTATATCCGACATCTGTTATACGGAGTTGTTAAAACGTGATTTTTTCATGACGCAGGGACACGACCGGAAAGAGCACTCGCCACTCGCAATGCCATCTGTAGCCACTCAGGGAATTTCAAGTGAGCTCTTGTAATTATAGGGTTGGGCAGACAATCAGTTGCCAGAAAATCAGTGTTCAACCTGTAACATTCATGCCGCAAGTGTCAGGCAATGGGCATGTCCAGTGGAGCCTAATGGGCCTGTCCCACTCAGGCAACTTTTTAGGCGAGTGCAGGAGACTCTGCGCTCGCCACATGTTCGCTGGTGGTCTCTGGTGAGTCTCCTTCATGGTCGCGAGGAGTTCCCGCATTCTGGGAACTAGTCGCGGCCTCCGTATGGTCTCCGCAAATGTTTCAATTTTGTCGCCATGGAGATAAACGATAATCTTGTGGTCGCAGGTGCAGTTGTAGTGGGGTCGCCATGTTGTTGTAGGTAGTCGAGGTAGTTGTACGCAGTTTTAGTTAATTGCCTTTGCTTTAATAGTTAATTTTCCTTGGCTCATTGGGGGAAAAAAACGTAAGCAGGAGTTTTCAGAACGAAGGATAACTGACCGGTAATGCTAAATGTCCGCCGAACTTCGCAGCTGTGTATCTCTGGCTTATTAAAAGTTGTCTGGCTTCTTAAAAGTGTCTCCCCCCTTCTCCCTTCTCCCCCCCCTTCTCTCCCCCTCTCTCCCCTCCATCTCCCCCCCCCTTCTCCCCCCCCCCCCCCCTTCTCCCCCTCTCCCCCCCCCCCCTCCCCACTCTTTTAAAGGACTTACCGTACACTGTGCTAGCCGTCTTAATTACAGCGCCAACCTTCCTGCTCATCGCAGTGTGTGTCTGTATCACCTTGGCTTTGCACCGTGTGAATTTCAGACAGCGCTTTTCCCGCTTGTCCTGACCCCCGCCTTTGACAGTCGCCGGCAGTCCGGTGAAAACTCGCCTAAGTGATCGCCATAATTTGCCACACTTGTTGTTCAGCGGCACAATCATCGCCAAATCCCCAATGTCAACCCCGATGTATCATCCACAAATGGTACTTCATTTTCTCACCTAGGATACTTTGACAACTCCTCCCAAACTTGTGACCTCTAACACTGAGAAGGAAAAGAGCTTTGGGCACATGGAAACACTGCAACCTGCATGTTTCTCTCCACATAGCATGGCAGAAAATTTTGAATTATCTCACTGGTTATCCTTCAATGAGTCAAGATCTTGGAACACCAGGCAGCTCATGGCAGCGGCTCGCCAACAGATCTCAAGGACAATAGTGATGGTTCACAAATGTAATAGTTGGTAACTGACAAACAATAAGGGAGCACTTTATGATGGGTAACATAAAATGATAGACTGCTGGGCCCTTGAAATAATTTAAGATAGGCTGCAGCAAATAAGAATTTCATTGTTCCAATGTTGGCACATGACAATTCAACACCCTTGATCTTGACTATACAAATTGTGAAATGCAGTCTATTTTGTGAAAAAGATACATCTTCTAGATGCGCTGGGACGCATCCTCAGTGATGTGATCTGGGGTCATCGGGTGTTTTAAGGCTTGTTATGGCAAAATAAAAATGTATCAAGAGGCTTTTAGGGAACATTTTATTGTGCGACAGAAAACACTTTGAATGTATATTCATTTCTCCAAATATTTTGAGAGAGGTCCTGTTGGCTAGATGGAGTATTAAAACGAAGGCATGTCTAATACCAATTTAATACCAAATATTTAAATAGCGAGTTAAGTAATGCTGACATGTTCTAGGCCTCTGTTTTATGACCAAATGTTTGAATAACTGGGTAAATTTGCTGTTGACAGCTGTAGAAAATAATTTCATTACACCATGCAAAAGGCCAAAAACAATTCTGCTGTTAGAAGCCTGTTCTGCTGGTAATGAAATTAACTGCTAACCATATAACCATATAATAATTACAGCACGGAAACAGGCCCTTCCAGTCCGTGCCGACCATTTATTTTCCCCTAGTCCCATCTACCTGCACTCAGACCATACCCCTCCATTCTCTTCCCGTCCATATACCTATCCACTTTACTTTTAAATGTTAAAATCGATCCTGTCTCCACCACTTCTGCTGGAAGCTCATTCCACACAGCCACCACTCTCTGAGTAAAGAAGTTCCCCCTCATGTTACCCCTAAACTTCTGTCCCTTAATTCTCATTTCATGCCCTCTTGTTTGAATCTTCCCTACCCTCAATGGGAAAAGCTATCCACGTCAACTCTGTCTATCCCTTTCATCATTTTAAAGACCTCAATCAAGTCCCCCCTTAACCTTCTGCGCTCCAAAGAATAAAGACCTAACTTGTTCAACCTTTCTCTGTAACTTAGTTGCTGGAACCCAGGCAACATTCAGTAAATCTCCTCTGTACTCTCTCTATTTTGTTGACATCCTTCCTATAATTAGGCGACCAAAATTGTACACCATACTCCAGAATTGGTCTTACCAATGCCTTGTACAATTTAACATTACTTCCCTACTCCTATATTCAGTGCTCTGATTTATAAAGGCCAGCACACCAAAAGATTTCTTTACCACCCTATCTACATGCTTTTCCACCTTCAGGGAACTATGCACAGTTATTCCTAGATCCCTCTGTTCCACAGCATTTCTCAATTCCCTACCATTTACCATGTACGTCCTATTTTGATTTGTCCTGCCAAGATGTAGCACTTCACACTTATCAGCATTAAACTCCATCTGCCATCTTTCAGCCCACTTTTCCCAAATGGCCCAAATCTCTCTGTAGACTTTGAAAATCTACTTCATTATCCACAACACCACCTATCTTAGTATCATCTACATACTTACTTATCCAATTTTCCACCCCATTATCCAGATCATTGATGTACATGACAAACAACAGTGGACCCAACACAGATCCCCGAGGCACCCCACTGGTCACCGGCTTCCAACCTGACAAGCAGCCATCCACCATTACTCTCTGACATTTCCCATTCAGCCACTGTTGAATCCATCTTGCTAGTCCGCCATTAACACCCAAAGGTTGAACCTTCTTAACCAACCTTCCATGGGGAACCTTGTCAAAGGCCTTACTGAAATCCATATAGACAACATCCACTGCTTTACCCTCATCAATTTCCCTAGTTACCGCTTCAAAAAATTCAAGAAGGTTTGTCAAACATGACCTTCCAGGCACAAATCCATGTTGACTGTTCCTGATCAGACCCTGTTTATCCAGATGCTTATATATATTATCTCTAAGTATCCTTTCCATTAATTTGCCCACCACTGACGTCAAACTAACAGGTCTATAATTGCTAGATTTGTTCTTTGAACCCTTTTTAAACAATGGAACAACATGCGCAGTACGCCAATCCTCCGGCACTATTCCCGTTTCTAATGACATTTGAAATATTTCCGTCATTTCTACACTAACTTCCCTCAATGTCCTAGGGAATATCCTGTCAGGACCTGGAGACTTATCCATTTTTATATTTTTCAAAAGTGTCAGTACTTCCTCCTCTTTGAATCTCATAGTTTCCATAGCTACTCTACTTTTTTCCCTTACCCCCATCTCTTTTGGCTCTGCAGATAGCTGTCCATTCTGGCTCTCTAGTGGTCTAATTTTATCCCTCATTATCCCTTTGTTATTAATATAGCTGTAGAAACCCTTTGGATTTACTTTCACCATTCTTGCCAAAGCAACCTCATATCTTCTTTTAGCCTTTCTAATTTATTTCTTAAGATTCTTTTTACATTCTGTATACTCCTCTAGCACCTCATTTACTCCATGCCTCCTATAATTATTGTAGATATTATATAACAAGATTGTTCCCGATGTTGGGGAAGTCCAAGACAAGGGGTCACAGTTTAAGGATAAGGGGGAACTCTTTTAGGACTGAGATGAGAAAATCGTTTTTCACACAGAGAGTGGTGAATATGTGGAATTCTCTGCCACAGAAGGTAGTTGAGGCCAGTTCATTGGCCATATTTAAGAGGGAGTTGGATGTGGCCCTTGTGCTGAAGGGATCAGAGGGTATGGAGAGAAGGCAGGTACAGGATACTGAGTTGGATGATCAGCCATGATCATATTGAATGGTGGTGCAGGCTCGAAGGGCCGAATGGCCTGCTCCTGCACCTAATTTCTATGTTTCTACGTTTCTATATCTCTTTTTTTTAAACAAGTGTCCAATTTCCCTTGAAAACCATGGCTCTTTCCAATTTTTACTATTTCCTTTCAACCGAACAGGAACATAAAGATTCTGTACTCTTACAATTTCCCCTTTAAATGTCCTCCATTTCTCTTCTACATCCTTCCCATAAAACAAAATGTCCCAATTCACTCCTTTTAAATCCTTATGCATTCCCTCAAAGTTAGCCTTTCTCCAATCAAAAATCTCAACCCTAGGTCCAGTTCTGACTCTCTCCATAATTATATTGAAACTAATGGTATTGTGATCACTGGTCCCGAAGTGTTCACCAACGCATACCTCCGTCACCTGACCTGCCTCATTTCCTAACAGGAGGTCCAGCACTGTCCCTTCTCTGGTCGATACCTCTATGTGTGGCTGCAAAAAACTATCCTGCACACATTTTACAAACTCCAAACCATCCAGCCCATTTACAGAATGTGTTTCCCAGTCTATTTTTGGAAAATTGAAATCTCCCACAATCACTACCTTGTGCTTGCTACTAATATCTGCTATCTCCTTACATATTTGCTCTTCCAATTCTCGCTCCCCATTTGGCGGTCTATAATACACCCCTAAAAGTGTTGCTACACTGTTCCCACTTCTCAGTTCCACCCAAATAGCCTCCCTAGATGAGCCCTCTAATCTATCCTGCCAAAGCACTGCTGTAATATCTTCTCTGACAATGCAACAGCTCCACCTCTAGTCCCTCCAATTCTATCACACCTGAAGCAACGAAATCCTGGAATATTGAGTTTCCAATCACAGCCCTCCTGCAACCATGTTTCACTGATTGCCACAACATCATATTTCCAGGTTTCAATCCAAGCTCTAAGTTCATCCACTTTTCTTACAATGCTCCTAGCATTAAAATATACACATTTTAGAACCCCACCATCCCTTATTCTCTGTTTTGTTAAAGAAGGAACTGCAGATGCTGGAGAATCGAGGGTACACAAAAGACTGGAAAAACTCAGCGGGTGCAGCAGCATCTAAGGAGCGAAGGAGATAGGCGACGTTTCGGGTCGAGACCCTCCTCCTCCCCCTCTACCCCACCTCTACACCCTCCACCTCTACCCCATCTCACTGTCACCATTTGCCCCCCCCCCCCCCCCACCCTCTGCCTCCCCCATCCCTGCCCCATGCCTTCATGCTTCCTACTATTTCTTCATGCAGGCATTAAGGCATGCATATCATTCATCCCTTATTCTCTGTCTATTATCTTTTTCCTCTTTCTCGCCTACTTTTTGTGTCCGAGTGCTTCCCTTCTCTGCCTCTTGCCCCATACCCTGTCCCCTAGCCCCCTCTACCCGTCCCTCCCCCCAGCCTTTCTAGTTTAAAGAAAGGTTAAATGGGATAGTAGATGAGTATATTTTCCATTTTCTCCTCATCCAACCCCCCCCATTCTCTATTGACCTGTTCGCCGTCCCCCCACCGCAGTTCACACCTCCACCATTCCTCTTTAGCCCCTACTTTCCCTCCCCCCCCCCCATTCCCCTCTAGATCCTTCACCGTCATTACCCACCCTGGCCACTTTTCCATCCCCTTATTCCAACTATGGCCCCATCACCTCTCCCATTCCTGTCTACCCCTCCGCCCTCTACTGCTCCACCCCCACCCCCTCTACCCTGCCTCCCCTTTACCTCCCCCCTAACTATCCTGCTCCCCTTTACCTCTCCTCCCCCCTTTACTTCTCCTGCTCCCATTACCCTTCCTCATCTACCCTTCCTCCTCCTCCCCCTCTATCCCACCTGTACACCCTCCACCTCTACCCCACCTCATTGTCACCATTTGCCCCCACCCTCTGCCTCCCCCATCCCTGCCCCATGCCTTCACGCTTCCTACTAATTCTTCATGCAGGCATTGAGGCATGCATATCATTCAGTTCATTTCCACTTGATCATGTCAGGAAGGTGTGCCGAGGTACAAGCTACAATCTTGCTTTTCTCTCTCCACGGAAAATTGTCATCTAAATGCAAATCAGATGTCCTGTGTTCCTCTGGAATGACTGGTCTCTGGTGCATTATTGCTGCTACTTAAGAGGGGAAAGGTTGCATTTGGCTATACAATTTTTTAAATACAAGGTTGAAAATTTGGTTTATTTATAAATCAGCGTGATTCAAAGTGTATGAAATACAGAATTGACACACCAGATGATTTAAGCTTTTCCACATTTTGTCTGTAATTTCGGATGTTGAAAAATTGATTAAATTGTTCGGGACATTGATCAAATTATCTGGATACACAGTTTGATCTCTCCAGCATCTCTCCAATTTTAAATTCAGATTTCCAGCATTTCTTGTTGTTTACTTTTTAATTTATTTCTTGGCAACCATTCCTCTTGCCTATTTTAACTGAGTTTTTTTTTGAATGCTTTTCACTGTACCTCAGTAAACTAAACTAAACTTGTATTTAAAAAAAATATCATGTTAGTTGGGAGGGAGTTTAGTCAAAATAATGTTGCCTTGTTCTTATCTACCATACTCAGGTTCCCACAGTTCGATGCAGCCTGAATGCTCACCGCATGAGTGAGCACATGCTCATCCCCTTCAATAGTATCAATGTGTGAGGTGGTACTGTTAAGGACAATGACCTCTCACCATTATTTTTTTTTAAATACAAAAGCATACTCATTACATTGTTCCTCAGACAAAAGTTTTAGTTAGGTTTATAGAGAGACAATGTGGAAACATGCCCTTCAGCCCACTGAGTCCGCGCCGACCAGCAATCACCCCATACACCAGCACTACCCTACACACGAGGGACAATTTACTGTAGCCAATTAACCTTCACACCTGTAACGTCTGTGGAAGGAAACCAGAGCACCCGGAGAAAACCCACTTTGTCACAAGGAGAACGTACAGACTCCGTACAAACTGCACCCGGAGTCAGGATGGAACCCGGGAGCCTGGCGCTGTAAGGCAGCAACGCCACTGCTGCACCACTGTGCTGCCCATTCGTTGCTGCGGAATTCGGGGGAGGGGGAAGGATGGGCCTGCAAGAGGAAGATTGGAATCAGTGCCTGAGGCAGCAGGTCTGCAGGGATGTGGGACACCTGATCATTGACCACACATTCTCCCAGCTCACAGTCATAAACCCTCCTAGTGCCCCCACCACAATAAAACTAGGTAGATTTACTTATTGAGTCTTAATAGGACTACTTTCTTGAAGCTGAGGATACCTTGGACAATAGATGCAGGAGTAGGCCATTCGGCCCTTCGAGCCAGCACCGCCATTCACTGTGTTCATGGCTGATCATCCACACTCGGTACCCCATTCCTTCCTTCTCCCCATATCCCCCGACTCCGCTATCTTTAAGAGCTCTATCCAACTCTCTCTTGAAAGCATATAGAGAATTGGCCTCCACTGCCTTCTGAGGCAGAGGATTCCACAGATTCACAACCCTCTGTGTGAAAACGTTTTTCCTCATCTCCGTTCTAAATGGCTTACCCCTTATTCTTAAACTGTGGCCCCTGGTTCTGGACTCCCCCGACATCGGGAACATGTTTCCTGCCTCTAGCGTGTCCAAACCCTTAATAATCTTATATGTTTCAATAAGATTCCCTCTCAGCCTTCTAAATTCCAGAGTATACAAGCCCAGCCGGTCTATTCTATCAACATATGACAGTCCCGCCATCCCGCGAATTAACCTTGTAAAACTACGCTGCACTTCCTCAATAGCAAGAATGTCCTTCCTCAAAACTGCACACATTACTCCTGGTGTGGTCTCACTAGGGCCCCAGATATGCCAAGTGTCCCGGATTCGCCGTATTTTGTCCCGGCGTAATAACCTTTTTACGGTGTTCCGGCAGCCAAACATGCTGTTACGGAACACCGCCGCGCCGGTGTTCCTCCCGTGGTGAACGCCGGCGCCATGTGCCCCTGGTTTGCCAGCCCGGCAGCTCGCAGCCACGCCCGGCCCAGAGCCTGGGCGGCTCCGGCCCGCGCGATCAGCGGCACTTTCTTGCCGCCAGCCGGCCGCTCGCGGCAGCCCCATCACCGGGCCTCCCCCCCACCCCCACCCCCACCCAGTGCGCAGGCGCAGACCCGCCGGCAACCTTGCCAAGTGCGCATGTGCCGCACCCGCCCGCCGGCAGCCCGCTGATCTGCACCAGTGCGCAGGCGCATAGCCGCCGGCAACAACCTCAAGTGAGTATGTTACGGAGAGAAATACATTTAACCCCATTTGTTACGGACAAATGGGTTGAATGTTACTGTGAACTAAATTTAGGGTTGGCATCTCTGGGGCCCTGTTCAACTGCAGAAGGACCTCTTTGCTCCTGTACTCAGCTCCTCTTGTTATGAAGGTCAACATGCCATTCGCTTTCTTCATTGCCTGCTGTACCTGCATTCTTACTTTCAGTTACTGATGAAAAAGGACCCCCAGATCTCGCTGTACTTCCCTTTTTCCCCAACTTGACACCATTCAGATAATAATCTGCCTTCCTGTTTTTTCCACCAAAGTGGATAACCTCACATTTATCCACTTTGGTAAACCATGTTACATTCAAACTATAAATATGTGGTAGAGAAAGAAATATTTTGATTCACAACTATATTTTCCAGTTGATTTAACTGGGAAAGTAGACTATAGCAGAGACCCTGATATAAAAAGTTACCTCATGCAATGTCATGTCGAAGGTGTAGAGTATTGTTTACAAAGGGCAGACCTCCAAATGCTGTAATCTGCAACGGGTTAGTGAACTGATGGAATAAGAGTGACACAAGCAAATAGATGCTGGAATGTGGAGCAAAAAGCACACTTCTGAAGGAACATAATGGGCCAGAGATCATCTGTGGAGGACCCTTCACCTGGATAATCAATAGCTCCTCACTTGGATCCACTTGTCATTTGCCGGCTGTTGCCCCACCCCTCCCTGTTAACGTATTCAACTAGCTATCTCCCTTTCCCTCTTTCAGTCTAGATGAAGGTTTTGACCTGCAACATCAATTGTCCATTCCCCTCTGCAGATGCTGCCTGAATCGCTGAGTTCTTCCAGCAGATTAGGGGTCAGGGTGTGGGGCAAGAGGCAGAGAAGGGAAGCACTCGGATCCAAAATGTAGGCGCGAAAGATGAAAAAGATAATAGACAGAGAATAAGGGATGGTGGGTTTCTAAAATGTGTATATTTTAATGCTAGGAGCATTGTAAGTAAGGTGGATGAACTTAGAGCCTGGATTGACACCTGGAAATATGATGTTGTGGCAATCAGTGAAACATGGTTGCAGGAGGGCTGTGATTGGAAACTAAATATTCCAGGATTTCGTTGCTTCAGGTGTGATAGAATTGGAGGGTCCAGAGGGGGAGGTGTTGCATTGCTTGTCAGAGAAGATATTACAGCAGTGCTTTGGCAGGATAGATTAGAGGGCTCGCCTAGGGAGGCTATTTGGGTGGAACTGAGAAGTGGGAACGGTGTAGCAACACTTTTAGGGGTGTATTATAGACCGCCAAATGGGGAGCGAGAATTGGAAGAGCAAATATGTAAGGAGATAGCAGATATTAGTAGTAAGCACAAGGTAGTGATTGTGGGAGATTTCAATTTTCCAAAAATAGACTGGGAAACACATTCTGTAAATGGGCTGGATGGTTTTGAGTTTGTTAAATGTGTGCAGGATAGTTTTTTGCAGCAGTACATAGAGGTATCGACAAGAGAAGGGGCAGTGCTGGACCTCCTGTTAGGAAATGAGGCAGGTCAGGTGACGAAGGTATGCGTTGGTGAGCACTTCGGGATCAGTGATCACAATACCATTAGTTTCAATATAATTATGGAGAGAGTCAGAACTGGACCTAGGGTTGAGATTTTTGATTGGAGAAAGGCTAACTTTGAGGGTATGCGTAAGGATTTTAAAGGAGTGAATTGGGACACTTTGTTTCATGGGAAGGATGTAGAAGAGAAATGGAGGACATTTAAAGGGGAAATTGTAAGAGTACAGAATCTTTATGTCCCTGTTAGGTTGAAAGGAAATAGTAAAAATTGGAAAGAGCCATGGGTTTTCAAGGGAAATTGGACACTTGTTTCGAAAAAAGAGAGATATCTACAATAATTATAGGAGGCGTGGAGTAAATGAGGTGCTAGAGGAGTATAAAGAATGTAAAAAGAATCTTAAGAAAGAAATTAGGAAGGCTAAAAGAAGATATGAGGTTGCTTTGGCAAGAAAGGTGAAAGTAAACCCAAAGGGTTTCTCCAGCTATATTAATAGCAAAAGGATAACGAGGGATAAAATTGGACCATTGGAGAACCAGAATGGACAGCTATCTGCAGAGCCAAAAGAGATGGGGGAGATATTGAACAATTTATTTTCTTCGGTTTTCACCAAGGAGAAGGATATTGAACTCTGTGAGTTAAAGGGAAAAAGTAGAGTAGCTATGGAAACTATGAGATTCAAAGAGGAGGAAGTACTGACACTTTTGAAAAATATAAAAGTGGATAAGTCTCCAGGTCCTGACAGGATATTCCCTAGGACACTGAGGGAAGTTAGTGTAGAAATAGCAGGAGCTATGACAGAAATATTTCAAATGTCATTAGAAACGGGAATAGTGCCGGAGGATTGGCGTACTGCGCATGTTGTTCCATTGTTTAAAAAGGGTTCAAAGAATAAACCTAGCAATTATAGACCCATTAGTTTGACATCAGTGGTGGGCAAATTAATGGAAAGGATACTTAGAGATAATATATATAAGCATCTGGATAAACAGGGTCTGATCAGGAACAGTCAACATGGATTTGTGCCTGGAAGGTCATGTTTGACAAACCTTCTTGAATTTTTTTGAAGCGGTAACTAGGGAAATTGATGAGGGTAAAGCAGTGGATGTTGTCTATATGGATTTCAGTAAGGCCTTTGACAAGGTTCCCCATGGAAGGTTGGTTAAGAAGGTTCAATCTTTGGGTGTTAATGGCGGAGTAGCAAGATGGATTCAACAGTGGCTGAATGGGAGATGTCAGAGAGTAATGGTGGATGGCTGTTTGTCAGGTTGGAAGCCGGTGACCAGTGGGGTGCCTCAGGGATCTGTGTTGGGTCCACTGTTGTTTGTCATGTACATCAATGATCTGGATGATGGGGTGGAAAATTGGATAAGTAAGTATGCAGATGATACTAAGATAGGTGGTGTTGTGGATAATGAAGTAGATTTTCAAAGTCTACAGAGAGATTTGGGCCATTTGGAAAAGTGGGCTGAAAGATGGAAGATGGAGTTTAATGCTGTTAAGTGTGAAGTGCTACATCTTGGCAGGACAAATCAAAATAGGACGTACATGGTAAATGGTAGGGAATTGAGGAATGCTGTGGAACAGAGGGATCTAGGAATAACTGTGCATAGTTCCCTGAAGGTGGAATCGCATGTAGATAGGGTGGTAAAGAAAGCCTTTGGTGTGCTGGCCTTTATAAATCAGAGCATTGAATATAGGAGTAGGGAAGTAATGTTAAAATTGTACAAGGCATTGGTAAGACCAATTCTGGAGTATGGTGTACAATTTTGGTCGCCTAGTTATAGGAAGGATGTCAACAAAATAGAGAGAGTACAGAGAAGATTTACTAGAATGTTGCCAGGGTTCCAGCAACTATGTTACAGAGAAAGGTTGAACAAGTTAGGTCTTTATTCTTTGGAGCGCAGAAGGTTAAGGGGGGACTTGATTGAGGTCTTTAAAATGATGAAAGGGATAGACAGAGTTGACGTGGATACGTTTTTCCCATTGAGGGTAGGGAAGATTCAAACAAGAGGGCATGACATGAGAATTAAGGGACAGAAGTTTCGGGGTAACGTGAGGGGGAACATCTTTACTCAGAGGGTGGTGGCTGTGTGGAATGAGCTTCCAGCAGAAGTGGTGGAGGCAGGATCGATTTTAACATTTAAGAGTAAAGTGGATAGGTATATGGACGTGAAGGGAATGGAGGGGTATGGAGGGGAAAACAAATGGAGGGAAAAACAAATGGTCGGCACGGACTGGAAGGGCCGAGAGTGCCTGTTTCCGTGCTGTAATTGTTATATGGTTATTGTTATATGGTTATTGGAACGGTTAAGGAAAGGTCACATATTCATGTTCTCCAGAGATGCTGCTTGTCCTGCTGAGTTACTCCAGCATTTTGTGAAGAGGAGATGTGTACTTATACAAACTTGTGAATGAAATGAACATTTGATCAGATGAGATGCATTGCATTTCTAGTACATTTCTAATGTGGATGTGTTAATTTTTAGCCTTCTGTTTGAGCTTTCATTGGAAAATTGCCTTTATTTTTTGCAGTTGACATCAAGATCGCTGCCTGTTATACAGTCAGATGAGCGACTGCAGCCACTGCTGAGCAACCTCAGGTAATAGCTCATTTTACAACAATTTAAATGCAGGAAACTAAATTTAAGCCTGCACTGATGAGAATCTCATGACTGTGCTTTGCTGCCTACAAGATCTGAGCTATAATGTCAAAGTGAATGCTTTCACCAGAAGATTGCTATATTTTTCTTCTATATTTTTAAATTGCTTTCATAAGCTTAAACTTAAATATTTATCAGATATTTCAGCAATAATGGGCATGTAAAAGTGCATGCTGTTTGGTTCGTTGATCAAATGTAACCTTTTTTAAAATGACTGAAGTTTGGGTTGCACAAAGTTTATTATTGTAATTTGATTGTGGCATGCATTCTGTTAGAAAGATCACTGGTGCTGTTTACTATGTTGTAAATTAGGTTTGTAGTTGGTGATTTGAGCAGACAGGGAAGAATGCTTGCACTTTTCCTCACTGAAATATACCATTTTACACTGCAACTGCATGGACAGCTAGGTGCTGCGAAGTTCCATAGATATTGGCATGTCCTTGTTCATTGTTAGTAGCTTATGTTGGAACTTTATTTCAGTTGAGGATCTTGTTTGAGGATAGATTGCAAAGATGGCCCTTTTCTCCCTTACAGATATTTGTTTGGACCCATTTTCCTTAGCTCTGAGGAGTACTAGGAGCTCATGAACGTGGTCACATAAGATTCAGGACTCTACTGTTTCATTACAGTAGGGGCTGAAGTAGGCCATGATAACATGCCCTTCTTTCTAATCTCCCCTCGTCCTCTCTATACTTAACTCAGGAGATCAAACTCTCTTGGTTCTATTCCCTGTTGATTTACTCCCTGTCAGATCCACTGGTATCACTCCGTCTTCTTCACGTCTCACCCTTACAAAACCAATTGTTCCATCTTCTTTTTCCTTTAAAGTCCTGGAACATTATTTTTGTTTTTGAATCTGAAAGATTTTTCCAGAACTTCACGTATGAATATCTCTGATCAGGCTTCCCTTCCCACCTCACGCTAAGATTACCTCAATCAAGCTCACAAATGACGTGTAGCCCCTGCTTGATCTAAATAACCAGAAGCACACATCGCTAATTATTTACCCGTGCCGGAGGAGATGGGAAAATTACAAATGTACTAAGGCAAATAGGCTAATCTTTTATAAATGCTTCAGGGCAGGCTCAAAGTAGCTTTTCCATGTGTGCTGACAAATGTAGTTTATATAGCCAGTTATATACTGCAAAGTATATACATTCAAGGCAGAAAAGTGTGCTGTTGGTCATTTAAGGTCTTATTTTATCAGGGGGCGTGAAACAGTGAGACTGGGCAGCAGGAGAGCATTGTCTATTTGCTTGTGTTTTCACTTTTTAGTACTGTGCAAGCAATCTTTTATTATGTAGCAAATATTTCCTGTCTTTGATGTACGCTACTCCATTGGAGTAATTCAGCAAGTCAGCCAGCACCTGACCCGCTGAGCTACTCCAGCATTTTGTGTCTATCTTCGTATAAACTAGCATCTGCAGTTCCTTCCTACATACATTGTTGATAACACTTGGACAATTTGACAGATTATGCACACCACGTTTTGGTCAGTTTTAAAACTTAAAAACACACCCACATTTGTCCAATTTCTAGGAAGAATCAGCAATTCCTGTGCCTCATTTTAATTTGGCTCTTCATATGATAGGAGATTTGTTATTTATTATTCTGATGGTTGAGCTGGTACCAATTTAAAAGTTAATCCAATGTTTGCATGAGAGGTAATATTGATGTGCACTGTAGTAAGGTGTTATTTGTGAGAAGTAAATTGTTATTTGTGAGACTGTACTTGTAAACATTACCTGTCTGTACAGGCATTAAATAAATAATAATCTACAGTATCAAAACTTGAGAGAGTAGATTTGGATCGGGAACGAAGAGGAAGCATCTACCCCTTTTGTTTACTCTTATCGAAATGTTAAATTGAGTTATTTTGTCAGTCCAATTCAAGAAAACTTGATTCAAACTCTTGCTGTTGAAATCGATTCTTTATTCTGACAGTGCTGGATAATTCTTTAAACCTTCCAACACAGAGCTAGAAACTCATGGGCAGGTCGAAAGAACTACTGATTTTGGTACAAACATAACACATTATATAGGTATTAGACAATTATGATACAGAAGGAGTGGCAAACTATTAACCAATCATTATGATTTAGCTTATTTGCATTAACCAATCAACTAAATCCTTCCCAGTGATTGACAAGTATAGTCACATGATTTTCCCTTTTCTGGCCTCTTTACAACCCTTTTTCCCTCTGTGGTTTTCTTTAACCTCTTTGCTCAAAATCCTTTTATTTCAATGAAGTAATACCACAGAAATATAAAACTAATTCTCAGAGACCACCTCTCAGAATATAAAATACACATCATACAGCAATCACACTATACATACACACAAAACATATATTTTCACTTTTGGAAAAGAAAGTTATTTCTAAAACTTCAGATTTAAACAAAGTCTAATACTTACAATCCTAATTAAAACACAATACATGTCACAAATAATTTCCTTACTTCATAGTTAAAATACAGTTACTTATGGGTTAAATATGAGTTTTGCCCCATTCTTACAAAGTGGTAAGGACTTAAGTTATTTCTACAATCCCCAACCACACAAAGGCCACTAATTGTCACACTTGATAAATTATAATCGCTTCTTCCCAAACTCGGGCCTAGTTTCATTCTGAATTACAACCCCCCCCCCCCCCCCTCTATCTCTGGACGAAAGGAATGTAAGGCCTCCTCACTAATAGCATTCAACACAGCAAATGGAAGATTATCAAAACAGAGTTACTTTCTCAGTTTTCTATAAACATAAGAAACCACCCTTATACAAAGGTCACACAACCATCACCTATGCCTTATCTCTTATCCCAACATAAATACATTTAAACAGCACAAACCAGATCACAGACTATTATCTAGCCTTGGTGCCCAAGACCCAATATAGACAACCATAAATCCCCTTTATTCCACACCCGAGCTCAAAGATGTGTCGCAAAGAAAGGACACATGATGCTCATGTCTTGAGAAGAAACCCATCTATAACCTATACTAAACCAAATTCAACTTCTGACAGCGTTATAGCTGCTTCAAAGCAAAACTATGCCTATCCAGATCAACATCTCCATTTTATGATAATCCATGTGTCTCCTATGTGTGATTTCATTGCACTTTATTTCTTTGTGGGGCTATGTATTTCTGAAAACCTCAGCTCCAAGTCCTTCTCTTGCAACGTAACATAAGTTCTTCACACAAAAGTTATCATCTAAGCAATTCTATTGTATAATATTTCCTCAGAAACATGCAGAGACTAGAACGATTGTCTCTCCAATCAGTTTCTCTAATTTGTTTGAAATAGAAAAGCAAAGAATTTGGCCCACTGAGTCCATCCTAGCACTATCTTACACACTTACACTTGGGACTTGGGACAATTTACAATTTTACCGCTGTAAGACAGCAACTGTGCCGCTACGCCACTGTGCTGTCCCGAGGCAATCCTTGCAGATGAAGAAATGGTTTTAAATTCTCATCACTTTACATTCAGCAAGGACCCACTAACAAGAGTGTGATAATTATGGATTATCCATTTCTAGTTATGTTAGTGCGAAATATCAATATTAACAATCACAATGGGAGTAATTCTCCAGTCCATTTCAGTCGAGGCATAGGATCTCTGACATGCACCTCAGAGCTCTGACAAAGTCATAGTTTAACACCTTGTTGCAAAAGATGGTGTTACTGACAGAGTACATTCCCATAACTGGACTGGAATGGGAAAGTCCTTCAACATTATTAGAGAGGGTGAATTAAATACACTCAGTAAGATATTCACTGCAAATACTAGCTAAATTCATCTTTGTTTTTAGCACAGGTCCGCACCTCTTGCACATGGCAATTTATTGGTCAACAATAGTTTAAAAAAATAGTTATGATAAAGTGAGGTCAGATCACATAAGGAGTAACTACTCAATGTTACTGAAGTGAAAGTGCTGCAGGGATAAGGTACAATAAAAATTAACTTTTTTCATCAGGCTGGGATCTTTTATCTGAATGAGAGGAGGCTCAAGGGAGATGCGAGTTCGGGCTTTAATACTTAATTAGAAAATTATTGGAACACTTTCCCTTGTGTAGTCTTCATAGCTGTGGGCCGTAAATCTCTGTAAAATAATCTTGGGGAAACCTTGTCCAGATAATGACCATAAAATAGACGGAAGGTAGACAAAAATGCTGGAGAAACTCAGCAGGTGAGGCAGCATCTATGGAGCGAAGGAATAGGTGACGTTTTTAGCTTTTTAGCACATGTCCTGCACATGGCCTTCTTCAGACTGATGTGGGCGGGGGGGGGGGGGGGGGGGGGGGAGAAGAAAGGAAGAGGCTCCAACACCTCCGCTCAGTTCGCATTCACCAACCTGATCTCCCGATGGCTCAGCAACTACTCCCCCTCCCATTCCGAATCCAACTTTTCTATCCTGAGCCTCGTCCATGGCCACAGTGAGTCCCACCGCAAATTGGAGGAGCAGCACCTCATATTTCGCTTGGGTAGTTTGCACCCCAGCGGTATGAACGTTGACCTCCTATTTCAGGTCGACCTTGCTTGCTCCCTCCTTCCCTTCCCCTTCCCAGCTCTCCCACAGCCTATTGTCTCCGCCTCTTCCTTTCTTCCTCTCCCCCCCCCCCACACCCACATCAGTCTGAGGAAGGGTCTCGACCCGAAATGTCATCTATTCCTTCGCTCTATAGATGCTGCCTCGCCCGCTGAGTTTCTACAGCATTTTTGTCTACCTTAGATTTTTCCAGCATTTGCAATTCTTTCTGAAACATTGTCTATGTTTACTGCTGAAAGAAGTAGACAGGCAAACAAGCCACGTGCATTGAAAAGGAAGACAGATAAATACATTAAGGGAAAAAAAATGTTGCAAAGGTTCAAGGAAGAGGAATGGAAAACCAATGACACGAAGCACATACTAATGTGGAGCCATTGAATTGAATGGGCTGTTTGATGTTAGATGTTTTGTTTGTGTTGGCAGTGTATATATAATAGGTTGAAAAAGATCTCAGCTAGGCCAGTAGAGGGAACTCTTTCTACAGCTCCTTCAAATTGCTGTGTGCCCAGACTTCATGATCCAAGTAGATCTAGGTTTTGGTCCCCTAATTTGAGGAAGGACATCCTTGCTATTGAGGGAGTGCAGCATAGGTTTACAAGGATTCCCGGGATGGTGGGACTGTCATATGCTGAGAGAATGGAGCAGCTGGGCTTTTACACTCTGGAGTTTAGAAGGATGAGAGGTGATCTCATTGAAACATATAAGATTGTTAAGGGTTTTGACACGCTAGAGGCAGGAAACATGTTCCCGATGTTGGCGGTCCAGAACCAGGGGCCACAGTTTAAGAATAAGGAGTAAGCCATTAAGAACGGACGCGAGGAAACACTTTTTCTCACAGAGAGTGGTGAGTCTGTGGAATTCTCTGCTTCAGAGGGCGGTGGAGGCAGGTTCTCTGAACGCTTTCAAGAGCGAGCTAGATAGGGCTCTTAAAAATAGTCGAGTCAGGGGATATGGGGAGAAGGCAGGAACAGGGTACTGGTTGGGGATGATCAGCCATGATCACATTGAATGGCGATGCTGGCTCGAAGGGCCGAATGGCCTACTCCTGCAGCTATTGTCTATTGTCTATATGGAAGATCCTTGAATAATTATGTTAATTGTAAAGCACAACTATGAATATGAATATCCATCAAAATATCTCTTGAAAGATTCTAATCTGAGTAGGATACATCAGTTCAGTTAAATCAGTTTGATCAACATATTGATTACTGTATGTGATAATCATTCTCATTGTTCACGACTAAAACTGACTTCAGTGGTGTCACTATGATTCTACTCCAAATTATTTAGGGACCAGGTAATGGTTAAGTTAACTAGTTAAATTAACTTCAAAAATAGCTGAATTAATATCACGAGTCTCTGGATTTAGTCAGTCTGTCAGCATCTGTTGCTTGAGAAGTTAATCATACATTCCTTGTGTCGCCTTCATGGAAGAAATTTGCATTCCTTTCTCCTTTCAAAATAACGTAATAATGTCGTTTTGCTAATAAGATCTACAGTTCTAATAAACAAGCAACTGGTAATAGTCTAAAGAGAGGAGTGAGGATATTTTGAAAGGTATTCAGGAAAGTTTTTTTTCCAGAATGATTCCGATGAGATTAAAAAAATGGGGGGATTAATTGATATGATTTGAGGGAATATGATGTGTCAGGGGAGTGTTTTAGCAAGAGAAACATTTAAGGAAGAGTGACCCTGTATCATAATTTTAACAATGCAAAAAAAAATAAAATTCCAGAATAAAGTATTTGGAAGTCACACCTGAAACTGAGTCCAAATAACATGTAACCAGATCAGCATTGTAGACGGAGCACAGGTGCTCTGCAAAATGGTCACCTAGTCTACACTTGGTCCCAGTCATGGAGAGGAGGCAAAATCATGAGTGACCCAATGCAATAAACCAGGTTGAAGGGGGTGAGCATGAATCTTTGCATCACCTAGATGGGCTATTTAGGCCCATGGATGGTGTGAAAGAGGAGGTGTATAGATGTGTTACTCTTCCTACAGTTGCTGAGGAAAGGTGGGTAGGGATGGGATGGAAGAGATGGACAGACCTAGGAGTGGACTATGAGAAAAACAGAAAGCAGGGGTAGACAATAGACAATAGGTGCAGGAGTAGGCCATTCAGCCCTTCGAGCCAGCACTGCCATTCAATGTGATCATGGCTGATGATAAGGGTAAGATATGAGGGTAAGATGTGGGTCATGTTTGGTATCCTTTAGAAGTGGGTGGAAGTGATGAAGATTGATGTGGAGGCAAATGGACTGAAAGATGAAAAGCAAGGGAACTGTATCTCTGATCTGTCTGGAGAGGTGGGGTGGGGAGAGGGGAAGAGAGGAGAGAGAGCAGACGTGCAGGAAATGGAGGAAATGTGCGTCTTTGTCTGCTAGCACAGCAATAAGACCACCGCTGGTGATTAGGCTTTTTTTGCCCTACTCATTCTTGCGAAGCAGCCTGAAAATATTAATCTGGTGGGATTAGTACAGTGAGATTCTATTTCAACCCACCATCAATTCCAAATAACACTAATGTTCAAAATATCTTAGATTTCGTAAGTAGACATAGAGCTAGCTGTTGAAGTGATTTGAAATGATGGCCAGTCTTTTCTTTGTTCATCTCATAAGGCCACTGTATTTAACAGGGCCTGGCTTAGCAGCTTAACATCAGAATCATAAGGGAGAAAGAAGGAAGGAAAGGCCATAGAACAGGCCGATCAAATTCTTAGCCTCAATTCCATTTTCCTGTCCAATTTCCCCATTACCCTCTTCTCTTCCACAGATGCCCTTTGATTTATGAACATTTGATTTATGAATATTTACTGTAAAGCAATTGACTTTCTTGACTTTGATTTACAAAACATGTTATCATGAGAAATGATACTTAATATTGGGAGGCAGAGGGAGAGAGACTTATCAGCAAAAAACAGCAAATGCAAAAAAATCAAAAAATCTCAGATGCAGCATGACAACAAAGATAATTTTTTACTTGACTGACAGTTGTGCTGAAATAGACTTTAATTCATAAGACCATTGAGCTAAGTACTGATTGAAATCTCACACACGCACACACACGCACACACAAACACACACCCACCCAATTAATGGCCATTGACACTATTGATGATTGGATGTAAACCTCTATTGGTTATAGAGAACCTTATCCCTGGAAGTGCATCATGCATTGTGATGGGTAGAGATATTATAATGGAGAGAACAGGACACACATTCAAAGCTCAGTAGTGCAATGTGCTTCCGAGTTTGATGATCCAGGAAAATGCAAGACTTGCATGACTTGAAAGAAAGTAAGAGGGGTAATGGATCTTCTGAAGGTCTTGAAACATTCAAGGTTAGCCATGACCGCTTTGAACGTTTCAAGAAGTGTGCAAGTCTGTATAATATTCATCTTCCTGGGGAGGTTGCAAGTTACCGTGGTGATAGAAACTTTCCCAAAGGAGCTAAAATGAATTATCAAAATAATTATCTGATCAGTGATCAGATTTCTGATCAGTGTTTTAATGTGGACGAGTTGGGACAATTTTGAAGATGATGTCCCCACACATTCATCTCCATCGCTTCAGGGTAGCAGAGATTGCATTCCTTTTCACTTTTGAGGTTAAAACCATTCAGGGATCACGATGGCTTTACGAGTATATTAAAACACCAAGTCCCCCCCATGGTGTGGCGAACTAGCGGAAAAATGGTACTCTTCCATTATTATGAAATATCATTTTTCTCTCCCTTTCAGTGAAAGATATTAACCTGTTGTTTATACCGTGCTAAATTGACAATGATCTGTTTATCCCTACTCTGTTTTCCGTCAGTTAGCCAGTCCCAGATCAATTCTAATATATTTCTCTCAACTTGTGAGCTTTTATTTTATACAGCAGTTTTTTTTATGAGACACTTTATTGGATGTGATTTGGAACTCTGCTACATCCACTGCTGGTTATTTCCTCAAAGATCTTTAATTTGTTGAACATGATTTTCCTTTCATAAAGTCATGTTCACTCTAGTTAATCATGTTAAGCTTCCTTATTAAGAGCTCTATTATCATCTTCTGAATGAATTCCAGCACTTTTGTAACATTAGACTAACTGGCTTACAGCTCCTCCTTTTTTAACCTCCACCTCCTTTCTTATTTTACTCCCTGCCACAGAGATGGTTCCAAAATCTGGAATTTTGTAAAATGACAGCCATTACGATCCCCTTCCCCATCTCATTTCAGAGCCAAAGATGGAGCCATTATCCTTGCTGAGGTGATGGGGAGAAGAGGAGGGAGTTTGTTGTTCAACTTCTTGTTTTCACTTGTTACCTAATGGGTTTTTTTCCTTAGTTGTATCTTTTTTTATTGTTCTTTTTTGGGGGGGTGATCTTGCCCAGGATTTGTTGCCCATCTGTGGTTGCCCTTGAGAAGGTGGTGGTGACCCAACTTTTGGCGAAGGTGCTTCCATGTATATTTGTCCAAGGTATAACTCCGACCAGTGAAGTGCTTTCCTCCTTGATGCCCATCGACAACAGTTTTACCGTGGCATCTTGATGCCCCACAGTCGGTCAAATATATTGATGTAAAGGACCGTCATTCTCACCTCTGAAATTTGGTTCTTTCGACCATGCTTGGACGAAAGCTGTGATAAAACCTAAACTGGGCATCAGTGAGCAAGTTATTTGTGAATAAATACCACCTGATAGCATTGTTGACAGCATCTTTCATTACTTTGCTGATGATTGAGCATAGACTGACTGCATGGTAATTAGCTAGAATTGAATTTGTTCTGCTCTTTTGTGAAGAGGATATAGTTGGGCAGTTTGAGTTTAATTTAGTTTATGAGTGGAGTTTAGTTTATTTTACAGTTAAAAACTTTTGTTGCACGCTAACCGGTCAGCGCAAAGTCAAGTAATGTCCGATCAAATATAGTCCAATGAGGCAGATAGTAGATCAGGACTGCTCTTTTGTTGTTGGTAGGATGATTCAGTTGCCTGATAACAGCTGGGAGGAAACTGTCCCTTAATCTGGACGTGTGCGTTTTCACACTTCTGTACCTCTTGCCTGATGGGAGAGAGAAGAAGAGGGAGTGGCCGGGTGCGACTTGTCCTTTTCCACATTGTCAGAGAGATGTTGCTGTCGTCACTGTACTGGACAACTTAGACAATAGACAATAGGTGCAGAAGTAGGCCATTCGGCCCTTCGAGCCAACACTGGCATTCAATGTGATCATCAATCAGTACCCTGTTCCTGCCTTCTCCCCATATCCCCTGACTCCGCTATTTTTAAGAGCCCTATCTAGATCTCTCTTGAAAGCATCCACTGCCCTCTGAGGCAGAGAATTCCACAGACTCACCACTCTCTGTGAGAAAAAGTGTTTCCTCGTCTCTATTCTAAATGGTTCACTCCTTATTCTTAAACTGTGGCCCCTGGTTCTGGACTCCCCCAACTTAGGTGAGCAGTCCAGCTTATTCTAGTCTCCCACAACAAATCAAGGTAGACCCAGTCTGTCCTACTGTTACATAGAGCACACCAACTCCTCCATCACTGCCATTGGTATTTTTAAAATCTCCACAAAGACTGATTACATTTCCTAGATGTTTTTTGAACCAACATCTTTTCTCATTGCCATCCTTTTACATCTCTGTTTATCCTTACAAAATGTCAAGAACCGTGCAATGTTCAGTACCCAACCTTGGTCATTTTGTAATTGTGCCTCTCTAATGGCTATTAAATCATACTCACTTATCTCTTATTTGTGCCGCTAATCATTTATCTTATGACAAATGCATTGTATATTCAGAATGAAAGGCCTTTAATTTTGCATTTTTTCCCCATTTGCCTAAATTATACAGGACTATTATCATTATAATTCTCTTTTTCTCAAAATGTGCTCATCTTTCTGTAATATATTGGTACCTTTAAATTTCTAAAATTCCCATTGCCTGTGTGTTTCTGCCACCATTGCCCGTCAATAACTTCTTTACAGCCCTAATAGTAAGATTAAACGAGAACTTACCAGTTCGAAGTTTGATCGTTATTTTATGAGGAGTAACAATGAGGGATTACGTGAAGAAGCCCCGCTTGGCGCTAGAACGGCATACTTCAAAGCAGCGGCATGAAAAACACAGAACACAATAGCCGGAGTAAGATAGTAAGGCTCATCATAGATTTAGAACTACCAGATGATCATTTATTTTATGAGGGTGGGGAGTGGAGGGCACGTAATCCCTCATCGTTACTCCTCATAAAATAACGATCAAACTTCGAACTGGTATGTTCTCGTTTAATCTTACTATTTTACTTCGGAGTCACGTGAGTGACTACGTGAAGATTTTGAAGCTTCTGTGTTTTCCATGTCGTAGAATTCTTCCATACGACAGTCCGGCTAGGTCAACACATACATGAGTAAAAACCTTTTACCAGACCAGTTTTACTTCTTTCCATAAATCTTTTAATGATAAAAGAACATATAATAACCCCCTTTTTACATCTGGGGAAACCATTACAAAGTGATAAAAGATATAAGTGATAACATAATCGATAATCTCAATCGATAGTGAAACAAAGCAGGTGATTATAGTGAACGTGTCCAAAGCCTGTCATTGTGTGAACAGGTTTATTGTAGAACTTTGAAAAAGTTTCTTCTTTACACCACCCTGCGGTTTCTAAAATGTGTTCGAGTGGTACGTCCTGTAACTTCGCCGCGGACGTAGCTGCTGCCCTGGTGGGGTGAGATTTGAACACATCAGTGTCTACTCCTGCTAAAAGTAACACCTGTTTTAACCACCTTGAGATTGTTTGCACTGAAGCTTTTGTGTGTGGTTTCTTATGCGTAATCATTAATGTTTTTTCATCACCTCGAAGAGTTTTGGTAACTTTTATATATTGATTCAAATGTTTAACTACACACAATGTTGGATCAATAGGGTAAGCTTGAAACATTATCTTTGCTCCAGTTCTCCCTGGTCTGCTTTGTTTGATCAGATCATAAACATAAAACACAATGTTATCTGCAGCCACATGCATACAGTCTAAACGTAGCATTTGTAATGTTTGCACCCTTTGAGCTGAAACCAATGCCATTAACATTACTAATTTAAATATTAACTTTTCCAATGATAAAACATCGATTGGAGTCCATTGCCTAAGTAAAGGAAGTACAATGCTGACATCCCAAATTTCTGTATATCTTGGTTTGGGTGGATTTTTGTTAAAGGTTCCTTTCATAAATCTGGATATTAATGGATGTGATCCAATTGATTTCTGGTCAGTGATTTGTCCTAAATAAGATGATAAGGCACTACGTGCACTATTAATGGCACTATAACTTAAGTGCTGTTCAAAATGCAACTCGGCAAGGAACTCCAATATGTTTGCAATGTTCACAGTATGATAGGATATATTTGATTGTCTACAAACATTTTCCCATTTCTTTATATGTGTTATATATTGTCTCTGAGTGCTATCTCGCCATGATGTGACTATAATATCCATAGTTCTATCCGACAATCCAAGCTCTTGTAGTGGTCTGGTCAAAACCTGCAGATTAACAAATTCATATAAGCATGTAATGGATGAATTTCTTTGGTTACCGGTTTTATTAATAAATCACTGCTGCTAGGAATTGACATATATGGTTCTTTAATCATGTTTAACATCAATGGGAACCATGGTTGTGTCGGCCAATTTGGAATCACCAATAATCCTGTGGCAGAATCTTATTCTATTTTCTTCAGACATTGCTGAACCAGAGCAAATGGCGGAAAAGCATAAAAGAACATATTCACCCAATGTAGTGAAAAAGCATCTACTGCTACTGCATCTGGATCTGGTTCCCAAGACACATATTTAGGCAATTGATTATTTAATCTTGATGCAAACAGATCAATGTCTGGTAACCCATATTGAATCACAATTTTACTGAAAATTACTGGGTTCAACATCCATTCTGTGTTGTCTTTAAACACCCTTGATCTATTGTCTGCCACCACATTGTCTTTACCTGGGATATAATTTGCCGAAATCCAAATTTGGTGCTTAATACACCACAGCCATATCTGATTGACCAGACAATCACATGATATCGATCTGACTCCACCCATGTGATTAATATATGCAACAGCTGTTTTATTGTCTAATTGTATCAGTACATGCAGATTCTTTTTTGTAGAACAATAGGCTTTTAACCCATAAAACGCCCCCAATAATTCTAAATAGTTAATACCATATGCTTGGAGAAACATTTCCTCTTAGACAGTCCATCTCCCCCCACAGCTGGTAAATGAATCTGTCGCCCCCCCATCCGAGAGCACTAGCATCTGTTTGTAAAATTACTTCAGGCTGTTGTATCAGAATGTTTTTTAGCAGCTTGTGGGACATTTTCAATCCACCATTGCAATTCCAATAAAGCTTCTTTTGTTAATTGCATAGGCCTATCAAAATGGCCTGCTCTCTTTTTTAGAGCTCTTATTTTGTCCCTTTGAAGGTTTTGGTAATGTAATCGACCAAATTCTACTGCAGGAAATGCTGCTACTAATTTACCAATAACCTTTGCTACTTCCCGGATGGAGGGATAAGGTTTGTGAATGAGCCCCCTACAGGTCATTAAAATATCATCAATCTTATCTGTTGGCAAAGTTACTAACATAGTAACTGAGTTAATCACAAACCCACAAATTGACTGTGCTAGCTGCAGCTGGGACTTAATTGGATGAATCAAGAAACCTAACTTCTCAAATAAAGTTTTAGTTGCTGAAACTGATTTTTCAGCTGATTCCTGATTACTATTGATGATTAAAATGTCATCCAGATAAGCCATAATGATGTGCTTTTGTGCTCTTAATTGTGCAAAAGCTGGTTTCAACAGCTTTGTAAAGAGCCTGGGAGCTGAACTTAACCCATTTGGTAAAGCTTTGAATTGCCACAGCTGTCCCAGCCAATTAAATTTTAAATACCTTCGAAAGAACTGGTGTATCGGTACTGAATAGTACGCATCCTTTAAATCAATTGTAGCCATATAACAACCTGCTGATATCAAATGTCTTGTAGTGTTGAATGTTTCCATCTTAAAATGTTTATACTTGACAAATGTATTAAAGTTTGTAAGGTCCAGAATAATTCTGCAACCACCATCTTTTTTACTTCTTGGAAATATATTTGACACAAATTGATGTTTATGTTCAGCAGTTTTTTCAATAACACCTTTTTTTTTTAAACAATTTGTCAATTTCCACATTAATTTCTGCCTCTTCAATTGCAGAAAACATGAAACCATAAGCAGGTTTATTTTGTACCGGAGAGTTAATACCTTTAAATGTTATAGTAGCTCCTGAAACTGTTTGTAAAATAAACCGATCAGATGTGATGGCAAGCCATTCATCATAAAACATTTGTACTCTCCCTCCAACTGGAGATTTGTCCACAGTTTCTTTAAGAATTGAATACATTTTTTGTACCTCTCCATATGAACGTGGTGGTCTCCTTCTCCCCGTATACGGGTCAACATTAGGCTGTGTCGGATGGTAATATTTTCTTATCATATTCCTGCCTCTGTTTCCAAAATCAAATCCCCTTCTTGACGAAAAATACCTTTTTTGTCCAAAAACGAAAGGTCTCATGTGGTTAATAGATTTAGCCTCTTCATCCATTTCTCTTATTTGCTTAGGCAGGTTCTCTCCAAATAGATAACCAGGAGCTTGAACACCACTTGATCGACACAGACCTGCAAACCTTGGATGAAATATGGGCCGAATCGCAATTTTCCTCATGCAATTGCACAATAAGCCCAAAGTATCTTTTTGGATTTTAACCATTTCCGACCCTTCCATTTGCCTTCCAACAGCAGTAATGGCAGCTGAAATCAGTTTGAGGATTCTTTGAAATCTTATTTCTTGTCCTCTCATGCCTGGAGTCATAGGCGTCCATATAGACGGATTAACTGTAGGTACCTTCAATGAGGTGCAATTTTCCGGTGTTTTATATAATTCTGCTGTTTCAACCATCACAGAATCTTGAAGTTGGTGAGATACCATATAATTAATACTGGCAGCTAGGTTTTCTTCCATAGCCTCATCACTTCCTTCAGGTATAGCAAAATCTTTTGCCATATCAGGCACATCTGGCCTCTTATTTTTTATTCGTGGTGTGCACTCATAATCCACATCACCACTTGCAGGGTCTGACTTTTGCAGCCCTGATACACTTGGAATTATATCCAATGAGACTTCCTCCGCCCTTAATCCTGGGTCTGGGGTTTCAAATTCCCAATTTGAAACCCCAGACCCAGCCAATTTGAAACCCCAGACATAGCCATATTCTGGATATTCAAACCCCTCAGGGTCATTTTGGGAAACTTATGGGTACTGTGACCCTTGTCTCATTATATTTTGGAGTACTTTCTCCATATGTTCCATTTTTAGCCATATAGCTTTATTATCCGGAGGACTTTCATTATCAGAGTCATTATCAGAAACCGCGGGCCTCATGGATTTCTTTTTACTTTTTCTAGGAACATTTTCCTCCGTGGTTTGCATTTCTGGAGAAATTATAGTCTCACTAACGGGTGAATCAGCGGCCACCGGTATCGGAACCGGATCCGCACTAAACTCTTGTCCTGACTCTTTAGCTTCACCCCGGTACGATCTTTTTACCCGCGAAATTTTCCTTTGAGACTTCTCCATTTTTCTTTTTTATTATCTGGCTAAATCAGTACGCCAGCGTGACTCTGATTTTAAATTTTACTTTCACTTTTGCTGGTTCTACCAGCGTAACGTCTTTTTTAGAACGTCCCCTCTTTTCCTTGCACTTACCTGCGGGTCCGTTCCAGCCGCTGCGAGGAGCTGCGCTCTGCAGCTCTTGCTTCTGCCGTCAGCGTCGACGTAATGCCGTTCTAGCGCCAGGCGGGGCTTCTTCACGTAGTCACTCACGTGACTCCGAAGTAAAATTATTCAATTGTTGGGACATGGGTTGAACCCATGATTCTGTTGAACCCTGTCCCAATGGTACAGTTCCTTCTTTTTCCAGTACTGATACCAGTTCTGCATAAACCAACAACTTGTTCTCCCATGCCACTCTTCAATTACTGCATTGAATTGGTGAAACCAGAAGCCAGTTTGTACTGGGTTCAGATTGTGATCTGCATTTTCAGAGATTGATACCTTGATATTTTACTTGTTTATTTAGAACCTAATGCCTCGAGCTCTCTTGGTACAACCTCTTTCTTCGCTCTACCTATGTTGTTGCTTTCTGCACAATACATTAATTGGAAAATATACCTGTTATAGTTTCTTGTATAACTGAATCTCACCACTGGGTTCAGGATCAGCTGCTTTGATGCAACTATCAGATTCATTCAGTGCACCCTACTTTGATAACATAACACTACAGACCACTTCTTGCACTACCTTTGATTTGTTTTTTTTCTAATTATGTTTTTGCACCAATATCTTGTGTTTTTTTTTGCCCAGTCTTCTTTCTTTTAGAAATGTTAGGTGTAGTTTATGTGCAATTTATGTGTAGTTTTTTTGTGTGTGTTTGGCTGCTCCTACGCGCCTGTCATGCTGCTGAAAACAAGAATGGTGATTGTACCCTGCACTGTACTTGTGCGTCTGCAGTGAACTCGACTTAACTGTTAAAACTCCATTAATTGAATAAAATGATGAGATCACATTGCTCTCTCAATGAATAACACTTGGAGGTTTACCCTGACTGTTGAATCACTACAGACCCCCTTCCCCGGTCAAATAGGTTTGAATTTGTGTCACAGTCACACAAAACCAGGCAGACAATTGCAGTACGTTCTTGAGAGAAGGCTACGGTGTCAGGTACACGATTTGTGGCTGAGGCATTAAGCTGAATGGCTGCTGATCTCCTCTCCCAGTCAGATTGCCTTGGGTTCACATCAATCATGCAAAGTTTGGGCTGACAATTGCAACGTGGTCTTGAGGCAAGGGCGTGGCGTTAGAGGTGCTGGCTTTTGGCTGAGACATTAAGCTGATGCCCCATATGATTCTCCATCTACTAGGCATCCGTACCCAGGATGAGGTGTTCCAAACCAGGGCATCGGAGATGTCCTCATTCTTTAGGGAACGGGGGTTCCCCTCTCCCACTATAGATGAGGCTCTCACCAGGGTCTCCTCCATATCCCGTAGCTCCGCTCTCACTCCCCATCCCCCCCACTCATAACAAGGGCAGTCCCCCCTGACCTCACCTTCCACCCTACCAGCCGTCACATTCAACAGATAATCCTCTGACATTTTCACCACCTCCAACAGGATCCCACCACTGGCCACATCTTCCCATCTCCTCCCCTTTCGGCTTTCCGCAGAGTCCGCTTCCTCCGTAACTCCCTGGTCAAATCGTCCCTTCCCACCCAAACCACCACCTCTCCTGGTAATTTCCCTTGCAATTGCAGGAAATGCTTGTCGCCTTACCTCCTCTCTTGACTCTATCCAAGGACCTAAGCAGTCTTTCCAGGTGAGGCAGAGGTTCACCTGCACCTCCTCCAACCTCATCTATTGCATCCGCTGCTCTAGGTGTCAGCTGCTCTACATCGGTGAGACCAAGCGCAGGCTTGGCGATCGCTTTGCCCAATACCTCCGCACAGTTCGCATTAACCAACCTGATCTCCTGGTGGCTCAGCACTTCAACTTCCCCTCCCATTCCGAATCCGACCTTTCTGTCCTGGGCCTCCTCCATGGCCAGAGTGAGTCTCACCGCAAATTGGAGGAGCAGCACCTCATATTTTGCTTGGGTAGTTTACGCCCCAGCGGTATGAGCATTGACTTCTCCAATTTCAGGTAGTCCCTGCTTTCACCCTCCTTCCCCTCCCCTTTCTAGCTCTCCCACAGCCCACTGTCTCCTTCTCTTCCTTTCTTCTTCCCACGTACCCCCACCCCCACATCAGTCTGAAGAAGGGTCTCGACCCGAAACGTCACCTATTCCTTTGGCCCATAGATGCTGCCTCACCCTCTGAGTTTCTCCAGCAATTTTGTCTACCCCATATGATTGCTCAGTTGGGTGGAAAGGACGCAATAGCATAATTTTCAAGAGCAGGACATTTTTTGCAGAGCAATGTGCATTGTGCGATGTGCAATGTGCAATGTGCAACGGAAGATATACAGAAAATACTGGAGTAACTCAGCAGGACAGGCAGCATCTCTGAATAGAAGGAATGGGTGAAGTTTCAGGTCGAAGTCTGAAGAAGGGTCTTGACCCTAAGCGTCACCATTCCTTCTATCCAGAGATGATGCCTGTCCCGCTGAGACTCCAGGGTTTTCTGTGTATCATCGGTGTAAACCAGCATCTGCAGTTCCTTCCTACAGTGCTTTAAACAGATTATCTGGTTAATATCTGGTTACTCATTCTGGGATCTTGCACAGTGCAAAATGACAGTCATGATTCTGACATTGCAGCGTTCTTGGCACTTCAAAAAATGCACTTAATTGGCTGATAATGCTTGAGGGTGTCTTGAGGTCTTTAAAGCTGCCCTATAAATGCAAGTCTTTTCTTTTATTCTGATAAGTATCTGGTTTATTTCTCGCCACATTCTGCATTGTAATTGTATTCAATTCCATGAAATGAATGTTATTACATTACCATACAAATCTACAATTGCAGCAGACCAATAGTTAAAAGAAAAACTCAGCAAACTAGAAACTTGCCATTTGGCCGTTAGATCTGATTTATAATTGCCGTGTTCCCAGAAACACATCTGTAAGAGTTGGCCTGGTTTTTGTTATATTATTCCGGTTTGATTAGACTCTGAAAGCGATGAGGGTTTTCTTGTAAATTGTCTTTCGGTGCATGTAGATTGTTCTTCACATTGCAATACGTGTCATTTAAAGAGCTAGTACACTAATTGAACATACTGTGCTGGTGTCATCAGCGTTCTGCAGCCACTTACATGTAAGTCGTTTTGAAAGGCATGCAGAGAATTGTCCAAATTATTCAAGTGCCATTCTTGGAATAATAGGGACTGCTTAAGTCTCCGCTTCATTTAGTATACCGTTTTAAATTTGCAGCAATTATTTTTAAAAAGTTCAAATGGAATACATTTATCAATGCATCCAAGGGATGGGAATATATTCTGTGCCACTGGAGAATCAGCCTTTTTGAAACCCTTGAAAATATTGCTGATTACACTGTTACTGTATTTAACAAAGTTGGACAAAAAGCCACAGGGCCTTACAAGACAACTGTGCAGAAACCTGACACCCCAGGTGGGGTAGTGGTGTAATCTGCCTCAAAGTAAAAATGAATATAATGTCGAACAAAGTGTTACATTAGAGGAACGTGACATTACTGTATGAGGACTAACTTGAACAAACAATAGCAGCCTGGACAGTGGTTTGCCTCGTGATCATCTTTATCATTGTGACATTTGTTGCCTTTGAGGCTACCCCTGACCAGACCAGGCACTGGTAAATATTTACTTCATAGATTAAAGTCAGCAAAGAATTACAAAAAACGTTTCAATGGTGGAAATCTTTATTTCTCAGGAGAAATAATGATGATCAGAAATCCATATGTTAGTACACCCTGTTAACTACTTCCTACATCTTGGATCACAATTATTTTTTCCCTTAGAAGTCTTTAATTTACACCCTGTTTCACAGAAAACAGTCTAAATATTTCTAGCTTTCTGTTCATTCGTTCCACTGAATTTTGTTCTCTTTTACCTTGGTGTTAGCTGTAGGTCATCAGTACTAAGGTTGGAAGTTCAAATCTCATTCCAGGCCCTGAATACAAAATATAAACTGACAAGATGTACCATTCTTTGAATAAGAGATTAAATCAAAGTCCTGTTTAAAATTTCCAATGGGTCAAGTTGATTTTAAATGTCCCATAGCACTATTTATGCATTAAATTGTCATGTGCATGTGGAGAGAATAATCTGGCGTTTAATCTGGCGGTCTAGGATACAAGTTGAAAGTCGTGTAACAACTATGCAAAGTCAGACCACACTTGGTATACTGAGAGCAGTTGTTGGTGACCTTGGAGCACTGGCAGCAAAGAGATGTTATAATAATACCTAAATTCCCACGGGTTAAATCTACAAGAGGGATTGCTCAAAACCAGGGTTCTGATGAATAAGATGAAATTTTCAGAATAATATTAGGAACTGATGAGTGGATAGAAAAGCTGGTTGGAGACTCCAGTAAGTGGGGACCGCCTCGCGAGCACAGTCTTTTGGGAGGAAATTTAAGAAACATTTTATCCATGCTGTCCTGGTCATCACTGTTCCCTTAACAATAACACAAATAGATATCTCATGATAAATCACTGGTACATTCTGCTGCATAGCATTAACAAGAGTATTTTATATTGTAAGACATTTGTAAGAATGTCTTTTGCCTCCCAATCCATGTTTCTAGTTAAATAACTAAATACATCTATTATTATACATTAAGATGATTCACAATGATGTAGATTTTAAAAGTAAAGCTACTTATTATATTTGCCAAGTGTTGAATAAAATTACATGCTACAATTTTAACATTACACTTTCGCGATGCTATTTTCCACATGAGATATTTCACACCTGTTGCACCAGAAATGATAAAAAATACTCCATTGTTGGTGCAATAAAGCTAAATCCAAAATACCCTCAGAAAAATTACATGGAAAATTGCATAGAAATTAAATCATGCAACTAATATTTGGACAGGCACAGAAATTAAGCTAAAATGCAAGGGGTTAAATTTCTGGTCAAACGTTTTTTCCACATTGGCAAGACTCACGTGGAGGTTAATTGATGCCAGTATTTGAGCGAGGAATGTGCTTGCCGTAGCTGCAGAGAGATTCAGTATGTCAATCTCAAATATCACCCGTTGATATACCACCGGGTGGCACCGTATATGGCAGCCTCGCCAACAGCCTGTCGCGTCCCTTTCTTTTTTTGTTGTTTTTTGTCTGTTTTTACGTGTTTTGTTGTTTTTAGTCTGTATTATGTGGGGGTGGGGTTTGGGAGAAACTTTTTTACCGCTTCACTCGACGGAGATGCAACTTTTTCCGTATCGTTTCTCTGTCTGCACTGCAGTCTAAACATTGTGGAGCTGGCGGTCCCTTTGTTAGGGATCGACTTCGGGAGTTCCAACCGCAGGAGCTTCGACCGCCCTGATCGCGGGAGCCTTGATCGCCCCGATGCAGAGGCTTCGATTGACGACTGCGGGAGCTTCGATCGCCCCGATTGCGGATGTTTCAATTGCCCCGGCCGCAGGAAAAAACGAGGAAGAAGGTACAAGTTATTTGCCTTCCATTACAATGGGGAATGTGAGGTCGCCGAAAAAACAAGATGGACGTGCTGCCAGCACAGGTGAAGACTCGGAGGGATTGCCATGAGTGCAGTGATCATGGTGTTTACGGAGACATCACTCCATGAGGACATCCCGGAGTCTGGTGCGAGTGTGGACGGCATTCTGACTGTTCGGGCGGACAGGGACTGCAGAGAGAATGGCAACGGTCGGTACAACTCTGGTCACATCACGGTGAAGGGGCATGTGTGTGGCCCGGACATTGAACCGATGGCTGTGGGTCTTATGATGGTGCCCTGGGGATTCTCAAACACCGCTGTGGTGCTGTTTATGTTTAATCTCTATGTAGTTATGTAACTTTTTTTTTGTATGACTGGCAATCAAATTTCACTGTACCTTGGTACACGTGACAATAAAGAACTGTTGGTCCATATTTGAGACAAACAAAATGGAAAACCTCTGTCGAAAATCAGTAGATTCAAGGAATAAAAAATACCATCCATATCAAGGTGTTCTTGCCATACATTTTGCTGATAGCTCACGTTTTTAGTTCGTTGGGAAGTGCATTTGCCTTTGAACTGGGAGGAGAATTTAACTTCCCCTGTAGGAATTGGCCAGAAATATCTCAGCTGACAACTCTACTGCAGTGCATCAAAAAATGGAAGCAGACAAGCCATTGTCACATGGACACTGCTTTGTCCATCAGATGGGAGGTGCAGCTCAGTAGCACTCCCTAGGTACTACACTTAAATGTCGACATAAATCTTTGTGCTTCATCCTGTGATGTGAAATTTCAACTTCCCTGACTCGGAGGCAAGATTAGTACCAACAAAGAACCAGTTTAAACGCATTTGCACTTTAATTGTAAAGCTAATTTTGTTCATCATTATTTCTCAGTAACTTGAAATAAGTGCAATTTTCCACCTTTTCTATCTTTTATTATGTGACAAGTTTCAAATACTTGTATATTCTAACACCGTGGAATTAAAAAAAATTAAATATTAAGTTTTAATTATAGCAGTCATCTTAGTCTAATTTGTTTAGTGTTTTCAGTTAACCTGTACGTTCTAATTTTACTGAATCACGTCATGAAAAAATATTTGTCTATACTGTACACCACTGGTTAATCTTTGCAAATCCTAGCTGTCAGCAAGATCTGCAGGCATGTCGTATCTGTTGCATCGGTTTTGAATAATAAGATCTGATTATGAAGACACAGTTACTAACATTCTGAGCATCTCATAGAATATCCCTTTCATGACAAGCGCAATATGCAATGGAGAGCAAAAAGCTCAGCATGAGGCCAAGTTTTCTCACTTCAAAGGGTAGTCTTGCTGTCCATGTGGAAAATGTCAAAGAATTTGTGAAGCTGTAAAATCTTGAGTAAATTTACTTCGCTGTATGCACAGAGAGAAAAAAAACAACCAGCATTTTCATTATTTCCAGTGACACGTCGAAGGTCCATGAATTTCTTGCCTTCTGTTGATCGCATCAATTCGGAAGTAAAATTGTTAGTTAATCCACGTAGATCTTAGTAGTGTTGATGGGATTTGAAACGCAGTAGTCCAAATGTTTGAAGGTGCCATGCCACCATTCAAGTCAATGCTCTTATAAGGGAATATCAGAGGATCATCTGGGATAGCAATGGACCGACCATGCAGTGTGGCAGGAATATCACACCAACACAGTTCACCTCCACCATCTGATCACTGGATAAAAAGTGAGCAGGGTTGATAGTAATCATGCTAAATCAGAATATACAAACTGGTGTGCTTGTCATATAGAACAATATGTAGCCACAAGGGACTGCAGATACTGGTTGACAAAAGTGCTGGAGTAATTCAGCAGGTCAAGCACCATCTCTGGGGAACATGAAGGTGATGATTCGGGTCAAGGCTGATTGTAATAGGGGAGAAAAAGCTGGGAGAGAGGTGGAGCAGGACAAAGCCAGGCAAGTGATAGCGGTGACACAGCGGTAGAGTTACTACCTTACAGCGCAATCGACCCTGGTTCAATCCTGACTACTGGTGCTGTCTGTATGGAGTTTGTACTTTCTCCTCGTGACCTGCATGGATTTTCTCCGGGTGCTCCGGTTTTTCTCCCCATACTACAAAGACATACAGATTTATTGGTAAATTGTCTCTCGTAAAATTGTAAATTGTCCCCAGTGTGTATAGCATAGTATTGGTGTGCAAGGATCGCTGGTCAGCACGGACTTGGTGGGCTGAAGGGCCTGTTTCCACTCTGTATCTCTAAACTAAAGAGATTCCGGTGGCGCTGCGAGTCGGACGCCTCACCTGCAGCGGGTTCGTTGTTTCAATTTTTTTGTTTAGTATGTCGAAAAGTATGTCTTGGGGTGGGGGGGAATACGGGGAAACCGTTTATCAGGCACCTACCTCGACAGAGATGCGACTTTCTTCCTTGTCACTTCTTCGCCCCCCTTCTCGCGGCATTACAGCTAGTTTGGTGAGGCCTTGCCCGGAGTCTGGCCCAGAGCTTCAGCGGCGGCGCAGCAGGGACTTTAACATCGCGGAGCCTTGCCGGGGGTCGCCGGAGAAGCGCTTCACCCGCTGACATGTGGCCTACATCATCTTGGAGCCTCGATCTGTCGAGAGGGGTGGAAGATTGCAAACTTCACGTGGTCCGCCCTGTTTCGACTAATGCAATCAACTCGACGTGCACAAACAGAAGACCAAATAGAACAAGTTGTCCAACAACTTTAGGCTGTGCACTCCACACGAAAGAAGAAGAAGATCTGTAGAGCTTCTGGCACCAGGCGTGGAGCGGACCTTCCATCGTGCAGCGGGCGATCCCTCGCCGAGGATAAGCTCGGACCGTTGGCCTTGGGCCTACAACATCTTGAAGCGGTGGCTGATTTACGAGCTCCGGGCAACCTCGACCTGTCCCAACATTGGCGTTCCAACCATCCCGACCAGAGGGCTTGAACATCGGGCCTTGCGTATCGGCGACTATGGAGGATCAGGGCCCTGACCACGAATGAACAAGGGAGAAGGACTGTCTGAACTGTATTGCCTTCCACAGTGAAGAATGGTGTGGTGGATATCTGCATTGAGTTATGTTGTGTATTGTGTCCTTCTTTAATTGTAAACGCTGCATGGTAAATTACATTTCATTGCACCTTATTGTGCATGTGACATATATATTTGAACTTAAAGGTGGATAGCAGTGTGGGAGGTTTGATGAGCAGATAGTTGGACAAAGGACAGACTTGGTGTATAGGGGAAAGGGGGGTTGGGAGTGTGTTGGAGAAATAGACACGGATATAGAGTGAGGCCACAGGCAAACTAAAGGAACAGCACAATTATGATTGGTAGCTTCCAATCAATGGTATAAACGTGGAATTCTCCAACTTTACTTATATAACTAACAAATACCTCACTCTCTCCCCCCCATTCCCCGTAACCCCAAAGTTCTCAGTTCATACAAAACTGATATATAAGAGCAAGATTAGGTGATATAGTGCCAGAGCATACCCTGCCATTTATAAATACCTTGACCACTTTCCTGGCCACCCATCATAATCCTTGATATTTTAATGTATGGAGATCTTTACCCTGCCTTAAATATACTTGGTTTATTATTGTCATATGTACCAACATACAATGAAAAACCTTACATACTGTCCAGAAAAATCATACCACACATGCGTACATCAAGGTAATGCAAGAGAGATGGAAACAGAATGTAGAATATACAGTGCATTCAGAAAGTATTCAGACCCTTTCCTTTTTTCCACATTTTGTTACGTTACAGCCTTATTCTATAATTGATTAAATTCATTTTTTTAATATCAATCTACACACAATACCCCATAATAAAAAAGCGAAAACAGGTCTTTAGAAAGTTTTGCAAAGTAATTAAATAGAAATAACTGAAATATCACATTTACATAAGTATTCAGACCATTTACTCAGTACTTTGTTGGGCCTTTGGCAGCGATTACAGCCTCTTGGGTATGACACTACAAGCAAGGACATTCACAGACTTGTCACGAAGCCACTGTTGGGTTGTCTTGGCTGTGTGCTTAGGGTCGTTGTCCTGTTGGAAGGTGAACCCCTGCCCCTGTCTGAGGTCCAGAACGCTCCGGAGCAGGTTTTCATCAAGGATCTCTCTGTACTTTGCTCCGCTCTTCTTTCCCTTGATCCTGACTAGTCTCCCAGTTCCTGCCGCTGAAAAACATCCCCACTGCATGATGCCACCACCACCATGCTTCACCGTAGGTATGGTATTGGCCAGGTGATGAACGGTGCCTGGTTTCCTCCAGACGGGACGCTTGGCATTCAGGCCAAAGAGTTCAATCTTGGATTCATCAGACCAGCGAATCTTGTTTTTCATGCCTTTTGGCAAGCTCCAAGCGGGCTGTCATGTGCCATTTACTGAGGAGTGGCTTCCGTCTGGCCACTCTACAATAACGGCCTGATTGGTGGAGTGCTGCAAATATAGTTGTCCTTCTGGAGGTTTCTCCCATCTCCACAGAGGAACTCTGGAGCCCTGTCAGAATGACCATCGGGTTCTGGGTCACCTCCCTGACCAAGGCCCTTCTCCCCTGATTGCTCAGTTTGGCCTGGTGGCCAGCTCTATGAAGAGTCCTATTTTTTCCAATGCTCTTCCATTTAAGAGTGATGGAGGCCACTGTGCTCTTCGGGACCTGCAATGCTGCAGAAATTGTTTTATACCCTTCCCCAGATCTGTGTCTCGACACAATCTTGTCTCTGAGGTTTACGGACAATTCCTTCGTCTTCATGGCTTGGTTTTTGCTCTGACATGCACTGTCAACTGTGGGGCCTTATATAGACAGGTGTGTGTCTTTCCAAATTATGTCCAATCAATGTAATTTGCCACTGGTGGACTCCAACCAAGTTGTAGAAACATCTCAAGGATAATCAATGGAAACAGAACCTAAGCTTAATTTTAAGTGTCATCATAACGGGTCTGAATACTTATGTAAATGTGATATTTCAGTTATTTATTTTTAATTACTTTGCAAAAATGTCTAAACACCTGTGTTTGCTTCTTCATTTTAGGGTTAGGGTTAGCATGTGTGTAGATTGATGATACAAAAAAAGTCAATTTAATCCATTTTCAATTAAGGCTGTAACGTAACAAAATGTGGAAAAGGTGAAGTGGTCTGAATACTTTCTGAATGCACTGTAATGTTACAGAGATTTAATGCAGAGTGCATTTTAAGAAGTGCAAAGGCCTTAGGGCTAACTCATCTATGCCGTTTGTTCATGTAAGGAAGCAGAGTTAAGTTGCAACGATTGGGAAGGTAATGAAATGTCCATGTCTTATTTCTGAGCGGCATCCACATTAACTGCATCCACACATCACATGATCTTGGGAAGGCAACCAACAAAGATCGGGGACTATTTGCACCCTGGTCATTTCTTCCTCTTCTATCAGATGAACAATACAAAAGCTTGAGCACATACTATGAGATTCACAAACAGCTTTGTCGCTGCCATTTATTATCAGATTATAGAACGTCATAGAAACATAGAACATAAAAAAATAGGTGCAGGAGTAGGCCATTTGGCCCTTCGAGCCAGCACTGTCATTCAATATGATCATGGCTGATCACCTAAAATCAGTAGCCCATTCCTGCTTTTTCCCCATATCCCTTGATTCCCTTAGCCCTAAATCTAATTGTCTCTTGAAAACATCCAGTGAATTGGCCTCCACTGCCTTCTGTGGCAGAGAATTCCAGATTCACAATCCTCTGGGTGAAATGATGTTTTCTCATCTCAGTCCCAAATGGCCTACCCCTTATTCTTAAACTGTGTCCCCTGGTTCTGGACTCCCCCAACATCGGGAACATTTTTCCTGCATCTAGCCTGTCCATTCCTTTAAGAATTTTATATGTTTCTATAAGATCCCCTCTCATTCTTCTAAATTCCAGTGAATACAAGCGCAATCGACCAATTCTTTCATCATTCGTCAATCCAGCCATCCTGGGAATTAACCTGGTGAACTCCCTCAATAGCAATAATGTCCTACCTCAAATTAGGAGATCAAATTAGGAGACAAATCAAGGATAGTGTTAAATCCAAGGAAGAGGCATATAAATTGGCCAGAGGTAGCAGCAAACTGGAGGACTGGGAGAAATTTAGAACTCTACAGATGAGGACAAAAGGGTTAATTAAGAGGGGGAAAAAAGAGCATGAAAGAAAGTGCAAGCACCTCCCCTTTTCCCAATCTGACACAATTCAGAGATCTGCCTTCCTGTTCGTGCCACCAAAGTGGATAACTTCACATTTATCCACATTATACTCCATTGGCCATGCATCTGCCCACTCACCAAACCTATCCAAGTCACCCTGCAGCCTCAAAACATCCTCTCAGCTCACACTGCCACCCAGATTTGTGTTATCCGTAAACTTGGATATGTTACATTTAATTCCCTTGTGTAAATCATTAATATATATTGTAAATAACGGGGGTCCCAGCACCGAGACTTGCGGCACCCCACTAGTCACTGCCTGCCATTCTGAAAAGAACCTGTTAATTCCTACTCTTTGCTTCCAGTCTGCCAAGTAGTTCTCTATCCATATCAATACCCTAACCCCAATACCATGTGCTCTAATTTTGCACATTAATCTCTTGTGTGGGACCTCGTCAAAGGCTTTTTGAAAGTCCAGATACACCACATCCATTGGCTCTCCCTTCTCCATTCTACTTGTCACATGCACAAAAAATTCCAGAAGATTAGTCGCATCTTCCCCACTACTGATGTAAGGCTAACTGGTCTATAATTCCCCATTTTCTCTCTCCCTCCTTTCTTAAAAAGTGGAGTTACAGTACACAGGAACTGATCCAGAGTCGAGAGAACATTGGAAAATGATCACCAATGCATCCACGATTTCTAGGGCCACCTCCTTGAGTACTCTGGGATGCTGACCATCAGGCCCTGTGGATTTGTCTGCCTTCAGTCCCAACTGGTAACCTAACACCATTTTGTGTCAAATGCGGAATCCCTTCAGTTCCTCCCTGCCACTAGATCCTTGGTCCCCTAGTATTTCTGGGGGATTGTTTGTGTCATCCTTAGTGAGGACAGAACCAAAGTACTCGTTTAACTGTTCTGCCATTTCATTGTTTCCTATTATAAATTCACCCGTCTCTGATTGTAAGTTGACCTAAGTTTGTCTTCAATAATCTTTTCCTTTTTACATATATAAATAAGTTTTTGCAGTCATTTTTTATATTCCCTGCAAGCTTTCTTTCATGCTCTTTTTTCCCCCTTAATTAACCCTTTTGTCCTCCTCTGTAGAGTTCTAAATTTCTCCCAGTCCTCCAGTTTGCTGCTACCTCTGGCCAATTTATATGCCTCTTCCTTGGATTTAACACTATCCTTGATTTCTCTCATTAGCCACGGTTGAGCCGCCTTCCCTTTTTTATTTTTCCGGCAGACAGGGATGAACAATTTCAGGAGTTCATCCGTGCAGTCTTTAAATCATTGCCTTTGCATCTCCACCGTCAACCCTTTAAGTATAATTTGCCTATCTATCCTAGCCAATTCCCGTCTCATACCGTCAAAGTCTCCTTTCAGTTAAGTTCAGGACCCTAGTCTCTGAATTAACCGTGTAACTCTGTTAAACTGAGTTCTTTTGTCAGTCCAATTCAAGAAAACTTGATTCAAACCATTGCCGCTAAAACCAATGATTTATTCTGACAGTGCTGGATAATTCTTTAAACCTTCCACCACAGAGCTAAAAACTCTGGGGCAGGTCAAAAGAACTACTACTTTGATACAAAACGTAACACATTATATAGGTATTGGACAATTATGGTCCAAAAGGAGTGGCAAACTATTAACCAATCATTATGGTTTACCATACATTTAGCTTATTTGCATTAACCAATCAACTAAATTCTTTCCAGTGATTGACAACACATATAGTCACATGATTTTCCCTTTTCTGGTCCCTTTACAACCTTTTTCCCTCTGTGGTTTTCTTTAACCTCTTTGCTCAAAATCATTTTATTTCAATGAAGTAAAACCACAGAAATATAAAACTAATTCTCAGAGACTACCTCTCAGAATATAAAATACACATCATACAGCAATCACACAATACATACACGCAAGACATATATTTTCACTTTTGGAAAAGAAAGTTATTTCTAAAACTTTAGATTTAAACAATGCCTAATACGTACAATCCTAATTAAAACACAATACACTTCACAAATAATTTCCCTACTTCATAGTTAAAATACAGTTACTTATAGATTAAATATGAGTTTCGCCCCATTCTTACAAAGTGGTAAGGACTAAAGTTCTTATTCTTAAGGGGTTGGACAGGCTAGATGCAGGAAGATTGTTCCCGATGTTGGGGAAGTCCAGGACAAGGGGTCACAGCTTAAGGATAAGGGGGAAATCCTTTAAGACCGAGATGAGAAAGACTTTCTTCACACAGAGAGTGGTGAGTCTCTGGAACTCTCTGCCACAGAGGGTAGTTGAGGCCAGTTCATTGGCTATATTTAAGAGTGAGTTGGATGTGGCCCTTGTGGCTAAGGGGATCAGAGGGTATGGAGAGAAGGCAGGTACGGGATACTGAGTTGGATGATCAGCCATGATCATATTGAATGGCGGTGCAGGCTCGAAGGGCTGAATGGCCTACTCCTGCACCTAATTTCTATGTTTCTATGTTTCTAAAGTTATTTCTACAATCCCCAACCAGACAAAGGCCACTAATTGTCACACTTGGTTGCTTCTTCCCAAGCTCGGGTCTAGTCTAATTACATCCCCCTTCTATCTCTGGACGAAAGGAATGTAAGGCCTCCTCACTAATAGCATTCCACACAGCAAATGGAAGATTATCAAAACAGAGTTACTTTCTCAGTTTTCTATAAACATAAGAAACCACCCTTATACAAAGGTCACACAACCATCACCTATGCCTTATCTCTAATCTCAACACAAATACATTTAAACAGCACAAACCGGATCACAGACTATTATCTAGCCTTGGTGCCCACGACCCAATATAGACAACCATGAATCCCCTTTATTGCACACCCGAGCTCAAAGATGTGCCATAAAGAAAGGACACATGATGCTCATGTCCTGAGAAGAACCCCATCAATAACCTATACTCTAAACACCAAACTAAACCAAATACAACTTCTGACAGAGTTATAGCCGTTTCAAAGCAAAGAAAGCTATGCCTATTTACATCAACATCATCATGTAGCCATCTGTTCGCCTATGTGTGTGTGTTCTTTATTTCTTTGTGGGAAAACCTCGGCTCCAAGTCCTTCTCTTACAACTTAACATAAGTTCCTCACACAGATGTTATCATTTAAGCAATTCTATTGTATAATATTTCCTCAACTCTTCATCCTAATGCAGAATTCCACCATTTTATGGTCACTGTTGCCCAAGGGGCTTTGCACAACAAGATTGCTAAGTAATCCTTCCTCATTACACAATACTCAGTCTAGGATGGCCTTCCCTCTAGTCGGTTTCTACATATTGGTTTAAAAAACCCATCCTGTATACATTCCAGGAAATCCTCCTCCTCAGCGCTGTTACCAATTTGGTTGGCCCAATCTAGGTTATACCAAAAATATAAAAGCTTGAGCACATACTCTGAGATTCACAAACAGTTTTGTCCCTGCTATTATCAGATTACAGAATGTCTGCCCATAAACGAGGATGTACTCTTGATCTCCCAACCTACATCATTGGGAATCTTGCACTTTCTCTGTTCCCCTAATGCTGTACGACCACTGTATATTCTGCACTCTGATATTTTTCTCTACGCCCTACCTCTTGAATTTGTGTATCTTCCTCTTCTGTCGTGTGGCGTGCACAGCCTAAAGTTGTTGGACAACTTGTTCTATTTGATCTTCTGTTTTCGTCGAGTTGATTGCATTAGTCGAAACGGGTCGGACCACGTGAAGGTTGCAATCTTCCACCCCAACTTGTGTATGGTTTGATTGTACTTGTGCATGGTATGATTTGCAATATAGCATGCAAATAAAGTATTTCCCTGTATCTTGGTATATGTGACAATAAACTAATTCCTAATAAGCGAATTTGGTATTACAACTGTGCAAGCCCAGGTCATGGGTCACTCAGGATAAACATTCTCGCCAGCTGAGCTACTGTTTGTATACACGGACCTGCGTTTTCATACGTATTTTCCAGTTTTGCTTCTTCGAGGTAAGAAAATACTGCTTTCAAAACTATTAACTAGGTGTATTTATGGTTCATTTGTACCGAACTACGGTGATTTTGGTAGTTGTATTGCTTTATGCTTCGGTGAGTGAGCGAGATCGTGACGATTAATTTTTTATTGTTTTTGTTTTGGGGGGGTGGAGAATGAAATGAAATGTATGATTTCTAAAACTACCATTGATAACATGAAAAATATTTGTGGGGTTTTCACCGCTTACTATACTAGTCCGCGGCCACGGGCTGTATCACGTTTGCTGGCTTCTGAATGAGTTCTGCATGTACATGTGTAAGAAAGGTTGTGTAGTACATCAGATATGGGATGAAAGAAGACTTCTTTCAGCCATCTAGCATCAAAATAGCTATAGGCCTTGCCTTGTTTGTAGTCGCTAAGCAGGCGAGACTTCAGTGAAGTAGCTGGCTGGTTAGCCTCATCATAACTGGCAAGATGATTTGACAGCTCGACGATGGATGTGGGAGGCCGGCAGTTTAGTCCTTTCGATTCTCCAAGCCACCCAGTATTTCAGTTCGCTCATGGGATCGGGAAGAATTTTTTCTCCACATTTCAAGAGTTCCTTGTATTGATCAGCATGACGACGTTTTTCTTCACCGGCAGTCAGTAGCACGGGCTTCTTCATGTACGATGCAGCCTAAGCATGAGCAGCGAGTTTGTCTTTTCGTCCCGTCTTTTTCAACCCCCTGACTGCTAAAAAATGCTTCAAAACTTCAAGGAAAATCATCCAGTGTAATTTGGATCACCCATAACCAATATAAGATTCAAAGAAGACGAAAACGCAGACCGAAAATGTACTCACTTATACAGCGCTGCGTTCGCTTTTTAAAAAAAATCCCGAATGACCATTGACAAATCCCATCATTCCTTGCGTTTATGGAGATACAGAACTCGCTTATTCCAAAGGGCGGTACTGGTGGAAGGTTGCTTTTTAGACTGGAGGCCTGTGAATAGTGATGTGCCTCAGGGATCAGTGTGGGGTCTACTGCTATTTATAGTTTATCGTAGGTAATGAAGATAGTTTTCAAAAATTACATTAAGATCTTAATCAGACAGGCAAGTGGGTTGTGGAATGGCATACGTGGTTTAATGCAGGGAAGTGTGAGGTGAGGCCCTTTGGAAAGTCAAAGGGAAGGATCTTCACAATGATAGGGGCCTGGGGAGTATTGTAGAGCAGAGGTAGTTCTTTGAAAGTGGCGTCATAGGTAGATAGGGCAGTAAAGAAGGCTTTTGGCATGTTGGCCTTCAGATATTGAGTATAGGAGTTGGGATGTTATGTTACAGTTGTACAAGACGTTAATGAGGCCGCATTTGGTGTATTGTGTTCAGTTTTGTCCACCATACTATAAGAAGGATGCCATTAAGCTGGAAAGACTGCAGGGCATAGTTACAGACCACAATCAGTGAGAATATGTGACAAATGAACCTCTATGATAATTCTCAACACTGGCGCCCAGCAAGGATGCGTTCGCAGCCTAATCCTAACCCTACTATACTCCTTATATAATCATGTCTGTGCAGTCAAATACAAATCCAACTCAATTTACACTTTCACAGACGACACCACCAGAGTGGGCCGGCTATCAAATAATGAGGAGAAGCAGTACAGAAACGAGATTGAGAACCTTGTAATCTGGTGCCAAGACAACAACCACTTTCTCAATTTCAGCAAGACATATAAGATTGTGATTGACTTCACAAAGCAGAACAGTACATGCACCCATTCATCTATACATTTATTGCACCAAAGTAGAGATGGTCTGAAATGTATGCACTGTGGACAGCTTGATCATGTAATCGTGTAGTCGTTTCTTTGACGGTATCGCACGCCGACGAAAAGCTTTTCATCGTGCCTTGGTACACGAGACAATGGGGTGAATCAGTGCTGTGGTAGAAAAAGGTCAAGTGCATGATGATTTCAATTTACAGCAAGATGCTTTCGCAAAAGCCCTATCATTCTAATGTTGTTTTTAAGAAGGAAACTAGACTAAGTTGGGTCCCAGCGGCACACGGGAGGGCTGGTCCCCCAATGCAATATTTCACCTCTCCACCAATTCCAATATTGCTGGCCAGTGGGTGGGGGGGAGGGGGGGCTTTCTGGAGCGCTAGTATGTGTGTTGTGGGTCAAAGGGACTGGTTTCCAGAGGGCTAGTATGGACATTGTGGGCTGAATGGATTGTTGGGTTGGCAGCTCAGTCACTCTGGCCAGGTAGCTCAGTCACTCTGGCCTGGCAGCTCAGTCACTGGCCAGGCAGCTCAGTCACTCTGGCCAGGCAGCATTTTAGAACCAATAGAGACACTTTTTGCAAGCATTTAGAACCACTAGAGACACTTTTTGCAAGCATTTTAGAACCAATAGACACTTTTTGCAAGCATTTTAGAACCAATAAAGACACTTTCTGCATGCATTTTTGAACTAATAGACCCCTTCTGCAAGCATTTTAGAACCAATAGAGACACTCTTTCTGCAAGCATTTTAGAACAAATAGAGACACCTTTTGCAAGCATTTAGAACCAATAGACACTTTTTGCAAGCGTTTTAGAACCAATAGAGACACTTTTTGCAAGCATTTATAGAACCACATTAAGGGCACTCACAGTTGAGCAGACATGTGTTCATTGCTATTCAGAGCTCAGAGAGACTTGACCCTCTGGCTTCCTCCATCTCGCAGAGACTGAGTGAGGCACACCACTTCCTGGTTTTATAGTCCCTCCCCCTCCCTCCAACAGGGGCAGCAGAGAGAATGGCAATTTAAAAGAAAATATTAATATCTGTCTGATTTTTCATCGATGGGAATAATCCTCTGGTCCAGGAAGGCGGAGGGGGGCTCTGACCGAGCTGGCCAAAAATGAGGGCCGTAGGTGGCGGCGTTCTCTCGGAAATCACACCAAAGTGAGCCAATAGTAGTCAAGATCAGACATTTAGTAATATAGATGATATTAAAATTATTTGAATTTTCCTGAGTTTCATGTACATGTGAACTTGAGCAGCAGGAGCAGAAGAAGGCCGGGTAGCCTTCTCGCTTGTTCCATCTATCTATATACTTATAAAACTCTCATCTTGTCCTCTTCCAGTTTGCGTTGTTTTAAAATTTGCGCAAAAACGGTACTCGATAGCGCTACGGTTTTTCGCCACCTTACCTGCCATTCTCATGTGCTACAAGTGCATCAAGTTTTATTCCGATCGGTGAAATATTACAAAAGTTATTCGTCCGTTATTTGCCGGGTCGGCTACGCCCCTTCCGGCACCCACTGCCAATCACTGGTGGCGAGGATAAAGCTGAAGGAGTGGAATGAGCAGAGTGTGGGCGGGGGATGTGTTCCGCAGATGGGGGCGGCAACCACCACGACAAGCCGGGAGCCTTTGAGTGCAGCCGGGCCACAGAGTGCGACAGGCGCCGGGGATGGGAGCCGGTGAATCAGTCCGGAGCCAGGTCCTGGAGCCATTGAGTGCGATCGGAGCTGGGGTAGGGAGCCGCTGAGCCCACACCCTCCCCTCCCCCCACTACCCCCTTCCCCCCACCACCCCTTCCCCCCACACTACCACTCCCCCCCACACACACCCACACCCCCCTCCCCACCCTACCACATACACCCCACCACACACATCTCTCCCTCCTCCCACATACCCCTCTCACCCACACACACCCTCCCCCACACACCACCCCCGCACCCACCCTCCCCTACAACCCCCCCTCACCCAAACACCCCCCCTTCCCCACACAGGTCCCACTTAGTCTAGTCATTTAATAAGATCGTGGCTGATTGGTCTTTGTTTTAATTATGTTTTTGCTTAATTATGTTGTAACTGAGATTTTGTGATAAGGATGACTTTCCCTACCAGTTTTCTCCATTCATCTGTGCAGAGAAAGTTACCCATATGTCCTCTGATTTCCCCAGATTGTTGTTCTTCATATGCAATAACGAGAGTAAACAGATTATTTAACAGCAAGGAACAGCATAAGGAATGGGAGATGTGGACTATCCCTCCCTCGAGTTCTTTTTGGTTGTTGAGCAGTTCTATTCCTGCCAAGAATGTATTGTAACCAGTTAAACGAGGGCAAACATGACATCAAACTTGATCTTCATGCTTTGGCCCTTGTGGAAACTGAACTGTAGGGAGATATGACCAATTTTACTTTTGCTAAGAATGCGCAAGCAGTTTCTAATATGCTTCCTTTCCTTTGCAGCTGTTCGTATGTTGGACAGGACTACAGTGTTCAAAAAAATGTTGGAAAGATCTCCTTGGATCAACTTGACAGTGTGGGTTTCTTGTTATTTTACAAATTCCTCCTATGTGTGATGGTGCTTTAAAATACCACAAATCCGTTGCGATTTATAGGTGTACATTGAAAGTGTGAGGTTATCCACTTTGGCGGAAAAAATAAGGGGGCAGATTATTATCTCAATGGGGTTAGGTTAGGTAAGGGGGAGGTACTGCGAGACCTGGGTGTCCTTATGCACCAGTCACTGAAAGATGGCGTGCAGGTACAGCAGGCAGTGAAGAAATCTAATGGAATGTTGCCTTCATAACAAGAGGATTTCAGTACAGGAGTAAACAGGTTCTTCTGCAATTGTATAGGGCTCTGGTAAGACCACACCTGGAGTATTATGTACAGGTTTGGTCTCCTAATTTGAGGAAGGACATCCTTGTGATTGAGGCAGTGCAGCGTAGGTTCACGAGATTGATCCCTGGGATGGCGGGACTGTCATATGAGGAAAGATTGAAAAGACTAGGCTTGTATTCACTGGAGTTCAGAAGGATGAGGGGGGGATCTTATAGAAACATATAAAATTATAAAAGGACTGTTCAAGCTAGATACAGGAAAAATGTTCCCAATGTTGGACGAGTCCAGAAACAGGGGCCACAGTCTTAGAATAAAGGGGAGGCCATTTAAGACTGAGGTGAGAAAAAACGTTTTCACCCAGAGTTGTGAATTTGTGGAATTCCCTGCCACAGAGGGCATTGGAGGCCAAGTCACTGGATGGATTTAAGAGAGAGTTAGATAGAGCTCTAGGGGCTAGTTTAGGGGCTAGAGATTAGTATACAAACTTAAAGCATACAGTATTAGGGGTTCAGTATTGATGTGGATAGAGAACTGGCTGGCAAACAGGAAGCAAAGAGTAGGAGTAAACGGGTCCTTTTCACAATGGCAGGCAGTAACTAGTGGGGTACCGCAGGGCTCAGTGCTGGGACCGCAGCTATTTACAATATACATTAATGATCTGGATGAGGGAATTGAAGGCAATATCTCCAAGTTTGCGGATGACACTAAGCTGGGGGGCAGTGTTCGCTGTGAGGAGGATGCTAGGAGACTGCAAGGTGACTTGGATAGGCTGGGTGAGTGGGCAAATGTTTGGCAGATGCAGTATAATGTGGATAAATGTGAGGTTATCCACTTTGGTGGCAAAAACAGGAAAGCAGACTATTATTTAAATGGTGGCCGATTAGGAAAAGGGGAGATGCAGCGAGACCTGGGTGTCATGGTACACCAGTCATTGAAAGTAGGCATGCAGGTGCAGCAGGCAGTGAAAAAAGCGAATGGTATGTTAGCTTTCATAGCAAAAGGATTTCAGTACAGGAGCAGGGAGGTTCTACTTCAGTTGTACAGGGTCTTGGTGAGACCACACCTGGAGTATTGCGTACAGTTTTGGTCTCCAAATCTGAGGAAGGACATTATTGCCATAGAGGGAGTGCAGAGAAGGTTCACCAGACTGATTCCTGGGATGTCAGGACTGTATTATGAAGAAAGACTGGATAGACTTGGTTTATACTCTCTGGAATTTAGGAGATTGAGAGGGGATCTTATAGAAACTTACAAAATTCTTAAGGGGTTGGACAGGCTAGATGCAGGAAGATTGTTCCCGATGTTGGGGAAGTCCAGGACAAGGGGTCACAGGTTAAGGATAAGGGGGAAATCCTTTAAGACCGAGATGAGAAAGACTTTTTTCACACAGAGAGTGGTGAGTCTCTGGAACTCTCTGCCACAGAGGGTAGTTGAGGCCAGTTCATTGGCTATATTTAAGAGTGAGTTGGATGTGGCCCTTGTGGCTAAGGGGATCAGAGGGTATGGAGAGAAGGCAGGTACGGGATACTGAGTTGGATGATCAGCCATGATCATATTGAATGGCGGTGCAGGCTCGAAGGGCTGAATGGCCTACTCCTGCACCTAATTTCTATGTTTCTATGTTTCTATGTTTCTAGTGGAATCAAGGGATATGGGGCGAAGGCAGGCACGGGTTATTGATTGGGAACGATCATCCATGATCACAATGAATGGCGGTTCTGGCTCAAAGGGCCGAATGGCCTCTCCTGCACCTATTTTCTATGTTTCTATGAAACCATTTAAAATTAAAGATTGAGTCATAAAATAGACGTGCGTTGTTTACACAGAAATAAGCCCCAATAGGTTCAATTGAAATTCAAATAGTAAGCATAAATAATTGTTATTTGTTTCAGCTGGCTACAAAATCGTATCCTCCCTGCATGCGCCAGTTGCACAATGCCTTACGGGACAACCATCACCTCCGACATGGTGGGCGCATGCAATATGGACTCTATCTCAAGGGACTAGGCCTTACCCTAGAACAGGCCTTGCTGTTTTGGAAATCAGAATTTATAAAAGGAAAAGTGGACCCAGATAAGGTAATTCATCAACAAATCCACTTTGCTGGATTGAATTATGATCAGAAGAACACATAATCCCGATATTGATAATTGTACAAAAATAGTTACTTATTTCAGTAATCAAGTCTTTACAACTGCAATCTGATATGTCTGTTTTCGTGCAAAAAGTTAGCTCTTGACAGGAAAAAAAAAATTGAATTTGTATGATTGGCCTGTGTATCAAGGGCAAGTGTCTGAAATTGGAGTGGATGCGGTCTTCCTGTTCAATTTAATCGTTCTATGAACAGATAATATTTCTGGGCCCTGTTCGCAATAGTTGCAGAAGTCAGCTGTACATACTAAGTAATTGCCACAGAAGAAAATAAAAGTATAAGAAAATATAAAGAAGATATCAAGTTTTAAAAATTCATGCTGGTTTGATGACAGATTCATGCGTTAAATGGCTCGGATATCATTATACTCCAACCAACTGCTGTGGCCCTTTGAGTGAACTGGTAATCATACCACTTTGCTTATGACCGTGCCACCAGTGATCTGATGATAGTAAATTTCAATTCTGTGCATATTATTGTTAAAATAACTTAATATTGATAAGCAGGGGAATTGAAAGTTACTCTCCTTATCCACCCCGGCTGCGCACACCTTTTTTCCACTCCCCCCAACCCGTCACCCAGTTCCTTTCCCCTTCTCCACCACCTCCAGCCTCTCATCTACCACCCTTCCTTACCACAGGCCCCCATGTACATCTCCTTACCCCCCCCCCCCTCCCCTCCTCACATTCCCTGCCACCCGTCATTCCTCCCTCTGGTTCTACACTTCACCCCCCCCCAAAAAAACTTTCTTCCCTCTTAGATGCCTCTATTTGAATCTTTTTTTGGTTTTCACCTCCATTCTTACAATCCTCGACTTCACCAGTCAGAAGGGTCATGTCCCAAAACGGCACCTGTCCATTTATTTCCACAGAATGTTACCCGACTCTCAGTTTCTCCAGCGCTTTGATTTTTGCTCAATATTCCATCATCTGCAGTTTTTTCTCTCTTTTAAAATAGTTATGATATACAATATGTAGTTTAGTTTAGAGATACAGTGCCGAAACAGGCCCTTCGGCCCACCGAGTCCACACCGACCAGCTATCCCCGCACATTAACACTATCCTACACACACTTGGGACAATTTACACTTACACCAAGCCAATTAACTTACAAACCTGTACGTCTTTGGAATGTGGGAGGAAAGCGAAGATCTCGGAGAAAACCCACACGGTCACCGGCCGAGCGTACAAACTCCGTACAGACAGCACCCGTAGTCAGGATTGAACCCAGGTCTCCTGTGCTGCAAGCGCTGTAAGACAGGAACTCTACTGCTGCGCCACCGTGCCGCCCAAATTCTAGTGTATAACAGAATGCTACATCTCAAAAGAATGTCATTCAGCCCTGGATTCTTATTGCCAGCTCTTTGAAAGGGCAATCCAGTGAGTGCTTGCTTGTCCAAGGTTCTGCATTAATATCTCAAAACTAAATCAAAACTAAAAAATGAGACAATAAACTTATCTGGAGAAAGGGATACGTATCATGAAAAATTGTATCTGTAGCGTGGGAGTACTAATGAAAGGATACAAATCTTCAATAATTTAATTCATAGATTGCAATGTCTGGATACAATATGCTTAGAACATTATGTGGATGCAAGTGAGTAAAGGTCTTGAAACCTCTAATCTTGATAAATGTAGAGAGCAATGCAGACAGTTCATTTGTTAGTCTTGTTGGAAAAATGCTGATACAAGAACACAAGATAATCGGAACAAGAGTAGGTCACCTGGCCCCTAAAGCCCATTCTACCTTTCTGTATGATCATGGCTGCATTAACTTACCTATTTCATTTTTGAATGTCATGTATGTTAAGATAATGCATTTCCCCCCAAAACTGTTCCTTGATACATGTTCAAAATGCTACTGTTCAATTATTTTCTACTTGTGCGAAATAAATGAATCGGATGGAAAATTACTTCTGGCCCAGAACTGTTCCCAAATGCTGTATCACCCACTAAACTTGATCTTACTTAGAACTCCAGTGAATACAAGCCTAGATTGTAGAATTGGAAAGTGGGATAACAGAACTAGTGATCGGGTGATCGATGGCCTGCGTGGACTTGTTGGACCTAAGGGCCTGTTTCCACATTGTATCTCCAAACTAAATCTAAACTAAAAAATGAGGCAATAAATTTATCTGGAGAAAGGGGTAAGTTTCATTAAAAATCGTATCTGTAGCACGGGAGTACTAATGAAAGGGTAGAAATCTTCAATCATTTAATTCATAGATTGCAATGCATGGATACAATATGCTTCGAACATTATGTAGATGCAAGAGAGTAAAGGTCTTGGAACCTGTAATCTTGATAAATGTAAAGAGCTATGTAGACAGTTCATTTGTTACTCTGGTCAGAAAAATGCTGATGCAAGAACACAAGATAATCGGAACAGGAGTAGGTCACCTGGCCCCTAAAGCCCATTCTGCCTTTCTGTATGACCATGGGTGATCTATTCCAGGTCTCAACGCCTTCTCTCTCTCTCTCAAGTCCCCTCAATTTACTGATCTTCCAAAAAATGTATCTACTTCCACATAAATATTTCAAATACTCCACAAATCGTATGATTCAAAAAATGAATTAGGGAATATTATTATTATTCTTTGTAAGTGTATTTTGTGTAAGTATATCCCGCTTTTATGCAAGGTTAATATTTGTGGCGCTTACGACTGTTTAATGGTGGGTTAGGATAAATGGAAGACAGGATGCGAGTTTGAGTGAATTAATTGTCTGTAGTTTCATTTATTTAGCAGATACTGGTAGCATATATGATGAGAGCAGGCATTGAGAATGGTGGTTCTGGGATGCCAGAACCAACTGTTGAGCCTTCCCGAGGTGTCATGGGCCTAATTCAACGAAACACCTGTGAAGAGAGGTGCCCACTTGATAACCCCAATGATATACTTGCATACATGATCAGTTTAGATGTGCTTGTTAATATGTGGGTAGCTTGTTATTCCATATGGAGTTAGTTATTGTCCTTAGCACAAGTCTGTGTAATCACTTTAGATAGCACTTTGAATTTGTGCTTGCTTTTCTTGGTTGAGCACTTATCCTGGTGTTATAGCACAAGTACTTTGTGTTTTAATTGCAATTGTATCGAGTTAGCCAAATTTCAAATTTATGCCAGTTAACAGCTCTTAAACAGCCTGGAAGTCATTCAATTGATGGGCCAATTTAGAATGAGATAGAAGTGTTGGTATTCCGATGCATCTTTCCTGGTGGGACTGTACTTGACATCATAGCTTACCTTGTAAGACTGTGGGGACACCAATTTGCTAGCATGCTATACTTATGACAGTACAGACTAGGAGAATCAGTCATAAACTGGAACCTAAATACACAACACTTACATCTATCAACTTTTCAGAATTTACTTGATATATAAAAAAATGGGTACTGAGCACATTAATTAAAGTTAAAAACAGTGTGGTCCCAACATAATAACAGCACTGCACAAAAGGGCAGTGTGTGGCTTGTTAAGAAGCATCGATCAATGCTTCCTGACTTTGACCAGCAAATGGGGCTGCAGAATTGGACATGTGGCCGATTATTAGCTTTGAAACAGTCTGGCAAGGCACTCAATTGATGGGCCAATTTAGAATATGGTACAAAAGGCTGGCCTTGCCAGTTCCGTCCACATAAACAAGGGAAAACTCTTGATAAAGGATACTAAAGGAGTTGCCCTGATCTGAGCACAAATAAATAAAGAGCTCACGCCTGCATTTGTCCAGGCCTTGTTACATGCAGCAATGGACTGCTTCATTTTCTGAGATGTGAATGAAACCAAACACTGAGGAGTCATCAAGCATTCCCATTTATGACTCTATGATGGGTGGAAAATCATCAACATGGCACAGTGAGGCTGAGGACAACATCCCAAAGAACTCTGCAGGTGGAGGTGCCAAGATTATCTTCTATGCTTTTGGGCCAATGTACAATCAAGCAAACCCACAGAACTCGGATAGAGTTTCCCTGGCCCTCACCTTTCATCCCATCAGCTTCCACATCCAACGCATCGTTCTCAGAAATTTCTGTCCTCTTCAACGTTACCCCACCACCAGTTACATCTTCCCTTTTCACACTCCACACTGACCACTCTCTCCGCAACTACATGGTTCACTCATTCCTTCTCACCCAATCCGCCCTCTCCCCAGGCACTTACTCCTGCAACCACAGGAGATGTAACACCTGTCCTTACACTTTTTCCGTCATCTCCATCGAGGGAGTCCAGCAGCCCTTCCAGGTGAGAAAGAGGTTCACATGCACCTCCCTGACTTTGTCTGTTACATTTGGTGCTCCCAATGTGGCTTCCTTTATAGTAGCGAGACCAAGCATAGACTAGGTGACCATTTTGCCAAACACTTGTGCTCTGTCCACCAAGGGCAGCAGAAACTGCCATTCCCATAACAACCTTTCAGTCCTTGGCCGCCTCCATTGCCCGAGTGAGGCCACACACAAACTGGAGCATCTCCTATTCCGCTTGGGGAGCCTACAGCCTATTGGTATGAACATTAAATTATCCAATTTTAGGTAACTAACCAACAAACACCCTCCACAGCTTCCCTGTGCCCCACCTGGACTCACATCCATGTCTCCCCTTACCCCTCCCCTTCCACCTATATTCTTTCCTCTGACTTCATAATTTGTAACTCCTATCCTTATTTCACACATTTTGTCTTTTAATCTCTGGCCATTGTCCAACTATTTGCAAAACACCCCCCCCCCCAATCAGTATCTACCTATAATTCACCAGGTTTTGTCCTGACCCTACCAGCTTTCTCCTCCCTCCCCCACCACAATTGGTCTGAAGAAGGCACCCGACACTAAATGTCATCCATCCATGTTCTCCAACGACGCTGCCTGCCCTACTGAGTTACTCCAGCACTTTTTGCCTTTTTTTTAATAAGCCAGTGACTGGTGTTCCTTGTTTGTACATCGTTGGAAATTTTTAAGAAGAAAATTAATCCGTTTTTGAAAGTCTGGGGTACTTAGGACAATGTGGAAGTGGGACAGAACGTGAATTGTGATCTGGGGTAGAGCAGTCGTGATTTTGCCTATAATTTTCATTATGCAATTCCCCTCCGATTATGTAATTTATTCAATAACTCTGACTGCTTATATGAGGAGGAAATTGCTACCCTTTCTAAAAATAGATTCTTCCTTTCCTTTGCAGAAGGTTTTATTTGTAACATGATACTATGAAGTGTGTCATTTCTGATTAAGCAGAGACTGTTTGCTCTGCTATTTGCAGCACAGAGCTTTGCCATAAATCCCATCTTACTTTAAACTCACTGGCTGGCACAGTGGTGCGAATGGGTACGCTTAAGGTCTCTGGCGCCCTGTACTGCTTTAGCTTCTGGACAGAATGGGAACATTGAATAATTCAGGTACGGAAGATGATTACTTAGGCTATTCTGGACATTTAATCCACGCTGGCCACTTGTAGGGTAATTCATCAGTAGGAGCTCAACATTTGCACTAATTAATAGTAGTAGAAAGTGTTGCTATGGTTCTTGCAAGGGGCAATGGTTTTTGGAAAATAAAATAAAACATAATTGGGTGTTATAAACGTTTTCACCCGCTATTGTGCAGGAATATATCTCTGATTAAAATTTAGCTTTATGAAAAAATGTTCTCTCAACAATAAAGCAACTCTGCATTAAAAAAACAGAAATTGCTGCAACAATTCATGTCAACCTTTCGTGTTTCAGATTACTCTTTTTACACGTAAAATGGAATTTGTCCATGTGATTGAGTCAGCTGATAGCAATCTTCCTCAAACCACAAAGTGCTGGAGTAACTCAGTTTATCAGACAGCATCTCTGGAGGAAGATGATATGCGATGCTTCGGGTGGAGACCCTTCTTCAGACTAATTGTAGTAGGGGAGAGAAAGCTGGGAGAGGTGAGAGGTGGAAGAACAAATCTTAGGAAGTGATAGGTGGATACAGGTGGGGGTGAGTGGCAGATGGGTGGTTAAACACCATGAATAGGATACAGAAGGGGGACAAAAAGAGACTAAAGGATACAAAAGTGTATCAATTAATTGATAATTGTTGCAATAACGCTTGTGCATCGTTATGGACATATTAACAGCAGTGATTCAGCATCAGAAGTCTGTTATTTGTTGCAAAGTGCATAAAATCATTATGTGGTAATGAATGGTGCTGCAAACGTGAAGTCTTTCCTTTCCTTCCGCATTAACCTTTTGGACCATAATTAAATTCCCCATGGAAATTTAGAATAGAAGCGAAGGAAAGAACGTCTGACTTTTAAGATAAATTTCTTCTTTTTAAAATTCAGCAATTACCCACTCAACTTCAGGGATAGAGTTTATGAATCACACATACAAATCACTAGCATAGGCCGAGCATTTCTGCAGAAAGGTCTGCAGTTCTCTGCACAACTGCAGATATGTGTTTCTGAACCTGTGCAGTGTTTCAGGACAATTGTCTCTGGGAAATCTGTAGGTTCAAACCCGCATCAGCCTTGACTTGGCACAAGCTAAGCTTTCCATCCATTTCTCGGAAGAAGATTTGAAGCAACTCTCTTTGCGACTTCAAGATTGTAAATGATTGAAGCCCCCACATTGATTCCTGTCGCACCGGCCTCGTTTCAGCTTGCTGATGACACATTTATCCCAGTTAAATGAAAATCAAAAGTCTGCAGATGGCGGAAATATGAAATAAAAATAGAAAATGCTGGAAACAGTCAGGAAGCATCAGTGGAAAGTGAAAACTTCATGTTGAGACCCTCAGCCAGCCTATGACCTCCACTGTTAGGTCTGTTTCGTTTTCTACGAATACTGCCTGATCTGTGTGTTTCAAGCATTTCCTGTTTATGGCAAAAAAACAAACTGCTGGAGGAAGTCAGCTGGTTAGGTAGCATCGGTAGATGAACTGACCCAAAATATTGTTAGTTCACTCCCTCCACACAGACTAGTTGTGTTCTTCAAGCACTTTCTTTTCTACTACCAGCATCTGCAGTCTTTTGTGTCCATTTTCTCTTTTCCATTTAATTTATTCCTGCTCTCTGTTTTCAGTTGGTTAGCCGATCCTCTCTCCATAGTAATATATTACTCCACAACTTTCCGAGCTATTAACTGCCTTTGGGAAGTCTAACTATTCTCCACCTACTAGTTCTCCATTATCCTCCCTGCTCATTATCATTTCACAAAGAACTCATAAATTTGCTGGCATGATTTCCCTTTTGGAAAACCATGATGCTTGGCATGATTATATTAAGATTTCCTAAATATCCTTCTCCTACTTCCATAATGATGGATTACAGCATTCCCCCTCCTCCCACCCCCCAAATTTCAGGTATCAGGGTAACTACCCTATAATCTGAAGAATTATAGTCTGAAGAAGGGTCTCGACCCGAAACGTCGCCTATCTCCTTCGCTCCTTAGATGCTGCTGCACCCGTTGAGTTTCTCCAGCTTTTTGTGTAACACCCTATAATCTACTGCTGTTTTGTCACCTTGAGAAGGGGTGTTACATTTGTAGTTTTCCATAATCTAGGAATTTTTGTAAGATAAGAGTCAATATCTACAGCCACTTCTTTTAAGTTTATTTCCAGGGTATGTCAGCCTTTCATTAGATCTAGGAGAAGAATTAGTCCATTCGGCCCATCAAGTCTACTCCGCCATGGCTGATCGATCTTTCCCTCTCAACCCCATTCTCCTGCCTTCTCCCCATAATCTCCCTTTCTAATCAATAATCTGTCAAGCTCTGCCTTAAAAATATCCATTGACCTGGTCTCCACAGCCATCTGTGGCAATGAATTCCACAGATTCACCACCATCTGACTTCAGTTTTCTGATTATTTTTTTCCTTGTGGTGGCGATTTAAGTTTTTCCCACCCTTTTGCCTTTGGATTTTATTCAATCATTGAGATGCTATTAGTGTCTTCCGCTGTGAAGAATGTTACAAAGTATTTGTTCAGTCTTTGCCATTTTCTTATTTCCCATTATTAATTCCCCAGTCTCATCCTCTGAGGGACCTTAGTTACTTTCCTCTGGTAGAAGCTCTTAATGTTTTTTTTTATATTTCTTGGAATTTAAGGACCAAAATAGCTAACTGAAAGCATTGGTGAAGAAAAGTCGATATAAATGTGCCAGAAACATGGGTGCAAAATGAATCATGGGGAATTGACCTTCACTACTTCATGTATATTTTAAATGGGCACAAAAAACAAGGCAAGCAGAGGTATAATAACTTACCATAAATGATTAATGAGAATCAAGAGTAAAAAAGTATGAGGAATTAATCATTTCATATAAAGTAAATGAGTTATCAATAAGAAAAACGACTGCACAGTAATCCCTCGTTATAACGGACCATGGGGGTGAGGAATGGTGCCGTTATTGGTGATTTGTACACTATAACCGAGTAATGGATTACCGAGTAATAGAATATCATTGTATAAGTAGTAGAAACAAGGAGCTGCAGATGCCAGTTAATACACAAAAGAACACAAAGTCCTGGAGCGACTCAGCAGGTCAAGCAGCATTTCTAGAGAACATGGATAAGTGACATTTGGGGTTGAGACCCTTCTTCAGACTCTCAGTCAGGAACTGGACCTGGAATCTCGATGAGTTGAGGCGAAGATTGGCAGAATCATTGGTCGCGGCCTGCAAGCAGTCTGAGTACAGTTAAGGGTCGGTGGCAGGTGCAGCGTGAAGCGGCCGAGGAAGCTGTGTGGGTGATGGTTGGCAGCATAGCCTGGAGGTGATGCAGGCCAGGGATGACGTTATCCGCTCAGCCTGGCGGTGAAGGTCCACTATAATCAAAATCCATTATAAAGAGGTATAAACAGGTTCGGGCCAGGTTTTAAGGAATCAGCCAAGTGTTAGATCTTGAGGATCTTTTCATATTAATTGTGCAATTGCCCTGTTTATTTTGTACATTTGCTTTAAACTATATCTGTTCCGTCATTTTCAAACAAAATCCTGAATATTTCCCCATATTTCACCCTCTCTATCATTTTAATGTTGTTTACTTGCCCTATTTCTTACCATCTAGTCATAATTTAATCTAGTCAAACACATTGTACAAAAGTAAATCTCTGTATGCGAGGGAATTTAAAATAAGAACAGAAAATGCAGAAAGTGTTGAGCAGATCCAGAAGCCTCTACAAAGAGAAAAACAACTGAAACGCAGTAAGTCAACGACATTTCAACAGTGCTGACTTTAGGTAAGTAAAGAACAAGGTTTAAGATGGCATAAAGTGAGGATGAAGGACAAAACAAAAGATGAGATCTACAGTATAACAGGGTGGAAGACAGGAGTGATTAAATGAGAAAATAGATGATGGAGTTTCAAGTAAGTTGAACAGTTGCTTGAGGGGCAGCATCTCATCTTCCAACTATACACATTGCAGCTTTGCAGAGAAAATTGAGTTCAAAAATGTCAGATAATCTACATTACTGACATATTTAATCTTACATTTACAACACTCACTTCCGCTCTCTGTGGTAATTTCAGTTGCAGTTGCATTCTTGTAACTCTGTTGAAAAAAAAACACTCTACAATTGATATGATGTGACTTCTTTTGGGACTTTGCTATCCTTTAAACTTAATTGACTGTAAATCACTGTTGCTCAGAGTCATGAAAGATACAATACAAAAGCAAGCTCATTCTTTTATAAATCGCTTCAGACTTTTACCATATAGTTTATATCTCTCATACTCTACCACCAACGTTTCCTCAGTCGTGCTAGGGTATGCATTTAATTCATGTATGTTTACACTATTCCTTCCGATGTTTTTTCATAAAATAAGCGCAGTGCCTTTAGACTATCTACTAGGGAAACACAGTGACAAAGCTTATAGAGCTGCTATCTTAGCTCCACTTCCCTCTTTTTAATCCTGACTGCTGGTCTGCACATCCTCCTGATGACCATGTGTCATCTCTGGGTTTTATGGTTTTCTCCCATACCCCAAAGATGTGTGGATTAGTATGTTAAATAAAGAGAGCTGTAAGGTGCTGCAGTATTCCGAATAGATGGGTGAATCTGGAGAGACTTGATCGGTATATTGTGGAGAATAGGGTACAGGGGAAGTTAACGTGGAATGGGATTACTCCGTGAGCAAGCATAGACTGGCTAATTAGCCTCCTTTATCATAAGGAATTACAAAATATGAAGATGGACTCTCCGACATCTAAAATCTTTAAATATTTCTTCCAATGAGTGTGCTAAGACATGCCTGCCAAGTTCTTTATTTATTCAAATCTAATTTGCACTTCCAGTCATCGACTCACAGATAATGCTACAATGGAACCCGATCATCTTCCTAAGTAAATACCAAACACGGGAACTCAATACTGCATTTTCTAAGCTGTGTCCACACTTACAGTAATAGTCTGTTTTCTCACTTTTCTTCCTTTTCCTCTGATGTACATGAGGCATTTCATTTGTTTTAATTTACAGACTAATTTTAAAGTACCATATCTGTTCAGCTTCCTCGATGGTCACTTTGCGTTCCCAAGTAGCTTTTTCGTTAATTGTAACTTACCATGCTTCAATTAAAATGGAAAATGTTGGAGATCTTGAGCAATCCGACATTACCTGTGGAGAAAGAAAATCGGTTAATGTGTTTGCTCATAGACATAGAAACATAGAAATTAGGTGCAGGAGCAGACCATTCGGCCCTTCGAGCCTGCACCGCCATTCAATATGATCATGGCTGATCATCCAACTCAGTATCCCGTACCTGCCTTCTCTCCATACCGCCTGATCCCTTCAGACTGTTCATCAGAATTGGGAAAAGCCAGAGCAATAGCATATTTTAGAATAAGTTTGGGATGAACTGAGGAATGCAAAGAAAACAAAAGGAAGACTATGTAAGGGTGGAGGGCAGGAGAGAGTGAAAGATACAAGTGGCAGTGGAGATGCCTGACGAGAGTGGAAAAGGCTGGTGCGTTAAACATGATAGAAGAAATGTAAATAAAAGACAATGAACAAAATCTGAAGGGAGATAAATAAATATTGCTCATGTGAAATAAAAGGTTGGGGGGGGGGGGATATTTAATTATGTTGAGTCCGGAAGGCAGTAACAAGTCTGGTATGAAGAAAAGGTGCTATAGCTCCTGCTTGCGCTGAGCTTCATTTGAACAGTGCAGAAGGCTGGATGCAGAGATCAGAATGGAAAAGGCATAGAGAATTAGAGCAACAGGCAGCTGGGATCATTCTGCTGGACTGAACAGGTGGTTTATAAAGCACCAGTCTGGATTTGGTTTCCCCAATATAGAGGAGACAACATCATGAGCACTGAACACAACTTATCAAGCTGGAAGGGGTGGAAGATTGCAACCTTCACGTGGTCCGCCCTGTTTCGACTAATGCAATCAACTCGAAGTGCACAAACAGAAGATCAAATAGAACAAGTTGTCCAACAACTTTAGGCTGTGCACGCCACACGACAGAAGAAGAAGATCAAGCTGGAAGAAGTACAAGTAAATTTACTGCTCCATTGCAAAGTAGTCTGGGAACCTGAATACCATTACAGGACCAGCTTTTTAATTTCCTCTGGTAGACAAAAATGCTGGAGAAACTCAGCGGGTGAGGCAGCATCTATGGAGCAATGGAATTTTGCTCCGTAGATGCTTTTTAATTTCCTCTCATCTCATATAGGGGCAAGAAGATTGGTGCTAACGTTGGCCTGGTGATGTACATGTACATTATGTTATTTTCAGGTGATGTTGATGAAAATTGGATGGAATTCATAAAAGGTTCTGAGGCTACCAGACAATACAGGAAGACAAGTCATTGAAGGTGATCATTGGGCTGTGATTGTTTGGTTAAGAGGAGGATCAGCAAGACTCTAAGCAAAGAACCAGGGGCGACATAAAAATATTTTAAGGCAAGAGCTTTTTTCAGAATTAGGATTTCAGTGCGAGATCTGGTTGTGGACATAGATTTAATAATAACCTTCCATGATTAATTGGAAAGTCAGACTAAATGTATTGTTTTCAAAAGAGCCGGGGCTCTTTGTAGTCCTAAGGCATTGAATAACTGCCCCAGGTCTACGATATTACGATTCCATTCTACCTAATCCATTTAAATAAAAATGACTGAACAGAACTCTTGGCTGAAACTACTGCTATGAAGCAATAAATCCAGTAAAATTGACTTGGTGGAAAGTAGTTGCATTATATAATATTTTATACAAATTCCTGTCATTTAAGAAGTGTCAGTTAATTGTTTCCGTTCTCGTTAAATGCAACATATTCATTGATCTGAGTTATTCGTTTTCAGTGAGAAACCGCTGGATATTTCAATTTTCCATGGGAGGGCTAAACTGATCGTGGGGTAAAATATGAACATAATTGGCAACTAAAGTTATGTCATGACAGAGAATTTGCATTTGTACAAAATGAAGTCTTTGTAGACTGCTAACCCCCTTCACTATTTATGAATGGAAGAGAAGATGCCTTGGGTCAGCCTTTGGTTCAAATTTTACTCCAAGGACAGCAGCATAGAAACAGCCCTCTATTTCAGCAAATACTTACTGAATAATTCTAATGAGCTAATTCTCATGAGGCATGTATTGGTCCTCTTGGCAATGCTCACGGTTTCACTTGATATATATATGATCAGTCTGAAGAAGGGTCTTGACCCGAAACGTCACCCATTCCTTCTCTCCAGAGATGCTGCCAGTCTGCTGAGTTACTCCAGCTTTTTGTGTCTATCTTCAGTTTAAACCAGCATCTGCAGTTCCTTCCTACACATATATGCCAATGCCAGTTGCTGGGTCAGTACAGGAGAGTGAGGTACTTAAGGCAAAGGATTTGAAAACAGATTGGCAATGACAAGCTGTGATGTTAGGCAGCATCTTGGAGAACATGGATAGGTGACAATTTGGGTTTTGACCCTTCAGACAGATTGTGAGAGGGGCAGGGGGTGGGGAGAGAGCTGGGAGAGAGGAGATGCAGGACCAAACATGGCAAGTGATGGGTGCCTTTTATCCAGAGATGCTGCCTGTTCCGCTGAGTTACTCCAGCATTTTGTGTCTGTCTTTCGTTTAAACCATTATCTGCAATTCCTCCCTATCCACTTAAATAATACTGTTCCTTTTTGTTTTTTTACTGCCAAAGTGGATAACTTCACATTTATCAGCATTATACTGCATCTGTCAGGTGTTTGCCAATTCGTTCAACTTATCAAAAATTGTCTTGCAGCCTCTTGGCATCTTCCCCACAACTTGCAACTGAAATGTAACCGAGAGATATGAAATAATGAGAAGCCTAGATGGTAAACAGTAAGGACCTATTTCTCACGTAACCAAGGGACACAAGGAACTACAGATGCAGAAATCTTGAGCTCATTCTGTATGGTCAGCAAAGTTCAAAATGATGTGCTTGGTTCCCTCATTGATATAGTTTACAAATAATTGATTGTCTGTCGGATATGTCCTTGTCCAAGAATTTGATATGAAAATTGAACATGCTCTTATCCAATAATATATTTTAAATGGGCAAACTTCAGTGGTGTTTCCTGTCAGCTGTTTGCACATTCGCACACAAATTGTTTATTTTAGCAGCAAATAATTTAGTTTTTCATTCATTGTGTTCATAGTGCATTATCTACAATTGTCAAGCTACCCATCAATCTTCCATTAAACTAGTGGCTTCTAAACAGAGCAGGGCACTGTTCTATAAAAAGAGAGAAGGAAAGAAATAAACCAATTAAAGATCAGTCATTCAGAAAGTAGTGGTACTGTCTGGGTGGTGGCATACATCAGTTTTTAGAGAGGGTTAAGTTAATTGAGGACAGGAAGAATGGGTTTATTAGCGGGTAAGTTGTGTGTGACTAATAATTGAATATTGAGGGGAAAAAAGTATATTGATGAGAATGGAGCATTGGATGTAGATCATATTAATTTTAGCAAAATGAGGGAATCCTACTTCGGAAGTTAAAATAAAACAGGATATTTCATGCAGTGACGTTGGATTGGGCTAAAAATGGGTTCAGTGGGGAAAGGGAAAGGCATTGGCCAACATTAATTTTAGTAAATGGTGTTGATATCAAGTCCTTTTGTTGTACATAAAAATGATTAGGATTTAAACACAGCAATTGCATTTTAAAAGTTTGATAATGGCACCAAAATTGACAAAATTCATCATGTGGATTGAATTTCCTAGAGCACTGGTTCTCAACGTGGGCGGTACTGCCCCCTGAGGGGCTGTGGATTTACCTGGGAGGGCACTCAGGGGCAGCGGAGGTGGGCGGGACATTGGACAAGAGAGGTGTCAGTACGCACTTGACATGCTTTTGAGCCGGTTATTCTGCCCTGCGCTCCACTGACCTCTCTAAAAGCGCACACTGTTTTGCTAAATAATATTTCTTGGAATATTTCAAAGTTATTACTTGCATATTATGCAATGATTCATGCATAATTATTGAGGTAATAATCTAAATGCTGCTGTTAGCACCCTCGCACTTCTAATTATCACTAAACCAATGTTTTATTTCATTAGAAATGTTAGTAAATAGTGCTGTACACGAGTCACAATCGCTAATCATAGTGGGTCGTGCAAGCCAATATTCTGAACAATGCTTTTTACAGGGTAGGGTAGGGGTGTACTGGGGATGAGTTTATGGAGCTAAGGGAGCAGTGGTTTGGGAACCACTGTTGTAGGAAGCTATCAGTGCAATGGTAAATTGGACACATAGCTGATTTTAATCTGAAGAAGTGCATTTGGGGAGGTTAACAAGAGGCTATATGGTAAATGCTGGGGAACTGAAAAACATGCAGGAGCAAAGGAACCTTGGGGCGAAGGTACCGACATTGCCAAAGATAGTAGGATAGTGGTTAATGTGGTTGTGATACTTGCCTTTGTTGGCTGGCGCATTGAATAGAAGATTTGGGAAGTTATGCTACAACCGTACAATATATCAGTTAGGCCACAATTGCAACACTGTGACAGAATACAACAAGACGGTTATAGCACAGGAGATGGTACCCAGGGGATATAAGGGGACGTTTCTGCGGTTGGGGAATTCTGATTACAAGGAGCGCGTGCCGAGGCCAAGTTGATTTTCTTTGGAATTAAGAAGACTGGGGAGATGCAACTTAAGTATATGAAATTTAGTATATAGTTTAGTTTATTGTCACGTGTACCGAGGTACAGTGAAAAGCTTTTGTTGCGTGCTATCTAGTCAGCAGAAAAACAACACATGATTCCAATCGAGCCATTCACAGTGTATAGATACATGATAAGGGAATAACGTTTAGTACAAGGTAAACCCAGCAAAATCCGATCAAGAATAGTCCGAGGGTCACCAAAGAGGTAGATAGTAGTTCAGCACTGGTCTCTGGTTGATCCAGTTGCTTGATAACAGCTGGATAAGAAGCTTTGATAAACAGGAAGGTCCTATTTCTCATGTAGTTAAGGGACATAAATGTGTTTTCATTGCGAATTGGAGGGGAATTAACAAGAGAGGAGTTCTGGAACTCAGTGGGTGGTGGAGACTGAAGTCCTCAGCATGCTTTAAATGATCATGGAGAGGCAATAGCTGTATGGCAGTGGCCCAAGGATTGGGAAGTTAGTTTCACCTGAAATAGTTTTTTGGCTATCATGGACGGAATGTGCCGAAAGACCTCCATTTGTACCACAGATCTTTCTGATTGTAATACAGCAATCTGATATTTCACTGATCAAGTTATGTAACAGTGCAAGTTCAGCCCAGAATTATGCTCTGCTGTTTTTGGGTAGCTGGTCAATTGAACAGATTATAGGACCAAAATCGATCATTTTTATTCTGTTTGGAAGATCAGCAGAATGGATTTACCTGCTGCAACCCAACTGCAGACACGTTACGCCATGTGGGAACTCGGTTTGCAGTAATTATTTGCAGGGAGAGGTTGAAGAGGCTGGGACTCTATTCCTTGCAGCGCAGGATGAGGGGTGATCTAGTGGACTTGTGCGGAATCATGAGAGGAACGGATCGGGTGGACGCATGGAGCCTCTTGCCCAGAGTGGGGGAGTCGAGGACCAGGGGACATGGGTTTGGGGTGAGGTGAGAGACATTTAGTGGGATCTTGAGGAGCAGCTTTTTCACACGGAGTGTATGGAGCGAGCTGCCGAAGGAGGTGGTTAAAGCAGGGAACGTTTAAAGGACATTTGGATATGTACATGGATGGGAGGGGTTTGGAGGGATAAGGACCAGGCGTGGGTGGGTGGGACTAGTGTGATGGGGGGCATGTTGGTTGGTGTGGGCAGGTTGGGCTGAAGGGCCTGTCACCATGCTGTATCAGCTTTAGGGCGTGCGAGGAAATGTTTGAAGGTTATTAGAGGGCGGTACGGTGACGTAGCGGTGGAGTTTCTGCCTCACGGTGTCAGAGACCCGGGTTCCATCCTGACTACGGGTGCTGTCTGTGTGGAGTTTGCACGTTCTCCCCGTGACCTGGTGGGTTTTCTCCGGATGCTCCGGTTTCCTCCCACACTCCAGGGACGTGCAGGTTTGTAGGTTAATTGGCTTCGGTGAAATTGTAAATTGTCCCTAGTGTATAGGGTAGTGCTAGTTTATGGAGATCGCTGATCGGCGTTGACTCAGTGGGCTAAAGGGTCTGTTTCCGTGCTGAATCTCTTAAACTAAACTGATGCAAACTAAACCAGTTAGAGATACAGAGTGGAAACAGGCCGATTGGCCCGCCAAGACCGAGCCGACCAGCGACCACCCTGTACACTTGTTTAGTTTAAAGATACAGTGTGGAAACAGGCCTTTCGGTCCACCGAGTCCGCGCCGAGCAGCGATCACCCGTTCACACTCTAGTTTAGTTTGGAGACACAGCGTGGCAACAGGCCCTTCGGCCCACCGAGTCCAAGCCGACCAGCGATCACCACGTAAACTAATTTATTTTAGAGATACGGCACAGAAACAGGCCCTTCGGCCCACCAAGTCCGCGCCGACCAGCGATTGCCCGTTCACATACTAGTTTAGTATAGAGATACAGCGCGGTAACAGGCCATCGTCCCATCAAGTCTGCGCCGACCATTGATCACCCCATAGACTGGTTTTGTTTAGAGATGCAGCGTGGAGGCTGGCCCTTCGGTCTTCCGAGTCTGCGCCGACCAGCACCACGCCGTACTCTACCACTGTCCTACAAACACATGGGACAATTTACAATCTTTGCTGGGGGCCAATTAACCTACGAGCCCGCACGTCCTTGGAGTGTGGGAGGAGGCCGGAGCGCCCAGAGAGGGCCTATGTGAGTTGTGGGGAGAACATGCGGGCTCCGCACAGACTGCACTCATGGTCGGGATCGAACCCGGGCCTCTGGTGCCTCGAGGCAGCAGCCATGCCAGTTCGTAGCTGTATTTGTTTTTTGGCTTTGTGTTCCATGCCGTCCTATCTCCCCCACCTCCATCTGCCCTCCGTCCCCCTCTTGCTCCTAAACTCAAATCCTCAGAGTTTAGTAGCAAGGAGGCCCTACTGCAGTTGTACAGGGTCCTGCTGAGACCACACCCAGAGTATCATGTGCTGTTTTGGTCTCCTAATTTCAGGAAGGACATTTGTGCTATTGAGGGTGTGCAGCATAGGTTCCCCAGGTTAATTCCTTCCTACTCAAACCCTCGTTCGCCTACTCAAATTCTATAAAATTTCAAGTGTTTGGTTCCCATGGACATTTGCAGGTGTGCATGAGAGATTCATACTTCATTCTAGGCGCATCCAGGCCCATTGAGGAGTGTTGCCAACCAGTATTTCCTAAAATTCTAATCTGAGGACCTTCATTTTTCTTGATTACCCACATACATGCAGCACATCCCTCATTTAATGGTCGCCCTCTGTTCGATGTAAAGAGATTTGGAATTATAAATAGTGTATCGATTTACCTCTTTAAATATTTATCATTGTTACTTTTAGAAAATAATAATTTTTCAAATTTTGTCCTAAAAAATTGTTTTACAACAAGAATTGAATGGAGTAGGGAATATATCAGCGCCTCCATGCATGAGTGCAAATTCTATTAGTACAGAAACAGATGTCAAGGATATCTTTGAATATAAAACTACTCAGTCACATGGTGTGGTTGTCTTGGCCATCATCAGTGAAGTATGAATGAGCCTCTGAGTAAAACATCCCCTGATAAAGTGATGGTTCTGTCATTGTTGTGCAGAGCAAGTAGTTCTTTATTGAAAGAGACATGAAGATATGCTGAAAATGGAAGGAAGATATTCCTTGTTCTATTTTGAAATTGCCTACACAAGATATCTATTATATTGTCTGGACATTTAAAAAGCATTTATTTGAAAATCGTGTGGTTGGAATATGGAACTTGATGCCACAGGATGCTGGTGAGATGGGTGTCAAAGTTTGACTGGGAAGTTGAGTAAATTGGGCTCCCATGTCAAAAGGGCTGTAATACAAGCTCATGCTGCTAGTGAACTGGAAACGTATAGTGTAGTGTAGCTTAGAGATAAAATGTGGACTCAGGCCCCTTGGACAAACGTGTCCACACCGACCATCGATCACCCATATGCTAGTTCTATGCTATCCTTTTGACATTCTACACACTAGGGGCAATTTATAGAAGCCAACTATTGCCCCTGTCCCACTTAGGAAATCTGAACGGAAACCTCTGGAGACTTTGCGCCCCACCCAAGGTTTCCGTGCGGTTCCCAGTGGTACCCAGACGTTTTTATCAGTATCACTAATGGTCGAAAGTGTTTTCCGCTTTTTCTATGTTCCGGCGATTATTTCAAAAATTCAAAACCGGCCTCGACTAAATAGGTTGCCGTTTTAAAAATCGGTCCTTTTTTAGTCGAAGCCGGTTGCGATGCTAGTTGAAGGTGGCTGCCAGAGGTTGCAGGTAGTGGAAGGTAAGACATTTTTCTCACTCTGTTTTATTCCACCAGGGAGGTCTTACCTTCCACTACCTGCAACCTCGGGTAACCACCTTCAACTAGCATTGCAACCAGCTTTGACTAAAAAATTACCGATTTTTAAAACGGCAACCTATTTTCAGTCGTGGCCGGTTTTGAATTTTTTTAAATAATTGCCGGAACATAGAAGAAGCGGAAACCACTTTCGACCGTTAGGGAGACTGTCAAAAACCTCCGGGAACCGCACGGAAACCTTGGGTGGGGTGCAAAGTCTCCAGAGGTTTCCGTTCAGGTTTCATAGTCTGGATTGAACCCAGGTGTCTGTCGCTCTAAGATCACAGAGACTGGGTCAAATTGTCTGCATCTGTTCTGTAAGTTTTAAATAAAGGGACAACAATTTTCCCTTATACAGCACCGTTTGTTATAGTGAATCATGCTGAGATGTTTCAGAGAAACAGCTGCAAGTAACATTTTACATTGAGTCAGAGAACAGCACAGCACAAAGTGTTGAACTCAACGAGTCAGCAGCATCTATGGAGAATATGGATAGGTGACATTTTGGGTCGACGTGAAACGTCACCTATCCATGTTTGCCAGAGATGCTGCTTGACCTGCTGAGATGCTCCAGTACTTTGTGTCCTTATCTGTAAACAGCTGTTCTTTGTTTCCACAGCAAGCAGCAATGCTGCCTCACAGCTCCCACAGCCCAGGTTCCATCCTGACCTGTGGTGTTTCCTGTACTGAGTTAGCACATTCTTCCTCTGGCCACATAGTTTTCCCCACACACCCCTACGATCAGGATAGGTTAATTGGTTACTGAAAATTAGCCCTGGAGCAGGTGGAGGGACGGCAAAAGTTGATGGGCCATGTGAGAAAGAAAAGGTTGCAGGGGAATAATTAAGACAAATGGGGTTGATAGGATTTCCCTGAGAGCCAGTATAGACCTGATGGGTTGAATGGTTTCCCATGTCAAAAGGAAATTACGAGGTATTAGAACAGATTGTCCAAAAACATTGTTGAAAGTTATCTTGTAAGTGAGGCATAAGAAGGGAGCAACAAACGATATTGGGAACACAATGAACTGCAGGGTTGGAATCTTGTGAAGAACATTAAGTGCTGGAGTAACTTCATCGATAAGACATGGATAGGCAATGTTTTGGATCGGGACCATTCTTATTTTTTTGCTTGCTTCGAAGATGGTCTCTTCCTCTCTCTGCCTACTCTGAAGAGGTTTTTCTCCCCTCTGAAGAAGGAACTTGACCTGAAACGTCGCCTATTCCAAAAACACTGCCTCACCCGCTGAGTTACTCCAGCACTCTGTGTTCTAAGTTACACTGAGGATGATGACATTGGCGGCATAAAGTTTTATATTCAAAGGCATCTTCGCCAATTGTTTCTATAGTAATAGAATTTTCACTCAAGCATGGAGCTTCAGGGATATTTGCTTGTCCATTTTATCTTTGGTGTAATATAATAAGTAGCTGAATGTTGTGGAACTGATTTATGCTGGGAGCCAAAGTAAGAACGTTTCTTTGGGAAAATTCATTACTCGCAGTCGTTTGCAGTTTTAACATAGTGATTATTCACAGTCCAAAGATGCTCGGTATAAGTTCAAATACTCTTCCAAGTACACAAAATTGAAACTTACACATTAAATTTCCCTTAAGTAGATTTACCCAAACATGTTGTTAATATTCTCATAATACATGGATTGAAATAATTTCATGTTTTGATCCTTTATCTTGGGCATTGGTACTTTAATTCCTCGTATATTGCAAAACATACTTGGCTAATAAAATATTATGGTGATTGTGATTGTGATTAATAAGGATTAAGATGAAGAAGGTGCAAGAATTTGAATGCACATATTAAAGTATTAGCAGAATGTTTGGGTAAAGGGAAATTTCATGTGCAAGTTTCAATTTTGTGTACTTGGAAAAGTATTTGGTTTCTGGCTATTACTAATAAATTCCAGGTAGAAAACCAGGGAGAATGGATTCATTAATCAAGTAGCCAGCTACCTTCAGCACACCTTGAGTTATGAACTGAGTTTAAAGTATACATAAAGCAATTTTTGCTTCAGACATGTGTTGTGCTTATTTTTTCCGACAAGCTACAATTGAAGGATTTCAAATCACTTGCCAAGGATGCATTTTGTATTTTTTTTTTCTCCGAAATCTTAGGAAGACTATTTGAGAGAACATGTTTGACCCTGGTTTCTGTTATCAACATTCTTTGCACGTGTACAGTAAGAAAATCCAAGACGATAATTTGATACGCGAGGTGCAGACAGGCCAAGAAGCCAGGCTTCATGACTCATGAGCAGCAAAGACAGCTTTCTGTGGTCAGTTCCATCAGCATACGGAATAAGACTTTTCCGATTCATTTTATGGAAAAACTGCAAAGCGATAGGCTGCAGATGATGGAAATCAGAATTAAAAACAGAAAACTTTGGAAACATGTAAAGACAGTGTAATTGGAGGGAGAACAAAGTGAGCAATCCTGGCCGACAGCCCATCATCAGATGAACAGCTGTCGTCTGTGGTAGTGGTTCCACTTCTTTCTCCGCAGACACTGCCAGCCTTTTGGATGTCGTCAGAATTTTCTGTTTCTAGTATGGAAAGATGATGCTTGTGTTCTTCATAAACAAAGGAGATTTTCCACAGGGTACCGTAACCCGTGGCCCTCCCACCACATTAGCCCTTGCTCATAGAGAGAGTCATACAGTGTGGAAACAGACCCTTCGGCCCAACGGCCTATCTTTTTCTGTAAGTGGCAACTACATTTGTGCACAGGCATAGATGGTGTTCTGATAGCTTAACTAAATGGGTCACGCTCCATTTGAGGGTGAGGTCAGTGCAAGATGTTGAGGTGATGAAAGTGGGATTTTTGTCTAAGTGTTTTGAGGTAATTGGAGTGGGATCTGATACCAAGCACGCATTATTCTGTCATCTGTATGTTCAGCCATATTTCTGACGGGCTATAAAACAGAAAATGCTGAAACTTTCAGGTCAGGTAGCAATGTTTCAGGTCGACGGCCATCCTTCAGATCTCCAGACGTGGGAATTTTACGAATGATCGTGCACAATACCACATGATGAATAATGCATGCATTTCTATTCTGCTTTGTTGTCTAGTTTGATAAATCATATGCATACAATATACGCCACAATTTTGGAAAGGAAGGCAAGAGAACGGACTATACCCCGTTTAGCTGCATGAAGATTATTCTGTCAAACCCGCCGGGACAAGGGGACTATCATGGTAAGTCACCAGTCTCTCTTTTGCATTGAAAGGACCTGGAAAGAACATGGCAATATTTGTTTGACTGAATTTTCCAACAATCTAGAGGGTACAGTTTGTGTCGATCACTGTTCTGCTCTGTTAGAGTCCTGACTGTCTCCTGAATGAATGAGATGAGCCATGAACCATGAACCATTCATTCAGGCTATACTTTGCATTCCATCTTGCTCAGCGCTGTTTTCCATTTTTCCACATTTATTTACAATGGACATCATATATCTGTCCTGCAGCACATGCTACTGGATAAATATAAAAAATATGAAAGACATGAGGTGTATGTTGAACTTTAAGGTGTAGAATAATTTTGGGGGGATTGGCCAGTTATGGCCTTGACATTGCATAGCAAACCTCAGCAACTGTTCTGACAAATGTTCAAAATGCACACGTCTCTTTGCCATTGTCCTTTGACTGAGAGCAAGCTTTGTCCTCAGTCCCCTGCACCCTTTATTTTAGTGGGTGTTCAAGGATTTGAGTGTTTAGAACCTATGCACTAGGAACTAGATTGAAACCAACTTTTCCCAGCAATTTAAATGCCATGGCTATTCTCTGCTAAATTCAGCAAACTATACTCCTGCATCTACTTGCATTTAGTCAGCACCATTAGTGTTGTGTACTTCAGAGTGTTTTCAAAGGAGAACATGAAAACTAGGCCATATGTTTATGCTCCAAAGTGTGGCGAAAGGAAGTTCAGTGCTGGAGGCTTATGGAGGGAATTACAGAGATTAATTTAATAAATAGAAAGAGTAGGGATAAAGGGTGAGGAAGCTATTTGTAGAAGTTACCTACAGTTAGAGAATTTAACGTTCATACCGCTGGGTTGCAAGCTACTCATGCGAATTATGAGGTGAAAATGGGACTAGCTTGATTGGCATGGACGAGTTGGGCTGAAGAGGCTGTATCAGTGAACTATGACTATATCTTTATATAGATGTATTTTGTAGACTGCCTCCATTTAACAGCATTCTGCTTTTGAATTGATTGGGGAGTCCAGAACCAGGGGTCACAGCTTAAGAATAATGGGTAGGCCATTTAGGACTGAGATGAGGAAAAACTTCTTCACCCAGAGAGTTGTGAATCTGTGGAATTCTCTGCCACAGAAGGCAGTGGAGGCCAATTCACTGGATGTTTTCGGGGGAGTTAGATTTAGCTCTTAGGGCTAAAGGAATTAAGGGGTATGGGGGAAAAGCAGGAATGGGGTACTGATTTTAGATGATTAGCCATGATCATATTAAATGGCGGTGCTGGCTCGAAGAGCCGAATGGACTGCTCCTGCACCTATTTTTCTATGCTTCTATGAATTCTTCCTACCAAAGTGGACCCACTTGCATTATCTATCACAATGCTTCCTCTGCCATATTTTTGTGTGATCACATTGCCTATTTATATCACACTGCAAACTTTTTTTGGGGGGTCCACACAACTTGCTTTTGCAGCTGTCTTTGCATCAACAGTAAATATGGCAATAGGTCACTCAGTTTATTCATCCAGATCATTAATAATGATAGTAAATAGTTTATACATCAGCTCTAATCTCCTGTATTTGCCTCCAATTGCACTGTGGCACACTGAATAGCCTAACTCTGTTTCTGATAGTTAGCTTAACTGTATTCTTTTGTATAATCAACAAGCATGGCATCTTGTTAGTGAAAGCACAGTTCTTGGTGCTGGAGCAATTACATTTGGTGATGTGCAAAAAGCCAGACTCTGAATAGGTCTTGGATTATGTATCTTCTTGTAAATCTAACAAAAATAATTAAGCAAAGTTATATCTGAGTATTGTATTTGCCTTTTTTTTAAATGTATGCAGCAGTTTTATATAAATGTTGGGAATTATTTGCTGCTTCAGTTTCTTTGTTGGGATTGGTGCTTGTTAAAGGGGAAAAACACCCTAGCTAAATCGAGCTAGCCCTTACAGTAATAGTCATAATTTCACATAACAGGTCCCTGCCAAACAAGATGCCCCATCTACGCTAATCCCACCTACCCGCATTTGGCCCATATCCCTCTAAACCTTTCCCATCATGTAGCCGTCCAAATGTCTTTTAAATGTTTTAAAAGTTGCTCCTCAGGTCCCTCTTAAATGCATCCCCATTCACCTTAAACCTATGACCTCTGGTTCTTGCTTCCCCTACTCTGGGTAAAAAATCTGTGTGTGTGCAGTGGTCATTATTTGAAATATCTCACCTGTGACACATTGACAGCATCCAGTCACCAGCCAAAGTCTTGGAGTCTAGAAAGTTTGTTTAGTTTAGTTTAGAGATACAACATCACCAAGTCTGCACTGACCAGCGATCACCCGTACACTAGTTCTACCCTACATACAATTTACAGCAGCCAATTAACCTACAAACCTGCACTTCTTTGGAAGGTTGAAGACAAGTTAGCAGAATGCCTTATGTGCCTGTCCCACTTTGGCGATTGTTTGGGGCGACTACAGGTGACTGCCGCTAAAGTTTCAACATGTTGAACAATTTTTGGCCACCGTGGCGACATTTTTTGCTGTCGTAGGTTGTCGTATATGCTGTTGCACATAGAAACATAGAAAATAGGTGCAGGAGTAGGCCATTCGGCCCTTCGAGCCTGCACCGCCATTCAATATGATCATGGCTGATCATCCAACTCAGTATCCTGTACCTGCCTTCTCTCCATACCCGCTGATCCCTCTAGCCACAAGTGCCACATCTAACTCCCTCTTAAATATAGCCAATGAACTGGCCTCAACTACCTTCTGTGGCAGAGAATTCCAGAGACTCACCACTCTCTGTGTGAAAAATGTTTTCCTCATCTCGGTCCTAAAGGAATTCCCCCTTATCCTTAGACTGTGACGTTGTCGCCAGGTGTCTTAGGTGAATGCTATTAAAACTAGTCCCTGGCAATCCCTGAAGATTCGCCTAAATGGGACAGGCCCTTTAGCAAGCAAACTTGTCAATGGTGGAGAATCATTCACGTCCCCAAATATCCCATATCACTTAATAATCTCGCCGGTACTAATAATGTATTCCCCTTTGTGAAAATGGAAATACAGTAATCAATTTGCCACCCAGAGAGTACAATACTATAATGACTGAACAATCCTTAAAGCTATGTGGTTTTGGAAGAAATTTTAGCCGAGACATTTGAGGCGAACATTTCTGCTGTTTATTGTTGTGCAAGGGGATTTCTTCCATCCAGAGTCTGATGCATTAATAAATATTCCTTCTGCATTGCTTTACTTCTTAGGCTGTCCATTTCGGCACAGTGATCTTGACCTACTAAAGCCAAAGCTGCAGTCCTATAAGATTTCACCTGCAGAAATAAACCAGGTAAGTGATCCGGCTTCATGGCCAATAGCCTGTAGATTTTGCATACGCCATTGTCTTTTGACATATTCGTTGAATGAAGCACGGCTTTTGAGATTTTGAAGCCAAATCTTGCAGCTGGGCTGAAGCCCTCAATGATTTTTAGGTCAGTTTGAAAATATCAAACGTAATATGATTTTGCTGAACAAGGATATTAAAGATTATGGCACCAAGGCAGCAGTTGGAAGTAGGGCACAATCAAGTATGATCAAAATGAGTTGTGAAAATTACTGAAGAGTCTGAATAGCCTATTATTGTTCAGGGGCTGGGCATCCTTCAGTGAGTAACTCACCTCCGAACTCCCCAAAACCTCTCTGCCTTCTACAAAGCTCAAGTTAGGTGTGTGATGGAATAATCCCCAGCTGCTTGGAGAAGGGCAGCTGCAACGCCACCCAGGAAACTCAGCACCATATAGCAACAATGTTTAATCATGGTCCCCTTCCACAGCCATGCACCTAAGAGAGCAGTTGCAGTTTGTACTATCTGCAAGATGCACTGCAGCAACTCACCAATGCCCCTTTGAAAGTAACTTCCAAACCCACAACTTCGACCAGCTAGAAGGATAAGGGCAGCAAAAACAAAGGAACACGAGTTGGAAGTTGCCCTCCAAGCTACACACCTTCCTAACCTAGAAGCATTTTGCGCTCCTTCACCGTCACTGGGTCAAAATCCTGGAATTCCCACCCTAACTATGGATATATCCACACCTTAATAGACAATAGGTGCAGGAGTAGGCCATTCGGCCCTTCAAGCCAGCACCGCCATTCAATGTGATCATGGCTGATCATCCCCAATTAGTACCCCGTTCCTGCCTTCTCCCCATATCCCCTGACTCCGTTATCTTTAAGAGCCCTATCTAGTTCTCTCTTGAAAGCATCCAGAGAACCTGCCTCCACCACCCTCTGAGGCAGAGAATTCCACAGACTCGCCACTCTGCGGGAAAAAGTGTTTCTTCGTCTCTGTTCTAAATGGCTTACTCCTCATTCTTAAACTGTGGCCCCTGGTTCTGGACTCCCCCAACATCGGGAACATGTTTCCTGCCTCTAGTGTGTCCAAGCCCTAAACAATCTTATATGTTATCAAGGACTGGGGCATTCCAAGGTGGATCACCACAATCGTCTCTCAGTTAGGGATGGACAATTAAATGCTGGCTCAACCTGCAAAGCCCACATCCCTTGAATGAATAATAATTGAAAAAATCCTGTTCCTGAGTATTGGAAAAAATTCAATTAAAACAATAAATTCAATCGTGTAATGCAAGGGGCTTATTTGATTCTGACGCGACTGTCCTAATGCAGCAAATTCTGCCATTAATTATCGCAAGAGTGTTTTATTGTCATATATTTGTCCCGAAAGGAACAACTGAACAATGAAATTCTTACTTGAGCAGCACAACAGATGTTTAAACATAGTATTCTGTAAAACCCATAACAACAAAATATGTGGGTATGCAAATAAATGAACAATCATAGTAGTGCTGTCAAAAATAATGCCCCCTAACTAGTCTATATAGTTTGTAGCCTTAAGAGGCAGAGCTGATCGTTTTTAACACATATACTGCGAATGTTGTAAGAAGAAGCTTAAAACTATGGTGACTGGACAGATGTTTCTTACACTTCCTGCTGCTTGGTGACCCTGAAAAGCTATACCTGGCTCAATCCTTCAAAAATAATTAGCGGAAAACCAACAAATCCCCAGGTGTGTTGGGGGAAAAGAAGGAATAAATGCATTTTATCATAAATTCCTCTGGGATTTTCTTTCTCCCTCAGGAAACAAAAAAAGAGTTGTGGTAGCCTTATCTTAGATGAAAAGGCAAGGGGTTTTTCATCAGCATAATTTTATTACAACTGCCTCCACAGTTGGACTGCATGTTCATTGCTGATTATCATCCGCGCCATTTATCAAAGTATTCCTTCTTTGGTCAAATCATCAAGCAATGCCAATTACAATTGATCGCCTTGTAATATAAGCCTGCACATTCCAAGTGGCAGCATGTTGTTTTAGTTTTTTTATAATTAGAATTAATTTTTAAATCACAAACTGTATGTACAAAAGGTATGTAGGTTAATTGGCTTGGTGTATGTGTAAATTGCCCAAAGTGTGTGTAGGATAGTGTTAATGTGCGGGGATCGCTGGTCGGTGCTGACTTGGTGGCCCGAAGGGTCTGTTTCCACTCTGTACCGCTAAACTAAACTAAACTGCTTGAACAAATGGCCTGTTTTTGTAAACAAGAACACATGCAAATAGAAGCAGGAATTGACCATACCTCCCCATAAACTTGCTCCGCCATTGAATAGGATTGTACAATGGCATAACGGTGGTTGCTGCTTTACAGCGGCAGAGACCCTGGTTCGATCCTGACTACAGGTGCTGTCTGTACGGAGTTTGTACATTCTCCCTGTGACCGTGTGGGTTTTTCCGGGTGCTCTTCCTTCCACATTTCAGAGATGTGCAGGTTTGTAGAAAGCAAATGGCATGTTGGCCTTTATAACAAGAGGAATCGAATATAGGAGCAAAGAGTTCCTTCTGCAGTTGTACAGAGCCCTAGTGAGACCACACCTGGAGTATTGTGTGCAGCTTTGGTCTTCTGTAAGTTGTCCCTAGTGTGTAGGATAGAACAAGTGTACGAGGTGATCGCTGGTCGGCACTGACTCAGCGGGCCGAAGGGCCTTTTTCCATGCTGTATCTCTAAACTAAACTAATCTAATCTATCCCAGGCCTTAACTCCCCCTCTGTCACATATCCCCCATTCATCTGGTATTTCAGAAATGTATTTACCTCCACTTAAAGCACTTCTGATGATCTATCCTTCACAATCATTTGCAAAAAGTAATTTCTATGTTTTAAATGACTGCACCCTTATCGTGAAACTATGTCCCTTTGTTTGAGACTCTCACTGGTGAAAACATGTTGACATCTACCTTGTTTGCCCCCCTTAGGATTTTGTATGTATCGGTAAGATCACCCCTCATTCCTCTCATCCCAGAGGTTAACCTCTTGAAATCTCCTTTGGACAGCCTCCTTTGCTTTGGTAAGAGGACCAAAACTGTGGACAATAGACAACAGGTGTAGGAGTAGGCCATTCAATGTGATCATGGCTGATCATCCCCAATCAGTACCCCGTTCCTGCCTTCTCCCCATAACCCCTGACTCTGCTATTTTGAAGAGCCCTACCTAGCTCTCTATGGAAAGCATCCAGAGAACCTGCCTCCACCGCCCTCTGAGGCAGAGAATTCCACAGACTCACTGTGAGAAAAAGTGGTTCTTCATCTCCGTTCTAAATGACTTACTCCTTATTCTTAGAGTAAGCCCCTGGTTCTGCACTCCCCCAACATCGGTAACATGTTTCCTGCCGCTAGCGTGTCCAAACCCTTAACAATCCTATATGTTTCAATGAGATAACCTCTCAACCCTCTAAACCAGAGTGTACAAGCCCAGCTGGACGAGGGAATTAAATGCAACATCTCAAAGTTTGCGGATGACACGAAGCTGGGGGGCAGTGTTAGCTGTGAGGAGGATGCTAGGAGGCTGCAGGATGACTTGGATAGACTGGGTGAGTGGGTAAATGCATGGCAGATGCAGTATAATGTAGATAAATGTGAGGTTATCCACTTTGGTGGCAAAAACAGGAAGGTAGACTATTATTTGAATGGTGACCGATTAGGAAAAGGGGAGATGCAGCGAGACCTGGGTGTCATGGTACACCAGTCATTGAAAGTAGGCATGCAGGTGCAGCAGGCAGTGAAGAAAGCGAATGGTATGTTGGCATTCATAGCAAAATGATTTGAGTACAAGAGCAGGGATGTTCTACTGCAGTTGTACAGGGTCTTGGTGAGGCCACACCTGGAGTATTGCATACAGTTTTGGTCTCCTAATCTGAGGAAAGACATTCTTGCCATAGAGGGAGTACAGAGAAGGTTCACCAGACTGATTCCTGGGATGGCACGACTTCCATATGAAGAAAGACTGGATAGACTCGGCTTGTACTCGCTGGAATTTAGAAGATTGAGGGGTGATCTCATAGAGACTTACAAATTTCTTAAGGGGTTGGACAGGCTAGATGCAGGAAGATTGTTCCCGATGTTGGGGAAGTCCAGGACAAGAGGTCACAGTTTAAGGATAAGGGGGAAGTCTTTTAGGACCGAGATGAGAAAATCGTTTTTCACACAGAGAGTGGTGAATCTGTGGAATTCTCTGCCACAGAAGGTAGTTGAGGCCAGTTCGTTGGCCATATTTAAGAGGGAGTTGGATGTGGCCCTTGTGGCTGAAGGGATCAGGGGGTATGGAGAGAAGGCAGGTACAGGATACTGAGTTGGATGATCAGCCATGATCATATTGAATGGCGGTGCAGGCTCGAAGGGCCGAATGGCCTGCTCCTGCACCTAATTTCTATGTTTCTATGATTCTGTCAGCATATGACAGTCCCGTCATCCTGGGAATTAACCTTGTAAACCGGCGCTGCACTCCCTCAATAGCAAGAATGTCCTTCCTCAATTAGGGGACCAAAACTGCACACAATACTCCAGGTGTGATCTCACTAGGGCTCTGTACAACTGCAGAAGGACCTCTTTGCTCCTATATTGGATTCCTCTTGTCATAAAGGCCAACATGCCATTTGCTTTCTTCACTGCCTGCTGTACCTGCATGCTTACTTTCATAGACAGATGTACAAGGACCCCCAGATCCCGTTGTACTTCCCCTTTTCCCAACTTGACGCCATTTAGATAGTAATCTGCCTTCCTGTTTTTGCTACCAAAGTGGATAACCTCACATTTATCCGCATTAAACTTCATCTGCCATGCATCTGCCCACTCCCCCAACCTGTCCAAGTCACCCTGCATTCTCATAGCATCCTCCTCATAGTTCACCCTGCCACCCAGCTTTGTGTCATCTGCAAATTTGCCAATGTTACTTTGAATCCCTTAATGTTACTTTGAATCCCTTGTTCTAGGTGTGGCTTCACAACACCCTGTATAATTCTAACCATACATTCCTATTTCTAAAACTTCACGTTCTGTGTAATGATGACCAATATGCCACTTGCTCCGCTGCTGTAATCCATGCTTCCTCTGCGCTTCACCCATTTGCAATCACTTTCCCTTTTGATATTTTGCCTTTTAATTCCTCTCACTGAAGAACATGACTTTTCCCACATTAAACTCTATTCATCAAGTTTCTGTCCATACCCTCCTTCTACCTATGTCACTTTGCATAGTCACAACATCACAGCAAAGAAGGTCCATCTATTTTTGTGTATTCTTGGATATATTACACTCCCCCTTCGGGTAGTTCACGTAAATCATAAATAATTGAGGGCCAAGAACATTTCCCTATGCTTGAAATTCCTCTTTTATTGTTCTTGTGTTGATAGTGTTGAATGGTTATACTCCATCTTCCTCCTATCACTTCATCCTGTGAGGATGCCACCTATCCCAATGATTATCCCTCAGCTCGGGACAGAGAGAACTCATCTTATCCGTAAGGTCTTTCAGCTATTGCTCCTACCCTGGAGACCAGGGTCCTTGAATTCTGCAAAATAAATCTGCTTTTTATTCCTCTCAATTTCTCCTTCATATGAATGGAGTGACGAACGATTAGGCTTTCTACTCCACCATCCAGCTGAGCAACATTAAGAAGCAGGAAACTCAGCTTTCTGGCTCAGAGTCAATGTTTTGATTGTTAAGCTGCTTTGCCATCATCACAAGTTTTACTTCAACCTGCTACCAATTATTGCCGTAAATTTGACTCCGTTGAAGTGAGCATATAAGTCTGAAACTTCTAGGTTTAATCCCCATTCCAGGCCTTCATTGCATTTACTAAATTAACTAAAACATTATCTCGGATCTCACTGGAGAGGATTACCTCACTCTGTGCCCCATTAGTTGGACTCTTTCTCAAGCCTTCAACCTGAATGTTTTGTGCTGTGAGAAATATAAGAATGTGTCCTTGATCCTGCTCTGCGATTTGATGAGATCCAGCTTATCTTACGTATCTTTATAAAGCCAGCTTTGTCTTATAGCATTAGTTCACAAAAAAATCTATCAGTTGCATATTTTAAATGGTTTGCTGTTTGAAGGAGAAATCAGCCCCCAACTCTCACCAGCTACTCGGTTTTAAAATCGATTTATTTGTATTATGTCAATTACTTTGTGGTTTCCATATTGAATCTTATCCTTTTGGAGATGTGTAATAGCCTTAACTTTCTGCATTTAAAGTAGTAGAAAGTTAACATACAGCTGCAGCAGTATCATGAAGCACCAGAGGGTGATTGAGGCTGAACTGTTGTTTCATGAGGTTAACTGCAACGTGCTCCATGTTCATGAATGATATTTACATTAAAGCAGCAATCGTTAAATTTCACCGAAAAATCTAGGCCAATACGTATGATGCATAAATGCCTAGGAATGGGTGACGTTTTGGGTCAGACCCTTCTTCAGACTGAAAATTGTGGGATATAGACGAGGAGGCCTAGGACAGAAAGGTCAGTGTGGGGATGGGAAGGGAAATTAAAGTGTTTCGCAACCAGAAGGTCATGTAGGTCCAGGCAGACTGAGCGAAGGTGTTCAGTGAAACGATTGTCCAGTCTACGTTTGGTCTTTCAGTGAAACGATCGCCCAGTCTACGTTTGGTCTGTCCTAGGCCTCCTCCATTGTCAGAGTGAGGCTAAATGCAGATTGGAGGAACAGCATCTCATATTTCATTTGGGCAGCTGACAACCCAGGGGTATGACTATTGATTTCCCTAACTTCAAGTAACCCCTGCATTCCCTCTCTCTCTATCCCTCCCCTATACAAGTTACACCAGCTTTTTGTTCTCACCTAGCAAACAGTTAACAATGCCCTGTTTCTTTTATCATTGCTACTTTTTGGTATAACTTTCATTCATTTGTTCTACATCTCTCTACATCATCTTCTATATTTCTTGTTTCCCTTTCCCGTGACTTTCAGTGTGAGGAAGGGCCTCGACCCGAAACATCACCCATTCCATTTCTCCAAAGATGCTACCTGTCCCGCTGAGTTACTCCAACATTTTATGTCCATCTTCTGTTTAAACCAGCATCTGCAGTTCGTTCCTACACATGTATAAATGTCTGATAACTTCCCAGATTCAAGAAAATAAGTTCATTTTGATGCTTTACATTGATCGTCTCAACCTGACCAGACAAGAAGACCCCACCCCCGCCCACCACCCCGCTGATTTGCATAACAAGCAAGCCCCTTATTTCAGATTTTATTAAATTCTTGAAGATTAAAACAAAAGAAGTATTAGCCTTTGTTGTTACTCATTGTAGTTGTCTTTGTATATTAAATTGTCATGTGTACTACAGATTATGAAATACTCTGTATGTACTGCGTGAAGTAAGATCAGAAAGTTTATCTGAGACTTGTAAATACAAGTTGGAAGTGCTGGTGGCTCCTTCCCTGACAATTCACATTGAAGGTGGCAGTTATTATTGGGTTACACTTTTGACAGAATAATTATCATTTAAGTCAGGTGTGCTCTGCCAGCAGTATCAGATTTGATTCCCAGTGGTTGCGCTTCTGACAATGTTACAGAATAAATGGAGCTGTTCAGACAGTTCCCAACTAATGGAGAGATGGCTAATCTCTCAAAAGTCCAGTGGGGTTTTGTATTATAACAGCATCCCATCCAAATTTCTAATTGTCAAAGTCATTTTACTTAGAACCAATTTAATTTGCTCAACCAAATTTTTTTCTCTACACCATTGAAATTGTAGAGGCGGCTCATTCCTACAGATAATGTTGTTGGGGACTTTTAAGTATTACATCTTTAAGTTCTGACATTGCCTCATAAGCTGCCGACTTGTGATACAAGTAAATGGCCAGCACTTGGGTCCCTCAGTGTTACTCAGAAAAGGAGCAATGAGTTGACCAATTAGAACATTTGTATTTATACAGCACCTTTCATTCTCTCAGAAACACCTTTTTGAAGTATATTAATTGTAAGATATCAAACCGACAACTAATTTGTGAACGTCAGTATCTATTGGAGGAACTGCACCTCGTATTTCGCTTGGGCAGCCTACAATCCTGCGGTATGAATATTGATTTCTCTAACTTCAATCAACTCTTGCATCCCCTGTCTCTCCATCCCTCCCCCACCATAGTCGTCGTACTAGTTTCACTGTCATACATCTAAGTTTCACTGTATCACTCGTTATCACCTTCACAGCCAACAATGGACTATTGTGGGCTCCATCGTTGCTGGCTTTGATTTGTCCTTTTGCACACCTTTCATTCATGTGTTCGATGTTCCTTTTCATGTCTCTCATTTCCCTCTCCCCTGACACTCAGTCTGAAGAAGGGTCTCCACCCAAAAATTCACATATACCTTTTCTCCAGAGATGCCGTCTGACCCGCTGAGTTACTCCATCCTTTTTGTGTCTATCTTTGGTGTAAACCACCATCTGCAGTTACTTCTCACAATCACAGCACGATAGTGACTGTATAATCTGCTTTAGTAATATTTCTTAGCAAAGATTTTAATATATATCCACATTGAGGTTAGACTCCACAGAAATTATTTGCTCATCTTCCTTATAGTGACTATCTGATCTATAATATTCATCTATCATGGTTGTTATGGGCCTGGTTTAATGTTTCATCCACAATGTAACACTCCCAGATGTTCTAGGAGCATTAGCCCAAACTGCACTGAAGAGTCTGAGATGAGCCCTGACTCCATGACATAGATGAGAAGTGATGGTCCACTCTTTCCCTGTTCCTTCGCATGGATGTACATCATTTCAGCACTGTGGAGGCAATTAGGAATCTTGTAAGACATTTCAGATTCGCTGAATTGATTGAAAGAGACAGCATGGAAATAGGCCTTTAGACCCACCGAGTCCACACTGACTATCGATCACCTGTTCACACAAGGTCTCTGTTATCTTACTTTAGCATTCACTCCCTACACAAGATTCAGATTCAAACTTTATTGTCATTGTGCAGTGTACAAGTACAGAGACAACAAAATGCAGTTAGCATCTCACCCAGAAGTGCGAACACAGAATAATGGAACAGTAAAATATATATATGTATATACAGTAGCAGTAATGCAATTTTCGGGAGGGGGAGATCAGTCACTGGGGGAAGGAGTGTCTGGGGGGGGGGGATGACTGGCAATCACCAAGTTGCAGAGTTAAGTAGGGTAACAGCCACAGCGAAGAAGCTGTTCCTGAACCTGCTGGTTTGGCAACGGAGGGACCTGTAGCACCTCCCAGATGGGAGGAGGGTAAACAGTCTCTGGTTGGGGTGAGAGCAGTCCTTGACGATGCTGCGCACCCTTTGCAGACATCGCTTGCTCTGGACAGACTCAATGGAGGGGAGTGAGGAACCGGATGCGTTAGGCAGTTTTCACCACCCTCTGCAGAGCTTTCAGGTCGGAGACAGAGCAGTTGCCACACCATGCTGTGATACAGTTAGTAAGGATGCTCTCGATGGTGCAGTGGTAGAAGTTCACCAGAATCTGAGGAGACAGATGGACCTTCTTTAGTCTCCTCAGGAAGAAGAGACGCTGGTGACCCTTCTTGATCAGTGTTGAAGTATTGTGGGTCCAAGAGAGGTCATCAGAGATGTTGACCCTCTGAAACCTGAAGCTGCAAACACGCTCCACCTCCGTCCCGTTAATATGGATGCGTGCCACCGCTAGACTTTCTGTAGTCCACAATGAGGTCCTTGGTCTTCTTGGTGTTAAGGGCCAGGTTGTTGTCAGCACACCATGCTGCTAGGAGCTGGACCTCACTAAAGGCCGACTCATCGTTGTCGCTGATGAGGCAATTTACACAGGCTAATTAATCTCCAAACCCTCACGTCTTTGTGATGGGGGAGGAAATCGGAGCACCTGGTGCAGAGATGCCAAGTGTCCCGGATTCGCCGTATTTTATCCCGGCGAAATAAACTTTTTACGGTGTTCCGGCAGCCAAACATGCTGTTACGGAACACCGCCGCGCCGGTGTTCCTCCCGTGGTGAACGCCGGCGCCATGTGTCCCCGGTTTGCCGGCCCGCGCGATCAGCGGCACTTTGCCGGGCCCTAGTGTCCGCGCGTGCGCAGTGGGGGAGGGTTGCCGGGCCCTAGTGTCCGCGCCTGCGCAGTGGGGGAGGGTTGCCGGGCCCCAGTGGCCGCGCGTGCGCAGTGGGGGAGGGTTGCCGGGCCCCAGTGGCCGCGCGTGCGCAGTGGGGGAGGGTTGCCGAGCCCCAGTGGCTGCGCGTGCGCAGTGGGGGAGGGTTGCCGGGCCCCAGTGGCCGCGCGTGCGCAGTGGGGGAGGGTTGCCGGGCCTGGCGCTATTTCGAGCCACGCCACGCCCGGCCCAGAGCCCGGGCGGCGCCGGCCCGCGCAATCAGCGGCACTTTCTTGCCGCCAGCCGGCCGCTCGCGGCAGCCCCATCACCGGGCCTCCCCCCCCACCCCCACCCAGTGCGCAGGCGCAGACCCGCCGGCAACCTTGCCAAGTGCGCATGTGCCGCACCCGCCCGCCGGAAGCCCGCTGATCTGCACCAGTGCGCAGGCGCATAGCCGCCGGCAACAACCCCAGGTGAGTATGTTACGGAGAGAAATGCATTTAACCCCATTTGTTACGGACAAATGGGTTAAATGTTACTGTGAACTAAATTTAGGGTTGGCATCTCTGCTGGTGGAAACCCACGAGGTCAGAGGGAGAACTTGACACAACACCCAGGGGGGTCAGGATCGAACCTGAGTCTTGGGCGCAGTGAGGCAGCAGCTCCACCAGCAGTGCTACGGTGCTACCAACATGTTCTACCTTCCAGGAACTGGTACTTTATTGGGCCTTTTTTTGATACACCTTTGACAGTACTAGCTTTACAGTAGCCAAAAGCATTCACTGAAAACAAATCACACATCTATGTGAGAGTCAAACAAAAGTGGGACTGAGATGAGACCACAGATGCTGGAATCTTGAGAAAATAAAAGTGGCAGGGGAACTCAGCGGGTCAGGCAGCGTCCGTGGAGGGAATGAACAGATGACATTTCAGGTCAGGACCCATCTTCAGCCTGATGGAGTACAGGGGAGAAAGTTGGAAAAGAGTTCTAGGTGTGGAGCAAAGCCTGGCAAGTGATAGGTGGATATTGGTGAGAGGATGTGGGATGGAGTTTGCAGATGTGTGGAAATAGTGACAAAGGTTAGAGGTGAAATGGGGACAAAAAGGTGTCAGATGAGAAAAGAGGAGTGAAAGGCAGAGGGAGGGATACATTAATCAATGCCTGCTGGATCTCCCAGTTGCTAGCCTTTTTCACTCCCCTTTCCATTCCCATACCACCATTTCTAACCTTGGGCTCATCCACTGCCAGAGTTAGGATACAAGCAAACTTGAAAGGTAGCACCTCATATCCACTTACAATCCCATGTATGAACATTGAATTTTTCAATTTTAAATACGTCCTCCTCTTCATCCCTTCCACACCCCTTCTTAGAGCCCCACTTCCCTTTCTATTCCCTTCCCCATGTCCCTTTCCTTCTATATCTCTCCCTTTATATTTCAATCCTCTTATCTGATACCCTCGTCTGTTTTTAGCCTCTTTTCACTTTATTTCTTTGTCATTGTCTCCACCCATCTGTCAATCATTGCTAAACCCCCTCCCCGTCCATCTCTACAAAATCTACCTATCACTTGCCAGGCTTAGTCCTTTCCCAAATTTTCTTTTCCAGTTTTCTCCCCCTACTCCATCAGTCTGAGCAAAGGTCCCCAACCTGAAATGTCCCCACCTCTCTCTCCCTCCCTCTCCCCCAGCCCATTATGCAGGCGGGGGACAGGGCAAGCGGGCGGAGCGATGTCTGAGTGAAATTTGCACGGTGCTAAACCAATGTGATACAGACACACACCGCGATCAACAGGTAGGTTGGCGCTGTAAGTAAAACGGCTAAAACACAGTGTACGGTATGTCCTTTAAAGAAGTGGGGAGAAGGAGTGGAGACAACTTTTAAGAAGCCAGAGATACACGGCTGTGAAGCTCGGTTATCCTTGGTTCTGAAAACTACTGCTTACATTTTTTTCCCCAATGAGCCAATTCACTGCCCAGCACCGGCTACAACCTACGAGAACCTTCGACCTCCTGGCAACCCACTAGGACCTTCCTGGCGACCCACCTACGGCACGAGAATTTCGCTACTCTTCATGGCGGCTTCATTCTGGTCACAGCTAATTTTTCAACATGTTGAAAAATGTGTGGCGACCATAATGAGGCCGCAACTAGTTCCCAGAATGCGGGAACCACCCGCGAACATGTGGCGACCATGTGCCGACTGCATAGTGTCCTGCAGTCGCCTAAGTGGGACAGGCCCATTATACTCATGAATGTTCTCTATTCGCTTTTTGTTTGCTGTGACCTATTGTGTCGGCTTAGCATGTTAGATGAACAGAAACTCCCTTGTTTCTCCACCTGTAAGAATGCCTTCATTTTCCTTGCCCTTACAACACAGCCCTGCAGCATATAATGAATGGTGTTTGAAATGACTGCTGACATTCATGCCTCCCTGCGTTTGTAGTTCACGGGCCCTGACAGCAACGTAATGCTCATGTCTTAATTTAGTGGCGCGACTGCAGACCAAAGAGTCCTCAGGGCATTAGCATTACACACAACAAGGGAGAGGTGTGAAATTTGTTTTATTTTATCTTCACTTTATTAAACATAAAACAATATCTGTTTTTATTCCCCTCATCGGCGCATGACATTCGGTCTTATGATGGGTTCTATTTGATTCCTCTGTAGCCAATGAAGGAAACAGACAGTTCAAATTCTTAAATAATTTCACAAGTTCAAGCATCTTTATTGGCTCATACACACATTTAAATGTTTTCGGTTAATTTATGGCAATCTCAATAACAATGATGTCAGAGGATGACGTTTGAATTAACTGAGCTTTTTCACAGCTGCGGTTTAGTCCATTTTTAACAATGCAATTTGCTTTGATCTGCTAAGTGACTGTCAGAGATACTTGTCAATACCTATACATTGATATTCAGTGGTAGCTACCAGGTGTTATAAATCCCAACAGCCCTTGTATTTGATATTGCAAACATTGCCAACAAGCAACATCAACAAGTCTTCAAACTTTTCCAGGAGTATGATTATATTCTAATTTCTCCCATTTGGAATGCATTTCATTGGTGAAAAGTAAATGAGCATTCTGTTAAGCTTTAACAATGAAGGCACAACTTGTCAGTTCTCGAGGGTACACAAAAGGCTGGAGAAATACAGCGGGTGCAGCAGCATCTAAGGAGCTAAGGAGATAGGCGACGTTTCGGGTCGAGACCCTTCTTCAGACTGGTCAGGGATCAGGGAAACGAGAGATATAGACGGTGATGTGGAGAGATAAAGAACAATGAATGAAAGCTATGCAAAAAAGTATCGATGATAATGGGAACAAGCCATTGTAAGCTGTTTGTAGTGTGAAAATGAGAAGCTAGTGCGACTAGGGTGGGGGAGAGAGATAGAGAGGGAATGCCAGGGCCCGAGGGCTGAGGGAGAGGTGGGAAGGGGAGGAGACAGCAAGGGTTAACAGAATTGAGAAAATTCAATGTTCAAGCCCAGAGGATGCAGACTCCCCAAACGGAATATGAGGTGCTGTTCCTCCAACTTGCGGTGTTGCTCACTCTGGCCGCGGAGGAGGCCCAGGACCGAGAGGTCGGATACGGAATGGGAGTTGAAGTGCTGAGCCAACAAGGAGGTTGCGGAAGGAGCGGTCTTTGCGGAAGGCAGACGGGGCAGATGGGAAGATGTGGCGAGTGGAGGGGTCACGTTGGAGGTGGCGAAACTGGCGGAGGACTATGTGTTGTTTTTGCCGGCTGGTGGGGTGAAAGGTGAGGACCAGGGGGACTCTGCCCTTGTTGCGAGTGGGGGAATGGGGAGAGAGGGCAGTGTTGTGGGGTATGGAGGAGACCCTGGTGCGAGCCTCATCTATAGTAGGGGAGGGGAATCCCCATTCTCTGAAGAATGAGGCCATTTGTGATGACCTGGTGTGGAACACCTCATCCTGGGAGCAGATGCGGCGTAGACGGAGGAATTGGGAATAGGGGATGGAGTCCTTACAGGAAGCAGGATGGGAGGAAGAGTAGTCCAGGTAGCTGTGGGAGTCAGTTGGTTTGTAGTGGATGTCGGTCAGGAGTGTATCACCTGCAATAGAGATGGTGAGGTCAAGGAATGGTAGGGAAATGTCGGAAATGGTCCAAGTGTATTTGAGTGCCGGATGGAAGTTGGTGGTGAAATGGATGGTCAGTCACTTGTCAGTTCTCAGCAGTTGTTGCAGCAAACTGTTAAAGGATATCACTTTATATCAAGCACATAGAATAGGTTTATCTAGACATAGGAGAGAGTGAATAACACAAAATGTTGGCAATAGTTGCTCAGACTGGGACCATTCATTCCTTGTTCTGTTCAGCTTCTAAGAGTGAATTTATTAGAATCATAGGAATAGTGGTAATCCCACACTGTTCTACTTATCTGACATCTCCATTAGATTAAAAGTTGGTTGTAGTTGAGTTTCAGCTAAAAGGTAGAATGTGTCAGAAAGATCTTGTTGCAAATTAAAAAAAAAAATCCTACTCGTTTTGATCGCTATATTTGCAAAGACATTATGCAGTTTTTAAATGCTTATTATTGCAATGCATTACTCCAGAAAATGAATGACCCAAGTTTTGTCAATGTGTCTCTTTTTTTTCTCTCTGCAGATTCTGGATTTAGTCAAGGGGATGCATTACCAGCTGGCCTGTCAGAAATACTTTGAGCTAACCCACAATGTAAGGACGTGTTTAATTTCCATTGCCGAGTAATGAGAGTGTCTTTGTCAGCCTTGAGAAGTGACGGTGACTGGTGCATAAAAACTACTGTCCCAGAAGACTACTCACATCTATCATTAGCTGCCATCATTTGTTAATTTTTAATGGTTCTATTACTGAGCACTATACCTTGCATTTATATTTCACAGCAATCTTTTACATTTTGCAATTGCATACATTTCTTAAGGATTGGGGGAGGGGGGTGGGGGGGGGAATGATATGTAAAATCTGATTCATTAACTAGGCCAATGTTTCCTTTCAAGGTGTTAAAACCAGTTATCTACACTGTATATTGTCAGCTGAGATCACATTCTAACTTAATAGATAATTAAATCACACAAGCCTTTTTGCTGGACCATTTATCAAAATGACAAGTGTTTCTTCAAAGCATTTTATGGAGTATTATCTCCTATTTCATCTTGATCAGGATGTTAAAAACACCAATGTAACTATCCAAAATATTGTTAGGGGAAAAGTTACGACAAAGAATTGTACATGAATCAAAACATGTGGACAGTCAAGATGCTCATTTTGTATTTGAAATGATGCTTTGCCACGGAAGGATTCCAAGAATCATTCACGACTGGACCATTTGTCAAATTTATTATTGTATTTTTTCTTCTTCAGTCGTGCATAAAAGCACTTTACTGCAAGGCAAAGCAGAGTATTAAGATGTATCCAAATAAATAAAACCACAATATGTGTTCAAATTGCAGCACCATTGGAAGAAAACTTCATAAGGCAATTTGAGTGGATTCAAACAAAATTTGACCACAAGCCATGTAACTGACTGAGAACAGGGGATCAACCCAGAGGTTAGCAGGAGGTTGTGGGATTGATATGCTGCAATGAATAAGTAACATACCTCAAACTATCAGATTATTTTCTTTTCCAAATCTGTTGCATGCAAGTACCAAATACAATTTGGTTTGGGGTATTTGACCAATGCTGTGTATAAGGTGAAATTATAGGTGAAACAAATCACATTTTTATAAGAATGTCAGACAAAAGTGAGTGGGGGAGAGCTTACAATGTTAGTTGAGAGGAAGACACAGAGTGCTGAAGTAGCCCAGCGGGTCAGGTAGCATCTAAGGTGGTGGGCGTATGGAACAAGCTTCCAGAGGAGGTAGTTGAGGCAGGGACTATCCCAACATTTAAGAAACAGTTAGACAGGTACATGGATAGGACAGGTTTGGGGGGATATGAACCAAACGTGGGCAGGTGGGACTAGTGTAGCTGCGACTTGTTGCCCGGTGTGGGCAAGTGGGCGGAAGGGCCTGTTTCCACACTGTATCACTCTGACTCTATCTCAGGAGAACATGTATAGGTGACGTTTTGGGTCAGGACCCTTCTTCAGGCTGGTAGTTGTGTGGTTCTGTTTTGTGTTACCACTTATCGCAAGGATTTCTTCACTTATGCAAAACAAAATCAATGGAAATATCATAAAACAAGTTCACTACTGTTGAAGATTCCATCAAGCTTTTTCTACATCAATTCCCTTGTGTCAGAATGGGACATTGGGCAAACTCCCCTGGGGTTGAGGCCTAACATTTTTCAGCTCCTCTGGAGAAATGTTTGGTGCAGGAAAGATGTATCATGCGGGTTGTATTTTAAGAACATTAAGAATATATTACCCTCACAAGCCTGCTCCCCATAGCTCTCGATTCTGAGCTCTTTCAAAAGTTTATCTTCCCTTTTCAATACCCATAATGATCTAGCTTCTGCAGTTACATTTAGTTAATTACTAGACTAAGTGGGTCCCGTTGGGACCCATGTTCACACGGGAGGGCTGGTCCCCCGTCGCAATATTCCACCTCTCCACCAATTCCAATATTGGTGGCCAGTGGGGGGGGGGGGGGGGGGGGGGGGGGGCTTTCTGGAGCGCTGGTATGGGTGTTGTTGGCTGCAGGGACTACTGGTTTCCAGAGGGCTAGTATGGACATTGTGGGCCAAATGGATTCTTGGGGTGGCAGCTCAGTCCCTCAAGCCTGATGTGCTGGCAGCTCACTCACGGCTGGTGGGCTCGCAGTTGACTATCGGCTATTCCTTGAAATTCCATTTCAAGCAGGGTGCAAGGCCACCAAATTCAAATGCAGTTTCCTACCATTTCAAGGAGGGTGCAAGGCCACAAAATTCAAGTGCAGTTTCATACCACTTCAAGCAGGGTGCGAGGCCACCAAATTCAGGTTCAGTTTCTTACCACTTCAAGCAGGGTGCAAGGCCACCAAATTCAAGTGCAGTTTCCAAACACTTCAAGCAAGGTGCAAGGCCACCAAATTCAAGTGCAGTTTCATACCATTTCATGCAGGGTGCAACGACACAACATTCAAATGCAGTTTCATACCATTTCATGCCGGGTGCAAGGCCACCACATTCAAATGCAGTTTCATACTATTTCAAGCAGGGTGAAACCACCATAAAAACCACCATAAAACCACATAAAACACCACACTCACAGTTCAGTAGACATTCAGTGTGTTCAGTTGATTCACAGCTCAGAATCGTGCCTCTCCCCCATCTTGCAGAGACTGAGCCACACCCACATTTCCGGGTTTTATAATCCCTCCCCCTCCCACTGGAAAATGTGTGGCCTTCATGGCGTGAATGGCAGGAGAGAGATTCTCAACAATTTTTAAACACTAATAATACTTTTGTTTTTCATTGATGGGAAGAATCCTCTGCACCTGATGAGCGGAGGGGGACTGAGTAAGATGGCTAAAAAATCACAGCCGTAAGTGGTAGCGTTTTATCTAAAATCAATATAGTGCAAACAAGAACTTGTCAAGTTTAGCCAAACGACCATTTGCAGGCAGTGCCTTTTCACTTCAACCCAACCCCCCCCAATCAACCATTTGCAGGCAGTGCCTTTTCACTTCAACCCAACCCCCCCCAATCAACCATTTGCAGGCAGTGCCTTTTCACTTCAACCCAAACAACCATTTGCAGGCAGTGCCTTTTCACTTCAACCCAAACCCCCGAAACAACCATTTGCAAGCAGTGCCTTTTTCACTTCAACCCAAACCACCATTTGCTGTAGTGCCTTTTCACTTCAACCCAAACCCTACAAACAACCATTTGCAGGCAATGCCTTTTCACTTCATCCAAACCGCCCAAACAACCATTTGCAGGCAGTGTCTTTTCACTTCAACCCAAACCCCCCAAACAACCATTTGCAGGCAGTTCCTTTTCACTTCAACCCAAACCCCCCAAACAACCATTTGCAGGCAGTGTCTTTTCACTTCAACCCAAACCCCCCAAACAACCATTTGCAGGCAGTGCCTTTTCACTTCAACCCAAACCCCACAAGCAACCATTTGCAGGCAGTGCCTTTTCACTTCATCCAACCCCCCCCCCCCCAAACAACCATTTGCAGGCAGTGCCTTTTCACTTCAACCCAAACCCCCCAAACCACCATTTGCTGTAGTGCCTTTTCATTTCAACCCAAACCCCACAAACAACCATTTGCAGGCAGTGCCTTTTCACTTCAACCCAAACCCCCCAAACAACCATTTGCAGGCAGTGCCTTTTCACTTCAACCCAAACCCCCCAAACAACCATTTGCAGGCAGTGCCTTTTCACTTCAACCCAAACCCCTCAAACAACCATTTGCAGGCAGTGCCTTTTCACTTCAACCCAAACCCCCCAAACAACCATTTGCATGCAGTGCCTTTTTACTTCAAACCAACCATATTTTCATTTTGAAACCACATTAAGGGCACTCACAGTTGAGTAGACATGTGTTCAGTGTTATTCAGAGCTCAGAGAGACGTGCCCCTCTGGCTTCCTCCATCTTGCAGAGACTGAGTGAGGCACACCACTTCCAGGTTTTATAGTCCCTCCCCCCTCCCACCAGCAGGGGCAGCAGAGAGAATGGCAAATTAAATAAAAACATTAATATCTCTCTGATTGTTCATCAATGGAAAAAATTCTCTGGTCCTGTCCGGCGTAGGGGGGCTCTGAGCGAGGTGGCCAAAAATGACGGCTGTAAGTGGCGGCGTTCTCTCGGAAATCAAATCGCAGTGCGTCAAAAGCGGTCAAGATCTTACTTTTAGTAATATAGATTGTGTCATGTGCAGTTGACACAAATGAGGCACAGTTGTTTGTGTGCTATCCAGTCAAAGAATAGACTATACGTGATTACAATCAAGCCGTGCACAGGGCACAGATAAAGAGTACAACATATGGTGCAAGATACAGTCCGATTCAAGAAAGTTCGCAGGCCTCCATTGAGATAGATGCGAGATCAGGATTGCACTCTAGCTGATGAGAGGGTTGTCCAGTTGCCCGATAACAGCTGGAAGCTGTTCCACTTGGATAGTGAATCCCGGAGATACACCAGCGTCTGGGAGAAGAAGCTAATATTTAAATGGCCACTGCCTGATCTTGTAATTATGTCCCCTCACATTGTGATTCTCTCACTAGTGGAAACAATGCAACATGTTATCTGTTGTACCCCCTAGGATCATATATGCTTCAGTGAGATCACCCCTCATTTCTCTCGACATCAAAGAATGTAGGTCTAATTTCTTTAACCATTCATCATAGGATAACCCCCTTATGCCAGAAATTAGCCTAACAAATCACTTGAACTGTCTCCTATGTCAGCAAAAAAACAAAATGCAGGAGGAACGTAGCTGTCAGGCAATATCTGTGGAGGGAATAGACGACAACTTTTTGGGTTGGAATCCTTCTTCAGACTGATGGAGGGGAAAAAGCTGGAAAGGAGAGGTGGGGGTGTGGCAAAGTCAGGCAAGTAATGATGGATATACTTAACGCCCCAGTCACCCAGCTCCTTTTCCCCCCTCCTCTGTGCGCCAATCCGATCCTCGGGCTCGTTTCCCTTTTATCTCCTCTCATTTGAATCCCCTCTCATTTCCTTCCCCCTCTCACCTTCCCAGTCCCCATCCAACCATATTCCTCTCTCCAGTTTTACATTTCACTCTTCTTCTTACCTGACACCCTTATGTCTCCTTTTCAACTCTGGCCTTCATCACTAACTCCACCCTTCTCACCTGTATCCACCTATAACTTGCTAGGCTTTTCCTCATCTCACTATTCAGGCTTTCTCTCCTCTACATCAGTCTAATGACCTGAAACAACATCTGACCATTCCCTCCACAGATGCTACCCGATCCACTGGTTTCTCCAGCACTTTTGTGTTTGTTTTGCTGAAGATTCCAGCATCTGTAGTTTCTTGTGTCTCCTATTTCAGTATATCATTACCGCACAGTATTCCAGGTGTGACTCGCCAGTATCCTCTATAATTGTTACACCATTTCCTTATTTTTCAACTCAGATCCTCTTGCGACAAAGGCCAATATACCATTCATCTTCCTATCCACCTGATAATATTTTTGATTTCTGAATACGAATAACTAAGTCCCTCTCCGCTCTGCTCATCTGCAATCTTTTTCCATTTAAATCAGTCTACCTTCCGATTTCCCTTATTGAAGTGCGTGACCGTGCACTCTCCCACGTTAAACTCCATGTGACTAGTTTTGCGCTCATTCACTCAGCCTATCTCTATCCTGTTACAGAGTCCAGATTTACCCATTGTATCAAGTGTTCCAGCTGTATTCATGCCAATGGCAAACTTGGGTTCCTGCCATTCAGCCCTATCCTCAAAGTCATTACTATAAATCATAACCAATTGAGGTGCAAGAACCAATCTCGGGAACTTGGCGAGTTCCAGCTTGAGATAGAACAGTTTATTTCAACATGTAGGAAATAACTGTAGATGCTGATTTAAACTGAAGCCAGAATCAAAGAGCTGGAGTAACTCAGTGGGTCAGGCAGCATCTCTAGAGAAAAGGAATAGGTGATGTTTCGGGTCGAGACTCTTCTTCAGACTCATCGCTCTGGTTATCAAATCAAAATCAATCTTCAAGGCAAGATGACTTTGTTCCCCACATTTTGCCTTGTGAACATGCCTTTTATGTGGAACCTTGTCAAATGCCATCTGAAAATGTCTTTTGACCCATTTATTCAAGAATACCCAGTTAACAGTGAGAGGCAGAAATTTGCCAACGCTTTTGAGAAATGTGTATTGGAAAAGGAAGCAGTAGAAATTAAAACGTCATTCTTTTGAATATTAAATACAGGTCAGGACATGAAATAAAAAATTCTGAAGACTCTTTTGGATTTTTATTATTCTACTGAAAACCAAGTGACGGTTGTTAATGATCAGCTTTGATGGTGCAAACTGAATCAGTTAGATTTAAGGCACAGACATATCTTCTGATGTGGAGAACTGACAGTGGGAAAATTCCTCCAGGCAGTAATATTGCCAAGATGGTCCTGAATGAGCTATGGTTTCATGTCAAGAAAGGATGAGAAATCGATGCTTATAATCATAAAAATAATTTGTAAAATAGAGAGGCTTTGGAAAAACAAACAAATTAAGTTTTGAAAGAAACATTGCAGTCACATGGTAGCCAACAAGATTAAAATCGATGCCATACGAAAGCAAATTGCAGAGAAGGGAAACAAAATTGCTTTTATAGTTTCATGTTAGTTTTATATAATGGGGGAAAAAAATAAAATGTCCACTTACGATGAAAGGCTATCAACCTGTAACCCTGTGGTATTGTTTTTTGTTTCTCTCCACAAATGCTGACTGATCTGCTGAGTGTTTCCAGCATTCTCTTTTATTTCATATCTTTACACTCTAGAGTTTTATATCCCACAGTTCCAAGTCTTTTTTCTCTATCTCTCTCCTCAATGATTGCTTTTGTCTGTCAGAGATATCATTCTCTTCTGAAGATAAGCTGGAGTAACTCAGCCGGTCAGACATAACTCAAAACGCTGGAGTAACTCAGCCGGTCAGATATAATCTCTAGTGAAAAGGAACAAGTGACGTTTCGTTTCGAGACCCTTCTTCAGTCTGAGAGTTAGGGGAAAGGGAAGTTAGAAATTTAGACAGTGATGTAGCGAAATATAGAACGAATGAATGAAAGATATCACAGAGGGGGAGTAGTGAGAGAGGATGTTGCAGAGCTCTCATCGGAGTGGAGGAGAACTTCAAAGTAGATATACCTTGAGATTTTGCAGTGGAGCAGACAAAACATGTAGGATCTCTATCCCAACATCTACTTTGAAGAAATTCTCCTCCACTCTCTGATGAGAGAGAATGACAGGCACCACTCTGGAGCAAAGGAATGGGTGATGTTTCGGGTTGAGTCCTGTTAAGTTACTCCATCCTTTTGTGTTTTTCTTTGGTTTAAACCAGCATCTGCAGTTCCTGCATATTTTTCTGACTGGAAATCTGTAACAAGTGGTGTACCACAGTAATCAGTGAAGGGACCTTTGTTGTTTGTAAGATCTATAAATGACTTGGATGAGAAAGTACAGGGTACGGTTAGTAAGTTTACAGACAACACAAAACATTTGCAGAGTCATTAATAGCTAAGCAGGATATCTAAGGAGACAGCAGGACATAGATTAGGTGGAAAATTGGACAGAGCAGTGGCAAGTGGAATTTAATCTAGACAAGTGTGACATAGAAACATAGAAAATAGGTGCAGGAGTAGGCCATTCGGCCCTTCGAGCCTGCACCGCCATTCAATATGATCATGGCTGATCATCCAACTCAGTATCCTGTACCTGCCTTCTCTCCATACCCCCTGATCCCTTTAGCCACAAGGGCCACATCTAACTCCCTCTTAAATATAGCCAATGAACTGGCCTCAAGTACCTTCTGTGGCAGAGAATTCCACAGACTTACCACTCTCTGTGTGAAAAATGTTTTCCTCATCTCGGTCCTAAAGGAATTCCCCCTTATCCTTAGACTGTGACCCCTTGTTCTGGACCTCCCCAACATCAGGAACAATCTTCCTGCATCTAGCCTATCCAACCCCTTAAGAATTGTGTACGTTTCTATAAGACCCCCCCTCAGTCTTCTAAATTCTAGCGAGTACAAGCCAAGTCTATCCAGTCTTTCCTCATATGAAAGTCCTGACATCCCAGGAATCAGTCTGGTGAACCTTCTCGGTACCCCTTCTATGGCAAGAATGTATTTTCTCAGATTTGGAGACCAAAACTGTACGCAATACTCCAGGTGTGGTCTCACCAAAACCCTGTACAACTGCAGTAGAACCTCCCTGCTCCTATACTCAAATCCTTTCGCTATGAATGCTAACATACCATTTGCTTTCTTCACTGCCTGCTGCACCTGAATGGCTTCTTTCAATGATTGGTGTACCATGACACCCAGGTCTCGTTGCATCTCCCCTTTTCCTAATTTGCCACCATTAAGATAATAGTCTACCCTCCTGTTTTTGCCACCAAAGTGGATAACCTCACATTTATCCACATTATACTGCATCTGCCATGCATTTGCCCACTCACCCAACCTATCCAAGTCACCTTGCAGCCTCCTAGCATCCTCCTCACACCTAACACTACTCCCCAGCTTAGTGTCATCCGCAAACTTGGAGATGTTGCATTCAATTCCCTCGTCCAAATCATTAATATATATTGTAAATAGCTGGGGTTCCAGCACTGAGTCTTGCGGTACCCCACTAGTCACTGCCTGCCATTGTGAAAAGGACCCGTTTACTCCTACCCTTTGCTTCCTGTCTGCCAGCCAGTTCTCAATCCACATCAATACTGAACCCCCAATACCGTGTGCTTTAAGTTTGTATACTAATCTCTTTTGTGGGACCTTGTCGAAAGCCTTCTGAAAGTCTAGATATAACACATCCACTGGTTCTCCCTTATCCACTCTGCTAGTTACATCCTCAAAAAATTCTATAAGATTCGTCAGACATGATTTACCTTTCGTAAATCCATGCTGACTTTGTCTAATGATTTCACCACTTTCCAAATGTACTGTTATTCCATCTTTAATCACTGACTCTAGCAGTTTCCCCACTACCGATGTTAGACTAACTGGTCTGTAATTCCCCGTTTTCTCTCTCCCTCTTTTTTTAAAAAGTGGGGTTACATTAGCTACCCTGCAAACCTCAGGAACTACTCCAGAATCTAAGGATTTTTGAAAAATTATCACTAATGCTTCCACTATTTCTGTGGCTACTTCCTTGAGTACTCTGGGATGCAGATTATCTAGCCCTGGGGATTTATCGACCTTTAATCCATTCAATTTACCCAACACCACTTCTCGACTAACCTGGATTTCACTCAGTTCCTCCACCTTATTAGACCCCCGGTCCCCTGCTATTTCCGGCAGATTATTTATGTCTTCCTTAGTGAAGACAGAACCAAAGTAGTTATTCAATTGGTCTGCCATGTCCTTGTTCCCCATGATCAATTCACCTGTTTCTGACTGCAAGGGACCTACATTTGTTTCAACTAATCTCTTTCTCTTCACATATCTATAAAAACTTTTGCAGTCAGTTTTTATGTTCCCTGCCAGTTTTCTTTCATAATCTATTTTCCCTTTCCTAATTAAGCCCTTTGTCCTCCTCTGCTGAACTGAATTTCTCCCAGTCCTCTAGTAGGCTGCTTTTTCTGGCTAATTTGTATGCTTCATCTTTTGTTTTTATAACTATCTCTGATTTCACTTGTTATCCATGGATGCACTACCTGCCCTGATTTATTCTTTTGCCAAACTGGGATGAACAATTGTTGTAGTTCATCCATGCAGTCTTTAAATACCTTCCATTGCACATCCACTGTCAACCCTTTAAGAATCACTTGCCAGTCTATCTTGGCCAATTCACTTCTCATACCTTCGAAGTTACCTTTGTTTAAGTTCAGAACCCTTGTTTCTGACTTAATTATGTCACTCGCCATCCTAATGAAGAACTCAACCATATTATGGTCACTCTTGCCCAAGGGGCCCGCACAACAAGACTGCTCACTAACCCTTCCTCATTACTCAATACCCAGTCTAGAATAGCCTGCTCTCTCGTTGGTTTCTCTACATGTTGGTTTAGAAAACTATCCGGCATACATTCCAAGAAATCCTCATCCTCAGCACCCCTGCCCATTTGATTCACCCAATCTATATGTAGATTGAAGTCACCCATTATAACTGTTTTACCCTTGTTGCATGCATTTCTAATTTCCTGTTTGATGCCATCCCCAACTCCACTACTACTGTTAAGTGCCTGTACACAACACCCACTAGAGTTTTCTGCCCCTTAGAATTTCGCAGCTCTACCCATATCGATTCCACATCCTCCAAGCCAATGTCCTTCCTTTCTATTGCATTAATCTCCTCTCTCACCAGCAACGCTACCCCACCTCCCTTTCCTTTCTGTCCATCCCTCCTGAATATTGAATATCCCTGGATGTTCAGCTCCCAGCCTTGGTCCCCCTGGAGCCATGTCTCCGTGATCCCAACTATAGCGTAGTCATTAATAGCTATGTGCACATTCAACTCGTCCACCTTATTACGAATGCTCCTTGCATTGAGACACAAAGCCTTCAGGCTTGTTTTTACAACACTCTTCCTCCTTATACAGTTATGTTGACGTGGTCCCTTTTGATTTTTGCCCTGGAAACCCACCACCTCTTATTCTCTGTTTATTATTTTTTTCTTCTTTCCCCCCTACATGTTGGGTCTGAGTGCTTCCCTTCTCTGCCTCCTGCCTCAGACCCTGTCTACTGGCTTTCTCTATTTGAGTCTCTCCCCCCAACCGTTCTAGTTTAAAGTCCCACCAGTAGCCTTTGCAAATTTCCCTGCCAGGATACTGGTCCCCCTCGGGTTCAAGTGCAACCCGTCCTTTTTATACAGGTCACCCCTTCCCAAAAAGAGGTTCCATTGATCCAGAAACTTGAATCCCTGCCCTCTGCACCAGTCCTTCAGCCAGGCATTTATCCTCCACCTTGCTCCATTCCTACTCTCACGGTCGCGTGGCACAGGAAGTAATCCTGAGATTGTTATGTTTGCGGTTCTTTTCCTTAACTCTGTTCCTAACTCCCTAAATTCTCCTTTCAGGATCTCTTCTCTTTTTTTACCTATGTCATTGGTACCAATATGTACCACGACCTCAGGCTCCTCTCCCTCCCTTTTCAGGATATCTTGGACACGTTCAGACACATCCCGGACCCTGGCACCAGGGAGGCAAACTACCATCCCGGTCTCCGGACTGCGTCCACAGAATCGCCAATCTGACCCCCTAACTATAGAGTCCCCTATTACTAATGCCCTCCTCTTCTTTTCCTTACCCTTAAGAGCAACAGGGCCGGTGTCTGTACCACAGGCCAGGTTGCTGTTGCTACCCTCAGGTAGGCTGTCCCCCCGAACAGCACTCAAACAGGAGTACTTATTTCCAAGGTGTACAGCCACTGGTGTACTCTCTAGCGCCCGCCTCTGCCCCTTGCCTCTCCTAACCATGACCCACTTGTCTGCCTCCTGTGGTTTTGGAAAGACTACCTCCCTGTAACTCCTCTCTATGACCTCCTCACTCTCCCTGACCAGACGGAGGTCATCGAGCTGCTGCTCCAGGTTCCTTACACACTCCTTTAGGAGCCCCATCTCGACACACCTGGCGCAGATGTGGACTTCTGGAGGGCTACCCGACTCCATGACCTCCCACATCTGACATCCAGAACAGTAAGCTGCCCTGGCACTCATACTTCCCTTACCCTAGATACAACACAAAATACAATATACAATACAAAAATACAATACAAAATACAAAGTACAGTACACTACAAACTGCTGGAATCTGACTGCCAATCAGCTGCTTACTCTAGTCCACCAATCAGCGGCTTCCTCAAGCCCAGTTAATTGAATAGAACGTTACGGATTTCAGTGCTCCTCCCTCTCCAACGGCTCCTGGGCCTCTGCAAAAACAAAGCCCCGCGCTGGGTTTTTACGTTTACCGCTCGAACTTCGCTCCTCCCTCACCAACGGCTCCTGGGCCTCATAGTGGTAGTGTTTAACATAGTGGTAGGACGTATAAACTAAATGTCAGAGACCTTAACGTAATGTACAGAAAGACTTTGGGGTGTAAGTCCATAGCACCATGAAAGTGGCGACACAAGTGGATATAGAGTAGTGAAGTGGACATTTTGTGTTTATTTTCATAGGCTGGACAGTGAGTATAAAAGTTGGAACATCACATTGCAGCAGTGCAAAAACAATGGTTAGCCTACACTTTGAGTACTGCATACATTTCTGGTTGCGACACTACAGGCAGGGTTGGGTAGTAGTAAATAGAATGCAGAAGACTCACCAGGATATTGCCTGGAATGGAGGGCTATAGTTATAAGAGTAGGATAGGTTGGGCTTATTCTCATTGGTACGTAGGAGGCTGATGGGTTACCTATGAAGGTTTACCAAAATTGTGACAGGCATAGGTAGGATAATGAATGTATCAATGAATAAAACCTTTTTTACAGAGAAGGGGAGTGTGGAATGATATAGCATAGATTTAATATGAGGCAGGAGAAATTTGAAGGAGATGAGAGGTATGTTTTTCATGCAGAGGGTGGTGAATCACTTAACATAACTGGGTTTAAAAACATCCAGACATTATGGTCTGATCAACTACTGTCACAGATAATTGATTGCGTAATTGTTTGTTGTATATTTATTCGCTGTGTTGCTGCAGCTTTGCAAGCTCATTAATGCAACAAGGAAAAATGTAATAATTCTGTTCCCGGTGCATATGGCAATTAAACACTCTTGTATCTTGAATATCTGTGACGAGTTGCCAGAGCAGGTGATGGAGGCGGAAACAATTTCAATGTTTAAAGACAGGTACTTAAAAACTTTGATATTATGTCTTTTTTTCCCAGGGTGCGAGTATCAAAGATTAGAGGGTATAGTTTAAGATGAGAGGAGCAAAGTGTAAAGATATGCGTGGCAAGTTATTTTGTGCACAGAGGGTGGTGAGTGTCTGGAACGTGTTTCTGGGGGTGGTGGTGGAGGCCGATACAATGATGGTGTTAAAAGAGGTTTTTAGATTGGCACACAAATATGCAGGAAATGGAGGAATATGGATCATGTGCATGCAGAGGGAGATTAGGGTATATTTAAGATAGACGCGAAATGATGGACTAACTCAACATCTCTGGAGACAAGGAAGGGTCGAGACCCTTCTGCAGACTGGCATCATGTTCGGCACAGATATTGTGGGCCGATGGGCTTATTCCTGTGCTGTACTGTTCTATAGACACAACATTCTCAAGTAACTCAGCGGGTCAGGCAGCATCTCTGGGGGAAAAGGTTGGGTGATGTTTGGGGTCGGAAACCAGAAGAAAGGAATAAACCAACATCTATCTGCAGTTGCTTTCTACAGTGTACTCTTCTATGTAGAGCTAATGTGGGAAAATGTAGTCGATGCAACGTCAGCATGGTCAAGTTGGCTATAAAGGTCTGTGCTGTAGGATTCTATGATTGACAGTAGGATTGTTTTTGTATCACCATCATTGATACAAAATTCTACGGCATTACTGCAGAGGACAAAATGATGAGAGTATATTTTAAATAAAGTTTGAAGAGCTTTGCATCTTGGAGGCATTTGATAAAGATCCTCACTAGGGACTAGCTTGAATTTGAGGCTGTTGGAAATGAGGACGTATGATTGACCTAGTTTGGAAATTGCCTGAGTGGCAGAAGACGTGGACCAGGGATAATGATTAAGTATTCAGGGCTGTGAGTTGTGCCCAGAAGTATCTGCACAGGAACGGCAACTGTTCACTCTATTTATAAACTTAGATGGTGCAAAGGATGTCACTCTACTGGTTTGGTGATAATACAAAGATAGACAGCATTGGAGATGGGAGAATGAAATTATTTATGTATGTTGAAGAAAGTGTGACAAGTAGTTCCATTGTAGATGTGAGAATATCTGCTTGGAATACAATAGAATTGAATTGGGTAAAGGGGAAAACATAAAAATGATGAGGTAAAAATGCACTAGTTAGTCCTTACACAATATTGCATTGATATGAAAATGTTGAAGATATGTGTTGGATATAATCAAAAGACTAAAGGAATATGGGTCTTTCTGTCAAGATAAATTGATTAGAAGCTATATTAGAGCTTTACAAATCCTGGTTCTAACCCACTTGGCATATCGTCAGCAGTTCTGCACACTGCATTTTAGGAATGCTAGTTTGGCCTTTAAGGATATGCACTGTCGATTTACCAGTGTGATCGACCACAAGAATTAAATAATCAGGTCCAGTTACACAGGTTAGGATAGTATAGCCTGGAAAATAAAAAGATTAATCAGGCAATTTAAATGAAATGTTCAAGTAGTAAAGGGGGAATTGGTAGGTTAGATCATTTCTCACTCCTGTTTTTGAAGTCAAGCCTGAGGAGGCAATGACCAAATCTTAATCCCAAGCCTTTCAGAATTGATATTGAAACACTTTTGCATGCAAAGGTTAGTAGAATTTCTGCAGTCATCCTTTGCGGCATCTTTATGTTTCTGACCATGGCATTTTGCTTACCCCTACATTTCATCACTCCCATCACTGGAAACATTACCTACTGCTACTAATCCTGAATTTTGAAATTCTTACCTTATCGCACAATCTCTTGCTCCTCCTTTGATATGCTGCTTAAAACCTATTGATTAAGCTTTGGTCAATGTTTTAAAATTAAGTCTTTGACCTGGCTTTTATTTGTTTCTTGCAATTCTCCTGTAGAGGTGGTTCAATGACCAAGTGTGATCTAATTGCATGGTGTAACAGGCTTGAAGATCCTGTGTGGTGACTTGATGTCAGTCTCCCTCCCCGGCTTGTGCAGTGCCAACAATACGAACAGTGGAAATATTGAAGTGCATAAAAGTAATTTAATTAGCCAAGTTCACTTCAAACCAGAAATTTTAGGTGGAAGTACAATATAAATGCTAAGAGTAAGGAAGGAATATTTTTATTGTTGCTTGCAAACAAATGAAGCTCGGGCAAATAAATTTATTTGGCATCAGGTGTATTCCGCCATTCAATCAAGGCTGATCTATCTCTCCCTACTAACCCCATTCTCCTGCCTTCTCCCCATAACCCCCAACATCTTTATTAATCAATAATCTATTTATCTCTGCCTTAAAAATATCCATTGACTTGAATTCCACAGATTCACCACCATGTGACTAAATTAATTCCTCCCCATCTCCTTCCTAAAGGAATGTCCTTTAATTCTGAGGCTATGCTCTCTAGTCCTAGACTCTCCCACCAGTGGAAACATCTTCACCACACCCACTCTATCCAAGCCTTTCACTATTCTGTATGTTTTAATGAGGTTCCCCCTAATTCATATGGTAACCCACTCATTCCTGGGATCATTCTTGTAAACGTCATCTGGACCCTCTCCAGAGCCAGCACATCCTTCCTCAGATATGGTGCCCATAATTGTTCACAATACCCTCAAATGTGGTCTGACCAGCACCTTATAGAGCCTCAGCATCACATCCCTGTTTTTGTATTCTAGCCTTCTTGAAATAAATGCTAGCATTGTGTTTGCTTTCTTTACTACCGATTCGACTTAGGTTATAACTGGTTGAAGTTCTTTCCAGAGTGCTCTACATGCTCAGTTGTTTAGTACATCCCAGGTTGAGATTGATAGGTTCTTGAACACTTAAAGAATCGGGACTGGGGTTAGGAAGGTGGTGATGAAGTTGTATATTAAAGGACTGAGAAACCTTGAGAAACAGTATGGTCTCCTCCCACTGGTAGACAAAAATGCTGGAGAAACTCAGCGGATGAGGCAGCATCTATGGAGCGAATGAAATAGGCAACATTTTGATCCAAAACCTTTCTTCAGTGATGTGGGGGAGGGGGTGGGGGAGGAAGAAGAAAGGAAGAGGTGGAGCCAGTGGGCTGAGGGAGAGCTGAGAAGAGGAGGAGAAATAAGGACTATCTGAAATTAGAGAAGTCAATGTTCATACCGCTGGGGTGCAAACTGCCCAAGCGAAATATGAGGTTTCGGATGAAGCTGCTCCTCCCAATGTAAGGTGGTCCTCACTCTGGCCATGGAGGAGGCCAAAGACAGAAAGGACGGATTCGGAATGGGAGGGGGAGTTGAAGTGCTGAGCCCCCAGGAGATCAGGTTGGTTATTGCGGACCGAGCGGAGGGGTTCGGCGAAGTGATTGCCAAGCCTACACTTAGTCTCACCGATGTAGAGCAGCTGACATCTAGAGCAGCGGATGCAATAGATGAGGTTGGAGGAGGTGCAGGTGGACCTCTGCCACACCTGGAAAGACTCCTTGGGTCCTTGAATGGAGTCAAGGGGGGAGGTAAAGTGACAAATATAACATTTCTTGTGGTTGCAAGGGAAAGTGCCCGGAGAGGGGGTGGTACGGGTGGGAAGGGACGAATTGACCAAGGAGTTACGGAGGGAGTGGTCTCTGCGGAAAGCAGACGGGAGGAGATGGGAAGATGTGGCAAGTGGTGGGGTCACTTTGGAGATGGCAAAAGTGACGGAGGATTATTTGTTGTATGTGGCGGCTGGTAGAGTGGAAGGTGAGGATAAGAGGGACTCTGCCCTTGTTACAAGTGGGGGGATGGGGAGTGAGAGTCGAGTGACGGGGTATAGAAGACACCCTGGTGAGAGCCTCATCTATGGTGGAAGAGGGGAACCCACATTCCCTGAAGAATGAAGACATTTCCGATGCCCTGCTGTGAAACACCTCATCCTGGGAGCAGATGCGGCGTAGATGGAGGAATTGGGAGTAGGGGATGGAGTCTTTACAGGAAGCAGGGTGGGTAGAAGTGTAGTCCAGATAGCCATGGGAGTCAGTGGGTTTATAGTGGATGTCGGTCAGGAGTCTATCACCTGTGATGGAGATAGTGAGGTCAAGAAATGGTAGGGAAATGTCGGAAATGGTCCAGGTGTATTTGAGTGCCGGATGGAAGTCTGGTGAAATGGATGAAGTCAGTGAGTTGTGTGTGGGTGCAGGAGGTAGCACCAATGCAGTCGTCCATGTAGCGGAGGTAGAGTTTGGGGATGGGGCCACGTTACGCCTCAAACAAGGATTGTTCAACGCACCCTACAAAGAGTCAGGCATAGCTGGGGCCCATGTGTGCGCCCATAGCTACGCCTTGTATTTGGAAATGGGAGGAGTCAAACAAAAAGTTGTTATGGGTAGGGACCAGCTCCGCTAGGCGGAGGTGAGTATCAGTAAACTGGGATTGGTTGATTCTCCGGTCGAGGAAGAAGCGGAGGGCTTTGAGACCCTCCTGGTGGGGGATGGAGGTGTAATGTGATTGGACATGGTGAAGATGAGGGAATGGGGGGCTTAGAAAATGGAAGTCCTGGAGTCGACGAAGAGCGTGTGAGGTGTCTTGAATATAGGTAGGGAGGGATTAAATCGGGGGGGGGGGCAGGATGGAGTCGAGGTTTGTGGAAATAAGTCGAGGTATGTGGTCTCCTCCCTCTTCTTATTTTCTAAATGATGACCCTAACCCATAATCAGAACTATGGAATAATTACAACTTGTATGTAAGAACAGGAATATCCATGTTCAACCTGAGATGTTTGAAAAAATATAAAGATAGAGCTCTCCTCCTTTGAAATTAGATTTCTCAGCATGGTCAGAAGTCCACAACTAAGGGGGTATTCTAGACAGCTGAGCCTGACAATTCTGGACCCTGGAATAACTCACTTATTACATCAGAAACAGTTCGGATTAATCTAATGCACTTTGTGTTTTATAAATCGACACTGAGGTTCCATATATTCTGAGCATTTAACACTGCAATCCCAGATTAGGCACAAAAATGTTACACTACCGGGCATTCCCAACTAAAATATGTCATTTGGGAAACAAAATGTGCTTTTCAACCATGTTTCGTTCAAGCCAGGATACTTTCGATGAACTTGGCTTAGTTTCATAATGGATATTCCCATGCGGCTATTTGAATCTGTGTTCCTTGTTAGTAGACCCTTTCAACGTATGTCTTTACTGGAAAATGAGTTGCTTGCATCTGGGCTCACTGTGCTCACCTGAAGGAGTGATCAGAGGCTGGACAGGCTTATCTACACTTGGCTGTCTCCTACCTGCCATGCCTAACAAGGCCTTCTTCGGTGATATCATTTGCATTTTACTTTATCTTTTCAGCTTGATATTATTTGAATTTCAAAAATTAAAGAGCAAAGGCATATAGAGATGAGTTTTTTTGTGTTTGCACTCCTATGGTTATTTAACACAGAAAAACATTGCTAAAAAATGGCCAAACTGTACTATTATTTGAATGTTCAGTATCATCTTGCATGGAAATAAAGCTTATGGTCTTTTGTGTCTCTGTAAAAATATTCTAATTAGTACTCACAATATCCTATGTACCAAAACAAATTATTTCCTTACCAAGTATATTCGCAATACTTGTTTATAACAAATACATCTGCTTCAAACACCTTTACAGATCATATTTGCTGTGTAAATCAAGAGTGTTTATCTGTTAGATGCACTGGATATGAGCCAGCACAATAAAAGTCTTGCATGCTGCAGCCTTACAGGCATATTAGACGCAACAACAGCAACAAATATGCCATAAATTATCAGTTATTCTAAGTAAACAAAATCATACAAATGCAAAACAATGAAGTATGTAGAGCAACCACAGTAGTGGATAATCAGTACTGGTTTTGGTGCTGAGGTATGGTTGTAGTGGAGTTGTGAAGGGTGGTTCATAAACCTGACGGTTGATGGGAAGAAGTTGTTCTTGTACCTGGAGGTAACGGTTCTCATGCTCCTGTACCCTTTTCCCCCTATGGCAACAGCAAGACAAGAGCATAGCCAGGGTGGTGTGAGTCTTCAATATCGCCTGCCTTCTTGAGGCGGTGCATCCTGTAGATCCCATTCATGATGGGGAGATCGGTAGCCCGGGCAACATCCACCACTTTCTGCAGCCTCCCTTATTCTTATTCTGTCTGTGCCTGCTCGTGACCGTTTGGTGGCTTTCCTCTGCTGGAGTGCTCTTGATTTCCTCTCACGCTCTGAAAACATGTTAGTTGTTTGGCCACCCTACTGTGTAGATGAGTGGTAGAATGAAGAAGAGAGCTGATGAAAATGTGGGGAAATCAGAATGCGTGGGTGTGTGCTTGAGGGTCAGGGAATTATTTGGGAGCCAAAAGGTCGGTTATCTTTCTCTGACTCTATTCAAAGAGGAGTTTTGTTTTGCCAATCGAGGCAAGATTCTTTAACAGGCGAACACAACCAAAAATAGACTGTGATCTTTCATTTCATTTATTCCTTGATTTGCTGCCTGTGGGAACTTGAACACAAATCATTAACCTCTCAACGGTGTCTCCACTTCAAACGTAAACTGTTAGTAATGCAATTCAAAATTCCCTGCGTGTTTATATAAATGCAACTACCCATGCTTTATTGGAAATCAGTGGTTTGGTTTTTGATATTTTAAAGTGCAAGTTTACCCCATTTAAGTTGAGAAAAAGTGGTTGGAATATCTAGGTCATGAATTGCTTGTTTTTGAAGTCCACTATTTCAGATGGAACATGGATAACTATCCTGTAACTATTTGATGTTAGTTGACCTTTATATAAAAAATAAATATGTTTGAACTGTGCTCACAGTCTAATACTAAAGTTTTGGCTTGTAGAATGATAGTAAACGTAACAATTCAGAATTTATGCTGAGTGGAAGATTTTAGCTTGTTAAAGCCTTTTTTCATAATTTCAGAAATTACATTGCAAGTATTACATATATATTGCATTTCGTATAATTGGAGTCAGCATATCATGTTATGTCATATTTTATAGTAATTTGATCTAAAAGGTTTACTTTCATTGCTATTTAAAACAACATTTTGAAATTGAATTGTTCATATTGTTTTATAAGAAATATAAAACTCTCGGTTGTTTATGATCTATTTTCAGCCATTTTTCCTTTTGAAGTTTCTACTTTAATTTGTTTAGCATATCAATGTTTTACTTCTATCTACCTTTTAGATTGACGAAATTGGGTTTTCTCTGAATCATCCGAATCAGTATTTTCATTGAGAGTCAGAAGATTCTGAACAGCAGCCGAGATACAAAGAAAGAGTCAAATCAGCCAGAGAGCTCCCAGCGCAGCCAGCCTAGCCAACCCCCCAAAGGGGAGAGTGCCACTGTCTCCACAGCCACGAGCCAGGCAGAGTCGACTGATGTGGAGGGTATAAATATCGAAGAGCTTCTCAGTGAAGAATATCCTGAATGATTCGCTATGCGACTGATATCCACTGAAATGTATTTTGTGTTAGAATGTTTTCTGAAGTGAATTTGTTTCATGTTTTCCCCAATCTAGTTTTTTTTCTCTTTAAATGAGTAAATAAGCTTAAGGTAAAATTAATTCTCTCCATTATGGTTAAAGTGCGATAACTTGTATTTCTTGAAATACTGCCAGAAATAATGCACACAAGGGACTTTCATTGGTGCTTGGACATTTCCTTGAAATAAATGGCACATTTAATGTAAATTATGCCAATGGATCATTATGGAACTCAGCCTAGAAAATGTTCATTTGACTTTATTCCACATCTTGTGAGAAATGTTAAATTACTTTGGTAACATCTTATCAACGTCAACACTTTTAGAAGGTAATGCCTTCTCAGAATTCGTTATAAGGCATCAATTATATTCAGGTTAATTCTACAGAGGTATGTGAACGCTTTGCTGTAGCGCACTTACTATCAAAGTGACTTCCATTTCCAATAATCTGCATTATTACATTCGTAATTGTACAAGAGGACTTGAGGATTCACCATCATTTTCATGCACTTCGTTGCACTGTAATGTGAAATGTACTTTCTCGTTGTCCATCAAATGCCTAATAAGCACTTTATAAGAAAGCTTATATCAAACTATCAGATTTCTGGAAGAGAGACGCATCTCAATCTATTTTTTTTCCTGTTCAAGATTTTATAATGTGGACTGTGCAATGCATATTATGTTATTGCAATGCTGGAATTTCCTTAAACCTCCACTGATATTTTTAATTGGTTTTGAATCGACATCACAAGTATTGCCTTAAAGCTGATTACTTTGAACTTTGGCACAGCTTTATACACCTTTGTGAATCCTGTGTGCAATTACTACCACATGAGCTTGCAGGTTTGTTCTGCCCTGGTATGACAAAGTATAAGTTAACGCTCTGTGTTCTTCTTTGATTTCTGAGGAAAATATGGAAACAAATACTAGAATCATCATTATTACAAACATTTATGTGGCTGCGATTCTTAATGCGCAGATGTGATGAATATGCAGTCAATTCTAGTTAAACCGACACTCCAAAATATTCACTATCCAACACAAATTTTAATACAATAAAAACATACTCGTTTATCGAACAATTCACATTCTGATATCAACACTTTTTTCTAAAACCAATTATTCATTTAGCATTACATTCAATTGTACTGGCAGTCAGTTTATAAACGAACATTTCAGGGCACGCCTCCAACTCTTCATTCAACTCACCATGGGCGGAAATCCCGGGGGGGGGGGGAGAGACATACATCCCCTCCATGTTTTGAGAGGTGGGGGGACAATCACCCCCATGTTTGGTAATCCAGATTTTGAAATTCGGTGAAAAAAATCAATTAGAAATCTCCGCTTTCCACGAGAGAGTGGGGGTGGGACTGATGATCGATGGCGCCGATTGGACAAGAGAGACGTCGGTCAGCAGGCAATGGGGGGGGGGGGGGGGGCGGGAGGGACATGATGATTCAGCGCGATGATTGGAGGAGGAGGGTGTTGGTCAGAGGCGGACTGAGGATAGAGCACGGTGATTGGAGAAGGGAGATGTCCTGGTGGAGCAAAGATCATGGAGCGGAGTTTGAATCGGCCCGTTCGCGGAGCCTTTCATCGCCTTGCGCAACTTAAAATCAAACTGCTGCGTCGAGGCGATCGAGGCTCCCGATCTTGAAGCCCCCGCCGGCAGATTTTAAGCCTTGCCGGGCGATGAAAGGCCCCGTGAACGGGCTGATTCAAGCCCCACGATTCGCAGCGGACGAAGTTGGGAGTCGGTCACCAACCAGGTCAGATCCCGATGTTACTGTCCACAGGGCCCACGGCTGAAGCCTTGCGTGCGCGTCTGCCAATAAATGGTGTCTCCCTCCCCCCTCCAATGTTTTGATAGTGATTTCCGCCGCTGCAGCTCACAGCCAATCACATAACATCAGTGATTGTACTGCCCTTTCTCGATTATAAAAACAGTTTACCGCCCTTTTCACAACCAAGCAGAAAATGTGAAGTGATAACTTTAATAAATAAACCGTTTTTGCCATGAACATATGTATGTTTTTGTCATTATATATGTTAGAATGAAATTGTATTTGTTATAGAAACATTTTTTTTAATCTGAAAGATACATATAAATATATGCTGTGCAGACAATCTCTGCTACCCATCATTCACAGACAATTGGAGTTAAATTGGTTTCTTCCAAGGTCATAAATATCAATAATCTGACATATTTAAGATGTAACAGATTGTGTTGGATTAACGAGAATTGACTGAGTATAGGACGATCTTGTGATTGTGTAAATTGAGTGCAGAATTTTTATTGACGACTACCACTCGTGATATGACCTCTGCAGTTTATTTTCTTATCAAGGTTTTCCAGTGAAGAGTGTGTAATGATTATCTGAAAAGTGCACTCTATGGAATAACTCAACCTTACAATCTCCATTGTGTGAAGAGCAGCGATGGGCTTTTGACTTCAGTATGAAGTTAAAAGCCCATGCCGTACTTAACCAGTTGACAAGACCTCTCATGTACCATTCTCTGAGCCTACTTCAAGATAAATTTGAGGAAGATATGACAACTTGGTACCCATCTCTATTAGGCCCTCAATCTCCTTGGATCTGTTCTTAATGACTACAAATGAATAGCATGTAGTTACAGAGAGCTTTTTAAACTGGTGGCAGCTTAGTCAAAACATTGCACACTACCCATGAGTATGAACCCATCTCATTGAAGTGTTTTTCGTGCCCTTTTTAGTTGGTAGAAGGGAAGCTTCAATGAATACATGGATTACCGTACAAAACAAATTGTGTTCAACGCTTCATAGCAGCTTCAAGAGTTTAATAGCATGAATATCTATGTGGCTAATACAGTTTTGTTTAGGCTGATTTGAAATGATCAAAATTGAGCTTTCTCCAGACCTGAGAATTGCCATTAGACGTACCACTGCAGACAGATTAGGAAGCAAAGAACATGAATTATCACTGAAGTGTGACTTAAATTATGGAGAACAACTCTGGTGAGACTATGATTGTTTCTGCTTGAATTGCATTAGTTTCTGGTCTTATGGAACTCAATTATCCTTTTAGAAAATTGTCATTATTAGTTTGAGTTCCCCGATCACTGTATATGCCACGTACTGTAGAATGTTTCCTGTACTATGCAATGGTGTTGATTTTTCTCAGGTTTTTGTACCTTACCACGTTATCCCATAAATGTACAATACAGCAGTACAGATATGCAAAACATTTTGTTCCGCAAACTTTCATAGGTCAAGAGGAGTGGGTGAAATGCATTCTAGCCACTTTGGTGCAGTGTATTCCTGGTGTACTATTTAAAAATCCAAGTACGCAGGAACACGGGAGCAGGAACAGAGCACCTCAAATCTTGACGAGATTATGGCTGATCTTCCAGAGGCATCAACTCTTCTGTGCCAGTTCCACATTGCCCTCAATTGCCCAGTCTATCCAGATATATCTACCCCCTCTATAAATACCTCCAGCACCATGGAGATTTAATAACCCCTGTGTGAATAAATTCCTATGCCCCTTCATTTTAATTGACTGCCCCCCTTGTAATGTGTCACTTATGAGAGACTCTCCCATTAGGTTCCCATCCTTTTCACTTAGGATAGTGTATGCTTCACTAAGATCACTCTTCATTCCTTCATCTCTTCAAAGAAAACAAGTCCAACTCGTTTAAGAGACAAGAGAGTTTAGGAGTTTAGTTATCATATATACCAGCAAAGGAACAGTAAAGTTCTTGCTAACAGCAGCTTAAGCCATTTAGCCTGCAGATTAATATTTTGTAATTAATAATACGATAAATTAATATCAGCTATTCTAGCTAACTATAATAATGCAAAACCAAAGTCCATAGAATATCCTAGTTTGTGAGGTAGTGATGAGTATTGTGCAGTGTTCAGTTGCTAAGAAGCTGTTCCTGTTTTTTTAAGATTTTCATGAACCTGTACCATTTTCTCATTTTTTATCAGCAAAATTAAAGCGTGGCCAGGGTGGTGTGGGTCTTTGATATTGGCTGCATTTTTGTGGTGGCACCTCCTATAGATCCCTTTAGCGGTGGTGAGGTCAGTACCTGTGATGGACCGTGCAATTCTCTGTAGCCTCATTTGTTCCTGGGCGTTAGAGTTGTTGAACCATGATGTAATGATGGCGCCTATCGTTGGCGATATTGATACACAGTTTGAAGGGTTTATGAAAGGTTAACTAATGACTAAAGTGTTTACTGCACAATTATGATTCCTGTGCCTGAGAATGACTCTGCTTCCTTTCTCCCATTTCTTGAAGAAACGTCACCAATTCCTTCTCTCCAGAGATGCTGCCTGTCCCGCTTAGTTACTCCAGCATTTTGTGTCCACCTTCATAAATAGCTGCATAAACCAAAGCCTGTTTACCCCATGACCTCATAACCCCATCAAGCCTGTGACAATAAGCGAGTTCAGTATTTCGATAAACGCACGGAATCATAGCATTTGTCAGGTCATTCGGGATTAAGAAAAAAGTGAACGCAGCGCTGTATAAACTGTATACATTGTTAATTATTCTACCAAGGAATTAATCTGGAATTCTGTCAACTCAATAGCTTTCTTTCTTCTTCTGATGTTCACACACTACTTACACAGTCCCAGTTCTAGTTCAGTTAATTATTCTGCAATTATGATATTTTCAAAAAGTTAATGAATTTATTATTTTCATTTAATCCTTAATGTGTTTGCTACTGGAATAAGAAAATATTATTTGTGTTTGAAACATTTTCTTACCTTTATTCACAATTTATGTGTAAAAATATATTTAATCTGAGGCAGGCAGCAACTGTATCAGTGTGATGTGGGCTGATGTTTTACCTACAGGCGGTGTGAATGTATTGTTAAGGCAAAGATTAATCTCCGAGGAAAACTGAGTACAGGGTTGGCCCTGTGAAGGAGCCGCCAACCGATATAAGACATTTAACTGTGAAATGCCTGTCCTTTAGTATTGGATAGATTGAGTGAAGGGTCTACGCTGTTCCAAGTTTACGGATGGTTTCGGTGTGTTTCCCACAGCCATCTCGCCCAGTGCACGTTGACTAGCACAGTTCGCCAGCCCTTGTCCAGGTGTTACCCGAAGCCCAAAGGTTTTGTGGAGGTTCTGCGTTAGGATCAGGCACGCAGCGAGCTAGCGAGAGGGCTGTCAGATCAGATCAGCTCAGATTGACGAGTGGCTGAAGGGCGGAATATAATGGGTCATTTATAAACTGTCTGTGTGGCACCGTCAGCTCTCTCTCTCCCAGATCCCCCACCCTGACTGTTGACAAAGGCTGATTGAGAAAATGCTCCCACTCACATTACGGGTTGGTTCCGCATTTGCCCACTCGCTGGGACTGGCAGCACCTCCTTCAAAGAGAACGGGAACAGGTCCCGTCAGCTGGGGAGCTGCGACCCACTCCTGAGTGAAGCCTCTAGTTTGGCTGCGGTTCAAATTACTGCAAATTCACATAATTATCACCGCCCAGTCACCCGGATGCGGATCCCAACTGGGTGCCCTGACAGACTGGAACCAAGCCCAGAGGTTAAAGCGACTGCATCTTTATTTAAGCCAACCTACCCCCACACAGCACATTCTCCTTGTTTCATTCAATCCAGGAAGGTTGTTTAGATGGGAATGTAAGGACTGCCTTAAATTGGTTGACTTGTAATTCGTGTAAATCGACATCAAATTTGAATGGCTGTGACTCCAGCTAATGCTAGGGATTTGATAATTGACAGGGTCATTCCAGGCATTATTGCGTTTTCAGGGCTGGTGCTGTATCGAGTCAATAATTTAAATAGATACAATTGTGGATTTGTGCAGCCTGCAGTACGCTGTGGCCTACTATTGACATATTTAACGGATACATTTATTTATAAATTTAATTGAAATGAATACCCAGGTCCGTACACACACAGTAGCTCCGCTGACGAGAATGTTTATCCCGAATGACCCATGACCTGGGCAGGCGCAGTTGAAATACCGAACTTGCTTATTGGTAAAATGAGAAATAACTTGTCAATTCCATTTTAATATTTTATCAATGAGCAAACTCAAAGTTATAATTGGTGACTAGAAATTATTTTTATAAGTACATTCTTTTTGTTAAGTTATGCTTAAAAATTGAAAAATTATAAAGAATTTGTTTAGTTTAATGCAAGAGGCTTTTTCATATTCTTTTGAAATTGCAATAAGAATAATTTTGTGAAACTTATACATCTGGATCTATTTCATAGTTTCCCTGAATGCATTCCCTACAGTACGTAGGAGCATTTAATGGATACTTGCCATGGGCCAGCTGGGCTTGTTTCTGTGCTATGTAATGTCCTTATACAAACGTTTGGACATATGTGAATACAGGTGCACCATTGATTTTTCAGCACCCTTGATCCAGAGCCTTTCTGGATTATCTGTTTTGCAAGACCAACAAAGGACACGGCCTTGGGATGGGGGGGATCCGAGCCCTGTGCCACAGGGGGCAAATTCAACCCGTCGATCGATGCGGAGGTTCCTGATGAGGTTGAGATCGGCTGCCTCACCCGACCTAGGCGCCACAATTTCAGGGGGGATTTTGTCCGGACTAATGCAGGGGACAGATCACCAGATGCCGGAAAATCGGTGGTAGACCTGTAATCATTTAAAAAATATATGCAGTGCCACTTCATAATTTTGTGACAGCTTTTCTATATGTGGTTTGAAAATGCCGTGCACTTTGGTTGCGATGTGGATTTGCCCCGGTCATTTGAGACTCTCCACACTGGGAGAGACATTGGTTGAGAATGCAATGGAACTTGTTTGGCCCGGGATCCTGAGGTCCAGAGGCTAGGAGGGAGCGGCCTCATAGATTGGTTGTGTTGGCATCGTTGTTCCTCAATCTAATTTAAAAAGCACACATAGATAAAATCCAATGTCTGAAATGTGATTACTGTATTCAGAGCTAATTGCTCAAATCATTTTTGGGGAGAGGTGGAGTGGGGGTGATTAAAAAATCTAAACATCTTTCCTGCTTTACCAAAATCTCATTGTCATTTTGGATAATAATGAAACTTGCCTAAGTAGTTTACAAGGTGGTGTACTGCTGGGTGTTTTTGTTAAACATACCTGAGATGCAATTATGCTGCTTTGTGGGACCAATTATTTATTTTTTTAAATGTTTCCCGGAGTATCGTTGTCACAATGAGGTGCCTCCGAAATCATCATAATCATACTTTATTAGCCAAATATGCTTTGCAACACACGAGGAATTTGATTTCCCATACAGTCATACCAATAAAGAGCTTCAGAACACGCAAAATACATTTTAACATAAACATCCACCACAGTGACTCCTCCACATTCCTCACTGTGATGGAAGGCGAAAAAAAGTTCAATCTCTCTCCTTTCTTTGTTCTCCTGCGTTTGGGGGCCTTGAGCCTTCCATTGACGGGGCGATCTTAGATTCCGTAACCGGCGGTCTGGCCCTCCACGTTGGGGCGATCAAGCTCCTGCATTGGGGGGGAATCTCAGCTCCCCTGCGCCGGGCAATCTGACTAGGTCGGGGCTGGTCGAAACCTGCATCGTTTTGGAGCTCCCGACATCGGTCTCTACCCGAGACTGCGAGCTCCTCTATGGTGAAATTCGCAGGCCGCGGTTGGAGTGTCGATCCCAGGCAAGGGATCGGCTCCGATGTTTCGTCCACGTCCCTGCAGTGGGGCTCAAAGGCAGCCTCGAGCAAGGCCGCCAGCTGCATGATGTTAGGCTGCAGAGCGAACGGAGATACGATCCGGAAAACAATCGCATCTCCTGCAAGGTAAGAGATTGGGAAAAAAGTTTCCCCCGACCCCCTCCCCCACCCCCCACATAAAACAAAACAGAACATTAACACAAACTTTTAAAACACATTAAAAATAACAAAAAAAAGACAGACAGGCTGTTGGCGAGGCTGCCATTGTGCGGTACCCTCCTGGTGGTATAATGAGTGTACGGTTTGAATTAGTTTGATAGACTAATGACTTCATTTTTTAACAAGTGCTAAGCCACAGGTTAAGGTTAGCATAGTAGAACTGATGAGTTTTTCAAAATGTTCAAATCCCCTTTTCCTTCCCCAGCATACGATGTTAATCGATGCAAATGAGTAGAAAGGTTGTTGCAAATGTATCTACTTAATCAACAGTTGCGAGTAAACGATACCATGGCTTGAAAGTTCATTAGTGCTGGGACCACAACTTTTCAAAATCCATATCAATGAATTATTGGCTGTGAGAACCGATTGCTACGTTTCCTGGTTTGCTGATGATACAAAACGAAATGAGAATCCGAGTAATGATTATTATAATAACAACAAGGGGTTAGGACAAGTTGAGTGAATGGGCAACAGCATGGCGGATTATTCTGTGCAATTCTGGTCAACCCACAACAGGAAGCTTGTGGCGAGGGTGCAGAAGAAGGGTCTCAACCCGAAACATCACCCTTTCCTTTTATCCAAAGATGCACCCTGCCCTGCTGAGTTGCACCAGCATTTTGCGTCTACCAAAATGCTATCTGGATTAGAGGGTGTTAAACCTTTCACGAGAGGTTGAACAAACTTGGATTGATTTTGCTGGAGCATCAAAGGTTGATGGGAGACTTGATAGAGGTTTATACAAGTATGAGAGACACAGGGAGGGTGGACACAACCTTTCTTGGTTCTACCGGCGCTGCAAATCGGCTCCAGACGTTGACATTCCCACCATCCCGACCGGAGGGCTTGAACATCGGGCCGTCCGAAGCGGCGACTACGGAGGGTCAGGGCCCCGACCTCGGGTGAACAAGGGAGGAGGAGGACTGTCTGAACTGTATTGCCATCCACCACAGTGAAGAATGGTGTGGTGGATGTCTGTGTCGAATTATGTTGTGTATTGTGTCCTTTTTAAATTTAACGCTGTATTGTAAATTCATTTCACTGCACCTTATGGTGCAGTGAATCTGGAGTGGCAGCGCTGCCTTGGCAGCTGCGGCTCACCTGCAGTCCGTCTGTTTTTTTCTTTTTTTTGTTGTTTTCTTGTCTTGTTTTAGCGTGTTAATTTGAGTTATTATGTTGTGTATGTGTGTGGGAGGGGTGGGAGAAACGTTTTCGTCTCTTCCTTCGGGGGGACACAACTTTTCTTGTATCCCCCGTCTCCGTCTCTGTCTGCGCTGAGGCTTAATGGTGGAGCTGGCAGCCTCCAACTGCGACCGACCTCGAGGCACCAGAGGCAGAGCCAGCCGGGACTTACCAGCACGAGGCTGGCCGACTTCGGAGCTGGGGCGACTTTTCGGTGGCGGCGGCAGCGACTTCGGAGGTTCGGCCGCGGCCCAGTGGACGACATCGTCGGGAGCTCGCAGGTCACAGGTTGGTGACCTGTTTTTCCGGAGCTCCCGCGGCAACAGCTGCGTCCGCTGGACTGGAGGGCGGCAGCGTCGACCGTCCCGGGCCATGGAGTTTGAACCGGCCCGTTCGCGGAGCACGGTTCAGCCGTGGGACTTACTTACATCACCCTGTGGGGCCACAACATCGGAGGCCTGGATTGCCTCAGCGCAGAGGAAGAACAAGGGAAGAGACAAAGACTTAAGATGTTGCCTTCCATCACAGTGAGGAGGTGTCTGGTGAACTCACTGTGGTGGATGTTAAATTTGTGTTTATTGTGTGTTTGTTATTTTATTATATGTATGACTGCAAGGCAACAAAATTTCGTTCAGACCACAAGGTCTGAATGACAATAAAGTTCCCATGATTCCATGATGTGACAAATACATTTCAACCTTTGAACCTTTCACAGTGTGGAAAAGCTAAAGCATAGAGGGCATAGCATTAAGGTCAGAGGCGGAAAGTTTAAATGAAATGTGTGGGGTAATTTTTTTTGTGGTCAGGTCGGGGGGAGTTCCCCCGCCACGGGTACCTTGTAATCCCGTGCTACCTGCTCCATGGTCGGATTGCCGGTGACTAAACCGTCTCCCCCACCTGGTGTGCCAGGTGAGATGGGGGCTGTGGACCAGGACCAAAAACAAGACCCGTCAAAGGGCGGATGAGCGAGCGAGTGAGCCAACGGCCATCCACACTTCAGTAGAAGTTGCTATCACTGTCGTACATAGCATTGTGCCCGTTGATGTTTTCAACGATGATGATGATGAATTTTCTTTACACACAGTGTAAAGAGGATGGGAGAACCAGATACAATAGTCTTATTCAAGAGCTTTTAAATAGGTGCATAGATGTGGAGGGATGTGAATCGCATGCAGGCAAAATAAATTGGTTTAATTTAGCATAATGTTCAGCACAGACTTCGTGGGCTGAAGGGCCTGTTCCGTGTTGTACTGTTCCATGTTATATGGAGGAAAATAGGGGAACATGTGAGGTTAGCTTCATTAAAAAAACAGAGATGCATTTACCAATCTCACACCCTTTATGAACGTGGGTGTCAGGCCTTTGATTACAACATCTGAAGTTTTGGTCTTACCTTTTAATAATATATATATATTATTGCCCTGGAGGGAGTGCAGCGTAGATTCATCCGATTAGTTCTGTCACAAGAGGGCACAGGTGAGGCCTCATTTCTCTCTAGTTTAGATGAATAAGAGGGGATCTTGTTGAAAAGTAGAAATCGCCACAGGGTAGACACAGAAAATCTATTTCCGATGGCTGCGTCTAGGAGCAGAGATCACAAAGGCCAGTTACGACTGAAACAAAGATAAATTTCTGGCAAATCTAGTTCTCTACCTCAGAGTTACACAAAAGGCTGGAGAAACTCAGCGGGTGCAGCAGCATCTAAGGAGCGAAGGAGATAGGCGACGTTTCGGGTCGAGACCCTTCTTCAGACTGTTGTGGATTATCTGTCATTAATTGCATTCAAAACTGAGAACAGTAGATGGCTTAGGGAAAGAAAATATAAGGGCAGGAGTTCAAAGCAAAAGGTTAGCGATGATTTTGTTGAGTGATAACAGCATGGCCGGGAGACTAAATGGCCTATTTTAGCTTCTGATTTTTACACAAAGATGCTTTATAAAGAATTCTTCAATTAAGCTTGACTATGATTTTCTTGCAGTGAATCACAAACAACTTTTATATGACATATCCTTGTAATGTTCATGAGTCCGGTTCCTACACAAATATTACACAAATATTGGAAAAGCAGTGTGTGTTTTAATTCCCTGTTTGGATTGCATGTCCCCAAGCTCTTCCAACAGTAGCTTACTAAATTCCAGATATCTCCTCCATTATTCAATAAAGTGATGCCTGTTTTGTATCTGAACACCAGATACTTGGCCTCATAATAAGCCTTGTGCTTGAAACAGCTTATCGCATTCCATTGATCCAAGGTTAAATTGAATACTTTTTATAACTGGGAAAGAATAAAAAAAAGTCTCATTTGAACAAGACTACATTTAGATCGAAGTTTGTTAGAGGATAATCACAATTATATAACTTGTAAGGAAGAAAAAGACAATTAAACAGGGACTGCTTTATATTCCCTGGCTCTTGAACCATTTATTTGGAGTAATCAGCAGCTAGGCAATTCATTTATTCCTGTCAACATTTTAATAAATTGAAAACAAAAATTGGTATTGCATTATTTGGGAAAGAACAAATAAATGAAGCAATAAATTTCCTTTGCTTTTATCTTGTATCTTAAATTCTTCATTTTGTGAAGTGTATGTTGCTCTTGACATCAACCGCCTCGACTTCTCCACTCTCCTGTCTCACTCCAATCTCTCCCCCCCCCCCGAACGTACTGCCATCGACTCACTCCGTAACAACCCAGACTGGGTTATCAAACCCGCCGACAAGGGAGGTGCCGTGGTAGTCTGGCGCGTCGATCTCTACAAAGCGGAGGCCGCGCGCCAACTCTCGGACACCTCCTCCTACTTACCCCTGGACCATGACCCCACTGACGAACACCAGGCCACCATCTCGAGCACCATAACCGACTTCATCAGCTCCGGCTCCCTACCCCCCCCCCCCCCGAGCCTCCAACCTCATCGTTTCCCAGCCCCGCACGGCCCGATTTTACCTTCTCCCCAAAATCCACAAACCCGACAGCCCTGGCAGACCCATTGTCTCTGCCTGTTCGTGCCCCACCGAACACATTTCCACATACCTTGACTCCATCCTATCCCCCTTTGTTAAATCCCTCCCCACCTACGTTCAAGACACCTCAGACACTCTCCGTCGGCTCTGCGCATCACATTCTCCAACCCCCCATCCTCTCAACTTTATCATGGACGTCCAGTCACTCTACACCTCCATCCCCCACCAGGACGGTCTCAAAGCCCTCCGGTTCTTCCTCGACCAGAGGAGCAACCCATACCCGTCCACTGACACCCTCCTCCACCTAGCGGAGTTGGTCCTTACCCTCAATAACTTCTCTTTTGACTCCTCCCATTTCCTCCAAACACAAGGCATAGCTATGGGATATGGGCCCCAGCTACGCTTGCCTCTTTGTCGGGTACGTCGAACAATCCTTGTTCTTGGCGTACCAGGGCCCCATCCCCGACCTGTTTTATCCCCACGTGGGTGATGTCTGATAAGAGCGATGGGTAAGAAAGAGGAGGCTACGACTTAAGCCATAGAAACGGTGAAGAATAATATTGGGTTGTGCTTTTATGGTGCTGGGGAATTGGGGATCATAGCAAGAATGAAGGACTCATTCGTCAGATTGTAATGCCAGCCCTAAATCCCCAATATAATATTTGAAGATCCCTCTTGTTTAATATGTAGTTCATATCAACATTACAAAGTCATATATACTGCTCTGTGACTTGTAATCTTTCAGGAACTGAGTTCGTAAATTGCTGAAAAGTAAATTTCAATATGGGTTTCCTTTGGTAAAAATGTATAGAGGAGATATGAGTGCCTTGTGTAATTTGGAAGAGGTTGCATTCATTGCTATTCAACTGGAAAGGTGTAAAATAAACCTTAATTTCGCGCTCATGGCTAGTAGAGGAAGACTCCCCCATATTGGGGCGACCCTACAAGTCATGAAGGCTCTCTATCTAGCTCAGATATGGCCTTGAGATATGGCCTCTAATTATGCTGCTTTCTGCTTTCGTGTTCCTACCAATGGCTTGTCCAAATGTGGAATGGGCAGTACTGAAGCAAGATGCGGCTGGCATAGTAACGTCTGAGTAAAAGGAATATTCATCTGGCTGAATCCGGGTAGAACACCTGGTAGGGCTGCTGCCCTTCAGGGCCTAGAAACCCAAGTTCGATCCTGACTCCGGGTACTGTTTGTGTGGCGTTTGCATGTTCTCCCTGCGACTGCATGGGTTTCCTCCAGGTGCTCCAGTTTCTTCCCACACCCCAAAGAAGCGTGGGCTTTGTAGGCTCATTGGCCTCTGTAAATTGCCCCCTAATGGGTCGGAGTAGATGTAAGTGGGATCACGTGGAACTAGTGAGATGGGGCACTATCAGCGGGAATCACGGACCAAAGGCCTGTTTCCATGCTGTATCTTTCAGGCAATCAGTTCAATAAATAGCATTGAACTTAAGTGATAAAATATTAAGTAGCATTGGACTTCAGTGATAGAATATGTTTTAATTTCCAAAATTACATTTTATTCAGAATAAAGAAATACAAACCAAAAAATCTTGCAAAACCCATCAGACATTCTCAGTGTCTATCCATTCAATAGTGTCATAGTCAGTTGTGTTCCCACCTATCTTTAAATAAAACACCCTTGCCTCTCATGTGGTCTGCAGGAGTAATCTCTCTTCCTTTGTTTGAGAGGTGTCCCCACCAGACACTACTATTGCAGCAGCAGGAGACTAGACAGTGGTCCTCCCCCACAGAGCCTTGGTGTTGGCTGCATCAAGCTTCTATGAGTCCCTCAGCACATACCCCTGCAGACTGGAATGGGCCAGTTGGCAACATTCCCTGAGGGACATCTCGTTCTGCTGGGAGATCAACAAGTTCTGGGCAGACCAAAAAACATCCTTCACCGATTGATGACCTTCGAGCAGCACTTCATCCCCGTCTCTGACTGTGTCCCAGGGAACAGTCCATAAACCAGAGAGTCCTCCGTTACGGAGCTGTTCGGGATGAACTGTAACAAAGGACCCCTTGCATCATTCTCAGGCCCTCTTTGCAAATCCGCACCTTGCGAAGAGGTGGACAACCATCTACCCTCCTTAGGAGTCACCCCAAGGGCAGCATTCATTGGTAGTGAGATTCCAACGGTTCAGGAAGGATCTGACCAGAAGGGCCCCTGTCACTGCCAGCCAAGACTTGTGATATAATAGCACAAGGAGAGAAATAGAAAACAAATTCCAAGAAGACATATGTGTATGAAGGAACTGCAGATGCTGGTTTATATTGAAGATAGACACAAAATGCTGGAGTAACTCAGTGGGACAGGCAGCATCTCTGGAGTCTGAAGAAGGATTTTGCCCCATTCCATCTCTCCAGAGATGATGCCTGTCCCGCTGAGCAACTCCAGCATTTTGTGTCCATCCAAGAACACATATATTTGTTAGATCTTCTTGTATTAGTTAGAGCTTCGTCCAACACCTCCGCTCGGTTCGCAATAACCAACCTGATCTCCCGATGGTTCAGCACTTCAACTCCCCCTCCCATTCCGAATCTGACCTTTCTGTCCAGGGCCTCCTCCATGGCCAGCGGGAGGCCCACCGTAAATTGGAAGAGCAGAACCACATATCAGGTCTGATATGTGCTATGGCCGACAACCAAACCCCTTTATGATACAATGATGGTTAGTGGTTAAGAGCCACTGTATGGACATCACTAGCATCCAACATCAATTAGAATACTATCACCACAAACATCAGGCAGCAGATATAGAAGCCTGGAGTCCCACACATCACCAACAGGTGGCAGCACCATGGTGCAGCGGTGTTGCTGCCTCACAATGCCAGAGACCCGGGTTCGATCCTGACTAAGGGTACTGCCTGTATGGAGTTTGCACATTCTCCCTGTGACCGGATAGGTTTTCTCCGGGTGCTCCGGTTTCCTCCCACATTCCAAAGTCACGCAAGTTTGTAGATTAATTGGCTTCTGTAAATTGCCCCTTGTGTGTAGTTTGGAACTAGTGTACGAGTGATGGCTGGACGGTGCAGACTCGGTGGGCCAAGGAGCCTGTTTCCGTGCTGTATCTCTAAACCAACAGGTTCAGAAACAGTTAAGGGCATGGTCACACTTTCCCGAGTTACTCACGAATCCTCCTGAGTTTTCCCCTTGATTCAAACTCGGAGATGCCAGCTGTAGGTACTCGGGGCTATTTATTTAACTCGAGGACATTTTTCAACATGCTGAAAAAATATCCCGACTTACTTGATGTCCCGAGTACCTACAGCTGGCTTTACGAGCCGCTACAAAATATCTACGGACTCCTACGGACTCGCTATGGAGATTCTGCGAGTTTGAATCTTTTCTACAGGTGAAGACTCAGTTGAGACTGCAGATGCTGGAAATTTGAACATAAAAACAAAAGGCTGGATAACTCAGCGAGTCAGGCAGCATCTGTGAAGAGCATGGACAGATGATGTTTCGGGTCTTTAGTCTGAAGAAGAGTCCTGACTCGAAATGGCGTCTGTTTATTCCTTCCATCTTCCTACAAGTATCAGGTTCGTGAACCAAGCTCCACGACTAATCCCATCTCGACAGTAGAAATCTATGGTCTATTTCGTACATGTGGATTCATTTCCATTCTCTTTGTGATTTGCACTATTGTCTTTTTTTTCGCAGTCAATTCATGTTATTTTTGTGTGTTTGTCTTGAGTGGGCCTGTGAAGATGCTCGCACGTCACCGTAACTGTGCATATGACAATATACTCAATTTGATTTGACCATGGCTTGTTCCTCCATTTCAGAATCGGGATGCATCGCAGCTTGGTTTGGGAACAGCTCCATCCAAGACCGCAAGAAACGGCAGCGAATTGTGGACGCAGCCCAGACCACCGCACAAACCAACTTCCCTTCCATTGACTCCATTTTACACCTCACGCTGCCTCGGCAAGGCCAGCAGCATAGTCATGGGCGAGTCGCACCCTGGCCACTCCCTCTTCTTCCCTCTCCCATCGGGCAAAAGGTAGATAAGTGTGAAAACACACACATCCAGATTCAGGGACAGTTTCTTCCCAGCTGTTATCAGGCAACTGAACCATCCTACCACAGCCAAGAGCAGTCCTGGACTATCTACCTCATTGGAGACCCTCGGACTATCTTTTATCGGACTATCTTTATCTTGCACTAAACGTTATTCCCTTTATCATATAATTGTACACCGCGGATGGCTCGATTGAAATCATGTATTGCCATAGAGGGAGTACAGAGAAGGTTCACCAGACTGATTCCTGGGATGGCACGACTTCCATATGAAGAAGGACTGGATAGACTCGGCTTGTACTCGCTGGAATTTAGGAGATTGAGGGGGGGATCTTATAGAGACTTACAAAATTCTTAAGGAGTTGGACAGGCTAAATGCAGGAAGATTGTTCCCGATGTTGGGGAACTCCAGAACAAGGGGTCACAGTTTAAGGATAAGGGGAAAGTCTTTTAGGACCGAGATGAGAAGATCTTTTTTCACACAGAGAGTGGTGAATCTGTGGAATTCTCTGCCACAGAAGGTAGTTGAGGCCAGTTCATTGGCTATATTTAAGAGGGAGTTAGATGTGGCCCTTGTGGCTAAGGGGATCAGGGGGTATGGAGAGAAGGCCAGGTACAGGATACTGAGTTGGATGGTCAGCCATGATCATATTGAATGGCGGTGCAGGCTCGAAGGGCCGAATGGCCTCCTCCTGCACCTATTTTCTATGATTCTATGATTGTATTTCCGCTGACTGGTTAGCATGCAAACAAAAGCTTTTCACTGTACCTCGATACACGTGACAATAAACTAAACTCAACTCAGAAGGTTACAAATTTGCAGAGACTAGAGGTCAAAGTTCACGACTAGGAGATATTGCTTTCAGTTGAGATGCTAAAATGAGGCATCCAGAAGTCAATGCAAAAGATCACGCGGCACTAATAAAAAGTACAACTTGTCATTCGGATGTCATCATGAAGAAGGCAGATTATCAGCACAACATTATGATGCACAAATCTGTTACTGGGCTTTGAAGATCTCACATTCGCTACATTTCAAAAGCACTTCACTGGTCTTCAAGCACTTTGGATCTGAAAGATGCCATTTGAAAGAAATTCTGCTTCTCATATAATGTAATACTTATTACAGGAAAAATGAACTCAGGATGACTTTGGTGAAATGCATTGAAAGTGACCATCAAAAGGTAATGAATGTTCCTCTGATTCCAAGGAAGCATTTTGTTACATAAATAGTTTTGTGTGAATAGCCAGTTTATTTGCTCATTTCCTTTATCGAGCAATTCCATTTCGCCAATCTCTTGCACTCGTTCCGCCAAGGCCTGCTGGAACTCCCGGTTGCTAACCATTTTAACTCATGCCCTTCCCATCCCCATACTGACCTCAATGTCCTGGGCCTGCTCCAGAGCCAGAGTGAGGCCACACTTAATCTGGAGGAACAACACCTCATATTCCACTTGCATAGCTTATAGCTCAATAGTATGAAGGTTGACTTTTCCAAATTCAATTAACACCCTCCCACATTCCCCTCTCTTTCCCATGGCACCTCCTCCTACCCCAGTGAGAATACATTTCTCTGATAAATTTCCACCCCCACCTCTTCCAGTCGCCCTGGTCCTTTCCCCTCCTCCATACACTTATCTCCCATCCCCATTTCCCTTTTACATCCCTCCTTTCTTCCTGTCCCACTCATATTCCTCCCTCTAGTTTTACATTTCACTCCTTCCTCTCTCTCTCTCTCTCTCCTTATTTGACATCCTTTTGTCTCCTTTTCACTTCTATTCTTTGTCACTTGCTCTACTCATCTGCCAATCACCCCCCCTCCCCCCCCAACTGTGGGCCTATATCCACCTATCACTTGCCAGGCATAATCCTTCCACACCTCTCTTTTCCAGATCTCTCCCCTTTACACCAATCAGTCTGAAGAAGGGTTCCGATCCAAAATGTCACCTATCCATTTTCTTCAGAGATGCTGCCTGACCTGCTAAGATACTACCCTCTAGTCTTTAACATTTCCACCCTGGGGAAAAAGGTTGTGACCGCACACCCTATCTATGCTCAGAGCAGCAAAGATGCTGCTGGCCACTAGCACCGGTCTGTGGACATTGCTTTGGTCTACATTGCAGGTGTCGTATTCAAAGATGTCCTTTGGATGCGCCACACAGACACCCAACCGTCATAACATTCACGCACTTCTAATGTTTCCCTCAGAAATTAAAAGATGAATAATTTGTCACTTGGCTGCAAGCCAAAGTAATACATTTTTGGTGAGGGTATATTTAATTTATGTGGCACAGTATGTTGTCCTGTATTTACTAACTGTTGCACCAAAAGCAAGTTTACAAAATGCTGGAGTAACTCAGCGGGTCAGGCAGCATCTCTGCAGAAAAGGAATGGGTGCCGTTTCAGGTCGTGACCCTTCTTCAGACTTTAGATGATCCTTCATCAGATGTTCAGTAACAATAAGAATACATACACAAATGAAAATGAAGGGAGTAACATTTTGAACATTAAAACTGGACAGTAGGCAACATTTTCATAATGACTTACTTCTCAGCAGAGTAATTATAGCACAAGACTAATTGCTGTTTGCTATAGGTAATCAACAGCAATTAGTCTACTTAACAATTCAATCATTAGCATCTGACCCTGATTCGTACAAAGTTTCACCCACCACAAAGGAAAATATTTAAATATTTTGCGGATGTATATTTCCCATCTTGCTTCCCATTTCGTTTCATTAGTGGAAAGGAACACAGTTCGTACTTTTTCAACTCTCTACTCTATCAATGAGTATCGGGAACATTTTAATATTCCGATGAAGGTCATCTTTAACCTAATGCATAAATCATCATTACTAAATATATCCAGGGGAATTGTGGGAGGTTTATTCAAGTAAGCAATTATACTCAAAATCATTGTGTGTGCAAGACCTTTAGTTTAGCTTTCTATTAATGTAACAATCCATGACTAAATAGTCCAATTAATTCTAATGAAGATAATACCATGTGCCGCTCTATTCATAGATGTCAAGCAATTTTGTTTCTCCTGTATCTGAGTTTCCTCTGCAACCTTTAAGCCCGGTCAGTTAACTCTTGTGGGTTGGCTCAGCTGATGGCATCTTTGCCTCCAGTTGGAACTTATGAAGTCCCTCTCTTCCAGATATTATTGAAGCTCTAATCTTACAGGAAGCTCACCTTGTGCCCTGACCAATAGTTAGACACCCACCAGCATCACAGACGCAAATAGATCGCAAGAAAAGATTTGGAAAGAGAAAGGGTAATGACGGTAAGTTATGACAAACGTGAGTTTTAAAGAGTGCAAGAAAGAATGCATTTGTGTGGCAAATTATTCCCACCTTTTTTTTCAGAAGAGGCAAGTTAATAAGGAGAGGGGAAGAAGATTTTGAGAGAAAATCAGAGAGATAAACGCCTGCGAAATTGAACAGATCAGCTAAAATAAATATGTGTTCTTACAGACCGAGGCACCCTGGGGACAAAGGTTGTGACCGCACACTTTATCTATCGAGGCAGAAGAAATTTAGTTCAGTTTAGTTTATTATTACCACAAGTACCAAGGTACAGTGAAAAGTTTTGTTTGCGTGTGAATCCAGTCAAGAAAAAACACCATCCATGAAAGCAATCATGCCCCCTCATCACAGAAATACAGGATAGAGGTTTCAGCTTTTAGCGGTGCTGTTGAAATAAAGATTTAAAAGAGTGGAATAATTGTAAAGGATGATAGCAGGTCCTCTATTGTGTCCAGCATGCAAAGAGTCACTAAGCTCCTTGCCATCTTGTTGCTTTTTAAGAAATATTGAAATCTGTCAAAATATAGAACAAAATAACTTCCAAATTAGATATCAACTTCCCGAAGTACCTGCATTTCTCTGGTGATTTTGACTCCCCCATATGTTGGAGTGCATTCTGTCTCTGGCCTCATTTTTGGTCAGATGCCTTTTTTTTCCTTCTCTCAACACTTCCCTCTCTCTGTCCCTGGGAAGCCATTTTGTCTCTCCGGTGAGTGTGAAAGGTACTCTGGCATGGTTCCAGGAAGTAGCAGTTGTGATGTCCTCCAAGACATTCCCTCAACCAACAACACCAAAGCCAAACATAGACACACCTTGCTGGAAGGCCCATCGGGCCTGGTCCCATGCTGCATCTCTAAAATAAAACAAACTAAGTCAGCAGGTCAGGCAGCATCTGTGGAGGGAATGGATACGTGCCTTTCAGGCTGGGATCTTTCCTCATACCTTCTAGCTTTACTGGTTATTTAGGGATGGATGGCACAAAGGGAATATCTTTGATGGGGCGAGGACAGGGTTGCCAATGTGAATGCCATGATCCAGTTAACAAATTAATCGAGGCAATTGAAAGGAGGAAAACACACAAAAACGCGTGTTAAAGTTGTGAAAATCTATTGTTTGTCTATTGGACTATTTGTTAGACAAGTACTAACCAAACATCATGTGGACAGCATGAAGATCAGCTTTTGCTGAGGGCAAACTCATTGCAAGACAAGTGCATTAAGTGCTATGCCTACTCATTTGATCAGCAGTTTTAAAGCGATCACGAGACCCCAAATGTGCTTACACAATGACTATTAGCATGACAACCCTTTCAGCTTCCGGAGATAGAGAGCCCAGGTTCTGGTTAAATCATAATGTGTGGTTAAAAGTGCAAGCAGGCTGGGTTTGCCCCCAGGCAGCTGGACTGCGCGGCAGAAGGCTCTCATCTCTCCTTCAGTGTCGGCTCTGCCAGCTGATGTTGTCTTCCTCCCCAAGGTAAACGGCAGTGCAGGAACTGTCGCAGGGTGCATTGAGGTCTAAAATTTAAAGCGTATCATCACTGCTACAAATCGGTGGGAAAAATCACAGAAAACCAATGCTGGAAATGCAGTACATGGCACCCTGCAACTAAGAGGCCAAGTTATCCAAGACTCAGCTGCCCTGGTGTTGGTCTGCACTCTTAATCATTGTCTCGTGCTGACTAAATCGCGGAGGTTTGCAATTATCTGATGCCTTTGCCTTGAAACTCCCATCCAAATTCCTCCACACCCTTAAGGCCCCTGTCTAAGTATCATTCTCCTGACCTATAATCAAAATATCTCCGGCCCTTCATCCAACCTCTAGGTCTTTCCTGAATGTAATCCCTTCACCCATTACTGTCTGTGTTTTAGCTGTTGACCTCTTCTAAAGCTCTCTCTCTCTCTCTCTCAGCCTCTCACTCTCACTCTCTCTCTCTCAACCTCTCTAAATACTGAACACCCATCATTTCCACTAGGCTTGTGCACCTGTCCTAAGAACACTTTTTATATGGTTTACAATAGACAATAGACAATAGACAATAGGTGCAGGAGTAGGCCATTTGGCCCTTCAAGCCAGCACCGCCATTCAATGCGATCATGGCTGATCATCCCCAATCAGTACCCCGTTCCTGCCTTCTCCCCATACCCCCTGACTCCGCTACATTTAAGAGCCCTATCTAGCTCTCTCTTGAAAGCATCCAGAGAACCTGCCTCCACTGCCCTCTGAGGCAGAGAATTCCACAGACTCACCACTCTCTGTGAGAGCATTGAATATAGGAGCAGGGAAGTAATGTTAAAATTGTACAAGGCATTGGTGAGACCAATTCTGGAGTATGGTGTACAATTTTGGTCGCCTAATTATAGGAAGGATGTCAACAAAATAGAGAGAGTAGAGAGGAGATTTACTAGAATGTTGCCTGGGATCCAGCAACTATTTTCCAGAGAAAGGTTGAACAAGTTAGGTCTTTATTCTTTGGAGCGCAGAAGGTTAAGGGGGGACTTGATTGAGGTCTTTAAAATTATGAAAGGAATAGACAGAGTTAACGTGGATAAGATTTTCCCATTAAGGGTAGGGAAGATTCAAACAAGAGGGCATGACATGCGAATTAAGGGACGGATGTTTAGGGGTAACGTGAGGGGGAACTTCTTTACTCAGAGGGTGGTGGCTGTGTGGAATGAGCTTCCAGCAGAAGTGGTGGAGGCAGGATCGATTTTAACATTTAAAAGTAAAGTGGATAGGTATATGGACGGGAAGGGAATGGAGGGGTATGGTCTGAGTGCAGGTAGATGGGACTAGGGGAAAACAAATGGTCGGCACGGACTGGAAGGGCCGAGAGGGCCTGTTTCCGTGCTGTAATTATTATATGGTTATATGGTTATGGTTAAAAAGTGTTTCCTCGTCTCTGTTCTAAATGGCTTACTCCTTATTCTTAAACTGTGGCCCCTGGTTCTGGACTCCCCCAACATCGGGAACATGTTTCCTGCCTCTAGTGTGTCCAAGCCCTTAACAATCTTATATGTTTCAATGAGATCCCCTCTCATCCTTCTAAACTCCAGAGTGTACAAGCCCTGCTGCTCCATTCTCTCAGCATATGACAGTTCCGCCATCCTGGAAATTAACCTTGTAAACCTACGCTGCACTCCCTCAATAGCAAGAATGTCCTTCCTCAAATTAGGGGACCAAAACTGCACACAATACTCCAGGTGTGGACTCACCAGGGCTCTGCACAACTGCAGAAGGACCTCTTTGCTATATTTGTTTTGTTTAGTGTCAGGTTTTATGAAGGTGCCTTGGGACATTTCACCACATTACAGGTGCTTTGTAAATGTAAATCATTCTTAAATTCAATGATACGTCAAACCTGCATTCTGGTGGACTGCTTTATTATCTTTCACTCACATACCACACAAATGTTTCAAGGTTGGCTTGAACGAGGAAAGCAATCCAAGAGAATTTCCCGAGCGTGTTTTGGAGATGTCACAAACCAGGGAAGATAATAAACACAGGCGTTTAGGATCCTTGGCCTCGTCAAGAGACTGCAAAAGAAGAGAGTTATGGGCCTGTCCCACTTAGGTGACTTTTTGGGCAACTGCAGGAGACTATGCAGTCACCACATGGTCGCCACATGTTCGCGGGTGGTTGCCGGGTGGTTGCCGGGTGGTTGCCGGGTGGTTGCCGGGGAGTCGCCTTCATGGTCGTGAGGAGTTCCCGCATTCTGGGAACTAGTCGCGGCCTCACGGTCGCCGTGAATTTTTCAACATGTTGAAAAATTAGCAGCGACTAGAATGAAGCCGCCATGGAGAGTAGCGAGAATTCTCGAGCCGTAGGTGGGTCGCCAGGAGGCCCTAGTGGGTTGCCAGGAGGTTCTCGTAGGTTGTAGCCGGTGCTGACCGGTGAATTTCATTGGCTCATTGGGGAAAAAAAAAGTAAGCTGTAGTTTTCAGAACCAAGGAACCGACCCGTAATATTAATGTCCGCCGAGATTCACAGTCGTGTATCTCTGGCTTCTTAAAAGTTGTCTCCACTCCTTCTTCCCATCTCTCCCCTCCCCCCCCCCCCCCCCCCCCCCCCCCCTTTTAATGGACTTACCATACACTGTGCTTTAGCCGTCTTAATTACAGCGCCAACCTTCCTGTTCATCGCAGTGTGTGTCTGTATCACCTTGGCTTTGCACCGTGTGAATGTTTTAGACAGGGCAAACGGGGAGCGCTGTCTAAAAAATTCACACGGGCTGGTGAAGGAGGCGATGTGTTTGTGTGTGTTCCACTCTAACAGTCGTTGATCCAGTTGCCGGTTTTTCAGGCGACTGCCGGCAACTTGACAGTCGCTGAAAAATCGCCTAAGTGGGACAGGCCCATAAAGCTGAAACTGTGTAAATCTATGTGAGACCTCGGGTGGAATACTGTGATGAATGCCAGCAAGAATGTCAGGGCCTTGGAGAGAGAACAGAGGAGATTTATGAGAATGGGGCCAAGGAGGAGGTGCATCTGTTCTGCAGTGAGAGAGGTTTGGATGAAACAAATCAGGAGAGAATGTTCTGCGTGGCAGAAAGGTCAGTAACCGGGCGTGGGGTAATTGGCACAAGAACCGCAGATGACAGCTCAGAACCATTCTTAACCCAGCTGATTTTTTTATTGTCTGCAAAGCAGCAACTGAAGAGGAAGCAAAAACAAGTTCTGCAATTGCTTTTGAAAGAGACTTGGAGAAGCACTTGAATGGAACCACATGCAGGGCCTGCTGAAGGCTGAAAGGATGGCTACCGATTGTATGGCATTTCCAAAGAGCATGAAGGGACGAACATCTAAAGTGATGCAATGAAACGCTGGCAGCTAGAAATGACAACTATTGAAGACATCTCCTCTCTGCTTCCATAATAGGAAGATTATTCCTTAAGGATTCGCCACAGTTGACTGACCGGTGTGATCTACTCAGAGAGCAACGTTCATCAGGGGTGTCACCCGGTACCACCTCAGGTTTACAAGAAAGGCACTCTTCTGTAAAAGGCCCAGCTCTCACCTATTCCTTTTCTCCAGGGATGCTGCCCAACCCGCTGAGCTACTCCAGCTTTCTGTGTCTAAGCTGCGGACAGGGACAGAGACAAATCATTGCTGTGCTCCCCAGGCTTCCAAGGTGGCTTCAAGTTCTTTGCCCGCTTAAGAACAGCTTCTTCCCTACTGTTATCAGACTCTTGCAGGGACCGGCTCAGACACCAAGCAGGGATTCCTGATCTTCCAATCAACTTCGTTGTGGCCCCTTGTGCTTTTTTTTGATCTGCACTTTCTCTGTAGCTGTAACACTACATTCTGTACTCTTTTCCAATACCTGATGTACTCATGCATGATATGCTTCGCATGGAGAGCTCGCAAAGCAATGATTTTCATTGTATCTCGATACACGTGGCCTTAATCAGCCAATACCAATACCAAGTACACCTTGGTATTAAGTGACATTGATGAGAACGGACCAGCTTAGTTCTTTTGTTCTTAATCCTCCTTCAATCTGCATTGTTCTCATCGATTTGTGGGATATGCTTCTGTGGCTTGCAGGGGCTTTGAAAGTGAGCCATGCTTGTTGTGAAGTTAATGCAATTGAGTTTAAGAAAACCTTGCAGAACCATGGATGATGCCGGGTCATCTACAAATCACAGGATCTCCGTGTCAACAAACTCTTGGCAAAATTATTTTGGTATTGGTAGATCTTCAGGACTTTGCCGTTGATCGACTGACCGCCATTGGCGGAGGGTTGTACGGGCCCACCACCGATTTTCTGGCACCCTTGGCCCAGAGCCTTTCCAGATTAACCGTTTTTCCGGACCAACAGAGGCCATGGTTTCCGAGAGGACTCCAATGGTATTGGAATGCTCCAATTAGTCTGCAGAGGGGCCGAGATATGCAGCCCGCAAAGTTGACCTGGGAAGTCGACTATGGGAATGGATACGCCGGCTTGGGATGGGCCGGAGTTTCAGGCCCCTGGCTGCAGGGGACCATTTGAGTGCGGAAGTCCCGGTGAGGTCGAGATCGGCTCCTTCCTTGGCCTCGGCGCCATATTTTTGGGGGGAATTCCGGGGGCGATTTCTTGTGATATTGTCCGGATTAAAGAAGAATACGGTCCATCGGTTGCTGGAAAATCAGTGGAGGACCTGGACTTGGGAATAGGTAGGAGACCAGTTGGAGAGGAACCCGGCGATCTTGGGGGATTGTGGTGTTGGGATAGAAACGCCAAGTCAGGCTATAAAAACAAGGATAAGGATGCTAAATAAATGTTGCATGATGTCCAGCTTGTTAAATGTTATGCAGCCGACTGCGATGACTGAAATCCTCGTCAGTGTCCTAATCTTTGCATGAATGCGAGAGAGATAAACCTGATTTCTGCAGTCTACATTTTAACTTAGATGCTGCCCAAGGGCAACGACAAGGAAGGCAGTGGACAGCAGGAAATTGATGAGGTGGATTGTGACACTTTCGGCTGCCAGTTCATGTCCCTACATGCATTCACTAGGTTTATATCAGTCTCCCTGACTCTAATCACAGCCCCTACCATCTAGTGCAGAAGAGTCAGCAGCAAACAGGAATTTTACTTCGGAGTCATGTGAGTGACTTCGTGAAGACCCCTGCAGGCACGCATGCGCGACATATCGTCGACCGCGTGTGAGCGACAGGCAGTGAGGAGCATTGCTCCCCTACTGCAGGGACCTGCAGGTAAGGAAAACTAACCAGCCGTCCTTCTTTCATTTCAGGACTCTGTTTCACAGAGTACTCCAGGCCGCTTCGGCACTGACTGACTGACCGACCGCGGGATGCGGGCAGCCAGCAGCGGCTCTTACAGAATGGAGTCGGGAAGAGCCCGTTGACCCAGGTGGGTCCGGGCTCACATTCGCCGGCGGAGGATGGCAGAGGTAGCCCGACTCTACACCGCAGCCCGCAGGACACCGCGGGCTGGCAGCATGAATAAAGGAGTGGGGGCTAGCCCCAACTCAACTCTACTCCACAGCCTGCAGGACCCCTGTCTGTATTAAATGGGGCTTGCAGGCAACGGCTGTGGGCTGACGGCTTTACTTACGCCGTTGGCCCGACTTTATTTTTACACCGGGGACCCGGTAGGGGCCGGGCTCACACTCGCCATTCAGCGACGGCAGAGCGGCAGCCCGAATCTACACCCGCAGCCCGCAGGATCACCACGGGCTGACGGCAACGCTACCCGGCAGTCGGGCAAGCCCGTGGACCAGGAGGGTCCGGGCTCGGAGACTGCCATTCGCGGGCTGCAGAGCCAAAGCAGGAGCTCCGACTCAACGCCGCAGGCCACAGGTATACTGTGGACTAACGGCTATGCTACCCTATAGAGGTAGTAGACAGAGCCGGGGCCCCGACTCACACACAGGCGGGAGCCTTGCTGTTAGCGGCAGTCTATGTCCCGCATGAGAGTCTGGTCACCATTGGAGCTGGGGGGGGGGGGGGGGGGGGGGGGGGGGGGGGGGAGAGAGAATGCGCTCCTCCACCGGAAGCTCATAAAGACCCTCAGGTAAGATACTAACCTTGAGTTGTTTTAGCTTCTGTACTAGAACTTTGCTTACAGAAAGCAATGATGGGAGACCAGAATGAAGCATCGAAGTCTGCCTCCCAGGGCCATGGGACTTCGGATGCGAGTCAGCGGCCACTATTCCCAAGCTGCCAGCAACACCGGCAACGCCCGCTCTGCGGACCGGGATAAGAACGCGGAAACCAGGGAGCCCTGCGCAGCACAGGACCCGATTCTCCACCACGGCTGGCCGTGGAGCAGGAGAGTGGTAGGAGCACCGCGCAGGATCAGGGTAGGCAAGACCCTGACTCCCTACCACTGTCACCTAAGCATAGGGACAGTGGAGCAAAGGCGTGTAAGCGTGTTATCCGCTTGGCGGCACATTTCTCTCTCCCCAACTATGCAGGTCACCAGAGGGAGACCAGGGGAAGAATCGCACAACAGTCGGTGAAGCCCCGCTGTAGGAGCCGGGGTCGACTTTCCACCGGAGCAGCCGCCAGTTCACGGACCGGTGAAGGATTGAGGCCTGGGTCTGCAAGCCCCGCATGTGCGGCCAGCACAGACTCACCGCCGGGGAGCCTGCCTGAACACGGGCTGGTGTAGTCTCATCTCGGCCACCGCACCCCCCTTTACCGGCAGGATGTGACCGAACGTCAGGACAGGCGGCAAGCCGCGCGGATGTCGGGGTACCACGCTTCGGCGGCCGGGACCGACTCATCAACCGCTCATGTCTTATCAGACTAGCGGGCTGCCTCCACCCGGATGACGGCGGACCAGCGGCAGGTCCGTGTGGGAGTCGCTTAGCCAGGCAGAAGCGGCAGGCAGCGACATCCTGTCTAGGCACCCTTGTTATCACCTTGACGAGTGTGGGGCGATGACAGAAGCCTCAGGATTCTCCAGACCTGAGGAAGTTGACTTGTCATCTGCAGATGCGGTGGCGGTCGCATGGCTCGGATGGAGCGTATCCTAGAGCACAATCTCTGCACCTGGACCAGATGTCCTCCAGTCCAGGAGACATGCGGCTGGGCCACCCAGCATGTCCCCGTCATTGGTGGGGAATGCCACGGATCAGCAGCTGGCGGACACGTAAGACGGGCTGGAGCAGGAACCTACAGTATATGAGAAAACCCAGGAGGAACTGCTGAATGTGGTCTCCAGGTCGCCCAGCCGAAGCACACGGGCCCAGCATAGACTACCTCACCACACACCAGCTGCAGGAACAGGTCTTTACTGAGGCGATCAACATATACCAGGCCCAAACAACTACATATCATTGAATGTACCGACAGTCAACACGCCCATCTGGGGCAACATCAGTCCGGGGATAGGGCACAGGAGCTGAAGTTCCTAAAACATCCTGAAATTGCTGACGTCGGGGATTACTGCCTTTGCCAGGTCGGTTGACGGCATGGAAATGACGGCAGAACAGGAGGTTGCTCTTGCAATGTTAGTCATGAAGTTTACACTTCCCGGAGTATCGCCATCAAACCGACTCCAAACCCCATATTTGCGGGGTTGTACTAGGCATCTGCGACGCCACCACCGAAACAGCTGTTCGGTGAGGACCTGCCCAAACGGGTCTAGGTCCTGGATTAGGAGGCGAAGGCAGACGGGTTGATGAACCCACCTCCCTCCAGCAGGCCGGCAGTGCGCAGACAAACACCATATGGAAGACCTCGGGGGCCATCTGAAAGACCAGTAAGTTTCCTACACGCCGGCAGCACCTCAACACAATTCAACGGAACACCAGGAACCAGAACGTCAGGCCCGCCGGTAACCATGGAGGTAAGGGGGTCTGGTTCTCTTGGAAGTGCTGCATGTTTAACCTCACAAGTAGGAGAGCGGTTATATACATTCTGGGATGTAAGGGAGCTGATTGTCACTATCCCAGGGAACAAAGCTATAGACATAATAGAGGCATGTAACAGCCTTGCTTGCGCCAGGAAACCAACTATTAGACATACTGCTAAAATAATTTCTAACCTGTAGCTACATTCTAGCTATACAATTGGGACGTTACACTATCTAAGCTTGCAAAGAGCAAAATCTCGGCGTTAAAAGCGAATGCTGGACATTTTTACGGGCCTATGCAGCTGCCTATCAAGGCATAAATTGAGCTACAATAGTGGATTAGCTATGTTTGTGATTGTTAAATCCCATCATTTCATCAAACCCATTAGTCGTGTTACAAACCGACGCCAGCACCAAGGGCTGGGGAGCTACCGACACCATTTCCAGTTGGGGTGGTAGATGGGATTTGCACGAGTCTACTTTTCTTCAATCACAAGGTATAAACTGTTTAGAAATGCTGGGAGCATGTCACGGGCTACGGGCTTAATGCACTAATCTGCAGCATACGCATGTCCGTCTTCAATACCACTGAGGTGGCGTATTTAAACCTTATGGATGGTATCAAGTCAATATCTTGTGATGAGTTGGAAAAATTAATTTGGCTCTAGTGGATTGAAAGAAATATTTGGATATCAGCTATGTATAAGCACGGTTAAGCTCAATACAGTGGCGGACACAAGGCCACAAGTATTTAATAACGAGTGGATGTTGAACCTCCAAATATTTGCTAAAACTATAGCCTAATATCGAACACCAGATATTGACCTCCTTGCGTCCATTGGATACCAACATATGTGTCTTGAGAACCAGATCCTGGGGCAGTGGCGATGGACGTGTTCTCGCTACATTGGGGGAAATGGGTTTTCTATGCTTTCCCCCATTCTGCTTCATCAGATAGGTGTTGCAGAAAATGAAACCAGATCTGCAACAGAAAGGACCATGGACATCATACAGCAGCGTGCAGAGAGAGTCCACCAGGCGATGATTTTCCGATGTTGGGGAGGACAAAGCATCCTTTAGGAAGCAGTGTGAGTCTCTACTGCCACCCAGTTCATTGGCATGTGGCCGTGTGGCTAAGGATATGTGATACTGAGTGGATGATCCATGATCGAATGGCCAGACCTAACCATCTAACATATCTACCCACATTATGTGCTATCTCCATGTGCTGGAATCTCACAGGCCTGCATTATGATGAGTCCCTCAGTTACAGTGCCATATACAATGCCAGGAGTGCACTGTCATCCTATCTCAACATTGGAGTGGGATCTCACCAACTGGTACCACACTGAAGGGTATGTCTATCCCTCCCCGACCTCGGTATATTACCAGAGATATAGGGGGTGGTGAATGACCCCTACTCAGGAGCTGGTCGCCTTTGGCGGATTTACCACTGGACTTATTCACCTTCAAAGTGGTGATGGTACTGGCACTAAAGACAGCACAACGGGTCCAAACTCTACAGGAATTGCCTGGATAGAATGGTTTCGACCCACAATAAAGTCACTGCGTTATAGAAGAGTTGCTTAAACTACACAGACCTGTGACTACAGGTCTGGAAATGGGCATCAGGAGATGGCTCAAGGTGGTATTCGGTGTAGCAGGTAAGACACTAACATTTTAAAATGTCATTCTACCAGGGCTGCATCCACATCAGCGGCGAGGACCATGGAGGTGTTCGTGGATTATGTCCTCGCAATAGCAGGCTGGGCCAGTGAAACTACATTTCAGCGGTTTTATAACAGACCTGTGGCCGCTCCCGCAATGTTGGCGGATTCAGTTTTAAGTGTTGTTCCCTAAACGTTTGTCCCCGAGTTCAAGGGTTTGTCCACGTTTGTCCCCGAGTTCAAGGGTTTTATTGTTGTATTAACAAATGTTATTATTTTTCAGCTTGTTCAAGTCTGAAATACGTTAACATACTTCCTCCATCAGTATTACGGCAGTGTGTGAGCATGGACGTGGTCCAGGGCATGGAATCACAGAGCTTTGAAATCTTCACGAAGTCACTCACGTGACTCCGAAGTAAAATAGTAAGATTAAGCGAGAACTTACCAGTTTGAAGTTTGATCTTTATCTTATGAGGAGTTGCGATGAGGGATTTCGTGCCCTCCGCTCCCAACCCTCTATCATAAGGTCAACTGGTATATTCGAGTTCTTTAATCTTACTATCTTCAGTCATTGTTGTTATCTGTGATTCCACACCGCTGCTTTGAAGAATGTCGCGCATGCGTGCCTGGCGGGGTCTTCACGAAATCCCTCATCGCAACTCCTCATAAAATAAAGATCAAACTTCAAACTGGTAAGTTCTCATTTAATCTTACTATTACACAGCACACACCATCCCGTCTACACCACCACTCACTTATTAGTTACTATTCTGCCTTAACAGTATTGTGACCACACCTTATGTGAACAAAGTGAGGTTGAATTTACCACACAGACATTACATTCGATCTACCATGTGCGTGCAGGCTGTGTGTTTGCCACAGGCATCTGGTCCTGCCCTCTACATCCAGGTGAGCTCCATACCCTTCTCTGTAGATTCACTTGACACTCATTTACACATCTGTTCCACAAGTCACCACTCTAAATGGCCTCAAGTTGGGAAAAGGGGAAGTACAAAGGGATCTGGGGGTCCTTGTTCATCAGTCTATGAAAGTAAGCATGCAGATACAGCAGGCAGTGAAGAAAGCGAATGGCATGTTGGCCTTTATAACAAGAGGAATCAAATATAGGAGCAAAGAGGTCCTTCTGCAGTTGTACGGAGCCCTAGTGAGACCACACCTGGAGTATTGTGTGCAGTTTTGGTCCCCTAATTTGAGGAAGGACATTCTTGCTATTGAGGGAGTGCAGCGTAGGTTTACAATGTTAAATCTCGGGATGGCGGGACTGTCATATGCTGAGAGAAGTGAGCAGCTGGGCTTGTACACTCTGGAGTTTAAAAGGATGAGAGGAGTTCTCATTGAAACATATAAGATTGTTAAGGGTTTGGACACGCTAGAGGCAGGAAACATGTTCCCGATATTGAGGAAGTCCAGAACCAGGGGCCACAGTTTAAGAATAAGGAGTAAGCCATTTGGAGCGGAGATGAGGAAACACTTTTTCTCACTGAGAGTGGTGAGTCTGTGGAATTCTCTGCCTCAGAGGGCGGTGGAGGCAGGTCCTCTGGATGCTTTCAAGAGAGAGCTAGATAGGACTCTTAAAAATAGCAGAGTCAGGGGATATGGGGAGAAGGCAGGAACGGGGTGCTGATTGGGGATGATCAGCCATGATCACATTGAATGGCGGTGCTGGCTCGAAGGGCCGAATGGCCTACTTCTGCACCTATTGTCACTCAAAGGAAAAAATGGCTCGATTGTAATCATGTGTTGCCTTTCTGCTGACTAGATAGCACGCAACAAAAGCTTTTCACTGTACCTCGGTACACATGACAATAAACTAACCTGAACTAAACTAAACTAAACACTTTTTCTGCCGCTGATCCATCAAACCCCTAAATAAACCTCATCGCCTCCAATACGTAGCCTCCGTCATATGTAGTCAAACCATCTTTCGGTTTGCAGAAAGATATTTGGCTAACTGTCTACTTTTTTGGTAAAAGAATAATGCTATTTGCACAAATATGTTTTGCTGTGATTAAGAAGCAGAAAATTCCAGTTGTGTACAGAATTAGCTGAGGCTATTCAGCTTACTGAACTGTGCTGGCTGGCTCTTTGAAAGCACGATCCAATACGCCTGCTCTCATGCCCCTATCCAATAGTCCTGGCAATTATTCCTCCTTAATATTTTTCCACTTTCCCATAGAAAATTAAGATTGTATCAGCTTCAGTTACTGTTTCCTAATCAGTTCTACTCTCCAAAATGGATGTAAGAATGATTTTTTTATAGCGCATTCAACTCAGGATGTGTCAGCACACGTTACATACAATGAAAAGCCTTTGAATCTATTTATTTGCGGTAAAGGTGGAATCACAGCAGTCAACGTGCACAAAAACAGCAAAATACTGGTAACGTTTATTTAGATAAATGTTGGCGAGGCCACATACTGGGATAAATACTGCAGATGCTGGAATTCTGAAATAAAAGCAGAAGATACTGGGAGTGCTCCTCAGGTCAGGCCACTGCTGTAGGAAGAGAAACAGCTAATATTTCAGGACAATGAACTGTTGAAGGACCTGAGACCTGAGACATTAACACTGCTTCCCTCTCTACAGATGCTGCCTGACCTGCTGGGTACCTGCATCATTTTCGGCTGCACACCAGGAACAGCTCTGCGGCAGGAAATCAGATGTTCCTCGATTCATTAAGATCCCAAACTCTTGTGCCAGTGCTGTTCCTGGTGGCTTATCCACCTTGATTGCCATTTGGCCCAGTGAGTCCACACAAACCATCACTCAACCATTCCCACTAGTTCTACGTTACCCCACTTTCGTATTCACTTCCTACTCCCCAGGGGCAATTTGCAGAAGTCTTATTAACCTACAAACCCACCCATCTTTGGGATGTGGGAGGAGGCCGGAGCACCCGGAGGAAACTCATGCAGTCACAGAGAGGACGTGCAAACTCCACCAGCAGCACCCGAGGTCAGGATCGAACCTGGGTCTCTGGCTCTGTGAGGCAGCAGTTCTACCAGCTGTGCCACACTCTGCCCTATCTCTTTCCTGAAGCTCAACAGGAAAGGGGCTGTCCAACTGCATCAACCTAATAGGCGAGTTTAGGAGAGTTTGAAAAAGTGTCATGTTGAACACCTCCTTCAACTATGTAGAAGACCAGCTTCGACCTCCTTCGACTATGTGGAAGACCAGCTTCGACTAGCTTTGGGAAAATTGGACACCAAATAGTGGAGAGTGAAGACGACCTCCTTCGACCTCCCTCTGACAATGTTGAAGACTATCTACGACTACCTTCGACTACCTTTGATTACCTTAGACTACCCTCGATTACCTACGAATAACATGCCAACCTCCTACGACGTACTTCGACTAAACCTATGAGTAAATAAAATATCAATTTTTTTCCATGGTGACTTTTTTTTACTCGCGGGCATTTTTCAGCATGTTGGTAAATACGCCGCGACCTAGCTGAGGCCTCGAGTACGCGGGGACTACTCTGGAGCATGAAGAAGAGTTACAAAGACCTCCTTGGACCTCGTGTCAACCATGCTGTGAGTATGAGTCGAGGGCAAACTCTTCTAAACTCGCCAATTAGGTCGCCGCCGTGGGACAGCCCCTGAAAGGGTTTGCCACCAGAAGCAGTGCTTGCGTAACCAAAAATGTCATAGACATACAGCAGAGACATACACCCTTGAGCCCACCATGTCCATGCCCAGTGTCATGAGCCCAGCATTTACCAGCACTAGTGCAAAATGAAATGAATGTAACAAACAGAAGCAATCCAATTCCATGTATAAAGATGGAGCTAAACAAGACAAAGACTTTGTAGTACGGATAGCTACCTATTTTTCAAGGGCTAAAGAAATGGAATGAGGGAAATCAAACTGGAAATACTGGTCAGAGACAAAAGTTTGAATCCCACAAAGAAGGTTTGGATGAATATTCAATAACGAAACACCAAATGAGCAAAGTCCAACTTTTTAAGTACACGGGGATTTAAGAGAATTCACTGAAGCAGAAGATGGCTAAAGAAAGCAGAACTTTGAAAAAAAAAACCAAATAGAAAAATGAAGAGAGAATAAAAAATCAATTTGTGAGGTAATGTTATAAAGTTATGATAAAATGTTTGGTGGAGCATAAAAAAACTCCCAAAGAAGACAGAAATGGTGATAAGGTCATATGGGGATTTGTGGTGATAATCCCATTGGTAATGACAGTCAGATGGGAGAATTGTTAAATAATTACTTTATCGCAGAATTTATGGAGGAGACTGAGACAGTGGGCATGACATTTAGAGAAAATCAAAGAAATTACCTGCGCAACTCTTGGCAGTATAATCCCAATCTATTTATTTCTAATTATTTACCTCTTTGCAGACTACTTTATTGTAATTTTTTATTCATTTTTCTTTGTTTTTTAAAATGTATTTGTACTCCTTTCCTGATAAAGAAGAGACCAGGGATATAAAGGATAGAAAACAAATAGAAAAATAAGCTATCTTTGAGAGGATAAAATCTCTAGTTTGATTGAATAGCCGCTGAGCATATTAAATTAAAATAACAGAAGGACTGCTGCAGCTAGAAATATAAATCAATATTCAATGTACACAAAAGTGATATTGAAGGGATGACAGGCAATGAATATGCTTTCTATATTTAAAAGCAGATAGAAAAAGTGCACGGAATCAAAGACCGATTTTCTCAATATTAGTAGCACAAAAGATGATGACAATTTTACTTGGGCATCGAACCGGAAGCTGGAAATATATTTGCATAGGGGTAACATGCTGACGGTAATTGAGGTTGTTAGCCGGATCATTGATGACTTGAAAGACCTTAGAGACACAGCACAGAAATAGGCATTTCGTCTCACCGAATCGACGCCGACCAGCGATCACCCTGTTCACGGTCCTAAATACACTTAGGATAATTTACACCTTCACCAAAGCCAAATAACCTACAAACCTGCACGTCTTGGAGTTTGGTAGGAAACCGGAGCATCCGGGGAAAACCCACGTGGTCACAGGGAGAAGGTACAAACTCTGTGCATCCATAGTCTGGACGGAACCCGGGTGTCTGGCGCTGTAAGGCAGCAACTCTCACCGCTGCACCTCCGTGCCCCCCCTGCGGTGATGAATCGGAGAGGTAGGGCACCTGGTTGAGTGGTGTCGCAACAACAATCTTTTGCTCAACACCAAACTAGAGCGGTGAACTAATCGTTGGCCTCAGAATGTGGAAGTCTGGAAATCACACGCCAGTTGTAATTAGTAGGTCAGCAGTGGAGAGGGTTAGCGCCTTCAAATAGCTGGGCATGAGCAGGATGGCCTGTCCTGTGCCAGGCACGCAGATGTGATCATTTTCCTTTGTGCCTTCACCCACAGTGGGAACCATTGTGGGGGGGATGTTTCTATGTTTATTGTTAAATTCTTAGTATGGTGTCTTATCTTTATCTGTGTGCTGCATGGCAAGTCAGATTTCACTACACCAACGGGTGTATGTGACAATAAATGTCCTTTGTCCTTGTAATTTTCTTAGAGGTTGAAAGTCATTCAGCTTGTCATCAAATATTCCAACCTAGTCTTAGAGATGCATCATGGCCTGGTATGACAATTCCAAATGCTGCGGAGAGTGGTAGAACCAGCCCAGTCCACCATCCCACCGTCAAAAGCATCTACACATGAAGACAGCGTCTATCCTCAAGGATGCCACCATCGAATCCCACAATGGAAATTACATTCAGATAATAGTTTAGATTCAGGGCCACAGCTAGAAGGTTCAGTATAACTACCACAAGAAAATTCAGAAAGACACAAAATACTGGAGTAACTCAGCGGGACAGGCAGCATCTCTGGAGAGAAGGAATTCACAGAAGGATCTTTGAGAAAGATCCATCTCTGGAGGGAAGCATCTCTCCAGAGAAGCTGCCTGTCCTGCTGAGTTACTTCAGTATTTTGTGTCTATCTTTGGTTTAAACCAGCACCTGCAGTTCCTTCATACACAAAAAACACAGGATTGTAAAACCCTTCAGGGGAAGCTATTTGCCCTCCTTACTCTTGCAAACAGTCTATTGCAAATCTCAGTGATACCCTCTGCTCCGTGCATCATCTCCCCAGACGTCCCCGGCCTTGGCTTCCCAAAGGCACTGCCTCATCCATGGTGAGTGTCTCACTGCTCTGCACACCGCTGTGATGTCCCTTCTCCCATGGGCTCGGAGGTTGCGGCTGTGTTTTATTATCAGATGCGGTGAATCGGAAATCCGAAAACCATCAGTTTACGACAGGGCACATGATGAAATGATCAGCTTGAATGTAAATCCTCAATCTCTTCAGCATGTACTCATCCCAGTCCCACTCCCCCTCCCGACCCACCGCTCGAGAGACAGGAACCATCGTGGCGAATGCAAAGCTACCATTTATTTCAAGAGGGCTAGAATAGAAAAACAGGGATGTAATGGTTGAAGCTCTATCAGGCACTGGTCAGGCCGCATTTGGAATATTGTGAGCAATTTTGGGCCCCATATCTGAGGAAGGATGTGCTGGTTCTGGAGAGGGTCCAGAGGAGATTTACGAGAATGATCCCAGGAATGAGGGGGTTAACATATGCTGAGCGTTTGTCCGCACTGGGCCTGTACTCGCTGGAGTTTAGAAGGATGAGGGGACACCTCATTGAAACTTACCGAATAGTGAAAGGGTTGGATAGAGTGGATGTGGAGAGGATGTTTCCACTGGTTGGAGAGTCTAGGACTAGAGGTCATAGCCTCAGAATAAAAGGATGTAGCTTTAGAAAAGAGATGAGGACCAATTTCTTTAGACAGAGGGTGGTGAATCTGTGGAATTAATTGCCACAGATGGCTGTGGAGGCCAAGTCAATGGATATTTTTAAGATGGAGATTGACAGGTTCTTGATTGCAAGAGTGAGGGGATATGTCAGGGTTTGAACTTGTGTCTCCAGGCTCGCACTCTATGTCCGTCTCTTAGTTCCCTCCAGGCCTTTGAAACAAAGGTTTATCAAATTTCAAGAGCATGTGTGTAACAATGCAGTATGTACATACATGTAAATACTCAGTTCACGTACATCCAAAATTAATCCTTTGACATGTAAAATAACCATGGGATGAAGATAAATATTGAATACATGAATTGTGAAAGAGATGAGAACATTTTTAATGCTTTCTCTCTTCAGGAAATCATCTCCGTTGGCGACCTGTTAAAAACAGCTCCTGCATGCAGATCCACTTCAGCCTGTTTCGCAGTGATAAATGAGTCCACTTAATGGGCAGATGGAGCAGTATTTTTCTGTCTTGAAAAATCTCCAAGAAAAAAGGTCTCTGCAAGTGACAGCAGTCTTCTTGAATGTACCCAGGTCTGTACAAATGAAGCCTAGTTCTCGAAACCATTTACTGATCATATATTTTGATAATACATATTAAAAAAAAAAAGAGATTCAACGTTGACCTTCAGAAGGGAATCAGCTACATATTTCACGATGAATAATTTGCAAAGCTGCAGGGATTGAACAGGGGACTGGCACTAATGGATAACTCTGTCACAGAGACTTGGCTTCTCAATGGGCCAAATGTCCTCTCTCTATGCTGTAACCTGTGAAAATATATTTGAACTTTTAAGTATTTTTATATGATTTATTTAGTAAAAACTGTTCTGATCGTTCACGCAATGTGCGACGTTATTATTGTCGATATCGACATTTACAACACCATTGTGGTTTTATGACATAGAAAACATATAGAAGAACATAGAAATTAGGTGCAGGAGTTAGAACCATTTCGGCCCTTCGAGCCTGCACCGCCTTTCATATGATCATGGTGATCATCCAAACTCGTAATCCCGTGCCTGCCTTCTTTCTCCTCTCCCCATTCTGATCCCTTTTGACAACATGGGCCAGCCTCTTAACTCACTCTTAAATTTTAGCCATGAACTGGCTCAATACCCTCTGTGCAGAGTATTCCAGAGGAGATTCACCACTTCTCTGTCGTGAAAAAGTCTTTTCATCTCGGTCTAAAGGATTTCCCCTTATCCTTAAGCTGTGACCCTTGTCCTGGGACCTCCCCAACATCGGAAATAATCTTCCTGCTATCTAGCCTGTCCAATCTCTTAAGAATTTGTAAGTTTCTATAAGATTTCCCTCTCAATCTCCTAAATTTGAGATAGTATAAACCGCGTCTATCCAGTCTTTCTTCATAAGACAGTCCTGAACATCCCAGGAATCAGTCTGGTTGAACCATCTCTCCCTCTATGGCAATAATGTCTCTTCCTCAGATTTGGAGACCAAAACTGTACGCAATACTCCAGGTGTGGTCTCACCAAGACCCTGTACAACTGAAGTAGAACCTCGCTGCTCCTATTGTACTCAAATCCTTTTGCTATGAAAGCTAACATACCATTCGCTTTTTTCACTGCCTGCTGCACCTGCATGCCTACTTCTCAATGACTGGTGTACCATGACACCCAGGTCTCGTGCATCTCCCTTTTCCTAATCGGCCACCATTGTAAATAATAGTCTGCTTTCCTGTGTTTTGCTACCAAAGTGGATAACCTCACATTTTATCCACATTATACTGCATCTGCCAAACATTTGCCCACTCCACCAGCCTATCCAAGTCACCTTGCAGCCTCCTAGCATCCTCCTCACAGCTAACACTGCCCCCTAGCTTAGTCGTGTCATCCACCAAACTTGGAGATATTGCCTTCATTTCCTCATCCAGATCATTAATATATATTGTAAATAGCTGGGGGTCCCAGCACTGAGTCCTGCGGTACCCCACTAGTCACTGCCTGCCATTGTGAAAAGGACCGTTTTACTCCTACTCTTTGCTTCCTGTTTGCCAGCTAGTTCTCTATCCACATCAATATGAACCCCTAATGCCGTATGCTTTACGTTTGTATATAATCTCTTATGTGGGACCTTGTCGAAAGCCATCTGGAAGTCCAGATATTACCACATCCACTGGTTCTCCCTTATCCACGCTACTAGTTACATTCTCGAAAAATTCCACAAGATTCGTCAGGACATGATTTACCTTCGTAAATCCATGCTGACTTTGTCCAATGATTTCACACTTTACAAATGTGCTGCTATCCCAATTTAATAACTGACTCTAGCAGTTTTCCCCACTACGATGTTAGACTAATGGTCTGTAATTCCTGTTTTCTCTCTCCCTCCCTTCTTAAAAAGAGGGGTTACGTTTGCTACCCGCCAATCCTCAGGAACTACTCCAGAATCTAAAGAGTTTTGAAGAGTATCACTAATGCATCCACTATTTCCTGAGCTACTTCTCTTAAGTACTCTGGGATGCAGCCTATCTGGCCCTGGGGATTTATCGGCCTTTAATCTATTCAATTTACCCAACACCACTTCCCGACTAACCTGGATTTCACTCAATTCCTCCTTTGACCCGCGGTCCCCTGCTATTTCCAGCAGATTATTTATGTCTTCCTTAGTGAAGACGGAACCAAAGTAGTTATTCAATTGGTCCGCCATATCCTTGTTCCCCATGATCAATTCACCTGTTTCTGACTGCAAGGGACCTACATTTGTTTTAACTAATCTCTTTCTCTTCACCTACATTTGTTTTAACTAATCTCTTTCTCTTCAGCCTACGTTTGTTTTAAATAATCTCTTTCTCTTCATTTTTACATAAATTAAAAATGACATTTTTACATAAATTAAAAATGACAATTTTACATAAATTATTTCCCTGTGAATTGCCATTTGTTGGGAACCAATTGAGGCCAGTTCGTAATCCTTGCATTGACATTGGTTTTTTCTCAGATCTCTGGAGTAAAATGGTTCCCGTGGAGTCCTGGCAACCATTATCTCTCAATCATCGGCGCCACCTTGGACACCAACAGATTGGTATGTGCATTGGTTTCCTACCTTGCTGCAGGAACCATAAAGTGATAGAGGTTTGCTTTGTATTCGTACATACAGTGTTAGGCAGTGGTGGCTCACAGTCCTTAGAATTATAGATCATAAGATCAGAAGTGAGAGGAGCAGAATTAGGCCATTTGGCCCATCAAGTCCACTCCCCCATTCAATCATGGCTCATCCATCCCTCCCTCCTAACCCCATTCTCCTATCTTTCTCTGCCATCAATATATACACTGACTTTGCCTCCACAGCCTTCTGTGGCAAAGAGTTCCCCAGATTTACCAGCCTGTGATAGACCCAAAATGCTGGAGTAACTCAATGGGTCAGGCAGCATCTCTACAGAAAAGGAATAGGTGATGTCTTGGCTCGGGACCATTCCTCAGACAAGGGGGTGGCTCCAGTTGCTATTAATGTGCAGTACGCATGTTCCCCAGTGACCACCTGGGTTTCACCGGGTGCTTCAGTTTCCTCCCATATAACTGGTGACTGCAAATTGCAACTTTGTGTATTAAGTGGATAGAGAGACATCAAAGGAGAATTGGTGGGCAAACGTGGGATTTCCACCCCTCTCTGTACCTCCACAATGATCAGCTGAAACTCGGGTTCCTTTGTTCACCGGTTTATTTGACCAAATAAATCACCTAGATGTAACGTTTTGGGTTGACGACAAATCATACAGTGATTATCCTGTCCAAAGCACAATTATATGAGACCTGTGTCATACGATCCCATGATAAACGTCGTGGATGAGCATTTTTTTGACCAATATAGAAACACTTAATGATGACTTAAATCTCCTAAGTCAACTGCAAGTCGAATCGGTAGTAAATAAAGCAAACACAATTGCAGCATTTATTTCGAGAGGGCTTTAGTCAGAGGGTGGTGAATCTGTGGAATTCTTTGCCACAGAAGGCTGTGGAAGCCAAGTCAGTGGATACATTTAAGGCAGAGATAGATAGATTCTTGATTAATATGGGTGTCAGAGTTAAGGGGTTGTCCCACTTAAGTCGCGAGTTAAGAAAGGTGTCTTCGACCTTCAAGCTCGAGGGCACTCGCCTGGAAAGCCTCGAGATGGATCGACCATCTTGGTTGCAACCGCGAGCTGGATCGACTGATTGCACACACGCACACACACACGCACGCACACACACACACGCCACACGCACGCACGCACCACACACACACACACACGACCCGCACACACACACACGGCATGCACGCACGCACGCACACACGCACACACACACACGCGACACACACACGCACGCACACACGCACACACACGCACGCACGCAGCCACACACACGCACTCACACGCACGCACGCAGCACGCAACACACACGCACACACGCACGCATGCACGCACACACGCACACACACACACACACGCACCACATCGCAAAGGCGGGGGGCCAGGAAAGCGGGGAGCGCACACACACGCACACACACACACACATGCACGCACGCACGCACGCACACACACGACGACACACACACGCACACATGCGCACGCACGCACGCACACACACACACATCATGCACGCACACGCACGCACACACGCAACACGCACACACCCCACATGCACGCACGCACGCACACACACACACACACACACACACACACACCACACACAACACACACACACACACACGCACACACATCGCAAAGGCGGGGCCAGGAAAAGCGGGGGAGCGCTGTCCTGCTTGATGAAGGAAGGTAAACGGCTGCACAGTGTACGGTAAGTCCTTTAGAGAGCGGGGGGGTGGGGGGGGGGGGGGAGAGAAGGGGAGAGAAGTGGAGAGGGAGAAAGGGAGAGAAGGGGGAGGGGAGAAGGGGGAGAGAAGGGTGGGGCGGGAGAAGAGGGGGAGAAGGAGTGGAAACACTTTTAAGAAGTATAATAACGTTTAACGGGCATTTTACCTACCGGTAGGTTTTCCTTGGTCCTGAAAACTCCAATGAGCCAATCAAAATGCATATGGAGATTTTTTACGGTCAGTAAGAAGGAGATTGCCTATGGCTGCCCTCGACTGCCTGTAACTAAATATAGCGACCCCACTCCACTGCATTACGAGTCAAAAAGAACCATGCCGACCAAATTTTACTTGTGGAAAATCTTTCAACATGTTGAAAATTTTCCGCGACCTAGCTGAAGCCACGAATATTCGGGAACTTCCCTCGAACATGAAGGAGAGTTCCAGCGACCTCCTAGGACCTCCTAGGACCAGTGTCGACCATGCAGCAAGTTTGAAGGTCGAAGACACCCTTCTAAACTCGCAGATTAGGTCGCCCAAGTGGGACAGCCCCTTTTGGGGAGAAAGCAGGAAAATGGGGTTAGGAGAGATAGATCAGCCATGATTGAATGGTGGAGTAGACTTGATGGGCCGAGTGACCCAATTCTGCTCCTATCACTTATGATGTTATGACCTTATGGCTCTGACTAGTCTGAGATGAGACCCAGGCCAGTGTCTGATCATAACACAACATCCCACTGGCAGTGGCGCAGTTGGTGGAGCTGCTGCCTCACAATGCCAGGAGCCAGGATCCAATCCTGACTTGCAGTGCTATCTGTGTGGAGTTTGCACGTTCTCCCTATGACCGTGTAGGTTTCCTTTGGGTGATCTGGCTTGCTCCCGCTTCGCAAGGATGTGCAGGTTGAGCGAAGAAGTGACCCTCAGCATAGCTGTGGAGTGGAATATGTTGGGAGCTGATGGGAACGTCAGGAGGGTGAGAAGGTTGCAGGAATTGTTGGTGGGGAAAAGGCAATGCTTGTGAGCCTGCATGGGGTGAATGGGCGGAGTGGTCACCTATTTAGCTAGTTAGTTTGGTTTATTGTAACGTGTCCCGAGATACAGTGAAACATTGCAGGATAAAGGGAATAACATTTAGTGGAAAAATAAAGTCCCGTGATGTCGGATTAAAGACAGCACAAGGGTCTCCAGTGAGGTAGATGGAAGGTCAGGACCACTCTCTAATTGGTGATCAGATGATTCAGTTGTCTGATAATAGCTGGGTAGGAACTGTTCCTGAATCTGAAGGTGTGCATTTTCACACTCCTGTAACCACTGCCTGATGGGAGAGGGGAGAAGAGGGAGTGACCGGGGTGGGACTGGTCCTCGATTGTGCTGCTGGCCTTGCTGAGGCAGCGGGAAGTGCAGATGGACTAAATGGAAGGGAGGTTGGTTTGTGTGATGGTCTGGGCTGCGTGCAATTTCTGACTGTCTTGGATGGGGCTGTTCCCAAACCTTGCTGTGATGCATCCTGATGAATCAAGGCCTTCTGCGGTACATCTGTAGAAGTTGGTGAGAGTTGTTGCCAACCTTCCTCAGCCTTTCATAATCAAATACGGAACTGTGACTCCGTCAATCGATCCGTGGCACCTCTCTCCAAAGCTGAAGAGTCTGACGAAGGGTTCCGACCCAAAAAAACACCACCCATCCTTTTTCTCCAGCGGCGCTGCCTGACCCACTGAGTAACTCCTGCACTTTGTGTCCATCTCCAAAGATAATGATTGGAAACCACATTTCCTCTGCAGGAGATTTGTATTAACAAACTTATCACTGCACTTTGCATTCGCTGCTTCGGGAACAGGCCTGTTATCTGTCAGGGAACATTCCAGTGGGATAATCCTTTGGGAGTCAGCAGATGAATAAATCTATCCACTGTATCTGCGTGCATGTGTATTCACCCGCCTGCCAGCTCAATTACAGAAGCCAAGTCCAACCTGCCTGACAGCTCTGGGATACTTGTGTTTAAGAAGGAACTGCAGATGCGGGAAAATCGAAGGTAGACAAAAGTGCTGGAGAAACTCAGCGGGTGCAGCAGCATCTACGGAGCGAAGGAAATGGGCAACGTTTCGGGCCGAAACCCTTCTTCAGACTGGGATACTTTTTCATTTGCACCACATTTTACCAGCTCACCAACATCCCAAGGGCCGTAAAAACACCCTCATGCCTGTGTGAGAGAGCAGGGCTATAGGGAGGTCAGGAAGGGGGGGATTGGAGATGATGGAATTGTGCAACTAGGACCTGTTTGGGCTGAATGCCTTCCTGTGTTTTAAGAAGTGAGGTTATCAAAGATGCGGGTGAAACACAAATTAATTCGGTGCCTAAAATGGAGTTCAGCGTGGGAGCATTGACGAGTGTCCTTTAACAATATCTGCCATTGGCTTATGTCTGGTGACTGCCTCTGCTCATGCTCTTGGGAACATCATCCAGTTGTCCAGTTGAAGGGTCATCTCTGACATCATTGCCTGGCAAAACAGTGGTGCAGCCGGTAGTGTAGCGGCCTCACAGTGCGGGAGACCGCGGGTTCGATCCTGACCTCGGCCGCTGTCTGTTTGTTCTCTCTGTGACCGCGTGGTTTTCCTTCGGGTGTTCTGGTTCCCATATCCCAAAGACGGGCGGGTTTGTAGGTGAATTGACCTCTGTAAAATGTGTCAGTGAGTGGATGAGAAAGTGGGATAACATGGAACTAGTGTGAATGGGTGATCAATGGCCAGCATGGACTCGTTTTGCCAAAAGGCCTGTATCCTTGCTGTATCTCTAAAATAAACCTCAGCCATTCACAGAAGGACAATACTCCGGCAATAATTTTTAAATCCTCAGAGGGTTTTAAATTTTCACAGTGATTCCCCTTGATTTTTATTTTCTGTTAGCCATGTTGCGTGACAGAAAATGAATGCCTTCACTTTGTTGAGAATTAGAGGCCAAATGCCAGCCTCTTCAAATGATTTATTCGCTGGCAGTTGGCTGCTGGTTCATTAATGATTTTATTTTACGAGGATTTGCTGTTCGTCTTTCCTGATTCATCAGGTCAACTGCAGGAGTTATGATCTTCATTCGTACATTACTGCCATGTCACTGCCCATAAAACCTGGAGCATTATAATTACACTCTGTGCTGATGCACATCTCTGGTAGTCTGGCATCTGCACCAGTGAGCAATAAGCGGTGTTTGGGTGAAAGCTAATTATTACCAGCTCTCACTCAGGGGGTCGTCCACATGAAAGGCGTGAATGAAAGGCACAGATAGAGTGGATGTGGAGAAGATGTTCCCACTGGTGGGGGAGTCTAGGGCCAGAGGTCATAGCCTCAGAATTAAAGTGCGCTCTTTTAGAAAGGAGGTGAGGAGTAACTTCTTTAGTCAGAGGGTAGTTAATCTGTGGAACTCACTGTCACAGAGGGCTGTGGAGGCCAAGTCAGTGGAGATTTTTAAGGCAGTGATAGACAAATTCTTGATTAGAACAGGTGTCAAGGGTTACGGGGAGAAGGCAGGAAAATGGGATTAGGAGGCAGAGGTCAGCCATGATTGAATGGCGGAGTAGACTCGATGGGCCGAATGGCCTAGTTCTACTCCTATAACTTGTGAACATGAACACCAAGTTCACCAATGCCATGGGCCAGTTCTACATGCGGAAGCTCACCCCGACAGTGTTGTGCCAGGGTCACCTATTTTCAGCTCTGCAATGTTGCCTGGGTATCTGCCCTGCCCCAGCAGAAGCTACCTCCAGAATCAGCTCCTTCATTCCATTGCCAGCAAACATGAGGTCCTAACTCATACCAACTTCACTTCATAGCTTGGCTTAGCTTAGTTTCGGTCATCGTAGTTTATCTTACCATATCTTATAGCTTAGTTTAGTTTATCACATTATAGTTTATCTTACCATATCTTAACATAGCATATCATAGATAATTGTAGCATTGCATAGTTTAACAAAGTTTATCTTTATCGTAGCTCAGCTTATTTTACCTTAGCATATCATATCATATTATATCTTATAGCTTAGCATATCACAGCATATTTTAGCATCTCCCTATTGTATCTCCGTCCACACTGTGGCCTAACATCGTGGAGCTGGTGTTCCCTTTGTTAGGGATCGACTTCGGGAGCTCCAGCCGCGGGAGCCTGCGGACCTAACATCGTGGAGCTTGCTGTCCCTTGGTTTGGAATCAACTTTGGGAGCTCCAACTGCAGGAGCTTCGACCATCCCGATTGTGGGAGTTTCGATCGCCCCTACGCGGGAACTTCGATCGCCGGCTGCGGGAGCTTCGATTGCTCCAACTGCGGATGTTTCGACCGCCCCGACCACGGGAGAAAAGGAAGGAAGAAGATAATACGGTATTGCCTTCCATCACAGTGCGCTGTGGTGAATGTTTATGTTAATTTTTGATGTAGTCTTGTTGCTATTTTGGTATGACTGTATGGCAAATCAAATTCTTTTATGTTTTTACATACTTGGCTAATACATTAATTCCAATTTCAATTACAATTAGCATATCATATCATATTTTAGCATATCATATCATATCAGCATATCACATCACATCTTAACATATCACAGCACAACTCAGCAAAGCTCACAGAAGCTCAGCAAAGCAAAGCTTAGTGAACCCAGATCTCTGGCGCTGAAAGGCAGCAACTCTTCCGTTGTGCCATTGTGTGCGAGTGGGGGATGTGTTGGGGAGGGGGCGAATGTGAGGCGGAGAGATTGGTAATATTCCACATTGCTATGTATGGCTAGAGTTGAGACTTAAAGCAAATACATTGTGATAAAGAGGGTTCTGAACTGCCTGCAGAAACAGCGTCTCGCAGCGTCATCTATGTCAGCTTTGCCCCTGGCCTTTTGATGTGTGAAAGCCTCAGCGCGCCTGACTTTAATCCCTACATGTGTAACTTAGCTGCATCACAAAATGGGACATGGAGAAAGAGAATGGCACAAACGGAGTGCTTGGATCATTAAGTCCCGTGGGACACGACGGCAGTGATAGAGAGCATGCTGAACAACAGCAAGCAGCCTCCTCCACCGGAACCACGAGTCACGAGTCACGAGTCAAGTGTTTTATTGTCGTGGGTCCCAGTTAGAACAATGAAATTCTTACTTGCAGCACCACAACAGAATATGTAAACGTAATACCTTGTAAACAATATAATAAACGAGAAAAAAAGGCCCGTGTATGTGTGTGTGTGTGTATATAATATATATATATATGTGTATACACACACACACACACACCCGTATACATATACTGTATATGTATGCATATTTAGTGCAACATAGGGCTAGTGGCACAATAAAGCTAATCTCATGCTCACATTGTGTTGCACCCTCACTTTGGATATGGGTGCATGGCGGGAGGCAAGAACATTTGCCTGAAGCAGCTTTGAGGGGCTTTGCCTGTGCTAACAGGGGCCATTCTGATGCTTCATTAAGCTTTTAGCGAGACAGGCAGGTTGAGTTAAATCATTTTTATTGGCAAACAAAAACGATAATTAAACTCCGTACACGCGTGCCTGGTCAGCTAACACTAGGATAGCTCCAGCTGCACGGAGGAGCACTGACGACTGAAGAGAAAGCCCGCGAACGAAGCCCCGCGGTCACGTGATCGAGCCAACCACACGAGGGTTCGAACTTCCCCAAACCACCGCCAGGTGCCTCTACAAGCTCATAAATTCATAAGTTCCACGAGCAGAATCAGCCCATCTGCTCCCACATTCAATCATGGCTGATCTATCTTTCCCCTTCAACCCCATTCTCCGGCCTTCCCCACACAACTCCTCTGCGCACCTGTCTGAGGGGGTCTTTGCAGATTCCAATTCCAATTACTATACTTCTTCTTGCGTATGGCGTGCACAGCCTAAAGTTGCAGGACAACTTGTTCTATTTGATCTTATTTGATTGTGCACGCCAGGTTGATTGCATTCGTCAAAACAGGGCGGACCACGTGAAGGTTGCAATCTCCCACCCCATTACTATAGTGAGCAGTGGCCAGTTCAGAGATTCTTCAGATTCTAAAGATACGCAGAACATTGAACATCGAATATAGAACATAGCACAGCACAGGGACAGGCTCTGGAAATGATGACAAATTGAACTAATTGTCCTCGCCTGCATGTGATCCATATCCCTCCATCTCTTTCTGATCTGTTTGCCTATGCTTATGCGTGCCTATCTAAAAGCCTCTTAAATAACATAACTGTTTTGCCATCACCCCTGGTAGCATATTCCAAATGCCTAATGCCTACAATTACATGTTTGCCCTGGAATAAAGGTTCTATCTGCTCTATCCAGGCCAATCATAATTGTATATACTTTTATCAGGCTTCTCCTCAACCTCCGAACAAGGTTAATTCCCGGGATGGCGGGACTGTCACATGCTGAGAGAATGGAGCGGCTGGGCTTGTGTACTCTGGAATTTAGAAGGACGAGAGGGGATCTTATTGAAACATATAAGATTATTAAGGGTTTGGACATGCTAGATGCTGGAAACATGTTCCCAATGTTGGAGGAGTCCAGAACCAGGGTCCACAGTTTAAGGATAAGGAGTAAGCCATTTAGAACGGAGATGAGGAAACACTTTTTCACACAGAGAGTTGTGAGTGTGGAATTCTCTGCCTCAGAGGGCGGTGGAGGCAGGTTCTCTGGATGCTTTCAAGAGAGAGCTAGATAGGGCTCTTGAAGATAGAGGAGTCAGGGGATATGGGGACAAGGCAGGAACGGGGTACTGATTGGGGATGATCAGCCATGATCACATTGAATGGCAGTGCTGGCTCGAAGGGCCAAATGGCTTCCCCCTGCACCTATTGTCTATTGCCTAGTGCTTATTCCAGAAAAAAACAATCCAATTCGCTCCAGTCTCTCCTTGTACTACCCTCTTATCCAGGCGATATACTGGTGAACCTCTTCTGCAACTTCTCCAAAGCCTCCACATCCTTCCTATCATGGGAGTGACCTGCAGGCACCTGTTGACGTCAGGCTGTTCGGAGGTTGGCTTACTGGAGGAAGAATCCCACGTCCAGGAATTGCCGGTCAGAGGCGGATGGAAAGAAAAATACGAACATATCTTCAAAGTACATTCTGTTGCCCTTTAGGAAACGAACAATAACACTGACATTTAGAAAAAGCCGCAGACTTGTCTGAATGCAAGAAGGGAACGGCTGGAAATATCCGTGGGTCAGATCTCTCTGTGGTCTTTCCGTGGAGACGATGCTGCAGTATTGTCCCGGCACTCTTTCCTGGGAATGTGCTATGTACCAAAAATAGCACTCACTGTGGTTACTGACATTCTGAGAAGTTCTCTGAACCTTGTAGAGTCAAGACGTTAGTTTAGGAAGGAGATGAGGAGATATATTTTTAGTCAGAGGGTGGTGAATCTGTGGAATTCTTTGCCACGGAAGGCTGTGGAGGTCAAGTCAGTGGATATTTTTAAGGCAGAGATAGATTCTTGATTAGTACAGGTGTCAGAGGTTTTAGGGAGAAGGCAGGAGAATGGGGTTAGGAGAGTGATAGATCAGCCATGATTGAATGATGGGGTAGACTTGATGGGCCGAATGGCCTTATTATACTATTTCTTATGACCTCATGACTTTGCAGGGCAAATGAACACTGTTTTTGAACTGCACCTGGGGTGTATGAAGGCAGGCAAGCTCTTTGTGGATGATATTCACTCAATGTGGGTTGGGTGTTGGATTTTATTTTTCCTTGGGTAAAAAGTGTCTGTGATGGCTTCATCCCTTTGACACTGTTTCTCAATGGGACCACGCTGATCTGTATTCTGGCTTTATCCAGCCACTTTAGTTGTTCAAAATCTTCTGTTAGCAAAACCCCGTTGTTTTCAGTTCTGTATTAACCTAGCTCATTGCTCTCCACTTTAGACAATAGACAATAGACAATAGATGCAGGGGTAGGCCATTCGGCCCTTCGAGACAGCACTGCCATTCAATGTGATCATGGCTGATCATCCACAATCAGTTCCCCGTTCCTGCCTTCTCCCCATATCCCCTGACCCCGCTATTTTTAAGAGCCCTATCTAGCTCTCTCTTGAAAGTATCCAGAGAACCGGCCTCCATCGCCCTCTGAGGCAGAGAATTCCACAGACTCACAACTCTCTGTGTGAAAAATTGTTTCCTCGTCTCCGTTCTAAATGGCTTACTCCTTATTCTTAAACTGTGGCCCCTGCTTCTGGACTCCCCCAACACCGGGAACATGTTTCCTGCCTCTAGCGTATCCAAACCCTTAATAATTTTAATTTTTTCAATAAGATCCCCTCTCATCCTTCTAAATTCCAGAGTATACAAGCCCAGCCACTTAATTCTCTCAGCATATGACAGCCGCACCATCCCGGGAATTAACCTTGTGAACCTACGCTGCACTCCCTCTATAGCAAGAATTTGTGGGAGAGTTGTTTGCATGGAAGATTGTGTCCGAACTTTGTGTTGAATTCTAAGGCTGCATGTCCTTGTTCCTAACTCTCCAACGTACCAATCCTTTTCAAAAATCCCTGAATCATCTATCGAGCCATCCCTTAACTTCCCACATTCCAGGCAACAAGAGCCTGCTTTGTGTAATCTCTCTTCATAATCTATTCCTTGGAGAAAAGTAATAGTCTGGCAAATGCAGGTTGCTCTGCTGTCAAAGTGAACCTAGGTGAGTGATGGTTGTTCAAAGTTCAACAGATTGTGTTAACTGGACCTTTGCATAGCGTAGCAACTTTCCCCCTCTGGTTGCCCATCAACATTATACCTATTCGCAGCAATTCAGTGATCAGTCTACATGAAGCCCTAAATCTCACTGGATCACTGCTGCTACAAGCTTGTTGACACTAAAATAACATTCGGATCTTTTTATTTTTGGCCCAGAAGGGATGGCTCGGTGCTCAACGAACCAAATCCATGTAACCCACTCACTCAGTGTTTATCATTGTCTCATTGTCACTTTGTGCTCCTGTCTGCACAGTTTACCATCACCGATCCTCGGGCTGTGTTTTACAATAGTGGTTCTGCGAGCCATAGTAACAGGAGCAGCACTGTGGCTCCGCTTCCTTACAGCGCCAGAGACCCAGGTTCGTTCCTGACTCTGGGTGCTGTTTGTACGGAGTTTGTATGTTCTCCCCGTGACCTGCATGGTTTTTCTCCGGGATCTCTGTTTTCCACCCACACTATAAAGATGTACAGGTTTGTAGGTTAATCGGCTTGGCATAATTGTAAATTGCCCCTAGTGTGTGTAGGATAATGCAATAGGGCTGCCCACTGTACGAGCTAATTCAAGAGTTCTCCCGAGTTTCCCCTGATTTGAACTCGGAGAACTATGGTAATAACCGCTCGTAGGTACTCGAGACTCTTGTGGACGTTTTTCAACGTGTTGAAAAATCTTCACGAGTCTTCCCGCGTTTCCCGAGTATCTGCTGTTAGAGTTACGAGCCGCCAAGCTCCGACGTACCCGCAAAACATACGTTCAACGTGCGTACCACGAGTTTGATTTTTTTTAAAAACTCGGGAGAGCTCTTGAATTAGCTCGTACAGTGGCACAGCCCCTTAAGTGTACGGGGATCGCTTGTCGGCCTGTTTCCGCGCTGTATTTCTAAACTGAACCAAAACTAATGGAGCTCAGTTTTGAACTTCTCAATTTCACAACCCCACCCCACCACCTCCCCACCCCACTGTCTTCCCAACAGTTTTTTAATGCGAGGAGGGCGAGAGTTGAAGATTTCCCTCTACCATTCCTGTGACAAAGGGCATCCTGACCAAACACAAGACGAGCCTAGGGAGACATAAAGTGCTGGAGTAACTCAACGGGACAGACAGCATCTCTGGAGAGAAGGAATGGGTGACATTTTGGGTCGAGACCCTTCTTGAAGATGAGCCTAGGTCCAATTATATGGCAGACACACTTTAAAATTGAAGAGGCGAGGGGCATGTGAGGACCTATTGGAATAAGTCGGGAGAGATTGGACCAGGGTGGAAAAGGGCCTCGACCCAAAATCTCACCCATTCATTTACTCCAGAGATGCTACCTGTCCCGTTGAGTTACTCCAGCATTTTGTGTCTACCTTCTAATTATTTGGTCATGCCTCCCGGTTTTATCTCCCTCTAAATCCCATCTTCCCTGTCACATTCTCCAATGCTTGACCCCGCCATCTGTTCAATGGCCAAGGAAATACTAACCAGGTTCATACAACAACCTCTCAAATTTATCCCTCGTGTCTCTCACATTGGGGTTGTGGCGTGGGCTGCACCAATTTGGCAGGGTTTACAAAATGGGCACTCGTGGGTTTCTTGAGAAATAGCATTAGGGAGGCAAATGACACATGTCTTAAGGGCCTGTCTCACTTGCCGATTTTTTTCGGCATCATTGACTGACGTATCAGGTCACCGGAAAAGTCGCGGCGTGACGCGGTGTGATGCGGCGTAACGCGGACGGTGACGTGGCGTGATGACACATTGACGCACGGCGTTCCTTCAAGTGGTTGCAACATTTTTTTGTCGCCGCTGGATTTTGAAATGTTCAAAATGTTCTGGAGACCCTGATATGACGCCGGCAGTCGCCGAAAAATATCGACAAGTGGGACAAGCCCTTTGCTGTGTTCGGGGCCCGGCTTTGATCCTGACCATGGGTGCTGCCTGTAGGGAGTTTGCACGTTCTCCCTGTGACCGCAAGGGTTTTCTCCCAGTGCCTCTCACCTTCCAAAGTTATACAAGTTTGTGGGTTAATTGGCTTCTGTAAGTTGTCCCTAGTGTGTGGGATAGAACTAGTGTATGGGCGATCATTGCTTGGCATGGGCTCGGTGGGCCGAGGGACCTGTATCTTTATTGCCTCTCTAAACTAAATACCATATTGAATGGGAGGCTGCTGGAATGTGTGGGACCTCATCAGTTGCACGTGCAGTGGGAGAGTCCTTCCGCAAGTACCTCTCAACTTGAATCCGTGCTTCCCAGCGGAGCCAGTCTTAAATCCTCCCATAGGCTGGTATACAGGCACAATATAAAATCTGTAAGACTGGCTCTGGAGCAGATGACAGAAGGTGACTTAATGCATAGAGGATAATGGACTTCTAAGATCTGCTGTCAGATTATCTCGATATAAGGAACTGCAGATGCTGGTTTATTAAAAAAAAGACACAAAAGATGTTTCTAGTCAGACCCTTCTTCAGGTCTGATTGGGGGGAGAGAGAGAAAGGTGGAAGATGAAGGAGCAGAACAAAGTCTAACAGGTAACAGACTTGGATACAGGTGAGGGGGGGGGTGGGGGGGGTGTTGATAGGCAGTTGGTTGGGTAAAGGCCAGAGATTAAATGAAAGGTGTGAAACAGTTGCTGTGTCTACGCATAGTCTTGCCAATGTACAGGAGGCCACATCGGGAACACTGGAAGCAGTAGATGAAGTTGGAGGAGGTGCATGTGAACCTCTGTCTCACATGGAAGGACTGCTGCCGTTTCTGGATTGAGATGAGGTATAGGGACAGAGGCCTTCATTTGATGAAGAGAAAGAGTTTGTCTTTAGTTGCTATATTTTAAAAATGTTCCCGTCGTAAGACTTTAACAGGCTAGAGGATTGAATCCTGATTTGGATTTAATACTTCTTATGGCATATTATGCCATCTCTGACAATGTTGTCATTAGTAAAGTTTGCATAAATTATTAATTCAGATTAAACGATGTCAATTCTTAAAACATTCTAAATTGTGTACACACTTCTGGGCAAATCTGTTCTATTGTGGCTGTTGCCTTTCCGTCATTTAAATTCATAATGTAATCCAGTTTCTTGATAAACATACTTAGCGTCAATAGCCAGAAGGTTTATCGTTTGTTCGTGAAGAGACGCCAGCCCAAACCTACATTTCGTGTTCATCAGGATCACATCACTGCCTGTGGTGAACAGATTGCTTTGATGTTTATGATAACAGTCAGTCTGGGAGCAGAACTGGGGACGTGCCTGAGCAAGCCCATACAAGTCGCACAAGTTCATTTGCATTTGATCCTTTGCAAGCTCAGAACGATGAATCTGCCATTTGAATAGAATGGAATACTTTATTGTCACATGTGACAACTCACAGTGAAACTCTCTGCTTGCATACCTTGCCAAGGTATGCTAATAGTGACCCATAAAGGGCGAATACAAAGTTACAAATCCCCCCCCCCCTCCCCTCCCCTTTGACCGAATGCTCTGGTGACATGTTTTCCTGCCCTGGGATTGTTCATCCACGTGTTTAACTTCTACCGGCTTGGGGGCTGGGGGGGGGGGGGGGCTTTGAGGAATGAGCTTTGATTCCGATTACACAATTCAGGAAAAGCTGGAGAGATCCATGTCCTTGCTAAGACAACAGAAGACTCTGGTTGACCGACTGAGGCCCTTAATATTCCAAATGGAAGCAATTGAGGAGATGTAGATATAGGAGACCAACGTTATGTGCTTTAATAAGGAACAGTACCTCATATTCCTTGGTTAGCTTGCAACCCGACAGTATGAATATTGGATTCTCCAATTTTAAGTAACAGCCCTCTACTCTCTCTCTCTCTCTCTCTTGTGCCAGACACCCACCAGTGCACACCCATTACTCCCACTATGCCTCCCCAGTCATCCTGTTCCTTTCCCCTCCTTCATCTCCAAGTCCCTATTTCCCTTTTTCCACCCATCTTTCCCTTCCCTGCTCTCCTCTTCCACTTATATCCCTCCCTCCGGTTTTACATTTCACTCTTCTCTCCTTTCCTGACATCCTTTGATTCCTTATCACCTCTAACATTTCTCATTTAGTTCACCCAGAAGCCAATCTACCCCCCCCCTCAGGTGTGGCACAGTGGCACAGCTGGTAGAGCCGCTAACTCACAGTGTCAGAGACCCGGGTTTGATCCTGATCTTGCGTGCTGTCTGTGTAGAGTTTGCATGTTATTCCTGTGACCGCTTGTGTTTCCACATGGTCCTTCGGTTTCCTCCCATATCCTGAAGCCTGCGGGTCTAGACTTTAATTGCCCTCTGCAATTGTCCCTAATGTTTAGCGAGTAGATGAGAAAGTGGGTTGCATAGAACTAGTGTCAACAGGTATTCAATGGAGAGTGGACTCGATTGGTGTAAGGGTCTGTTTCCATGCTGTATATCTAAACCAATTTAAACTTGTAACTAGCTGTCATTTGCAATGGTTTTGTCTGCCCCCACCTCACCTCCAGCGTTCCCCCCCCCCTACTGTAATCAGCCTGAAAATTTGCCTGTCCATTCCCTCCATCAATGTTGCCGGACCCATTGAGTTCCTCAAGCACGTTGTGTTTTGCTCAAGGCTCCAACATCTGCAGTTCCTTGTGTCGCTCTCTTACTTTTATATCCCGGTATGTAAAGTAAAAATTCATCCAATTGTTCAGAAATCCCAACGGTCCGTTCACGCAGTCGTCCGGAGTTTGAGCTGGGATCCCCGAGTACAGGCTGGGCATGAGACCGAACTCGGAGACTGAATTGAACATATTGGACTATTCAACACTGGTGGGTTGGTAGCCGGAGAGCTAGAGAGCTGAAACAGGGCAGCATAGTGGTGCAGCGGCAGAGTTGCTGACTGTGCAGAGTTTGTACGTTCTCCCTGTGACCACGTGGGTTTTTCCGGATGCTCTGGTTTCCTCCCACATTCCAAAGATGTGCAGGTTTGTGGGCTAATTGGCGTCTGTAAATTGTCCGTAGTGCGTAGGATGGAACCAGTGAACTAGATGATTGGTCTGCCTGAACTCGGTGGGCCAAAGGGCCTATTTCTACACTGTATCTCTACACTAAACTAAACATACAAGATGAAACCCACTGGCTTCTGTTTACCGTTCCCTTTTGACTCTCTGGGGCTCAGCTTTAGCTCACTGGGTTTACTGGAAAACTTATTATATTTTATGTTTAAACAAAAACGTGAAATAAAAGTGTGAAAGAATAGTAGCATAACATCCAATAGTCCAGAAATCCCACAGTCCAGCGCCACCAACATCTTGGAACATTAGAGTTTGCTGATTCTCTGGATAACGGATGATCAGTTTATTACTGTGTATTACTCTCATAAGAGATCCGGGCTCGGTCCTGTCCTCAGGTGCTGCACGTGTGGAGTTTGCATGTTCTTCCTGTGACCTTGGGTTACTCTGTAATGGAAAGACCTGTTTGATTATCTCGAAAAACTTGGTAAACTGTGTTCTGTGACCAGCTCTGCATGGAATTGAAATGAAGTGGAGATTATTCTGTTTCTCAGAGTTTTAATAAAAGGTGGAAAACAAACAGACTGTATCACTCCACTGCGATCTTGCACCGTCTGTCTACAGCCAAAGACAGAATGCTAAGCATCATATATTTGTTATGACATTAGCATTTCAGCCTTGCTTTCGAGTCAGCGATGAAACACGTATATTAAATCATAAGAGGCACAGATTGAGTAAATAGTCAGTCTTTTTCTCAGAGTCAAAATGTCATGTATAACAGGGCATAGGTTTATGGTAAGAGGGGGAAGGCATGAAGGGGAGATTTAGCAGAGTTGTAGATGAGTTGTAGAACTCATCGCTGGGGAAGGTGATGGAAGCAGATAGGAGAGCAACGTTTAAGAGACGTTTAAGGGCCTGTCCCACTTTCACGACCTAATTCACGACCTCTGCTGAGTTTGCCCTTGACTCGTACCCGTCGAATGGTCGTCACAAGGTCGTAGGTAGGTCGTAGCAGGCCGTGATGCTAGTCGTAGGTACTCGTCGCACCAAGTAGGTCGGGGCGTTTTTCTAGCATGATGAAAAATGTCCATGAGTAAAAAAGGTTGTGAATTAGGCCGTGAAAGTGGGACCGGCCCTTTGGACAGACACATGAACAATCAGTGAATGGTGGAACATAGGCCATGTGCAGGCAGATGTGATTACGTTAATTCAGCATCACGGTCAGCATTGAGGCAACGGGCTGAAGGGTCTGTTCATATGTTGTATTGTTCCATGATTTGTGTCAAGGGTCCAGAGCGTTTAATTTTCCTATGTACTGGCAGCGGAACAATGAAGCTCTTATTTGCTGTGGCTTCACAGGACCATTAACGCAATTACACCGCAAATAAACGCGCAATAATCAATAATACAATAAATTAACAATCAGTAATAATAATACGAGCTACCCAACACTATAATGGTGCAAAACTGAAATATGTAATGCAACCTAAACAAGAGGTCCATTGTAGAAATGCTTTTGTCTCTCTTGTCAAAATGAGGCTGACTCCAGCTTTCTGACTCTGCTGAGGAATAAGATTACACAGAAAGAGATGTCAACATTCTAATTTAAAAAATATTGATCTGGATCTGGGATTCACAATCTAATATCACGGTGTCAAAACACAGCATCTGAATTACAAACAACTTGACTCTTTAAGTGATATCAATTTAGCAAAAATGTCAGTCTACAACGGTTTCCAAACTGTAAAAAACATTTTTTGTATTGCCTCTGCTATCTATTGTACTACATTGGTTCCATGCTTGCTCCGACACAGTGCTTTGTAGCGTGCCGTTAATTAGACTTCTTCCCGCAGCCTTTTCCTCTGCAGCTTGCAGGAAGTGTGAGCTGCTAACAGTGCAACGGGGGCAGCGGGGCAACCGCCAGGCACCAACTAACGCTCTGTGTGCCCTTCATTAAACAAGCAGGGGAAAGCAGAGGCAGGGACGGAAATACGGAACAAGCTGTTAGAGGAACTCATGGAACGAGCTGTCAGAGGAAGTAGCCGAGGCAGGTGCAATAACAAGACTGCAGCACAGAAACGGGCCTTTCATCCCACAATGTTTGTGCCAAACATAATGCCATGTTTAGACAATGGACAACAGGTGCAGGAGTAGGCCATTCGGCCCTTCAAGCCAGCACCGCCATTCAATATGATCATGGCTGATCATCCCCAATCTGTACCCCGTTCCTGCCTTCTCCCATATCCCCTGGCTCTGCTATTTTTAAGAGCCCTATCTAACTCTCTCTTGAAAGCATCAAGAGAACCTGCCTCCACCGCCTAAGGCAGATAATTCCACAGGCTCACCACTCTCTGTGAGAAAAAGTGTTTCCTCATCTCCGTTCTAAATGGCTTACTCCTTATTCTTAAACTGTGGCCCCTGGTTCTTGACTCCCCCAACATCGGGAACATGTTTCCTGCCTCTAGCGTGTCCAGGTTTAGGAGGGAACAGCAGATTCTGGTTTAAACTGAAGACAGACACAAAATGCTGGAGTAACTCAGCAGGCCAGGCAGCATCTCTGGAGAGAAGGAATGGGTGCCGTTTCGGGTCGAGACCCTTCTTCAGACTGCCAAGTATAAACTGGTCTCATTTGTCTGTACATGATCCTTATCCCTCTTTTTCCTGCACTTCCAAGTGCCCTTCTGAAAGCCCGTTAAACGCCATTTAAAAGACATTTGGACAATTACATGGATAAGAAAGATTTAGAGGAATATGGGCCAAATGCAAGTAAATGGGACTAGTTTAGATGGGGCCTCGTAGACACAATGGGTCAAAAGGGGGTTGTTTCTGAAGTGTGTGACTAAACGTGTTGCTTTAACATTACATCCGATGCAGAACAAATATAAGATTGGTTAAGAGAGAAAACAATATAGAAAGGAGAAAAAAAAGGCATTAAGTGGAACTTTTTAACGTATTGTGCCAGAATAGGAGTACATTTGCCCATTGAATCATGTTGGTTCCCTGCAGAGAAATCCCATGTCCTATCACCCCCACTGGCCCACTTCTTCCCCTGTAGCATGTTCTGTGCCGTATGTCTATCCAGACACCCCCCCCTTTGACTCTTTTGACACCGTGGGCACTCTACTGTGGTCAATAAATCTACTGACCTGCAGCGGAGAGGCTTGCACTGAGGACGATCTCCGCAGAGGCACAGATGTGGCACTGGCCACATGTGGCAAAGCGATGGCAGAACGACGTCTGACTCACGAGCGAATAAATCTACTAGCGCGCACAAATCTGGGAAAGGGAGCAGGCAGGTGAAAGCCACGATATCCCAGGATATGCCACGAAATCCCAACTTCACATGGACACCACACAAGGTGAGGATAAAACCCAGGTAACTGGAGTTGATGGCTGCGTCTGCTGTGTCTAATTGGACTCAAACATGTATCCTACTCTGGATTGGTCCCCAACTCTCAGTGTTGAGTTTAATGGGCAATTGATACAAAGGTCAAGAATGTCATCGAGTCCACAAAAGGACACAAAGTGCTGGAATGACTCAGGAAGGTCCCTGATCTGAAACATCCACCTATCCATGTTCTCCAGAGATGCTGCCTGACCCACTGAGTTACTCCAGCGCTCTGTGTCCTTTTGTGTAAACCAGAATCCGCTGTTCCTTTTTTCTGTTCTATGTCTTGGAGTCTACTAGGAGGTTGATGGAAGTCTGCCACTTTCCAGACATCAGGGTCAGGCTCGTGCAAGCGGATCAGCAGTTGTATTGATCCCTGCTCACTGCAATTCTCTTCTTCACCACACATTTCGACAGGAATAAGGGTGAGATTCCATTGAGCTCAATGGAATTTTCCCAGTCTGTGCTGGGAAATGTTATTGCAGGGTTCCTCGGTGACACAAGACCTGACAAACCTCATAGCAATCCTGCTGGTTTCATTCAGCGTACAATTGTCTCCCTTGTCCCGAATGATTCTCCTCTGGGGAGTTTAGTAGAATCACCTGCCTCTTCTGAAGTGAAGTGTTTTAGGAAACGTGAGCAGGCAACAAAGGACTATAATTCCAAGGCTTGAGATGCTAAACTGCTATAAACGGCAGCTACGTGAGAATTGCAATTTTTAAATGCCTTCACTAACGCTTGTAAGAAATTGGAATATTTGTAAGCTTCTTCATCAATACTGCCCTTCATTAATCCCACTCCCTCACCTTCCTCAACGGCATACTTACATCTTACATTACTTAAGGGATTGAACAGGCTAGATGCAGGAACAATGTTCCCATGTTGGGGGACTCCAGAACCAGGGGTCACGGCTTAAGAATAAGGAGTAATAACAATTTAGGACTCAGATGAGGGAAAAACCTTTTCACCCAGAGAGTTGTGAATCTGTGGAATCCTCTGCCACAGAAGGCAGTGCAGGCCGATTCACTGGATGTTTAGATTTAGCTCTTAGGGCTAACGGAATCAAGGGATATGGGGAGAAAGCAGGAACTGATTTTGGATGATCAGCCATGATCATATCGAATGGCGGTGCCGGCTTGAAGGGCCGAAATGCCTCCTCCTGCACCTGTTTTCTATGTTTCTAGGTTTCTATTCAACACTCGAGAACAAGCTTGAAGAGCTTCAAGAGCTGAGAACAAGGCTGTTGTTCTAAAGGGAGAACAGGGGTGGCTGCAATATCTTTTTTACTGAAACACGGCTCACCCTGACTCACTGACCCTGCCGCACCACCCAAGGGTTTCTCCATTTATTGTTTGAACCTCACACTATCCTCAGGCAATGGAGCAGGCGGTGGCATCTGCTTTTTGGGCCAATGCTTGGTGGTACACTGATGTAATGGTCTCAGTTCAATTCTGATCCCCTATCCTGGAATATCTGTTCATAAACTGCCTTCCCTGTCTACCATCTTGCGGCAGTCTAGGTAACACACGAAGGTGGCACTGGATAAATTATACCCGGTCTTCAACTGTCTCAAGTCAGTGAGCCCTGGTGCCTTTGTCATCATCACCGTTGACTTCAACCAGGCTAATTTCAAGAACTGTTCTTGACCAGCTGAGCCTGCAGAGAATGATGAACACATCCCAGTCCATCAAAGGCTCATCACTTAACGACCTCATTTGGTTATTCAATATTTTAAATATTTTTATGCACTACTTTGCATTGACTGCAAACATGCACCTTTCTGCTACTGTGCACTTGTCCTTGCATTTCGTGTTGTATTTATCATTTCTGCATCTATACTATTTACTCTGAGCTTCATGTGAATGAGGAATATCATTGAACCCTGTTGTGCGTGACAATAAATTAATGGGAATTGGAACCTTTTGAGGGTTATAAGGAGTTGTAAAAGAAAGCCTCACTGATGGTAATCCAGGGGCCACGATGGGAGGACAAAGAAACCAGTTAAGTGGACGTGCAGTTACTGGCTTGGATTTGGAAGGAGAGGTTCCACTGTCTAGACTGTGGGCACAGGAATTGGGACCTGAGCCAGCTGTAGCATTGGGAAGGGTGGCTCCTAGCCAAGGGGACAGGTAAGTAGGTAGAGAGGATCTTTGCCATGTGAACGGCAAGGAAGCTGGTGCTGAGAACACAGTCAGAAGCAAGAGCAAAATATTTGTTTAAACCTAACGGCATTGGCATAGTTGTTACTTTACAGCGCCAGAGACTCGGATTTGAACCCTGACCAGGTGGGTTTTCTCCAGGTGCTCCGGTTTCCATCGATCTGCAGCTTTTTGATTTTTAATGATGGAGATTAGTTTAACTTGCCATCATGTTTGGTACAGGCATCGTGGGCCACAGGGCCTGGAACTATGCTGCACTTTTCTATTTTCCATGGCGCTCAGGCAAAAGGAATTTAAAAATATCTCGTAGCCTTATGAAGAAAGACAAGAAGGAACAGGCTTAATTAAAATGTGTGATTGACTCAGCATCAGAGATGAAGAATGACGTTCGGTCATTGAGTGTGGAAACAGGCCCTTCGGCCCAACTTGCCCACACCGGCCAACATGTCCCAACTGCACTAGTACCACCCATCCAGCATTTGGTTCATATCCCTCGAAACCTGTCCTATCCATGTAATGTCTAACTGCTTCTTAAATGTTGGGATAGTCCCAGCCTCAACTACCTCCTCTGGCAGCTTGTTCCATACACCCACCACCCTTTGTGTGAAAAAGTTACCCCTCAAATTCCTATTAAATCTTCACCTTAAACATACAGTATGTCCTTGTTCGCTGGTCTAGGTCCTAGGTCTCTGGCCAAAGTACACTCGGTCCTCGTTCCCTGCTGACTCACTCTCCATAGATCCGTGAGGGTATGCTACCCTGTGTTATCGGGAGAGTTGGTTATCATTGCTCGCACCTCCAGATCCCCCTTTGTCGAGTACAGTGAATCCTTTTTGCCGCAAGACGGGTCGTACGCAGGCATGCTGAGAAATATCAACGGTAGTTGTGCTGACCCTGCCAAAACTGGCAATGGAGCTTGGGAATGTGCTCGGAGCAGGGTCCGGAGAGTGCACCAGGTGTGATACTGGACCAAGGTCCGGAGTGGGGACCAGGAGTGTGGCTGGAGGTGAAATCTAGAGTGGGGACCAGGTGTGTGACTGGACAGGGGTCTGGAGTGGGGACCAGGTGTGTGGCTGGAAGTGAAGTCTAGAGTGGGGACCAGGTGTGTGGCTGGAAGTGAGGTCTAGAGTGGGGACCAGGTGTGTGGCTGGAGGTGAAGTCTAGAGTGGGGACCAGGTGTGTGGCTGGAAGTGAAGTCTAGAGTGGGGACCAGGTGTGTGACTGGACAGGGGTCTGGAGTGGGGACCAGGTGTGTGGCTGGAGGTGAAGTCTAGAGTGGGGACCAGGTGTGTGGCTGGAGGTGAAATCTAGAGTGGGGACCAGGTGTGTGGCTGGAAGTGAAGTCTAGAGTGGGGACCAGGTGTGTGGCTGGAGGTGAAGTCTAGAGTGGAAACTAGGTGTGTGGCTGGAGGTGAAGTCTAGAGTGGGGACCAGGTGTGTGGCTGGAGGTGAAGTCTAGAGTGGGGACCAGGTGTGTGTCTGGAGTAGGATCCAGAGTGCTTGCTTTAATAAGCGTCAAGCTGAGGCTTGCACACAGCCAAGAGCCCAGCCGTGGCTATGTTATGGTAGCCTGAGTCTCATTGCCATCTGCCTCAGTGCTATGCAGGTTGTTATCCACTGGAAGTCAGTGCCTCTATCCCCTGCGAATAACAAGGACCTTATTGAAACCATTTCATTTAGTAATGTGGAATTTAGGACAGAATTTGTAGAATCAGATGCAGCTTAAAGAGTAAGACGTTGAGTCTATTATAGAGGAACATCTGAAAGCTGGCCGTAATTGGAAGTTAAATGCTCTTTCTGAGGAAGAAAGCAGAGGGAATTAATGGAAAAGGAGGGCTTTCCTTTTTGATTACTGCATTGTGTTACAACATGTGTAAGAAGTACACTGAGGCTTACGGCGGTGGGCAAGATGATCAGCAGGGACTCTGCAGTTAGAAATGAAGGATAAGTGAGGGCATTACACTTTACTGGATGTTTTCTGCAAATCTGCTGTCGGTAAAATAAAGCGCAGCACAAAGAGAGACATTAAAACGTAGCAACAGTGTAGCATAGCAACAGACCATTCGGCCCACATTGTCAGTGCCGAACACGATGCCAAAATAAACTAATTTCATCTGCCCGCACATGATCCATATCCTTCAATTCTCTGGATAAAACCATGCTCTCTAGTCTTTGACATTTCCACGCTGGGAAAAAAAAAGTTCTGTCAGTTTACGTAAGTAAAAATGTTTTAAAGGCTGACCATAATTTTCGCATAGTTTGGGAAAGCAGAAGAATTTAAAATATTGTCACCTACATTCAGCAGTAATGTTTGGAGCCATATACCTTAGAATCAACAAAAGGGATTTACATGAGAATAATAAACCAGATTGAGTTAATCTAGTTCCTGAGGAATATTTATCAAAAAGTGACCATAAATTCAATTCTATATTTACACAGGGGAAACTTCAAACGGTTATTATGACTCCAGATTTCCGCATGCCTAACTTCAATGGGATGACTCAGAGACTGACAAGACAGAAATGAACAAAACGATTGTCAGATAAGATACAGTACATATGAGCAGTGGGAATTGTTCAAAAGAAGAATTTAGCTTAATACGGCAGCTGTATATTTCCTCGATGGGAGAGAACGCTAGAACACAAAGCGATAGGAGCAGGAGTAGGCCACTTGGCCCCTTAGATCTGCTTTCACATTCAATGTCTTGATGGCTGATGTGTAGGAAGGAACTGCAGATGCTGGTTTATACCGCAGATAAGCACAAAATGCTGGAGTAACTCAGCAGGTCAGACAGCATCTCTGGAGAAAACGCCACGTTTCAGGTCAGTATATGCAGAAGGGTTCTGATCCGATACGTCACCTATTCCTTTTCTCTAGAGACGTCTGAAGAAAGGTTCAGACCTGAAATATTACCTATTTATTTACTTCAGAGATACTGCCTGACCTGCTGAGTTACTCTAGCATTTTGTGTCTTGGCTAATCAATGCTGGCCATTGGTGGGCCACACACTCACAGCCCTCAATTCACTGATCCTTCAAATATTTGCCAGTCTCCACCTGAAATATGTTGTTTGATCTGGCCTCCACCACCCTCGGTATCCAGACATTTACCACCCTCTGAAAGAAGATATTTCCGTGCACTTCATTTTTAAATGACTGGCCCATTGAGACTAGGACCCTTGTCTGTGACCCTTCTACTCATGAAAAATTCCAACATCTATCCTTTCAAGCCCTTTGGATCTTCTATCTCTCCGTAAGGTCATACCTCATTCTTCTAAACAAGAAATATACACCACCCCAACAGGACAGGACAACCCTCTCATCTGAAGGAATCGGCCTGGTAAATCTCCTTCGGACTGCCTCCAACGTTACTATATACTTTTTAAAGTTGGGGGACTGTGCCCATCGTTCAGCTGTGGCCTCATCAACACCCTGTATTACTCTAACTAAATCTCCATATGGTTGAGGAGGTTTCACAGTGGAGCAGTCAAAATGTATTCTTAAACTCCAAAACCCCTTACAATGAAGGCCATTTGCCCTTTTAACTAATGGTTTGATTTGCCTAACCTTTTTTGTGATTCATTCTCTAGATCACCAAGATCCCTCTGATCGTCACTCATTTGCAGGTGCTCTGCGTTTAGATAATAACCTGCCTCTCACTGAAGTGCACAACCTTGCACTTCCCCGCGGTCAACTCCATTTGTCAAAGTTTACCCCATCACTCAATCTATCTACATCCTGTAACAGCATCAACATGTCATCGTCAGAACATGGCCTTCCATCTATTTTCCTATCAACGACAGGCTTGGGGAAACTTTACATTTTGTTTCTTCCTCCAGGTCGCTAATGTAATTAATTGGAGACCAACGGCCGATCTCCACTAGTTACATCCCTCCAACCTCAGAAAGACATATCTCTTACAACTCTTTATTTTCTATGTGACGTCCATTTTCTAATTCATGCACCCAACCTTCCTCAAATATATTGGGCTCTTAATTTTGGGCACCAACTTTTTATGTGATACCTTGTCAAATATCTTTTGGGAATCTCCATACAAATTGGGTATTTATGGGCATCTCTCATTCAACTGTTCCTGTGTAAATAGCTCGTTCTAAGCTTCCCCCAGTCTAGTGTCAGAATAAAATACTGAGTCAAGCACTTGCGCAATTAAACTTTATTTTGGAAAACACAATAACAATTCCCCACTACTATACCAAACCACCGTGGGTTCGATCCTTGTATCTGCTTGTCCAAGCCCTCCTAGCCTTGTGCAAGCAGAGACACTCCAAAAGATAACGCAGTCCCAAGGGTTCTTCCAGAATTTCGACACATGACCTCGTGGGAGCGGCCTTTTAGTCATAGACATAGAAATTAGGTGCAGGAGTAGGCCATTCGGCCCTTCAAGCCTGCACCGCCATTCAATATGATCATGGCTGATCATCCACTCAGTATCCCGTACCTGCCTTCTCTCCATACCCTCTGATCCCCTTAGCCACAAGGGCCACATCTAAATCCCTCTTAAATATAGCCAATGAACTGGCCTCAACTACCCTCTGTGGCAGAGAGTTCCAGAGACTCACCACTCTCTGTGTGAAAAAAGTCTTTCTCATCTCGGTCTTAAAGGATTTCCCCCTTATCCTTAAGCTGTGACCCCTTGTCCTGGACTTCCCCAACATTGGGAACAATCTTCCTGCATCTAGCCTGTCCAACCCCTTAAGAATTTTGTAAGTTTCTATAAGATCCCCTCTCAATCTCCTAAATTCTAGAGAGTATAAACTGAGTCTATCCAGTCTTTCTTCATAAGACAGTCCTGACATCCCAGGAATCAGTCTGGTGAACCTTCTCTGCACTCCCTCTATGGCAATAATGTCCTTCCTCAGATTTGGAGACCAAAACTGTACGCAATACTCCAGGTGTGGTCTCACCAAAACCCTGTACAACTGCAGTAGAACTTCCCTGCTCCTTTACTCAAATCCTTTTGCTATGAATGCCAACATGCCATTCGCTTTTTCACTGCCTGCTGCACCTGCATGCCTACTTTCAATGACTGGTGTACCATGACACCCAGGTCTCGCTGCATCTTCCCTTTTTGCATCGCAGAAACTGTGCACCTCATTCCCCCTCCCCCTTTTTGTTTTTTACACTGAGTAGGAGCAGCTTTTAATCTCATTGTACATGTGTATAGTGACAATAAAAAGGCATTCATTCATTCATTCATTTCCTAATCGGCCACCATTTAAATAATAGTCTGCGTTCCTGTTTTTGCCACCAAAGTGGATAACCTCACATTTATCCACATTATACTGCATCTGCCAAACATTTGCCCACTCACCCAGCCTATCCAAGTCACCTGCCTGCCATTGTGAAAAGGACCTGTTTACTCCTACTCTTTGCTTCCTGTTTGCCAGCCTGTTCTCTATCCACAACAATACTGAACCCCCAATGCCGTAATCTTTAAGTTTGTATACTAATCTCTTATGTGGGACCTTGTCGAAAGCCTTCTGGAAGTCCAGATATACCACATCCACCGGTTCTCCCTTATCCACGCTACTAGTTACATTCTCGAAAAATTCCACAAGATTCGTCAGACATGATTTACCTTTCATAAATCCATGCTGACTTTGTCCAATGATTTCACCACTTTCCAAATGTGCTGCTATCCCATCTTTAATAACTGACTCTAGCAGTTTCCCCACTACCGATGTTAGACTAACTGGTCTGTAATTCCCCGTTTTCTCTCTCCCTCCCTTCTTAAAAAGAGGGGTTACATTTGCTACCCGCCAATCCTCAGGAACTACTCCAGAATCTAAAGAGTTTTGAAAGATTATCACTAATGCATCCACTATTTCCGGAGCTACTTCCTTAAGTACTCTGGGATGCAGCCTATCTGGCCCTGGGGATTTATCGGCCTTTAATCCATTCAATGTTATAGGTCCCCAAACCTTGAGGGGCCGAATCACATGGGGGTGGTCTCTTTACAAACCAATAATAGATATTGATTAACACAGTACATGATAGACAGTTCCCCAACCCAATAATACAGTGACTAATACATTGTATCTGACGAAGCTTCTAGATGCAAGTTAAAAAGATGAATTATGCAACATGTGCCTAGATGTTCAGGAAACACAGACAAGGCTCAACACTTAACCCAATCAACAGCTAGCAAAGTAACATTATTTATAATGTGTATGTGTTAAAGAAGGAACTGCAGATGCTGGAAAGTCGAGGGTACACAAAATACTGGAGAAACTCAGCGGGTGCAGCAGCATCTATGGAGCGAAGGAGATAGATAACGTTTCGGGCCAAAACCCTTCTTCAGACATTCTTTATAATGTGTATGTCTGGTTTGCATTCACCCAATCCGTTTCATGCAATTTACACCTAATTGTAAGAAACTGCAGATGTCCTATTCTTTCTCTGCAACTCTTATCTAAACTCCAGACAAACTGGCACCATTCAGCAGATTGTCACAGTACTGCAGAATGCACATTTAAATGACCAAATGGCCGAGCAACACAGAAGCCTTTACTCAATTTTAGTCTCCAATTTGGCCAGAATTAACACCTGTCCCATCCACAAAGAAGTTGAGAAGATTTGTCAAACACGATTTGCCTTCAACCATGTTGACCAGGTTTGATTATATTTAGCTTTCTTAAATAATGAGTTATTTCATATTTGATACTGGCTCTAGCATTTTGCTGACAATAGATGTTTAAATAATTTTAATTCCCCCTTTCTACCCTAAGTTCATAAGTACATATGTTATAGGAGCAGAATTAGGCCATTTGGCCCATTGTCTAGAAGTGGATAGAAAACTGGCTGGCAGACAGGAAGCAAAGTGTAGGAGTAAACGGGTCCTTTTCAGAATGGCAGATGCAGTATAATGTGGATAAATGTGAGGTGATCCACTTTGGTGGCAAAAATAGGAAAGTAGACTATTATCAGGTGGCCGATTGGGAAAAGGGGAGATGCAACGAAACCTGGGTGTCATGGTACACCAGTCATTGAAAGTAGGCATGCAGGTGCAGCAGGCAGTGAAGAAAGCGAATGGTATGTTAGCATTCATAGCAAAAGGATTTGAGTATAGGAGCAGGGAGGTTCTACTGCAGTTGTACAGGGTCTTGGTGAGACCACACCTGGAGTATTGCGTACAGTATTGGTCTCCAAATCTGAGGAAAGACATTATTGCCATAGAGGGAGTACAGTGAAGGTTCACCAGACTGATTCTTGGGATGTCAGGACTTTCATATGAAGTAAGACTGGATAGACTCGGCTTGTACTCGCTAGAATTTAGAAGATTGAGGAGGGAATCTTATAGAAACGTACAAAATTCTTAAGGGGTTGGACAGGCTAGATGCAGGAAGATTGTTCCCGATGTTGGGGAAGTCCAGAACAAGGGGTCACAGTTTAACGATAAGGGGGAAATCTTTTAGGACCGAGATGAGAAAAACATTTTTCACGCAGAGAGTGGTGAATCTGTGGAATTCTCTGCCACAGAAGGTAGTTGAGGCCAGTTCATTGGCTATATTTAATAGGGAGTTAGATGTGGCCCTTGTGGCTAGAGGGATCAGGGGGTATGGAGAGAAGGCAGGTATGGGATACTGAGTTGGATGATCAGCCATGATCATATTGAATGGAGGTGCAGGCTTGAAGGGCCGAATGGCCTGCTCCTGCACCTAATTTCTATGTTTCTATGTCTACTCCGCCATTCAAACATGTCTGATCTATCTTTCCCTCTCAACCCCATTCTCCTGTCTTCCAATCTTCTTGCACCCTCCTAAAATTTAGTGCGTTCTGTATAATTTCAACCGATCGGTCCACCAGCTCTACAATTGATTCCTTTAAAATCCTTGGATGTAAGGGATTAGGTCCTGGTGATTCATCTACCTTTAACCCTGTGAGTTCCTCTCGTACTTAATCCTGTGTGGTTGGGATTTTTAGAGGTCCAGATATCAACCAATTTTTCCTTAAATCCCATCCCTCGCTATAAACCACCTACCCTTACCTTAACTCCCTATCCCATCCCTTAATTCCCTATCCTTTACCTTAAACCACCTACCCTTACCTTAACTTCCTATCCAAGAGTCAAGAGTTTTATTGTCTTGTGTCCCAGAGAGGACAATGAGATTCTTGCTTGCTGCTGCACATCAGAATATTGTAGGCATAAATACAGATCAGTGTGTCTATATAGCATAGACCATATATATACACATAAATACACAGATAAAGTGCACTAAGCGGTTATAGTTCAGAGTTTGTTTGATGATGAGTTTAATAGTCTGATGGCTGTGGGGAAGCAGCTGTTCCTGAACCGGGATGTACCAGATTTCAGGCTCCTGTACCTTCTACCTGATGGCAGAGGAGAGAGGAGTGAGTGGCCAGGATGGTGTGGGTCCTTGATGATGTTGGCAGCCTTTTTGAGGCAGCGACTGCGATAGATCCCTTCGATGGTGGGATCTTCGGAAATATGCACGCCCAGGAATTTGGAGTTCTTGACCCTTTCTACCATCGACCTGTTGATATAAACGGGATTGTGGGTCCCTATCCTACCCCTCCCAAAGTCCACAATCAGTTCCTTGGTTTTGCTGATGTTGAGAGCCAGGTTATTGTGCTGGCACCATTTGGTCAACTGGTCGATCTCACTTCTATACTCTGACTCGTCACCATCAGTGATTCGTCCTACAACGTCGGTGAACTTGATGATAGAGTTCGCACTATGTCCAGCTACGCAGTCATGAGTATAGAGTGAGTACAGCAGGGGGCTGAACATACAGCCTTGAGGTGCTCCCGAGCTGAACCTAATCCTTACCTTAACCCCCTATCTTTTACATTACCAATACCTACCCTTACCTTAGCCCCCATCCCTTACCTTAAACAACCTACCCTTCCTTACCTTAATCCCCTATTGCTTCACTTCAATACCTACCCTTACTTTAATGCCCCATCCCTTCCCTTCCCGATACCTACCCTTAGTTTAATGCCCCATCCCTTACCTTAAACATACCCTCTATTTATAGATACCTCTGCTTCAGGGAGTAGTGTCCAATCTCGACCCCTCTTCAATCAGATCACCTCCCAGTCTTCTCTGTTCCAAGTCAATCTGGTTTAGAAAAGGTGTAGGCAGTATAAATAAATTAAATGGAAAGCAATAGAAAGATTCAGGGGAAGGAACATGCAAAATATCAAAATCTTTGAAGAAAGGGAACCCTGTTGTAAGATGGAGTCTAGCAGGTGAAAGTAAGGAAATGGCAGATAATAAATAATTACTTTCTGCCAGAGTTTGCAGCAGATGCAGAGGACAGAGGACAAGGACTTCCGGTGGCGCTATGGAGGGCTAGAAAGCAACGCCAGCCAGCTCCGTGGAAAAAAAAGAGGAAAATCCGGGGAGAAAAGACTTACCTGCTGCCTGCTGTTTCTGCACCGGCTGCCGTGAGTGACGTCATCAGGCGTGCGACTCGTAATGTCAACACAGCGCAGCCCACCCGTGGATAAAACAAAACTCCGATATACAAGGAAAACGGCAGAACAAGAACAAGGCCCGACTGGAGCCTCGGCTTCAGGTAGGACACTATCCCTAGAAGATGTGTCGAAAAAAACCAAAGGAAAAATCGGAAATTGAAGAACGCAAGGTTTTTTTTGTACAAGAAATGGCAGAGTTAAAGAAATAAATAAAGTTGGAATTAAAGACTGAATTGGCAAAAATGAATTTTAAGGAAGAAATAGAACAAATCAAGGAGGAGATGAAGGAGTTAAAGTCTGAAATCAATACCTTGGCCACGGAATTATCTGACAAACTGCGAAAGGAAATTGCAGAAATATTGACGGATCAAGCTGCAAGTATAGTGGAAGAGATGAATGAAAAAATCGAAAATAAGGTGGAAACAGAAATGGAACCCGTGGTGGAAGAAATCAAGGAACAGTCAACAGCCTTAAAGAGCCTTGAAGAACTAGCCAAAACAAGTACTCAGACTACGAAAACACTCCTCAAAGAAAATCAACGTTTATCTGACTTACTGGGCAAAATAACTGATCAGTGTACCGAGTTGGAAGGATGCCAGAGAAGACAGAACCTAAGGATCGTGGGTATTCGAGAAGGGAGAGAAAAGAATCAAGATACCCGAGAGTTTACTGCAAACTTATTGCAAAAGGTTTTATCTCTGGAACAAAAGCCTTTACTAGCCCGAGCACACAGAGTAATGAGACGTTATACAAAGCAAGACGCTCCTCCAAGACAAATGATAGTAAAAGTCCAGTATGATCATGTCCTGGAGGAGATGATGAACAAAATTGTAAAAAGTAGAAATCTTTACATATGAAGAAGATTCGATCAGCATTTACCGAGACTATCCAGCAGAGGTCTCCAAGAAACGAAATGCGTTCAAGGAGACCAAAAGAATTTTGAGGGAAGTGAAGAATCTGAAGTACAGTCTGAGGTACCCAGCCACCCTGAGAGTCACCTACAACCAGGAAGAACATTACTTCAAAAACCCAGCGGATGCAATGAGCTTTGCCCAAGGGATTAAGAAGCGAGAGGTAGACTGAATGAAAGCTTCAAAGATGAACTATAACAACAATTAAATTGTACTTTCAAGATTGGAATGGACTATGGACTTGTTTCACCTAAAGAAGATGGAGAAGGATGCGGATGGGAGATTCGGGGAGATACGGATTGGAGACACTCCTATGGATACTAATAATTAGAATAGTAACACTACTAATATTAATAACTAACACATACTAAAATTAATACTGTGGTATTATTATTAATTAAAGCTAATAACTACCAATTAATGATTAACAACTAATTATAGCTGATTTACTTAAAATTAAGTAAATAGTAAAAATAAATACACAAAATATAAACTTTGACTTTATTTATGCCCCCTGGTATTTGTTATTTATTTATTTATTTTTCTATATTTTTCTTCCCTTTTTCTTATTTTTTATTATTACTTTATTTTTTATATTTTCTTATTATTATAGCTTTTAATAAGTATTAAGTATAGATATTATCATATACTTGACTGATGGAATTTGTACACATCATAGTTTAATACTCCCGGTTAAATATTTTTATGGAATAACAATTTTAATGAATCATGGAGATGGATAAGTTTGTAACATCGACTACGGAAGTCTATAGATTGCTAGCCATGGTAGTATGGCTAACACTAACTACACTAATATTAGATGTCGTTTTTTCTCTCTTTGTGCACCCTATTAATCTCTTAATCTATCCTTTTTTTAATATTATTTATTGTTATTATTATTTTTTATTTGAATGGAGTTATAAATTAATGCAAAGGAGGTATATACGTGAGAGATACTTAAGGGTCTTGAAATTCATCTATTCGGAGTTCGGGTGTAAAGTCGGGTATGTCGAACTGAACCATTCGGCCTATTATATATTCCTTTAGATAAAAGATACAAGACTTACAAACAAATATGGGGAATGGAGGAATAACGTTTTGTAGCTGGAATGTTAAAGGTATTAACAAACCAATTAAGAGAGGTAAAGTATTAGCATATTTAAAAGCACTTAAAGTAGATGTGGTATTCATCCAAGAGACACATCTAAAAAAAGAGGCAGAACGTAGCTAAATGGATTGACAAAGTGTATCATTCTTCTTTCACACACAAATCTAGAGGTGTAGCAATATTAATTCGTAAAGGCACTTCATTTAAACATACTTCAACAATAACTGATAGTGATGGCAGGTATATTATTGTAATAGGAGAATTATACACACAAAAAATGATTTTTGTCAATGTATACGGCCCAAATTTTGACAGCCCGCTGTTTTTTAAAAAAATATTTAATACTATCCCGGAAATATCACATCACAACCTAATAATTGGAGAAGATTTAAATTGTACACTAGATCCTTATTTGGACAGATCATCAAAACAACGGAAACTTAAATCGCATTCCAGTGATCTAATAAATGCATATACAGATACTAGTAACATTAAAGATGTTTGGAGAATGCAAAACCCAGCTGGACGAGAATACTCATTTTACTCACCTGTGCGTAAATATTATTAACCATATAACCATATAACCATATAACAATGACAGCATGGAAACAGGCCCTCTCGGCCCTTCCAGTCCGTGCCGACCATTTGTTTTCCCCTAGTCCCATCTACCTGCACTCAGACCATACCCCTCCATTCCCTTCACGTCCATATACCTATCCACTTTACTTTTAAATGTTAAAATCGATCCTGCCTCCACCACCTCTGCTGGAAGCTCATTCCACACAGCCACCACCCTCTGAGTAAAGAAGTTCCCCCTCACGTTACCCCTAAACTTCTGTCCCTTAATTCTCATGTCATGCCCTCTTGTTTGAAATCTTCCCTACCCTCAATGGGAAAAGCTTATCCACGTCAACTCTGTCTATCCCTTTCATCATTTTAAAGACCTCAATCAAGTCCCCCCTTAACCTTCTGCGCTCCAAAGAATAAAGACCTAACTTGTTCAACCTTTCTCTGTAACATAGTTGCTGGAACCCTGGCAACATTCTAGTAAATCTCCTCTGTACTCTCTCTATTTTGTTGACATCCTTCCTATAACTAGGCGACCAAAATTGTTACACCATACTCCAGAATTGGTCTTACCAATGCCTTGTACAATTTTAACATTACTTCCCTACTCCTATATTCAATGCTCTGATTTATAAAGGCCAGCACACCAAAGGCTTTCTTTACCACCCTATCTACATGCGATTCCACCTTCAGGGAACTATGCACAGTTATTCCTAGATCCCTCTGTTCCACAGCATTCCTCAATTCCCTACCATTGACCATGTACGTCCTATTTTGATTTGTCCTGCCAAGATGTAGCACTTCACACTTATCAGCATTAAACTCCATCTGCCATCTTTCAGCCCACTTTTCCAAATGGCCCAAATCTCTCTGTAGACTTTGAAAATCTACTTCATTATCCACAATACCACCTATCTTAGTATCATCTGCATACTTACTTATCCAATTTTCCACCCCATCATCCAGATCATTGATGTACATGACAAACAACAGTGGACCCAACACAGGATCACTGAGGCACCCCACTCGTCACCGGCTTCCAACCTGACAAACAGCCATCCACCATTACTCTCTGACATCTCCCATTCAGCCACTGTTGAATCCATCTTGCTACTCCGCCATTAACACCCAAAGATTGAACCTTCTGAACCAACCTTCCATGGGGAACCTTGTCAAAGGCCTTACTGAAATCCATATAGACAACATCCACTGCTTTACCCTCATCAATTTCCCTAGTTACCGCTTCAAAAAATTCAAGAAGGTTTGTCAAACATGACCTTCCAGGCACAAGTCCATGTTGACTGTTCCTGATCAGACCCTGTTTATCCAGATGCTTATATATATTATCTCTAAGTATCCTTTCCATTAATTTGCCCACCACTGACGTCAAACTAATAGGTCTATAATTGCTAGGTTTATTCTTTGAACCCTTTTTAAACAATGGAACAACATGCGCAGTACGCCAATCCTCCGGCACTATTCCCGTTTCTAATGACATTTGAAATATTTCTGTCATAGCTCCTGCTATTTCTACACTAACTTCCCTCAATGTCCTAGGGAATATCCTGTCAGGACCTGGAGACTTATCCACCTTTATATTTTTCAAAAGTGTCAGTACTTCCTCCTCTTTGAATCTCATAGTTTCCATAGCTACTCTACTTTTTTCCCTTACCTCACAGAGTTCAATATCCTTCTCCTTGGTGAATACCGAAGAAAAGAAATTGTTCAATATCTCCCCATCTCTTTTGGCTCTGCAGATAGCTGTCCATTCTGGTTCTCTAATGGTCCAATTTTATCCCTCGTTATCCTTTTGCTATTAATATAGCTGTAGAAACCCTTTGGGTTTACTTTCACCTTTCTTGCCAAAGCAACCTCATATCTTCCTTTAGCCTTCCTAATTTCTTTCTTAAGATTCTTTTTACATTCTTTATACTCCTCTAGCACCTCATTTACTCCATGCCTCCTATAATTATTGTAGATATCTCTCTTTTTTCGAAACGTCTAATTTCCCTTGAAAACCATGGCTCTTTCCAATTTTTACTATTTCCTTTCAACCTAACAGGGACATAAAGATTCTGTACTCTTACAATTTCCCCTTTAAATGTCCTCCATTTCTCAATTCACTCCTTTAAAATCCTCACGCATTCCCTCAAAGTTAGCCTTTCTCCAATCAAAAATCTCCACTCTAGGTCCTGTTCTGACTCGCTCCATAATTATATTGAAACTAATGGTATTGTGATCACTGGTCCCGAAGTGCTCACCAATGCATACCTCCGTCACCTGTCCTGCCTCATTTCCTAACAGGAGGTCCAGCACTGCCCCTTCTCTGGTCGGTACCTCTATGTACTGCTGCAAAAAACTATCCTGCGCACATTTTACAAACTCCAAACCATCCAGCCCATTTACAGAATGTGTTTCCCAGTCTATTTTTGGGAAATTGAAATCTCCCACAATCACTACCTTGTGCTTACTACTAATATCTGCTATCTCCTTACATATTTGCTCTTCCAATTCACGCTCCCCATTTGGCGGTCTATAATACACCCCTAAAAGTGTTGCTACACCGTTCCCACTTCTCAGTTCCACCCAAATAGCCTCCCTAGACGAACCCTCTAATCTATCCTGCCAAAGCACTGCTGTAATATCCTCTCTGACAAGCAATGCAACACCTCCACCTCTGGTCCCTCCAATTCTATCACCCCGGAAGCAACGAAATCCTGGAATATTTAGTTTCCAATCACAGCCCTCCTGCAACCATGTTTCACTGATTGCCACAACATCATATTTCCAGGTGTCAATCCAGGCTCTAAGTTCATCCACCTTACTTACAATGCTCCTAGCATTAAAATATGCACATTTTATAAACCCACCATCCTTTATTCTCTGTCTATTATCTTTTTCATCTTTCTCGCCTACATTTTGGGTCCGAGTGCTTCCCTTCTCTGCCTCTTGCCCCACACCCTGTCCCCTAGCCCCCTCTACCCGAGTCCTTCCCCCCAGCCTTTCTAGTTTAAAGTCTCCCCAGTAGCCTTTGCAAATCTCCCTGCCAGGATAGATTAGATTATTCAAGAATAGATTATTTTTTGGTAGATTTAAAACTTATCCCACTCACTTATAATTCAAAATATCATAATATTATAATTTCAGATCATGCACCTTTAACTTTTATGATGAAAATAACTGGTAAAACGGAAAAACAGGGACAATGGAGATTTAACCCACTAATTTTAAAAGACAAAATAACACAAGAATACATCACAAAACAGATCAAGATTTTCTTTGAAATAAATGAAACACCAGAAATATCTTTGTCCCTATTATGGGAAACTTTTAAAGCGTATGTTCGGGGAATTATGATATCCTCTCAAGCATTTTATAATAAAGAGAGTTGGAGGGAACAACAGGCATTGGAAAAGGAGATCAAACAATTAGACACAGAAAACGCTGCTAACCCAACCATGATAAAACATAATAAAATCTTTGCATTGAAATATAAATTAAATAAAATACAGTCAGACCATGTTGCAAAACTAAACCAATATACTAAACAAATACAATTTGAATTTGGAGATAAACCACAAAAATTATTGGCTCGTCAATTACGAAAATTGGAGGGAGAAAGATTCATCCATAGGATTAAATCAGACAAAGGGGAATTATTAGTACAAACTAAAGATATAAATGAAAGATTTTTGCAATATTATAAAAATTTATATTCAGCCAAAACTACAGAGAATCGGATAGGAGTAGAAACATTTTTAAAAAATTGTAATCTAAAAGGACTGGATTCAGAAAATAGAGAATCACTAAACGCTGCAATAGCTACTAAAGAAATCGAAGAAGCTATTAGGTCATTAAAAAATGGTAAAACTCCAGGACCGGATGGTATTGGATCAGAATTTTATAAAACATTCTATGATATGATAGCTCCACGTTTGAAGACACTTTATGAACACATTTATGCACAACAAAAGTTACCAGAAACATTAAACGAATCTATTATAACGCTCATACCTAAATCAGATAAAAATCTGGATGATCCAGGGTCGTATAGAGCCATAGCTCTTTTAAATACTGATCAAAAAATATTAACCAAAATACTAGCACAAAGACTAAATGCAGTGATTAATAAAGTAATTCATTCAGATCAAACAGAATTTATACCAAAACGATACTCCTCAAACAACCTGAGAAGATTATTCAATATTATATACTCGAAAAGAAAAATTAATAAAGAGTTATCAATTATTTCATTGGATGCAGAGAAAGCTTTCGATCAGATTGAATGGTCTTATTTATTTTCGGTTATGGAAACTTTTCAGTTGGGAGAGAAGTTTAATAAGCTACTATATACCAAGATTCCGAGGCTGTAGACAAGGTTGTCCTCTATCTCCACTACTGTTCGCACTGGCAATTGAACCATTAGTACAATGCGTGAGATTACATCCTGAAATATACGGGTATGAAACCAAAGAAACTGAAAATAAAATCTCTTTATACGCAGATGATGTATTACTTTATATTACAAAGCCGGAAATTAGTATCCCTAATTTATTAGATTTAATAACTCAATTTGGATTGTTTTCAGGATATAGAATTAATTGGAATAAAAGTGAACTTATGCCAATAATGGGAAATAACTCACATATATTACAACAATATCCTTTTAAGATAGCAAATGAAAAAATCAAATATCTTGGAATTCATGTAACAAAAAGATATGATTCTGTATTTAAATCTAATTTCCCACCCCTATTGAATAAACTACTTAAGAATATCCTATATTGGAAAACATGAACTATTTCAATGCTAGGTAGAATTAATGCGATAAAAATGATTTTTCTTCCGCAATTATTATACCTGTTTCAACTGATCCCGATATATCTTCCTAAAAATATTATTAAGAAAGTGGACTATAGTTACCAATTTTATTTAGGATTATAAGTGCTATAGAATAAATAAAACACATCTATGTAAATCAAAAATGAATGGAGGTTTTGCATTGCCTAATTTTATGTTTTATTACTGGGCAGTTAATATTAAAAATATGAATTTTTGGTTGGAAGAAGTAGATAAACAACCAAACTGGTTAAAATAGAAAAAGAAGATTGTTCATCTTTCGAAATTAGCTCGATTTTATTTGCTAATACTAAAATACATAAGGAAATTTGTAGAGGAAATCCAATAATAGAAAGTGGCATACGTATTTGGAAACAATTAAAGAAAACATTAAAATTAGAAAGTATACCACTGGCTCTTCCCATGGTAAATAACATTACTTTTAAACCTTCAATGATGGATAAAGGTTTTTTTAAATGGAAGAACTATGGAATAAATAAGATGGGTGATCTCTACAGGGAAAGTTTATTTCTTTCATTTCAGGAATTACAACAAAATTACGGATTACACTCAAAAGAGTACTTTAGATATTTACAAATTAGAGACTATGTTAAATCAAACACACAGGATTTTAGAAATAGAAAGATAGAAATTTTAGATGAGTGTATAAATAAATATCCGAACACAGAAAAATTAATATCATATATTTATAATATTTTACTGGAAAATGATTTACCAAAGTCGGAAATATATAGGCAAGCATGGGAAAACGAATTAGGTCAAACAATTAGTGTAGAAGTATGGAATGAAAGTTTACAACATATACACCACTGCTCATTAAATGCCAGACACTCCTTGATACAATTTAAAGTTTTACATAGATTACACTTTTCAAAATCCAAATTAAACAGAATTTTTTCAAATGTTTCTGCTATATGTGATAAATGTCAGCATTTAGAAGCGAATCTATCACATTCATTCACAAAATGTATAAAAATTACTAATTTTTGGATAGAAATTTTTAAGATAATCTCGAAGGTAGTTAATGCAAATCTGACTCCAGACTCAAAATTAATCATATTAGGAATATTAGAAACGGATCAACTACTAACAACACAGTAAATAATTTTTATTGGTTATACTTTAATAATTGGTAAAAAACTAATACTAAGATTTTGGAAAGGTCCTACATCCCCCACAATCAAAATGAGGATTACAGAAATGTCGGAGACACGTCATCTGGAAAGACTAAGACTTGTCCTTTTGGACAAGCTAGATCAATTCAGAGGAATATGGTCTCCATTTATTGAATACTTAAAGGGTCAAGGAGGTCCGGTTCGAGGGCCTGACTGAAGCCTGAATGAAGGAATAGATGAAGAACTATATACAATAGACCACGCATATATCTCCAATGAAGAATATCTTGCTTAATACTCCACTCATTTTATCGATTTTCTACTTCTATTTTATTTATTTTTATTATTTCTCTTTACTATCTTCTTTCTGTTATAAAATAATAAAAAGTATAGAAGTATAAATAAGAATGACTGTGAACTTTAAAAATATTAAGAATGTATGTGACGAATAATATGTTTCTTCTTTTTGATTTTATGTTATTCCTTCTTAATATGTATTTCTAATAAAAATATTTTACAAAAAAAAAGAGGACAAATGCAGGATTTTTCAGGGTATTTAAGTCAATAAGTGACACTGTTCAGTGGAGAGCATTGTGTATGAAGGAACTGCAGATGCCGGTTTAAACGGAAGATAGAAGCAAAAAGCTGGAGTAACTCAGCAGGACAGGCAGCATCTCTGGAGAAAATGGGTGACGTTCCAGGTCGAGATCCTTCTTCAGACTGATGAAGGGTCTCAACCCGAAACGTCACCCATTCCTTCTCTCCAGCAGTGGAGAGCAGGCGGCTGACAGCATGAGCTTGCGAGTGCAGATATACCACCACCAGCTGACCACCAGAGGGAGTTGATTACAATGCCACACCATCACCCGAAGCAGCCTTTCCTCTTTAGCAAGGATTAGTACGGCTCCTTCCTCAATGGTGATGAAAACATGTGTGCATCAAATGCAGTCGACAAAGTGCAAGGCTACAACCAAACTCTCTGGTTAACATTGCTTTTTTTACACATGCATTTATTTATCAGGAGGTGTTCCCATTCAATGTAGACAACATAGGTCGGTGTCTTCTGCGACATCATCAGTTGATGTTACACCTCTTAGAGTCATAGATTCATACTGCACAGAAACAAGCCCTTCACTTGTCCATGCTGACCAAGATGCCCCATCTACGCTAGTCCAATTTGCTCTTGTTTGGCCCATATCCCTCTGCACTTTTCCTATCCATGTACCTGCCTCAATGTCTTTTAAATTGTTATAGTACCTGCCTCAACTGCCTCCTCTAGCAGCCCGTTCCATACACCCACCACCCTCTGAGAGAAAAAGTTGCCTCTTGGGTTCCTACTAAATATTACCCCTCTCACCTTAAACAAATGTCATTTGGTTCTTGATTCACCTACTCTGGGTAAACGACTCTCTGCATTCACCCTATCTATTCCCTCCATGATTTTATTCAGCTCTATAAAATCACCCCTCATCCTCCTGTGCTCCAAGGAATAAAGTCCTAGCCTGCTCAACCTCCCCCTACAGCTCAGGCCCAAGAGTCCTGGAAACATCCTTGTAAATCTTCTCTGCACTCTTTCCAGCTTAATGAGTATGCTTCTCAGTTCCCACAACCCCTCCACGGATACACTTGATCCCAGCTGCCTATCTATACCTGTCCCATGCATTTTTCTTCGGACCAGAGCCTCAATTTCTCTAGTCATCCAGACTTCCTTACTCCCACCTGCTTTGCTTGTCACTCTAACGGAAGCATGTATGCCTTGAACTCTTGTCAGCATACTTTTAAGAACATCCCACTTTCCATATCTCCTTTGCCTGCAAATAACTGACTCCAATCAGCATTAGAATGTTTAAGAAGGAACTGCAGATGCTGGAAAATCGGAGGTAGACAAAAATGCTGGAGAAACACAGCGGGTGAGGCAGCATCTATGGAGCGAAGGAAATAGGCGACGTTTTGGGCAGAAACCCTTCTTCAGCATTAGAATGTTCCTGCCTAACACCATTAAGGTCGGCCTTGCCCCAATTCAGAATTTTAATTTGTGGGCCCACTCTGTCATTAAGGCTACGCCCTCTGGTATTTGATTTTTCTCATGTTCTTCAAGTGTTTTCATGCATCTGCCTCAGAATGGTCCCCTGGTGGAAAAATCCAGCGGATCTCCAGAGAACCATTCCTTTTTTGGGTGACTAACGTACTTTTTCCCTGGCGGGGGGGTGTGATAACACGTGTCACCTTCACATTGTTCTTCCCGTCCATGCTGAATAAGGTTGCACACCTGTGAGAAGGTGGTGTTGCATCTCCCCATGGTAACAAGCTGTTGTCTTGTGACTGGAGGAGTGACTCACCAGCAGTGACACTGCCCTGGTGTCCGGATCTCTCGGGGAGTTGTCATATTTGGCACACAATGGACTGTTCCTGTGCTGTACTGTTTCATGGTCCATGTTCTAAGAATCAAGGAATTTTCTGACGCTTTCAGCTGTGATCTTCAAAAGCTGTCTTGATTCTGAAATAGGCTTCAAGAAAGACTGGGGCCAATGGGTGTGGGGGTTGTGGAGATTTGGGTAGTGTGGGGTCATAAAAAAGGATCTAGGGCTGAGATAGACACAAAAATACTGGACTAACTCAACAGGTCAGGCCGCATCTCTGGAAGAAAAGAATAGGCGACGTTTCGGGTCGGAACCCTTCTTCAGACTGAAGAGAGTTGGGTGCAGGGGTTGGGGTAAAGGGTTTCAGCATGGGCCCGGAGTGCCAAGCAAGGCTTTGGAAGGGTCAGTATGGTGGTATATGCAAACAAACAAGGTAAGGAATGATTTACCTTGAAGGGGACCCCATCCAGCAATTTAAATGCAATTGTTTCATGAGGGCTCAATGGTTGCCAATGCTGGAACGACTTAATCTACTACCACCTTATATAAATTGATCAGAAGTCGGCTGAATGGTTGCAGAAGTGAATTAAATTTCCAGAGCAGCAACTACAACAATGGTGCATTTCTCTCCAGCTAGTCAACTTTGAGCAGTGAATTGCTGGGCCAGTGATCAGTAAAAGATATCCATTATCTATGAGTTATTATTGGGTTAATAGATGATGTGTTACTCCAGATGCAAGTGAGTTTTTAATGGTATGATAAGCCTTGATTATTGCTTTTTTTTTAAACTCTCTAATCTTAAAGGCTAATTGCATGTTTATGAGGTTTGTAACTCCCTCAGATAAATGTCTGAAAATATACCGAGTAATAAAAATATTTATAACAATTTTTCAAAATGTTTGCTTATGTTGCTTAATTTTTTAATTTTTTTTCACCACTGATGTGTTCAAATCTCTATTGTCTACGTTGAACAATGTTTAACATTTTAGCTGAAAGTGTACTTTATTGTTCCTGGTTTGTTGTCTGTGAAGATTCCTCAATGTGATTGCCTGCTTGTCTTTCTTGGTGACGTCACAGCGACTGGTGTCAGGGTTGCTGTTGAACAGATGCCTCAAGGAGCATCGTAAGAATTGACTGGACTTTGGTGATCTATTTGCTTTGTGGTCAGTGAGATGCAACGTTGCGATTAGCATTGACTACAACACACCCCGCATAAAGATTGGTGGGTAGGTCACTAACCTAGACAGTAGCATAAAATTACTAAATGTGATTGATGTTAAAAAAAAAGAGCTGCCTTCCTGAACGATCCTCCTGTTGAATTGCCTTTTTGCTGAAGCTTCTCCCACAGGGCTGTCCTGCAGGGAATTCCAGAAGTTAGAATTCAGTGATGAGGAAGGCCGGGTGATCTATCAGGATGATGTACAACTGAGGGCAGCACGGTGGCTTAGCAGCAGAGTTGCTGCCTTGCAGCACCAGAGACCAGGCTTTGATCCTGACTACGGGTGCGGTCCACATGGAGCGTTTGTGCGTTCTCTCCGTGACGACGTGGATTTTCTCCGGGTGCTCCGGTTTCCTCCCACATTCCAAAGACGTACAGGTTTGCAGGTCAATTAGCTTTGGTAAGTTGTCGCATTGTCTCTAGTGTGTGTAGGTTAGTGTGTTAGTCGGCGTGGGCTCGGGGGTCTGAAAAATTACTGTTTCCGCACTGTAATTCCAAAGTCAATTAAATTAAAGTCTGCCAGAAATATTCTGCGGATTTGGGGATTGAAACAGACAGGGTTTATAATCAAAGATAGGCACAAAAAGCTGGGGTAACTCAGCGAGACAGGCAGCATCTCTGGAGAGAAGGAGTGGGTGAAGTTCTCAGTCGAGACACTTCTTCAGATACAGGAAGAACCTTCTTCCTACATATGGCTTGTAATCATTAGGGTTTCAAAGAATAAGATGTGATCTAATTTAAACGTATGAAAGTCTTAAGGGCCTGTCCCACCAGCATGCGACTCCATGCGGTGAGCGCGAGCTAACGTGGTCGCTTGAGCCGTCCGGCCTCGCGGGGCCAGTCCCACTTCGATCGCCGGAGCCGTATGGAGTTGTGCGGAGCTGGTCCCGACATCGCGCGGGGCTCCGATAAACTGACCGTGTTCAAAAATTCCGCGCGGCAACGGCCTGTCGGCCCGCAGCCGCCTCATCGCATTACGCACCGCCTCATGTCGTGCCTCCGTGACCCTCTCCATATGTGCCTCCGTGACCCTCTCTATATGTGCCTCCGTGACCCTCTCTATATGTGCCTCCGTGACCCTCTCTATGTGCCTCCGTGACCCTCTCTATATGTACCTCTGTGACCCTCTCTATATGTGCCTGTGACCCTCTCTATATGTGCCTCCGTGACCCTCTCTGTGTGCCTCTGTGACCCTCTCTGTGTGCCTCCGTGACCCTCTCTGTGTGCCTCTGTGACCCTCTCTGTGTGCCTCCGTGACCCTCTCTATATGTGCCTCCGTGACCCTCTCTATGTGCCTCCGTGACCCTCTCTATGTGCCTCCGTGACCCTCTCTGTGTGCCTCCGTGACCCTCTCTATGTGCCTCCGTGACCCTCTCTATGTGCCTCCGTGACCCTCTCTATGTGTCTCTGTGACCCTCTCTATATGTGCCTCCGTGACCCTCTCTGTGTGCCTCCGTGACCCTCTCTATGTGCCTCCGTGACCCTCTCTGTGTGCCTCCGTGCCCCTCTCTATGTGCCTCCGTGACCCTCTCTATGTGCCTCCGTGACCCTCTCTATGTGTTTCTGTGACCCTCTCTATATGTGCCTCCGTGACCCTCTCTGTGTGCCTCCGTGACCCTCTCTATGTGTCTCTGTGACCCTCTCTATGTGTCTCTGTGACCCTCTCTATATGTGCCTCCGTGACCCTCTCTGTGTGCCTCCGTGACCCTCTCTATGTGCCTCCGTGACCCTCTCTATATGTGCCTCATGACCCTCTCTGTGTGCCTCCGTGACCCTCTCTGTGTGCCTCCGTGACCCTCTCTATATGTGCCTCCGTGACCCTCTCTGTGTGCCTCCGTGACCCTCTCTATATGTGCCTCCATGACCCTCTCTATGTGCCTCCGTGACCCTCTCTATATGTGCCTCTGTGACCCTCTCTATATGTGCCTCCGTGACCCTCTCTATATGTGCCTCCGTGACCCTCTCTATATGTGCCTCCGTGACCCTCTCTATATGTGCCTCCGTGACCCTCTCTATATGTGCCTCCGTGACCCTCTCTATATGTGCCTCCGTGACCCTCTCTATATGTGCCTCCGTGACCCTCTCTATGTGCCTCCGTGACCCTCTCTATATGTGCCTCTGTGACCCTCTCTATGTGTCTCCGTGACCCTCTCTATATGTGCCTCCGTGACCCTCTCTATATGTGCCTCCGTGACCCTCTCTATATGTGCCTCCGTGACCCTCTCTATATGTGCCTCCGTGACCCTCTCTGTGTGCCTCTGTGACCCTCTCTATATGTGCCTCCGTGACCCTCTCTATGTGTCTCCGTGACCCTCTCTGTGTGCCTCCGTGACCCTCTCTATATGTGCCTCCGTGACCCTCTCTATGTGCCTCCGTGACCCTCTCTATATGTGCCTCCATGACCCTCTCTGTGTGCCTCCGTGACCCTCTCTGTGTGCCTCCGTGGCCTCTCTGTGTGCCTCCGTGGCCCTCTCTGTGTGCCTCCGTGACCCTCTCTATATGTGCCTCCGTGCCCCTCTCTGTGTGCCTCCGTGCCCTCTCTGTGTGCCTCCGTGACCTTCTCTGTGTGCCTCCGTGCCCCTCTCTGTGTGCCTCCGTGACCCTCTCTGTGTGCCTCCGTGGCCCTCTCTGTGTGCCTCCGTGACCCTCTCTATATGCCTCCGTGTCTCTCTCTCTGTGTCCCTCTCTGTTCTTGCGAACTTACCGTGGACTTCACTCCAACTTTGCGCCACTTTGCGTCACTCACCCGACTTCCGCGCGGCCCCCGCTGCCGGTTTGGTCGCACTCGCCGCATGCAGGCGCATGCTGGTGGGACCAGCGCTGTACGGAGATCACTCGACCTCCGCGCGACCCCCGCTTCCAGTTTGGTCGCGCTTGCCGCATGCAGATCGCATGCTCGTGGGACAGGCCCTTTACTGGGCTCAATAAACAGGTTTCCCTGGCTGTGGTATCCAGAACTAGGGGCAGTGTCTCAAAACTAGGGGTTGACCATTCATAGAAACTTAGAAACGTAGAAAAATAGGTGCAGGAGTAGGCCATTCGGCCCTTCGAGCCAGCACCGCCATTCAATATGATCATGGCTGCTCATCTAAATCTGTACCCCGTTCCTGCTTTTCCCCCATATCCCTTGATTCCTTTATCCCTAAGAGCTAAATCTAACTCTCTCTTGAAAACACCCAGTGAATTGGTCTCCACTGCCTACTGTGGCAGAGAATTCCACAGATTCACAACTCTCAATTTAGGACAGAGATAAGAAGCAATTTCCTCTGGGGCTAGTACAAAGGGCCAGATGGGCTGTTGTTTATCCTATTCATATTTGTAACATTGGTTGAGGGACCAGCAACTCCCCCTTGCACTTTATCGAATGTAGGCACATGTTTTTTTTCACATCTCCTTCAAGGGGAACTTGGTATCTTGGCAGCAAGTAATGCTGAGAATAGACTACCTCTGACAGTGTGGCTCTCCCTTGGGACTGATACGGGGGACCAGACAGGATTATTTTGCCGGAGTATCATGATAATTGCTCGTTTCTAAGCTTCCCCCCAGTCTAGTTTCAGTAAAAACACTGAATCAAGCACTTGCAACAACTCAATTTTATTTTACCGAGAGCACGTCATAGATCAAACACTGTACCTAACCCACCGCGGGTTCGATCCTCGCGTCTGCCTGTTCAGGCCCTCTAGGCCTCGCTCAGACACGGACACGACAGAAGTTCACGCAGTGCCAAGCGCTCTTCCAGAAGATTGACGCTGAGCCTCGTGATCACGGACTTTAATATGTCCCGGAACCTCGAGGGACTGAACCACATAGGGGTGGTCGCTCAATAAACCAATTACAGATATCGATTAACCCCATACATCACAGGCATTCCCCTAACCCAACGATACAACAGATCAATATATTGTATAAGAAGGAAAGCTCTCGAAGGAAGCTAACAAGAACAAACATTGAAACGTGCCCCGAGATTCAAACAATTTCTCCAAGGCTCAACGTTTGACCAATCATCAATTAACAGTATGACCGTCTTGCAACATTATTTATACTGTTTTCAATGCTTTTCCAGCGGCCCAATAGAAATTATGCATTTAACGTTAGTTTGCAAAACCACTATACATGTTATCAATTTAAGAGAAACAGGGAGAACACCTGGACCCCTTACCATCCTGCATATCAGTCTGAGCCTAGACTGGCTGGTGCCAATCAAAGACTGTAAAGTTCAGCTGACAAGGGTTAAGCAATTCTGACAAGTGCAGGGATCCTCCATTTTATGGTGTCTTTAATTTAGCCAATATTAACAGGACCAGCAACTACCCCTTGCTCTTTATCGAATGTAGGCACATGTTTTTTTCAGATCTCCATCAAGGGGGACTTGGTATCTTGGCAGCAAGTAATGCTGAGACTAGACCACCTCTGACAGTGCGGTTCTCCCTTGGGACTGAGACAGGGGATCAGACAGGATTATTTTGCTGGAGTATCTAGAGAGGAACAATCTTCTGGACTCACAGGCCACAGTGCTTGCCCTGGAACAAGGCTAACACTTCATTAGCAGTGGCTACGAGCAGGTTGGCAACTAGGCATTCAGACATTTGAGGTGCAGCAATATAGAATATATATATGAATAAATAAAAGGTTCCAAACGTACAGATAAGCTTCTACTAAGTAGTTTAGTTGATTCTTAAACCACACTGAAAGCAGCCAACACATTAGGAGCTGCAATTCTGATCCAAATTTAAATCACTTTTCTATTCCTTTCATTTTCAAAATCTCTTTCGATATCCGTCAGCAAAGTGAAATCCTAATAAGACCAGCTCTCAAGTTCTGTCATCGGGCTGAATTGAGAGCTCGACGGCCATTTCCACGAGTAATATCCATTAGTCTTCCATTACCCTCTCAAGAAGTAATTACTGTTAAATGGCCACTTAATGCTCCCTTTCAGCAAGGAATCAAAGCAGAGGTCCTCGGGGCACAGATGGGGAATGGACAGGCCAAGCTGAAGATCTCATTTTGGAGAGAGCATTTAGAACAATAAAAAACACTGATCGCTCTTGTCGCACATACTTCTGTCCAATAAATCAGGGAAAGGGGTGAGAAGTTTAAACTGTTGCTGCGCATCTGAAAAATATGCCAAGCTGAATTTAGGAATGTAATTTTTTGATGCTACCTAGACTTAGAATGTATGAAGCAAGTTATGGTGGTGTTTCTGGCCCACACCATGGCCACTCTACACCTCTTCACCACACCCTCTCTGCATATCGCTCAAGTGCTGCTGGAAGGCCATCAACTCGGTGAAAGACGCTCTCTGGTTTGCCCGAGGTTTGTTGATCTCCCAGCAGAGTGAGTCGCTCCGTTGGGGAATGTTGCCGACTGGCCCCCTCCAATCTGTAGAGGTACATGTTGAGGGTCGCACTGAAGCTTGGTGCCGGGTCTGTGGGAGAGGACCACAGTCTACGGCCCTTCTACGCCTGCACATTGGGGGGCAACGTGCAGGTGTGGTGTGGCGGCGCCTAACGGCAGCGGCTCGACTGCAGTCCGTCAGCCTTTTTTAAATGTTTTGTCTCGTTAAATGTAAGTGTTGATTGTAGTTTTTATGATTTTTTTAGCTGTTTACATGATCTCTTCCCTGTGCGGGGGACCCGACCTTTTCCCTGTCGGGTCTCCGATGTCGTTGGGCCTAACATGAGTGGCAAGGGTGATTCTTGGTATATTGATTTGTTTTGTGAACACTACCAAATGCAATGCTGCTGAGAATGCTGGAAGAATTGTTGCACTGTTCTTGTTTGGTATATCATTTTCATTCTGATAAATTGTATGTTTGGAAAAACAAAAAAAAAAAAAAAAACCTTCTCCTCTTTCTCCCTCTAAAATTGTGAATTGTCTCCAGTGTGTAGGAGGATCGCGTTACTGTGCAGGGTGATCGCTGGTTGGCAGGGACTCGGTGGGCCGAAGGGTTGTTTCCACGTTGTATCTTGAAAGTCTAAAGTCAAGCAGCACCCGTGGAGGGAGATGGACAGACAACATCCTAGGTTACCACACTTCTTCACGCTGCAATATCCTCCACAGTCACTGCCCGGCCCGCTGAATCCCTCCAGCACCTTGGTTTTTGCAGTATCACGAGTCCCTCTTAAGAGCCAGGAGTTGGCGATCTGGCCCTTTGAGCCTGCTTGGCCGCTTGTGGAGACTCGGTACTCTCTTCCTCGAAGATGCAGTCCCTTTAAGGCAGAGGGATATAAATTCTCAATGAGCACATGGGTGAAAAAACCACTGGAGGTTGTTGTGGATGTAGATTTGGACACTGAGTCTATCAATCGACTTGACGTTGTGAGGGGGAGCACTGGGAGGGAGGTGGGGAGGACACGCAGTCACAGAGCGAACATTGAACTCCACACAGAGAGCACGGGAGATCAGGAGAGAACCTGAGTTGCTGAGGCAGTGGCTCTACCCGCTGCACCTCCGTGCCACCCAGTGTAATCAGTTCTGTTTAGTTTATTGCCATGTGTACCGAGGCACAGTGAAAAGGGTTTAGTTGCGTACTATCCAGTCCGTGGAAAGACAATACATGATTACAATCAAGCCATTCGCAGTGTACTGATACATGATAAGGGAATAAGGTTTAGTGCAAGGTGAAACCATCAAAGTCCGATCAGGTATAGTCTGAGGGTCACCAATGGGGAAGATAGTAGTTCAGGACTGCTCTCTGGTTGTGGTAGGATGATTCAGTTGTGAAATGACTTGGATACTGCCGCAGTTGGGTTTGATTGTATCGTCCATTTAGAATTGTGTAGAGAGACACTAAATGCTGGAGTAACTCAGCGGGGCAGGCAGCATCTCTGGAGAAAAGGAGTGGTTGATGTCTCGGGTCCAGACCCTTCTTCAAAATTGTGCAGTGTTGAAATGATTAATGCCACACGGATGCCGCCTGCCCCGATGAGTTTCTCCAGTATTTTCTGTTTTTGTCTCAGATTTCCATTGAGCTTTGTTGTTGCCCCCTCTGCCGGCCCGGTGGTGCAGCCATAGAGTTGCTGCCTTACAGCCCTCGCAGCGTCGGAGACCCGGGTTCGATCCCGGCTACGGGCGCTGTCTGTACGGAGTTTGTACGTTCTCCCCGTGACCTGCGTGGGCTTTCTCCGAGATCTTCGGTTTCCTCCCACACTCCAAAGACGTACAGGTTTGTGGGTTACCTGGCTTGCTGTATGTGTATGCTCCGGAGTGTGTGCAGGATAGTGTTATTGTGCAGGGATCACTGGTGTGCGCAGGCTCGGTGAGCCTAAGGCCCTGTTTCTGCGCTGTATCTCTAAACTAAACTAAACTTCCTCTGAAATATAAGTATGCTTCTCATCCCAAACCTCCCAGCTGTGGCAAGGTCCACATTCTCACTTCTTCCCTGTTATGTCTGAAGAAGGGTTTCAACCCAAAACATCACCCATTCCCTCTCTCCAGAGATGCTGCCTGTCCCGCTGAGTTACTCCAGCTTTTTGTGTTTAAACCAGCATCTGCAGTTCCTTCCTACACAGCAGTTACTCTCGAGTTTCTTACTGGATCTGTTAGGTACTATTTGATATTTGTAGCCATGGGATCTCGCGTCTCTCTCAAGTCATCACAGTGAATATTTTATTAGTCCTCAGTTAGTGAGCTTGACTATTTGTTATTTGCCCAGCGCATATCTAGCATACACGGTAGGAGGAAAGGAACAATGTGTGGGAGTAGTGGGCAAAACATTATTAGTTAACTGTGGCGGAGCCCTTTAGTGGAATTTGAACACAATAGTAATTAATGTATATGTGTTCAAAACTGCCGCATGGAGCCGATGGAGAATTCCAGTTCTAAGTGTCAGAATGTCCAAATGGATCTGCTGACAGTAAAGTGTGTTTAAAAGCACCTCACGGAACTCTACTCATTCTTTTCGGTTTTGTAAACCAGCACTTTAATTACTGAACTTTCCGTTGACTTAAAATAGTTGGAATAAGAGGAGACTTCAACTGGGCTTGAACTTCCACAGCACTTACACATTACTGTGTGCCGCGGGAGCTGCCGTTCTGCTGAGAGGGTCCAAAACTATGAACGGTTTTGAAAGAGCAAGGTGAGTTTGGTTTGGTTTGGAGATACAGCGTGGAAATAGGCCCTTCAGCCCACCAAGTCCATGCCGACCGGCCATCACCCAAACACTCGCCCTGCGTTATCCCAGTTTTGCATGCTACACACTTTGGACAATTTACGGAAGCCAATTAACCTACAAACCTGCTCATCTTCGGAATGTGGGAGGAGACCAAAGCACTCAGAGAAAACTCACACGGTCACAGGGAGAACGTACAAACTCCATGCAGACAGAGGTCAGGATGGAATCCAGGCCTCTGGTGCTGAAAGGCAGCAACTCTACCACTGCGCTGCCCTGGCACGGACAATCTGTTTCCAGTGATAATCGGGTCAGTATTCAAAATACTTGCCTCTTTTCAGTAAAAAGAGTTGGCAAAAAGAGGCAAGTTTGAAGTGAGGTCGCTTTTTGATTCGTCCTGATTTGGAAAGTGGTGCATGAAGCCATCAGTTACAACAATAACTTTCAAAAGCGATCTGGATAAGTAGTTGATAAAGGGTCTTCAAGACTCGAGACGGAGCGGGAGTGTGAAGATAATGGATACGCCATCACCGATGAGCAGTATGACTCACTATGATTCAGAATCATGCAGTAAGTTGTTGATGGAATAGAACCAGTCAGTGACGGAAATCGCTATCAAAATATGGAGGGGACGGGGTGACACAATTTCTTTGTGGCCGCGCGTGCATGCGCGCGCACACACACACACACACACACACACACACACACACACACACACACACACACGCGAGGCTTCGAAGGCTTCTGCCGTGGGCCCTGTGAACGGTAATTACTGCTCAATCCAGCGCTAAATGCAGCTCAACTCTGCCCGTCTCGCTGGGTTAACCTACAGCCCTGCCTGGACTGATGGAATACCAGTCCGGAGCCATGGAGCTAGCTCTGCTTCTCCACACTGGCTGTAAGCCTGAGCCATATTTCCCTTAAGTCCAGGCAGGGCTGTAGGTTAACCCGGCGGGAGAGGCAGAGTTGAGCTGGGTTTAGCGCTGCTTCTCCACGCTGGCTGTGGGCCTGGGGGCACCGCGCCCGTCTGACTCCCGACGTCTCTGGTCACCTGCGGGCGTGGGGGGGGAGGGGCACTCAGGGGGGGACGGGGATGGTCCAGTGGCGGTTCGGCAGCGATTGCAGTGCCAGATGAGCCGGCCGGGATCGATCCTGGCTGTGGATGAGGCGCAGGTCTGTGTCCAGGGCTGCCGTTGTGACCCTATGACCAAGGCACATCTCCCTCCTCAAACCACCACACTCTATCCTCAGTCCCACCCCCTATTTCCGCTTCTGACCGACACCTCCCTCCTCCAATCATCGTGTTGAATCTTCATGTCCCGCCCCCATTGCCAGGTGACCAGAACTGCACACAAGAAGTGCCTTAACCAAAGCCCTATAAAGCTACTGCATGATCTCTTGACTCTTATACTCAATGGCCTGACCTATGAAAGTAAGCACACCATATGCCTTCTTTACCACTCTATCTACTGTGTGTTGGCAATTTCAGGGAGTTGTTGACTTGGACCCCAAAGATCCATCAGCACGTCACCACTGTTAAGGGTCTTGCCATTAACTGCATTCCTTCCCCTGTGATACACTTAGAGCTGGAAATATGTTCCCGATGTTGGGGGAGTCCAGAACCAGGGACCATAGTTTAAGAATGAGGGGTAAGCCATTTAGAACGGAGATGAGGGAAAGCTTTTTCACACAGAGAGTTGTGAGTCTGTGGAATTCTCTGCCTCAGTGGAGGCTGGTTCTCTGGATACTTTCGAGAGGGATCTAAATAGGGCTCTTGAAGATAGCGGAGTCAGGGGATATGGGGAGAAGGCAGGAACGGGGTACTGATTGGGGATGATCAGCCACGATTACACTGAATGGTGGTGCAGGCTCGAAGGGCCGAATGGCCTACTCCTCCACCTATTGTCTATTGTCTATTGTCTATATCTCTCGCCCTTTCTGCTTCCTACTATCCTCTGACTCCATCCAGCTGCATTTCCCACTGCTCTCTCATACATTGACGTCAGTTGATTGATGACTGAGGGCATTTATTAACCTGTACCTGCCTGAATGCTTTGTCTGCAGCATGCAGGATGACTGCCTGTGTGCTGCGATTACTGCAGCACTTGAATGATTATGTTGCTGGATAATTGGCCAGAAGATGTGATTTCAAATTCTGATATAACCGCTTGGGAATTTTAAATATCCTATTAATAAAATGTGAGAAGAAAATGCCGAGTTGGCTAACATCCCGGTGGGGGAGGAAATCCATCGTTCCTAAGCAGCCTCGGAATTTGCACAAGCTCACTGATGTGTCTGCTTGCCCTCAAAGTGAGCTGCACGCAGTTGTGTCAGATATGCCTACCAGCACGCGCAAGGAAGCTTATCACCACGAGTAAGGCGGCTAACCTCGCCCCGACACGAGCAAACGCAGAAATATATTATGCATTAACATTCATTTTTTATTATGCCACCCTTTGACAATCAAAATAACTGTCCCTTTAAATTCAGCCACTTGAACAATTTAAAGAGTGACTGCTGTGCGGATCTCTGCACTAAATTAGGTTTGGCTTGGAATTATTAACCTGGTTTCTAGGTTGCAGAGCTGAATCATTTAAACGTAATGGTCTTTGATTCATGGATGGATTTAGGCTTTGACTAGGCACAGTAATGTTGCAGCAGGTTGATCCGGGGTCAAGGGTTAAATTAGGAACACTGGTTCCAGAGACCGAGCTTGCACTCCTGAACTCGGACAGTTAAGGCAGGTTTGATGAAGATTCTGAAATAATTTAGCAACGATTGATGTGTACGTATGTGTGTGTATGTATGTATATATGTGTGTGTATGTATATATACACACACTGGACTTTTTTTTCGTTTATTATATTGTTTACAGTATGTTGTGTTATGTTGTGCAAGTAAGAATTTCATTGTTCTCTCTAGGACTTATGACAACATAACACTCTTGATTTTTGACTCGAGCAGAGAGAGAAAAACGACTTCTTCTAATAGAGAGTACAGAGACTTCCATCACCTCCTCACTGTGATGGAAGTCAAAAGTCTTATCTCTTCCTTTTGTTCTTCTCCCGCGGTCCAGCAGCCCAACTGCAGTGTCGAGGCGACTGGGGCTCGCGATGTTGAAGCCCCCGGTGGGCGATGGTAAGTCCCGCGGCCGTTAAGCAGCGGCAGGCGATGTTAGGCCCTGCTAGATTCTAGACTTGGAGATGCAGCGTGGAAACAAGCCCTTCAGCTCAGCGAGTCCACGTCAACCAGCGATCACTCGTATACTAGCACTATCCTACACACTAGGGGCAATTTACCATTTTAAGCAAATTTTATCAATTTTCACCATTTTTGCAATTTCTATCTGACAGGCCTATCAATCCTCCTTTGATTCTTTGCCACTTGCTGAAACGAGGGGTTAACGTAAAGCAGACATTTAACTCACCCTCACATTATCAGTATGTATTGGTGCTGTTTTTTTTTAACGTGTATGAGGAACTGCAGATGCTGAAGATAGACACAAAATGTTGGCGTAACTCAGTGGGACTCTGGATAGAAGGAATGGGTGATGTTTCAGGTTGAGACCCTTCTTCTGACATGTGATGTGAACTGAGATGCAGAAAAAAACTTTGTTTTAGAAACAGAAACATAGACAATAGGTGCAGGAGTAGGCCATTCGGCCCTTCGAGCCTGCACCGCCATTCAATGTGATCATCCAACTCAGTATCCCGTACCTGCCTTCTCTCCATACCCCCTGATCCCTTTAGCCACAAGGGCCACGTTTTGCCTGCTATCCATGTAAAAAATATTCATACGTTATTACAGTCAGAACCATACTTGAGTACAATAGGTACTGCAAAGAGAAAGGAAATAGACCAGCGAACCCTGCACATTAACACTACCCTACACACACTAGGACCAATGTTTACATTATACATTTATATCAAGCCAATGAACCTACCCTGTACATCTTTGGAATGTGAGAGGAAACCGAAGATCGCTGAGAAAACCCATGGAGCTCACCGGGTGAACATGCAAGGCTTTCATAAATACTTATGGTACCTGCATGCTGTATTTTGTGAATTGTTCACGTGAAGAGAGATGTCTGCATCTCACATATCTCTCCATTTTGCTGACATGCTTCTATACTTTTCCCGCCAAATGGACAATTTCACATTTTGCCAATATTGACATTCGCCAATATTGCTGGTCCTTCATCACAGCTGGGTGTAAATCCTGCAGCAACCTAGAATAGAATAGCCTTTTATTGCCATTCAAACAGACAAGGTTTGAACAAAATTTCATTCCTGCAGACATGACATTACAAAAAAAAACCAAGACACACACTAAACACAATTTACACAAACATCCATCACAGTGAATCTCCAACACCTCCTCACTGTGATGGAAGGCAAAAGTCTTATCTCTTCCCTTTGTTCTTCTCCCGCGGTCCAGCAGTCCAAATGCAGCGTCGAGGCGACTGGGGCTCACGATGTTGAAGCCCCCGGCGGGTGATGATAAGTCCCGTGGCCGTGAAGCTGCGCGGGGCGATGTTAGGCCCCGCTCCGTGTCATTTAAACCCCGCGATTCCGGTGGGAGAAGTTGCCGTTGCGGGACCTCCCGAAAGCCGTCTCCCACCAGGGACCTGCGAGCTCCCGATGTTCCTGTCCACCGGGCCTGCAGCCGGAGCCTCCGAAGCTCCGTAGTTGGGTCACAGCCACACACCACCATAGCTTCTCCCGCTCCGAAGTTGGCCAGCTCCACGATGGCGAGTCTGCAGGCTCCGCGACTGGAGCCCTCTGGTTGGTTCCGGTTGGAGGCCGCCGCCGGCTCCATGATGTTAGGCCCAACGACACCGGAGATCCGACAGGGAAAAAGACGGGTCCCAGTACAGGGAAGAGATTAAACGGTTCCCCCCCCCCCCCACATATAACCATATAACCATATAACCATATAACAACTACAGCACGGAAACAGCCCTCTCGGCCCTTCAGTCCGTGCCGACCATTTGTTTTCCCCTAGTCCCATCTACCTGCACTCAGACCATACCCCTCCATTCCCTTCACGTCCATATACCTATCCACTTTACTTTTAAATGTTAAAATCGATCCTGCCTCCACCACTTCTGCCGAAACATTGAAGAAGGCAGATCACAATCAATGAGGGATTGCCAGCAATTCCCAGATCCTAAAAATGAACAGAAAGATGCAAGCCCCCTCCCTCCCCTTCCCCCTCACATAAACCTACCAATATCCCTTTGTAGCTTTCTTATTGCAATTGACTTTACGTAATTGTGCAAATTCTGTCAGCGTACCTCCATTACTCTGCCAAGATTGCTGGTGGTAGTTTGGCCACATTACCACGGACTCTCTGAACTGGCCATTGGGTCCACTTGTGTAGGAAGGATCTGCAGCTGCTGGTTTAAACTGAAGAAAGGCACAAAATGCTGGAGTAACTCAATGGGTCGGGCAGCATCTCCTGAGAAAATGAAAAGGTAACAATGGGTCGCGTCCCGAAACGTCACCTATTTCTATTCTCCAGAGATGCTGCGTGACCTGCTGGGTCACCGCCTGCTGGACATCCGTGCCTACCTAAGTGCGGCCATTGATTCAGACAGATCACAGAGAGCTGTGGGCATCTGGAGGGCATCCGCGAGACAGTGGAGGTGGGACTGCTGATTGAGGGCGGCGATTGGACGAGAGAGACAATGGGGGCGGGACATGATGTGGGTGAGTGTGCGCATGCACATGTGCGGGTGAGTGCGCGCATGTGCGCGCGGCCGCCAAAAATTTGTATCCCCCGTCCCCTCCATGTTTTTATAGCGAGGTCCGCTCTTGGTTGGGGCGGGGACTATCCCAACATTTAAGAAACAGTTAGACAGGTCCAAGGATAGGACAGTTTCGGAGGGTTATGGTCCAAACGTGGGCAGGTGGGACTAATGTAGCTGGAACATTTTGGCCAGTGTGAGCAAGTTGGGCCGAAGGGCCTGTTTCCACACTGCATCACTTTCTGACTATGACTCTATAACAATCTTCACACCCTGTGATGCCATATCTTACCACTGCAGCAGGTATTACCGCACGAGACATGGGATATCGCACCGGGAAGGGATTAGCACACCAGAGCCAGACCTTGGACCAAATCAGATGATGGAGCTGCTCAGCAAGGTACAAGCTCTTGTCTGATGGGATCGATGATGGTCAGAACTTGCACCCCAGTGTCTCTTGCCTTCCGTCATCTTGATACATTTCTCCAACTGAAGACAGTCAGAAAGAAAACAGGAGACAGGTGGAGACAAGAATCCTGGTGACTATTCAGAAGCTTCCTTTCTAATATCAGATGAAGTAATCCAAACTTATTTAATATGAAGTGCTACTTCCGAAAGACAATCAATATCCATCCAAACACCATTACGCATGGCATTGATCATAACTGTAACATTTCTCCAGAGCATTTAATCCTAACTGATGTCCTTTAATTATCCAGGATGAGGAAGATCTGATATTTATTATCGTGCTTTTATATGGTTATACAGTTGTCCAGCACAGATCCATGCCCTTCAGCCCATCAGCCCATGCCGTTTTGTTTTTTGCCCATCTCATTAGCTGGCTTTGGGACTGTATCCTTCGACGACTTATTTAGTTTAGTTTAGTTTAGAGATACAGTATGGAAACAGGCCCTTTGGCCCTCCAAGTGCACACCGACCAGCGATCCCCACACATTAACGTCATCCTACACTAGGGACATTTTAAAAAACATTTATACCAAGCCAATTAACCTACAAACCCTGTATATCTTTGGCGTGTGGGAGGAAACCGAAGTTCTCAGAGAAAACTCAGGCAGGTCACGGGGAGAACGTACAAACTCCATACAGACGAGCACCTGTAGCCAGGATGGAAGCCAGGTCTCTGGCGTTATAGGCGCTGTAAAGCAGCATCTCTATCGCTGCGCCACCGTGCCGCCCTACTTGTTCTTAGTTATTGCGCTCAAAACCAATCACCTCAAAGTGCACGACGTGGATCTGGTGCGCTTTTCTGGTGCATTAGATAATCCACAGCTATTTGATTCAAGCCCTTTGGAGAAATGTCAGAGTTGCATTATACAGACACCATGCGAAGCAACCACTTTGTTTCACTGTACTGAAAGCCAGGATCAATTTGGGTCAATTTAAAAATTATTCATGCAAAATATTGCAGGAAAGATTACTCTGAAGAAAATGAATTATATCACACTTTATCTTGGAAGATTAGAGTTTTCAAAATAAGCTTCTCTGATAGAGAAGAAATATGTTAGTCCGGTCTCGATACAATTCCAGAGGTAGGTAAATCCCTGCCAAATGTTTTGGACCAGCTGTTTAAATATGTGCCACTATTCATCCACTGACCTGTCTCTTAGCTTATTCCGCCACCAACATACCATTATACTTCCCTGATTTAAAATGAAGGCAGTGGCTTTTGAAATTTACCGAATAGTTAAAGGCCTAGAGTGGATGCGGACACGACGTTTCCACTAGTGGGAGTCTAGGACCAGAAGATAAAGCCTCAGAATAAAAGGATGCATCTTTTGAAAGGAAATGAGGGGGGATTTCTTCAGTCAGAGAGTGATAACTCCATGGAATTCATTCCCACAGACGGCTGTGGAGGCCAAGTCAATGGGTAATTTCAAGGCAAAGAATGAAAAATACTTGATTGGTCAGGGTGACAAGGGTTATGGGGAAGGCAGGAGAATGTGATTGAGACGGAAAGAAAGATCAGCCATGATTGAATGGCAGTGTAGACTCGATGGGGCAACTTCTGCTTGGTTTTGCTGCCCAACCCTCAAACTGCAATTGGAAATCCGCTGTCTGGTGGTTAGTACCTGCTACGGAATCATCAACATGAGATCTCCTATTAATTTTTGCCTCATTACCTCTTGACCAAAATTAAAAAGCCCTTTGTCACATTGTTTGTGATAGCTTGTTATGTGCAATATGATTGCTGTGTTACACTATAATGGTGGCCATAACTCAAATGCTTGGGTTCCCGAAATGGTTTCATTAACTTCACGTACCTGAGACATAGTTGGCTATTGCCCAGTATAGTCGCTGGCATTTTTAATCCAATCTTAAACGATCAAAATAATTTTGTAAGAGATCTGTAAAGTTCTTCTTGTTACATCAAATTCTGGATGATTCTCTTGGCCTATGCTGACTTTTAGACTATAGACTTTAGACTGTAGAGATACCACATGGAGACAGGCCCTTCGGCCCACCGAGTCCTCACCGGCCACCGTTCACCCCCGTACACCAACATCATCCTGCACACGAGGGCCAATTTTACAACTTTCCAAAGCCAATTAGCCTACAAACCTGTATGTCTTTAGAAACCGGAGCACCCAGAGAAAGCCCACGTGGTCACAGGGAGAACCCGGGTCTCTGGCGCTGTAAGACAGCAGCTCTACCGTTGCCCCACTGTGACGCCCAGCTTCTTCCTCACCAGCCCATTCTCCCCAGTGAATCCGGAGGCATCCCTCTGTGCATTCTATCTTCTCTCCTCACTTTGAGTATCAGCTACATAATTTAACTGCTCAGTGTTTATAGAACATTGAACAGTACTGCGTAGGAGAAGGCTCTTTGGCCCATTATGTCTGCGCCAACCATGATTCTAATCTAACTAATCCCATCTATTCCCTGCCTGTTCAAGTGCATGTTCAAAGTCTAAATGCTTCTTAAATATTGTTTTTGTATCCACTTCCAACACCTCCCCTGGCAGTGTGCTCCAGGCGTTACCAATCTCTGTATGTATAAAAAATGGTGTCATATATCTCTAAACTTTCAAACTCTTACCTTAAATCCATGCGCTCCAGTATTTGACATTTCTGTTCTAGGAAAAAGGCTCTCACTGCCTACTTATCTATGCCTCCTGATAACTTTATCTACCTCTAAAAGATCGCCCCCACAGCCTGCAACACCCCAGAGAAAATAATCCAAGTTTGTCCGATCTCACCTTATAGCTCCGGATTTCCCTCACCTCCCCAAAACGTGTGGGTTAGTAGGTTAAATAGCCTCTGTAATGAGGGATTTCGTGAAGACCCCCGCCAGCACGCATGCGCGACATTCTTCAAAGCAGCGGTGTGAAATCACAGATAGCAGAACTGACTGGAGACAGTAAGATTAAGAGAAAACCATATACCAGTTGATCTTATCATAGAGGGTTGGGAGCGGAGGACACAAAATCCCTCATCGTAACTCCTCATAAAATAAGGATCAAACTTCAAACTGGTAAGTTCTCATTTAATCTTACTATTTTACTTCGAAGTTAACGTATTTCACACTTGTAACAGAGCTGAAAAACAATAATGTATTCATTAATACAAACAAAAAATCCCTGAGTTCGGGAACCGTTCAGGGAACAGAACTTAAAACGGTATCTGCAAACGTCGCAGGAGTGGCCACAGGTTTGTTATAAAACCGTTGAGACACGTCTCCGTTGGCCAAGCCCACTGTTGCGAGGACATGGTCCATGGGTACCTCCATGGTCCTCGCCGCTGATGTGGACGCAGCCCTGGTAGAATGAGATTTGAATATCAGTGTCTACCCCTGCTGCATCCAACACCACCCTGAGCCACCTGGAAATTCTGTACAGTTACCCTGTGATGTGGGCTTTAAAAACTGATGAATAGACCTGTTTCCATTCTCCTTATATTTTGTGTGACATTAATATAATGTCGGAGATAAGTGGCTATACAGAGGCGTACATCAATGGGATATGCATGGAATTCCAATTTAAGACTGGTTGTACCAGGTCTATGGTGTTTAAGTAATTCATCAATGAAAAAGGTTACCTTGGTAGGGGACGAGACCATCCTGTCCAGTTTAGGTTGTGGAGGGTCTGGACCCGCTGAGCTGTATAAATGCCATTAGCATCACCACTTTGTAGGTGAGTTTGGCCAGTGGGAGTTCCAAAACTGGTGACCAACTCCTGAGTAGGGACAACACTACCCCACTATCACAGGTCATATTGTATCGTGGTCTATGAGGGTAAGAATTGAAATACCCCTCATGAGTTTTGACACCAACTGATGGGATCCTACTCCAATAGTGAGGTAGGATGACAATGCGCTTCTGGCATTATTGATGGCACTATAGCTGAGGCCCTCATCATAGTGAAGGACCGCGAGGAATTCCAGCACATCTGTGATGGTGGCAGAGTCGTAGGTGATATTAGTCCTGGAACAGAAGGCCCTCCCATTTCCTTACATGGGTAAGGCACTGCTCCCTCGTGAACTCTCTGCACGATGCCGTGACGATATCCATGGTCCTGTTCGACAGCCCGAATTCCAGCAAAGGTCTCTTCAGAACCTGCAAGCCAACAGGTTCAGATGACCATGGCACGGATGATTCTCCCCTGATATGGGATGTATCAGTAGGTTCAGGCATTTAGGACCCTGCACCCACGGTTTCTTACCATGTCGAGGACCACCGGTAACCATGGCTATGTGGGGCAGACGGGTATTATCTGAATCCCTGATGCAGAATCTAGCTGGATTACCGCAATACCCGACTGATGAGGCAGAAAGGGGGAAATGGATAGAAGAACAATTTCCCCCAATGTAGCGAGAATGCATCCATCGCTACTGCCCCAGGATCGAGCTCCCACGAGACATATGTGGGTATCTGATGGTTCAACCTGGATGCAAAGAGGTCAATATCTGGTGTTCCATACTTAGCTATAATATTAGCAAATATTTGGGGTTTCAGCATCCACTTGGTGTTGTCATTGAATACTCGTGACCTGATGTCCGCCACTGTATTAAGCTTACCTGGAAGGTATGTAGCTGATATCCAAATATTTCAATGCACCAGTGCCAAGTTATTTTTGCCAATTCATCCCAATATATCGACTTGATACCACTTGATACCTTTGGGTTTGCTCCCGTCACTCTATCGGGTTGAACCCGGGCCTGTTAGATGTTGCATATGGCTGCCGATGATACGCTGGAGGTCAGCCAGAGGAAGGCGGTTTTATCAAACCTACCGCTTTAACTTCCTCGTCTAGGTCTTTCCCCTGTTTGGGCAGGTCATCACCAAGCAACTGTCTTGGTGGTGGCGTAGCGGTGGCCTTACACAATGTTTGGGGTTGAGTGTAGGACGGATAGAGCTTTTCTGAAGCATTGTACTCATATTGCGTATTGCAGAGCATTCGCTTCATGGATGCATCCTGCTGCTCTTCCGTCATGTCCATACCGTCGACTGACCTGGCAAACGCAGTCATGCCTGAGGTCAGTAGTTTCAGGATTTTTTGAATTTTTCCCTGTGCCCTTATCCCAGGGCTGATGTTTCCCCATATGGGTGTGTTCACGGTATGGACGTTCAGCGACACACAATTTTCCGGGCCATGTATCTGCTTGTGGTCTCCGAAATTACCTGTTCCTGTAATTGGTGTGTTGTCAGGTAGTTTATGCTTGCCGCTAGCCATGGCTGAAGAGGTTGCCCTTTCTGGGATGGTTGAGCAAACCTAGACACCATTCCCAGAACCTCCTCTTCTTGCATCCCTTGCAACTGTAGGTCTTCAGCCAACCCCTCTTTGAAGTTAGCTAGTGCCTGACCTCTGGCGCTCGCTACTGAGGAGGGAGAGATGTTGGACAGCCCTGTCATGGCCCTGCCGTTGATGTTCGGGATCCTAGGGACGCATGCTCCTGATGGAGTAGGTCCCATTTGAGCAGCTGCTCGACCATGCGCTCCATTCGAGCTATGCGACCGCCGCTGCTATGTGCGGACGGCAAGTCATCTTCCCCAAGTTCTGATGAACAAATGGGCCTCTACCGACAGTCCGCACCTCGTCGAGGTGATGTCTATGGGACTGAGGTAGGTAGTCGGTGCCAGCCGCTCCTACGGGGTTACACGACTCCCGCACGGATTTGCCACTTGCCCGCGGTCTTCCGGACGGAAGCGGTGGCGAGCTGGTGCCAGCCGTCCTGCGGGGCTACACAACCTCCTGTTGGTTTTTCTGCCTGTCTATTGCGACTGCGACGGTGAGCTCCAGCGGGGCTACACGACATCCGCGCGGGCTTGCCGCCAGTCCCGTGTCTTCGGGACTGATGCGACGCAAAGTCGGTGCCAGCTGCTCCTGCGGGGCTACTCGACTTGTGTTTAGTTTTGCCACCGGTCCGCAGTCTAGCGGACTGAAGCGGTGGAGAGTCGGTGCCAGCCGCTCCAACGGGGCTACATGACCTTTGTGCGGTTTTGCCACTGGTCCGCCCTCTTGCGAACTGATGTGGTGGTGAGTCGGGGTGTCCCTTAACCGGGCCCCGTCTTCCGCACTTTTTTGCCGCTGGTCTGTTTTCGTACAGACTGAAGCGGTGGGGAGTCGGGGTCTTAGCTACCCTGATCCCGCGCAGTCCTACCGCCAGTATGCAGCTCCCTGGACTGCTGCGGTGGAGAGTCGGGTCCCGACTGTGCGGGGCTCCCCGACTTCTGCGCTGTCTTCCCGGCCCGAGGTACGGGTGCTGCCGGAAATCCGGTCAGCTCCGGGAATGTTGGCCGCCGACCTCACTCCGAAGTCCCGCGGTCTTCAATGGCATGCTTGAAGCAGCCTTCTTACTGCTCGCTTTCTGCATTACGAAGTTTCTGTAAGGGATTTAAACAATACAGAAACCCAACCAACTCAAGGTTAGTACAACTTACCTGTTGGTCATATTTCTGTCAGGTTTGGCCCCTGGTGGAGCAGCGCTCCCCCTAGCCAGACGTTGCATAATGCGATTCCCTCCTTCAGAGTCAGCCTAGGCCTGACTCCTTATGCTCCCCTGCGAAGAGGGTGAGCATTTGGCAGCCCTGTAAAGGGTATTGCCATCGGTCTGCTCGGAGACCCACGGTGACCACACTCCTGCTGGAGTGTGCCATGTTGGAGGTAGTGCTCCCCACCTGCTCATGGGGGAATATAGACTGCCCCAACGGCGAGTCTGTGAGCCCGAACCCCGCCGGGTCCACTTCCAGGCGTTGTGCTGCCTGCGTCTGAGTCGGTGCCCCAACTCTGTCTCGGAGGTCCCGACTTCCGGGTAGCGTAGCCGTCAGTCCGCGGTGATCCTGCGGGCTGCGGTGTTTAAGTCGGGGCTGCCGCTCTGCCGTCGCTGCCCGCGAACGGCGAGTCTGTGAGCCCGGACCCTGCCGGGTCAACGGGCTGCCCGACTTCTGAGGTGAGCTCTGCCGCCGCTGACTGCCCGCGGTCCGCCGTCCGCAGTCAGTCTCTTGAGGCGGCCCGTTGGTGGGATACTCTGTCCCTGAAAGAGAAAACCTTACCTGCAGGTTCTGTTCCAGTGGAGGAGCACCCTCCTCCCTGCCTGTCGCTTCGCATGCGGTCGACGATATGTCGCGCATGCATGCTGGCGGGGTCTTCATGAAGTCACTCACGTGACTCTGAAGTAAAATGTATATTCTGTTGTATCATTTGACATTGTTCCTTACCATCCATTTATTGTTTCAATTCAATGATTCTTTATTGCCCTGTGTGCACTACACAGTGAGATTCTTTTCACCGTATTTTGCACAAGTCACCGTATATTGGCACCATTTACACAAAGAAAAGTCCATCTAAGTGTGTAGATGCAAACTTGCCAGTCAGGTGACGTGTATCCAGGTCACTTGTACGATTCACAAACTATATATGAAACAGCAAAGGAAAACCTGCCAGTGCAGTAGTCTTATTGAATGTGTTGAAACTGAGTTTGGTCACCCAAGAGATGTGATCAAATGAGCAATGACCAAGGCTCAAATCAACAACTGGGCCATAAATGCATGTGTTGACCTCGTAAATCTAGCTGAGTAGAGCAGGTCTTGCTTTGGAGAATTTGGGTCCCTGAAGCATGCTGACTGACTGATGAGATGATCGTGCGCTGGGTGAGATGATTATTTCACTTTCCAATGTCTATCAACAGCCACGCGCATTTACTTAGTGCAGCAAAATATCCCAATGTTCTCCACTGGAGTGTTATAAATCAACATTTAACACTGAGGCACATAAGGAGACATTGGTATGTGTGAGTGAACGTTTAGTCAAAGAGATGTATGCTCACTGCAGTTTAAAGGCAGGGGAAAACATGAGGCATGTTTCACACAGTGAGAATGAAGTGCCATAGGTGAAAACATATGATCAACAATCTTTTGCATTTGCAAGAAAATGCAGCTCACAAGTTTTACCTTGGGAAATGTTTGCAGTTAATCCTCTGGTTTGCACAAGAAGGGGAATCATCCTTCCTGGCCCAGAGAAAGTGCGGAAAGCACAGGTAGTTTGTGCTGGTGGAGGTTGGCTGGGGGATTAACTATGACCACCGCACCGGGCTCAGTACCTTTCTCCATTCAGTGCAGGTTTTTTATATTTACCTGGGAGAGTGGGTGGAGTTTTGACTTTGCAACTCCTCTAAAAAAAGATGACCCCCCCCCCCCCCCACCGCAGAGGAGTACAGCAGAACTCTGATAGCCAAGGTATGTTGGCTTCGGACGAGCAGATTTTCTGGATGATAGAACATTATTCCGATTAATACCCAACATGCAAGGATACAAAGTGCTGGTAACTCAGCAGGTCAAGCAGCATCTCTGGAAAGCATGGATTGCTGACGTTACGGGTCGAGACCCTTCTTCAGACTCTGTCAATACCCAACATGCACTTTTAATTTTACTTTTTTATATTATGCAGGACAGAGATATACGGAAATAAAGAGAAGCAGAGATACAGCCTGGAAGCAGGCCCATAACAAAATATCGGTACAACAGAAGCATCTTCAGGGATGCAAGCCCACAGCTTCCTGAGAGTGGATAGTGTGGTGAAGAAGGCATGCAGCAAGCTTGCCGTTATTTACTTTACTTTTACTTTCGACTTTAGACTTTACTGTGGACTTTAGAGATACAGCGTGGAAACAGGCCGTACGGCCCACCAAGTCCACGCTGACCAGCGATCACCCCGTACACTAATACTACCCTACACACTTGGGAGTATGGGAGGAAACCAGAGCACCCAGAGAAAACCTACGAGATCACAGGGAGAACGTACAAACTCCGTGCAGACGACACCCGCAGTCAGGATCGAACCTGGCTCTCTGGTGCTGTAAGGCAGCAACTCTGCCGCTGCAACACTGTGCCGCCCCTTTTACTGCTCAGGATGTATAGGATAATACTATGGTCAGAACATCTTGTTTAGTTTAGTTTAGTTTAGAGATACAGCACGGAAACAGGCCCTTCGGCCCACCGAGTCCACACCGACCAGCGATCCCCGCACATTAACACTATCCTACACACACTAGGGACAATTTACACATACACCAAGACAATTATCCCACAGACCTGTACGTCTTTGGAGTGTGGGAGGAAACTGAAGATCTTGTAGAAAACCCACGCGGTCAAGGGGAGAGCGTACCAACGCTGTACAGACAGCACCCGTAGTCGGGATGGAACCCGGGTCTCCGTGCTGCAAGTGCTGCAAGGCAACAACTCTACCGCACGCCACCGTGGCCACTGTGGCCGCAGATTGTATGCAGGTAATTTGAGTGAAAATATGAGGAGAATTTTAATCTATATCTGTGCGAGCAAGAGAAAATGCCAACGGAGATGTTCTCGTTGCATGGACTCAAAGGAGATATCATATTTAAATTATGTCAATTATTACATTAATTATTACACCCTTCTCCAACCGAGAGCAAAAAGGGGAATGCTAGTTTGGGGCTGCCTAACACACTCTTCCCCCATCCCCTCCCATCACAGCTGGATAAATCTGAGGAAACCATTTTAAAATGTAATGTCAATTGGGCAGCCTGTTTGAGTATATCTCTTCACAAACACGACAAAGCAAACTATTGAATATTACTAAAATATTCTGCATCTTCCAGTAACAAAAGGATCAGACGTAAAAAATGTAATGCTCAAAATAATTTATTCTATTGAAGAAGGCATCTACACAAGTAGGTTTCTGGATTATGGAATTTCTTATCACACAGTAGGGGGTTTTATTTGGTTTCTGCATGAATAAAACTGTAGTTATTTTTTTATGTGGTATTATTGTGTCAGGGCAATCATGGTGCGCGGAATAAGGAAAGCCTTTTAGAAAGTCGATTTATTTCACTACTCACAGATAATTGACCAAATAGCCTCTATCCAGCCTGTCAAGTCTCCGAGGTGGATTACCATTGGCTGTGCTTCTAATACTTGGAAGCTTCAAGGATGTTTCCTTCTTTCCCTGATGATTCCCTCAGCCAAATTTCAGGATATTTGTCCACATCATAAACCCAGAAAAGAAAGCAGAAAGCATTTGATCAGTGAGGTGGATAAAATTTCATAAGCTGCAGTCTCCTAGATCAGATACTCATTCAATGCTTCTCGAGATGATCTGCTGTATAATGTTAGCAGTATTGGCAAACGGGCTATGAGGCCGCACTGTGTTGTTAATGCTGTGGGACAACTCCAGGGGCTTTCACAAACTTGAGTCAAATTCAAGTTGGAGGCCGGAGGTTTAGGAAGGGCAGGGATGTGAACAAAGAATGCCGCAAAGGGTACATTTCAAGGAGATTTTTCAAGGTGCTGAGAGATGCTGGGGTTGCAGGTTGGTGTGTGAGAGTGTTGCTGAAAGTAATCAATGAGTCGGCCTGATCCGGGAAGGAAGGAGGAATGTGCGACAGTTCCAGAGGGAATGGAGTGGAGGAAACGTGCCTGGAAGAGACTGAAACGTCAGAGAGGGATGAGTCTTGTTGATTGATTGAAAGATACAGCATTGAAGTAGGCGCTTTGACTCACCAAGTCCATGTCGAACATCGATCACCCTTTCACACTAGTTCTATTTCATCCTGCTTTCTCATCCACCCTCTACACTCCAGGGGTGATTTTTCATAACGGCCTTACATTGGGCACAGAGGAGTGGAGATCCTCTGATAGCAATGCAGGGACAATTGCAACTTTTAGCATTGGAAGGTTAGTGCAATTGTGATGGGAAATGACATTGTAAATGCAGTCGTGACAGATTCCTTCTGCTGAATCCTATTCCCTCTTTGGCACAAGGCGAGAGCTGGCCTTCCTGGGCTTGTTTATCTGTCAGCACTGCTAGCAGGTTAATCAATCACTTCTTCAGCTGCGGTTGGTGGAACTCCTGCTGTGTTAGATTGCTGCCGCGTTTCCTGACATTACAGCAGTGACTGCACGATGGCTGACTGGACTTGACTCCAGCTGAGACTTTCAGCCCAGCTCTTCTTCCCCCCCCCACCCTCCCACCAACCCCGATCCCCCTGCAAGTAGGCGCAAAAGGGCGGCACAGTGGCGCAGCGGCAGAGTTGCTGCCTTACAGCGCCAGAGGCCTGGGTTTGATCCTGACTACAGGTTGCAAGGTTTCAAGGTCAGTTTATTGTCACATGTACCAATTAAGGTCCAGTGAAATTTGAGTTGCTGTCTGCACGGAGTTTGTACGTGTATCGGGTGATCGCTGTGCGTGTGTCGGCGGGCCTGTTTCCGAACTAAAAGACCTTGGGGAGCAACAAATGACTTTGTCCCAATCTCCTGCCAGGCATCCAGCCCCACAGTAATATCACTAACATTGAACAGATTATTAATCTCATTGAGGTTTGCAGGCGTCTGCTGCTTACACCACAGCAGCCTATGTTTGGACCACATGATTGACCACATATCTAAAGGCTTCACTCCCATATTGCTGTAAGACCCTTTGGCAGGTGATGAGGTTAAGGCAGAGGACAGTGCCTAAATGGATTGTATTAATGCATTTGAAAAAAATCCCCATCGGCAGACTGTTCTAGAAGATTGGTGTTTTAGTTTAGCTCTGTTTATTATTCCCCTCTCCCACCGAGCAAAAGGTACAGAAGTGTGAAAACACACACCTCCAGATCCAGGGACAGTTTCTTCCCAGCCCTGTTATCAGGCAGCAGAACCATCTTACCACAACTAGAGAGCAGTCCCGGACTATTATCTACTTCATGGGAGACCCTCGGACTATCTTGCACTAAACATTATTCACATTATTCCATTTGTCATGTATCTGTACCCTGTGAATGGCTTGATTGTCATCACATATGGTCCTTCCGCTGACTGGTTAGCACGCCACAAAAGCTCTTCACTGTGCCCCAGTGCATGTGACAATAAACAAAACAAAAAACTACATTTGTTTAGTTTAAAACTAAACATTTAGTTTGTTATTCTACTGAGATACAGGGGATTCACGGTGACTTGGTTGCATGGATTCAGAACTGGTTTACTGATAAAAGACAGGAAGTCGTGCTGGAAGGGTGTTATTTTAACTGGAGGTATGTGACCAGTGAAGTTCCACAGGGTTCTGTGATGGTATCTCCATTATTTGAGATATATATATAAATGACCTGGACTGGTGGGATTTTAGATATGCACATGGATTTATGCAGGGAATTTAGGGAAATGGCACATGTGCAAGCAGACGAGTTTAACTTGGCATCATGTTCAACACTGACAGTATGGGCTGAAGGGCCTGTTCCAGTGCTGTGCTGTTCTCTGTTCCCTCGTGACCTGCAAAAGGGCCAAGTCATTGTTCTCCTCTTCACTAGGCAACCTATGTAGGAAGTCAATTTATAGGCTGCTGAAAGGTCTGGACCCGGAAAGTCACCAATTCCTTTTCTCCAGAGATGCTGCCAGACCCATTGACTTACTCCAGCATTTTGTGTCTATCTTCAGCTAATTTGTAGATTGCATAGTATTTGGGTCGGCATTTCAATAGACAATAGGTGCAGGAGCAGGCCATTTGGCCCTTCGAGCCAGCACCACCATTCAATGTGATCATGGCTGATCATCCCCAATCAGTACCCCATTCCTGCCTTCTCCCCATATCCCCTGACCACTATTTTTAAGAGCCCTATCTAGCTCTCTCTTGAAAGCATCCAGAGAACCTGCCTCCACCGCCCTCTGAGAATTCCACAGACTCACCACTCTCTGTGAGAAAAAGTGTTTCCTCGTCTCCGTTCTAAATGGCTAACTCCTTATTCTTAAACTGTGGCCCCTGGTTCTGGACTCCCCCAACATCGGGAACATGTTTCCTGCCTCTAGAGTGTCCAAACCCTTAACAATCTTATAAGTTTCAATGAGATATCCTCTCATCCTTCTAAACTTAGAATGTACAAGCCCAGCTGCTCCATTCTCTCAGCACATGACAGTCCCGCCATCCCGGGAATTAACCTTGTAAACCTACGCTGCACTCCCTCAATAGCAAGAATGTCCTTCCTCAAATTAGGGGACCAAAACTGCACACAATACTCCAGGTGTGGTCTCACTAGGGCCCTGTACAACTGCAGAAGGACCTCTTTGCTCCTATATTCTATTCCTCTTGTTATCGGCTGGCTAACTCAACGTTTGAAGGCAAAATTCAGCGTGTTGGTCTCTGAGAGAAAATGGCGTCTTCAAACTCGTGCAAAAGGTAATAACTTACAACAAATAAGGTAATATTTAATTCTGTGGATTCACACGAGATCTTGCACCGGATCTAGGAGCTGATAAACAGCCCAGTCTTCTGTACTTCATCTTTATCTGCAGTAAATATCACGCCATGCTCTCTTACTTACCGATGACAACAACACTGATAGAAGGCTTTAAATCAATGTGAAAGGCAAGGCGGGAAAGATTTATGGAAGCACGGATGGAGTGGAAGGCTGAAGGAGAACCTGTGCAGTCTTTGTAACTTGAGAGATGGCATTGCCGTGAAAGGAGATGAGTACATTCACAGCAATGCTGCACACATCCAATGTAAATTTAGTTTCCCTCAAAGAGGAATGAGATAATGAAGAGAAACTCTATTTGCAGTATTGGTTGTCAGTAATCATTGCCTGGCTCTTGCTGTTCAGATAGCTGATGTTGATGTGGTTTAACGCTACACCACAAAGATGATGGCATCAGTGCTGGGTCACTCCCTGAATCCTCCATTGATCTGGAAGGAGCTGCAGATGTTGGCTTACACCGAAGATAGACACAAAATGCTGGAGTAACTCGGTGGGTCAAAGCCCTGTCCCACGGTACGAGTTAATTCCAAGAGTTCTCCCGAGTTTGCCCTGATTCGAACTCGGAGATTTACGGTAATGGCCACCCGTCGGTACTCGGGGCTCTCGTGGACACGAGTCTTCCGGTGCTTACCTGCCGTTAGCGAGTCTCCCCGAGTACCTGCCGTTAGGGTTAGGAGCCGCTAAGAGACGTCCCCGAGCTCCGACGTACCCGCTATGTTCATTCTCCGTGCTTACCACGAGTTTGATTTTTTTTTAAATCGGGCGAGTTCTTGGAACGTACCATGGGACAGGGCTATCAGGCGGCATCTCTGGAGAAAAGGAACAGATGATGTTACGGGTCGAGAAGAATCGTCTCCACCCGAAACGTCACCTATTCCTATTTTCCAGAGACTCTGCCTGAGCCGTTGAATTACTCCAGCTTTTTGTGTCTACCTTCCTGCAATTGATCTGTCAGCCTGCATTACCTTCTCAGCATCGGGAGTGAACCCACAACCTTCTGATTCTGAGGAGGGAAGACTGCAGCGGTTAAGTTGTGATGTTACAACCACCTCACTGTTTCCATGGTCCTGTACACAATTACCTACATAGAGTGCTGACATAGAGCCCCAGGGGTCAGCAGCTGCTGGAAACATGAGCAGAACGCAAAGTGCTGGAGTAACTCAATGGGACAGGCATCATCTCTGGAGGACCGGGATAGGCAACGTTTCTGGTCGGGACCCTTCTTCAGATCGATATGCAGTCTTTATGGCTTTGGGTTTATTCATGGGTGGAGGGATTTTAGGTAGGAATGGGTAATGTAGCACCGAGAAAAGGTACTGATTCAAAAGTGGATGCATGTGGCTGCCGTCATGAGAATCACAATGGTGATTCCCATCCACTATGTTGTGCCAAGCATCAAGTACCTTCCTATACTAATCCCATCACCTGAGCACCACGGGTCTATCTTTAATCAGCATTAAAATCAGTGGGGTTTTTGAGTGAAAGATACAGCATGAAACAGGCCCTTCAGCCCATCGAGCCCAAACTGACCATCAATCACCCATTCACTCTATCTTCAATGTTATCCCACTCTCTCATCCTCTCCCATCACACACCGGGCAATGTTTCAGAGGTCAATTAACCTACACACCCGCACGCCTATGGGATGTGGGAGGAAGCCAGAGCACCAGGAGGAATCCCACCCGGTCACAGGGAGAACGTGCAAACTCCACGCAGACAGCACCCGGGGTCAGGATCAAACCCGGTTCTCTGTCGCGGTGAGCAAGCAGCTCTGCCAACTGCGCCACTCTGCCGCCATTTACTGCAGAGTACAGCCACGTTTAACCTGAGAAGCACTGGTAACAGTTAAAGCTCTGGGCTGCATAGAGATAAATAACAACATTGCTGTTCTGGTAATGAGCCCTCAAGAATAAGCACTGACTGCGATGCGATTGGTGTTAGTTCATGTGTGCTGCAGCTTTAATGGAGATCTTAGCCGGCGTGAACTGATGTAAACATGGACACACATCATTAATATGTCAAAGTGCATTTAGTTAAAGTTTAAGTGCTGCAAGGTGACACTTGCCCACCCCCCACTCCACTGTGTTAGCTCTAACTCTAGGATAGATTTACTTGCCCAGAGCTACGCAGGAAACATATATTGCAGGATATTCAGCTTGCCTATGGATGCAGATGCAGAAAAAAGTGATTTACTAAAGAAAATAGTCCAGTAATTTGTGCCCCCTTTTGGATACTGAATGACCGGCCAGGGGAGAGCAGCAGCAGTCAGAACAGCACAGTGGCCGAGTTGCTACCTTACACCGCCAGAGACCCGGGTTCAATCCTGACTACAGGTGCTGCCTGTGTAGAGTTTGTACATTATACCTATGACTGTGTGAATTTTCTCTGGTTGCTCCGGTTTCCTCCCACACCCCAAAGACGTAGAGGTTTGTGGGTTAATTGGCGTCGGTAAAATTGTAAGTTGTCCCCAGGGTGTGCAGGATAGTGCTAGTGTACGGGATGATCGCTGGTTGGCATGGAACGGTGGGCCGAAGGGGCCAGTTCTAAAGTCTAACCCGTGCATCCAGGCCTGGCTCTGGGGCAGAGTGGGGTAGTGTGAAGTCACACATGGCCATCGCGATAGGAGACTTGGGGGGAACAGATAGGAGATTGCAGGGGTAGCAAAAGGGAGTCCAGAATGGTGTGTTGCCTCCCTGGTGTCAGGGGCCACAATATCAGAACATTCTCAAAGGAGAGCAGCCAGAGATTGGCATGGGTGGGAAAACGGAGGAGGTCCTGCAGAGTGAATATAGAGAGTTCAGCAAAAGGTTACGATGCGTAATCTCAAGGGCAGTAATCTACATTACTCCCAGCGCCACGTGCAGTGAAGGTGGGAACAAGAAGATAGAACAGAATAATGTATGGCTGAGGAGTTGGTGCAGGGGGCAGGAATTCAGATTTCTGGACCGTTAGGAACTCTTCAGGGGCAGAGGTCACCTGTACAGGTTACACCTGAATGTGGGGGGGGGGGAACCAATATTCTCTTGGGCAGGTTTGCAAGTGGTACTCGGGAGGGTTTAACTTAGATTGGCAGAGGGACGGTGTCCAAGGCAATAGGTCCAGAGGTCAATGACAGCACCTTTCGTGGACAAGATAAGCAGGAGTTTGGCAGGGAGCAAGGAAAGGCAGTTGGATTAAAGGGCATTCATTTTAGTGCTAGAGACCTGACGCGTAAGGCGAATGAACCCAGGGCGTGGATAGGTATGTTGCAAGGAAATATGGAAATAGAAACAGGAGATCTCCACTTCTTCAGAGTACCTATGCAACATGTAATGCTAACGCTTAATCAGGTGACCATTAAAACCCATGGACGCGAGGGAAAAAATCTGAGTTATCAGACGTAGCTAAAGAAGGATCTCTACCCGAAACGTCACCTATTCCTTTTCCCCGGAGAGGCTGCCTGACCCGCTGAGTTACTCCAGCATTTTGAGTTCATCTTCAGTGTAAACCAGCATCTGCAGTTCCTTCACTAGACACATTTTCAATTGATGGCTGTTGCCTGTAGCAAGATGTTATTCCTGCTTAGGACAATGGGGGAAAAAAGACACTCAGCGGGTCAGGCAGCAACTCTGGAGATCATGGCTAGGTGACATTTCGGGTCGGGACCCTTCTTCAGATATTGAATGACAATGGGGCATCTGCGAGTGGCAGCTGCAGAGAAGGCTGCCATGGAGGTGAGTTTTAGTTTGAGTTTCGTTTATTGTCACGTGTAGCACAACTTCACAAGTTTACAAGTTATAAGAGTAGAAATAGGCAATTCGACCCATCGAGTCTACTCCGCCATTCAATCGTGGCTAATTTCTGCCACCTAATCTCTTTTCCTTGCCTTCTCCCCATAACCCTTGACTCCCAGCCATGCTGTCTCAAAAATACTGGGCGCACATGTGTCAGAAAACATTGTGCGGCAGAGTGGCACTGCGGTGGAGTTGGTGCCTTACAGCGCGTGGGTGACTACGGGTGCTATAGACAATAAACAACAGGTGCAGGAGTAGGCCATTTGGCCCTTTGAGCCAGCACCGCCATTCAATGTGATCATGGCTGATCATCCCCAATCGGTACCCCGTTCCTGCCTTCTCCCCATATCCCCTGACTCCGCTATTTTTAAGAGCCCTATCTAGCTCTCTCTTGAAAGCATCCAGAGAACCAGCCTCCACCGCCCTCTGAGGCAGAGAATGCCACAGACTCACCACTCTCTGTGAGAAAAAGTGTTTCCTCGTCTCCGTTCTAAATGGCTTACTCCTTATTCTTAAACTGTGGCCCCTGGTTCTGGACTCCCCCAACATCGGGAACATGTTTGCTGCCTCTAGCGTGTCCAAGCCCTTAACAATCTTATATGTTTCAATGAGATCCCCTCTCATCCTTCTAAACTCCAGAGTTTACAAGCCCAGCTGCTCCATTCCCTCAGCATATGACAGTCCCGCCATCCCAGGAATTAACCTTGTAAACCCACGCTGCACTCCCTCAATAGCAAGAATGTCCTTTCTCAAATAGGATGCTGTCTCCACAGAGTTTGTACGTTCTCCCCGCGACCATGTGGCTTTTCTCCGAGATCTTCGGTTTCCTCCCACAGTCCAAAGACATACAGGTTTGTAGGTTATGTTGAAGAAGGAACTGCAGGTGCTGGAAAATCGAAGCTAGTCAAAATTGCTGGAGAAACTCATCGGGGGAGGCAGCATCTATGGAGCGAAGGAAATAGGCGACGTTTCCACCCAAAACGTTGCCTATTTCCTTCGCTCCATAGATGCTGCCTCACCCGCTGAGTTTCTCCAGCATTTCTGTCTACCTTCAGGTTTGTAGGTTCATCGGCTTGGTATAATTGTAAAAAATAAATTCCCCAGTGCGTGTATGAATTGTGTTAGTGTGCGAGGATCGCTGGTCGGTGCGGACCCGTTGGGCCAAAGGGCCTGTTTCCATGCTGTACTTTTAAACTAAACTTAACTAAAAAGGAATGACGGAAGAGTGGAACCCTTTCAATCGCCACCTCCTTGCTGAACTGCTGCAGGGTATACGCCTCCTTTCACTGTCAGTTGTAGACGCTGGCAATTAAGCGGAGAAATGGCTGCGGCAGACTAGTTGGCATCAGCAGATGTGAACACCAGGCACACATTGCAGTGTGCCAGACATGGATAAGATTAATTTCCCAGTCATCACTAATTCACCTAGAAATGATTACTAGAACCATTCACTTCACGCCAAACAACTTCAGTGTCATAGAGTCATACAGTGTGGAAACAGGCCCTTTGGCCCAACTTGCCCACACAGACCAACATGTACCTTCTACACTGGTGACAGCCGCTAGCCCTCCAAACCAGTCCTATCCATGTACCTGTCTAACTGTATCTTAAACCTGCCCACGCCAGCCAATATGTCCCAGCAGCACTAGTTCCACCTGCCTGCGCTTGGACCATAACCCTCCAAACTTGTCTTATCCATGTACGTACCATTCTAACCGTTTCTTAAAGTTGGGATAGTCCCAGCCTCAACTACCTCCTCCGGCAGCTCGTTCCATCCACCCACCGCCCCCTGTGTGAAAAAGTCCAAGTGTGCAAATTGTGCATAAAAATCACATGTAAATGATCCACTTCCTCGACATATGGTCCTTATTCAAGGCTTGTGTTAAAATCTCAATACGTTAACTTAGGAAACAAGGTTCATTTCCATTTCACTTTATGCAGTTGGATTCTGTTTTACTTAATAATCTTTCATTCTGGAGCAAGATGTTATTTGCAACGTCTATGTAAATTTGCATCTGGCTTGCCAACAAAACATCCACACTCTCCTGAAAAGCGCTTCCCTTTCCACACTGAACTTGTAAATTGCTACAAGGGCCCGGTTCCTTGGGCTCAAGGTTGCACTTTAAATCATTATCTAACGACCTTAGTCTCGTCATTATTGAGAGTGGGTCTGCCTGTGTAAATACTCTACAACACATTTCAACGCTCGAGCTGTGACTAAGTGCACTTTGACATATTAATGATGCATTTCCATGTTTACAGCAGTTCCTGCTGGTTGCAATGTCTATCGAAGCAGTGCAAACGCACTTAAACCAACATCGACTGCATTGTAGCCTGTGCTTATTCTTGAGGGAGGTCAGTGGTTGATTACTAGGACATGAATTTCATCATCTATCTCCATAAAGCTCCGAGCTGCAGCTGTTTTCTTTCCTACACAGAATAAACATGGCTGGATAATTCGTTGAGCCCTGGTAGATTTAGATATTGATTGTGGATAGAGGAATGGGGAGAAAACTCCAGTTAAGATGCACCGTGCGACCTTGATACTCTTTGGCATTGTGCATTGCAGAAACCAATTCCAGGAACACCAAGCCAACACTGCCAGATGGGTGACTACTTGTGCTGTATATTCATTGGAAAGGAAGAGCCTGAGAAGAGTATAGGAAGGAACTGCAGATGCTGGTTTAAACCGAAGATTAGACACAAAAAGCTGGAGTAACTCAGAAGGACAGGCAGCATCTCTGGAGAGAAGGAATGGGTAATGCTTCGTGTCAAGATCCTTGTTCAGGGGCCTCGACCCAAAACGTCGCCCATTCCTTCTCTCCAGAGATGCTGCCTGCCCCACTGAGTTACTCCAGCTTTTTGTGTCTATCTTCAGCCTGAGAAGAGGAGCGGATGGGTTCAGATAGTGGATGGTCATCAGCTAGATGGGTGGTAGGGTCCGCTGTAGGAAGGTTGGAGCAGACGGTGAATGATTGGGTTATGATGAGCATTTGAAAGCACTGGTCCTGTAGTTGCTGGTGTTTACAAGGATGAGGGGGGACCTTATTGAAACTTACCAAATAGTGAAAGGTCTGGATAGAGTGAATGTGGAGAGGATGTTTCCACTAGTGGGAGAGTCTAGGACCAGAGGCCACAGCCTCGGAATAAAAGGACATACCTTTAGAAAGGAGATGAGAAGGAATTTCTTTAGTCAGAGGGTGGTGAATCTGTGAAATTCGTTGCCACAGATGGCAGTGGAGACCAAGACAATTGATGTTTTTAAGGTGGAAATTAACAGATTCTTGAATAGTATGGGTGTCAGGGGTAATGGGGAGAAGGCAGGAGAATGGGGTTGATAGGGAAAGATATGTCAGCCGTAAATGAATGGCCGAGTAGACTTGATGGTGCAAGATAAAGTCCAGTAAAGTCTGATCTAAGATAGTCCGAAGGTCTCTTATGAGATAGATAGTTGCTTAGGACTGCTCTCTCGTTGTTTGTAGGATGCTGCACTTGCCTTAAGGTGAATTTTCTGGGACTTTGGATTGAATATGGTTGTAGTAGAGGGACTTGTCAATCTTCTCACCAGTGACGTTAATGCTCGTTGGATGGGGGTGGGGATTAGGTAGGAGAGGCAGTGAGGGCAGGAACGGGGTACTGATTTAGGATGATCAGCAATGAGCATATTGAGTGGCGGTGCAGGCTCGAGGGGCCGAATGGCCTACTCTTGCACCTATTTTCTATGTTGCTATGTTTGATCAATGAGTTAGAAAGAGAAATTGATGGAACAAGGTCTTGGGGTTGTGCAGCCTCCTCTAGTCCTTCACATCACTCAGAGGGAAGACTTAGGGTCAATGCCGGCAGAAGACAACGAGGTTTTCCATTGTTGGGACTCTGAAGAAGGATCCTGACCTGAAATATTGCCTATCCATTCCCTTCACAGATGCTGCCTAGCTCACCGAGTTGCTCCAGACATTTGTGTTTTGCTGAAGGTTTTCCCTATTCTGTTCACAAACTTCCTGCTGGGAAAGTGGCATCTCCGGCATGATCGGTACAGGATGGAACCCATCAACTGGCCTTTTGTGCGTCCAACCCTGGACCAGTGGTAGACACAGACTGAAAACAAGGAAGGCAAGCGATGGGCCATGAAACACTGGGGTTTACTACAGGCAGGGCAGAACTGCAGCAGCGACAGGCAATACTGCAGCAGTGTGCAGACTGGAAGGATTTTTCGTGCTGAAGAATGATGGAGATGTTAGGAGAGGCCCTAGAGGAGCAAAGGATTTAGTGGCACCAATTCACAAGGGTATGAAATATTACTGCAGGTTAGCAAGTCATTAAAAAGTTCCAACCAAAGTACTGGCAGTCATTTCTAGCGGGTCTGAACTGATGTGTGGAAATACTGGTCTAGGATTTTAGCAATACCTCACTTGGAGAACTGCGGACAACTTGATCTTTGTCATGGGGAGTGGGTGGAGAAACACTGCTCAGTTTAATTCAGTTTAGATTAGTTTCTCAGTCTCTCCACCTCTGCTGTACAAGATGCACTGAGCAAGGTGAATGAGCACAAAGCTGCCGGCCCCGATAGCATCCCCGGGCGGGTGCTCAGGGCATGTGCTGGACAACTATCCCTGGTCCTCACTGACATTTTCAATCTGTCACTGGCCCAGGGTGTCGTCCCCACTTGCCTCAAGACATCTACCATTGTGCCAGTGCCCAAACAATCAGCGACAGGGAGTCTCAATGATTTCCGGCCAGTGGCACTCACCCCTGTCATCGCCAAGTGCTTCGAGCGGCTGATCTTGGCTCACCTCAAAGCCAGCCTCCCCCCCACACTGGACCCCCATCAGTTTGCCTACCGGACCAATAGGTCAACAGAGAGCCATATCTGTGGCCCTACACTCTGCCCTGACCCACCTGGACAGCAATAACACCTACATCAGGTTGCTGTTCATTGACTTCAGCTCCGCCTTTAACACTGTCATACCCGCTAGCTTGATCACCAAACTCAGCGGTCTTGGCATCTCCACTTCCCTCTGCAATTGGACACTGGATTTCCTCACTAACAGATCCCAGTCTGTTAGGATCAACAACCTCACCTCCTCCACTATAACACTGAACACTGGCGTGCCACAAGGCTGTGTGCTCAGTCCTCTCCTCTACTCTCTCTTCACCCATGACTGCATCCCTAAGTTTAGCTCCAACGCCATCATAAAATTTGCCGACGACACCACGGTGGTAGGACTGATCAGCGATAACGACGAGTCAGCCTACAGGGAGGAGGTCCAGCACCTGACAACCTGGTGTGCCAATAACAACCTCGTCCTTAACTCCCAAAAGACGAAGGAGATCATTGTCGACTTCAGGAAGAACAGAGGGGGGCAGACACACCCCCATCCATATAAATGGGACTGAGGTGGAGCGGGTCTCCAACTACAAATTCCTCGGGGTACACATCTCGGAGGATCTGTCCTGGTCCCTCAACACCTCCAAGCTGGTCAAAAAGGCGCAGCAGCGCCTTTATTTCCTGAGGAGGCTCAAAAAAGCCCACCTGCCCCCCCAGATCCTGACCAACTTTTACCGCTGTACCATCGAAAGCATCCTGACCACCTGCTTTACGGTATGGTACAGCAGTTGCACCGTAGCAGACAGGAAGGCACTACAACGGGTGGTGAAAACCGCCCAGTACATCATCGGTGCCCCGCTCCCTGCTTTGGATGCCCTCCACCGAAAAACGGTGTCTGAGACGGGCTGGGAAGATCATCAAGGACCCCTCCCACCCTAACCATGGACCGTTTGCCCTCCTACCATCGGGGGAGGCGGTACAGGAGCCTCAGGTCCCGCACCAGCAGGATGAGGAATAGCTTCTACAATAACACCATCGCACTGCTGAAACTCGGTGTCCCGCCGATAGATTCCCACATCTGTATTTATTTATCTGTATTTATCTAAACATTGCTATCACTACGTACTGACACTAAACTGCATTTCGTTGTACCCATACTTGTATTTGTGCAATGACATTAAATTTGAATTGAATTGAATTGAATTGAAGTTTAGTTTAAAGATACAGCGTTGAAACAGGCCCTTCGGCCCATCGAGTCCGCGCCGACTAGTGATCCCCGTACACTAGCACTATCCTACACACTAGGGACAATTTATAATTTTTATTGAAGCCAATTAACTTACAAACCTCTACGTTTTTGGAATGTGAGATGAAACCGGTGCACCTGTGGAAAACCCACGCGGTCATAGAAACATAGAAACATAGAAACTAGGTGCAGGAGGAGGCCATTCGGCCCTTCGAGCCAGCACCACCATTGTGATCATGGCTGATCGTCCCCTATCAATAACCCGTGCCTGCCTTCTCCCCATATCCCTTGACTCCACTAGCCCCTAGAGCTCTATCTAACTCTCTCTTAAACCCATCCAGTGACTTGGCCTCCACTGCCCTCTGTGGCAGGGAATTCCATGAATTCACAACTCTCTGGGTGAAAACGTTTTTTTTCTCACCTCAGTCTTAAATGACCTCCCCTTTATTCTAAGACTGTGGCCCCTGGTTCTGGACTCGCCCAACATTGGGAACATTTTTCCTGCATCTAGCTTGTCCAGTCCTTTTATAATTTTACATGTTTCTATAAGATATCCCCTCATCCTTCTAAACTCCAGTGAATACAAGCCTAGTCTTTTCAATCTTTCCTCATATGACAGTCCCGCCATCCCAGGGATCAATCTCGTGAACCTACGCTGCGCTGCCTCGATCGCAAGGATCTACGGTGCACTGCTTCAATCACAAGTCACGGGGAGAGTGTGCAAATTCCGTCCAGACAGCGCCTGTATTTATGAGCGGAGCCGGGTGCCTGGCGCTGTAAGGCAGCAACTCCACTGCTGCGCCACCATGCTACCCCCTCTGTCCCAGCCTGCAGGAGACATCTGTAGTGGAAGCACTATATGGGCACCACACATCCAGGACGGGCGGACAGGAGGCATCAGCAAGAGAAGGAGCAGAGTCCGAGGCTACAGAAAAACCCTCGTGCAAACGTTTTACCGGGCTGCAGATCATATGTTAATCGTACACTAACTACCCAGCAGAAATCTGCGCGGGGTACCTGGCCGTTTGCAAACACCAGTAATCCTTCGCACACTGTGCCTCATTCTCATGCTTCAAACCCCCTGATACAAACATATATTCTTCCCTGGTGGTTCATTTTTATTTAAATTAGTTCTTCAGATGAAAGAGAGATCGTGTGCACTTTCCCGGAGCATGAATGCAGTGGCCTCTCGGCTGCAGGTCTGTCGATGTGCGGATTATGTGAGGGAACGTGAGCATAATGCCTGCCGCAGTGCATTGGCAAATGAAGAAGGGAATGCCGTTGTGAATATGGAGCTGTGGCTGGCAATGGACAGAAACATTCTCTGCCGGGTCTGCTTCATGGTCACTGCCATTATATCCTGTGTCTGTTCACTGTGGACAGCTCGATTGTAATCTTGTATAGTCTTCTGAGTAGCGCACAACATAAAATCCATTTCACTGGACGTGACAATGAACTAAGCCAAACTAAACTAAACTAAACTAAATTCCACTAAACTAAACTGACTGGATAGCACACACAAAAAAAAAGTTTTTCACTGTACCTTGGTGCACGTGACAATTAACGAAACTAAATTTGGAGGACTTTCCTCTCAGCAGCTCCAGGAACATTCTGGTTCAAGTCGGTGGCAAACAATGGAACAAACTTCTCTGAAGAAGGGTCCCGACTCGGGACGTCATCTATCCATGTTCCCCCGTGATGCTGCTTGACCCTGCTTGACTGCAGCACCTCTTGATGTCACGACGGTGATTGGCCTCATCAGCGACAACGATGAGTCGGCCTGCAGGGAGGAGGTTCAGCTCCTAACAGCATGGTGTGCCGACAATAACCTGGCCCTCAACTCCAAGAAGACCAAGGAGCTCATTGTTGACGTCAGGAGATCGAGAGGCTGCACGCACAACCCCATCCATATCAACGGGACGGAGGTGGAACGTGTCTCCAGCTTCAGGTTCCTGGGGGTCAACATCTCTGATGACCTCTCCTGGACCCACAACACATCCTCGCTGATCAAGAAGGCTCACCAGCGTCTCTTCTTCCTGAGGAGATTTAAGAAGGTCCGACTGTCTCCCTAGATTCTGGTGAACTTCTACCGCTGCACCATCGAGAGCATCACAGTATGGTACGGTAACTGCTCTGTCGCCGACCGGATAGCTCTGCAGAGGGTGGTGAAGATCGCCCAACGCATCACAGGCTCCTCACTCCCCTCCATTGAGTCTGTCCACAGTAAACGATGCCTGCGCAGGGCGCACAGCATCGTCAGGGACGGCTCACACCCCAACCAAAGACTGTTTACCCTCCTCCCATCCGGGAGACGCTACAGGTCCCTCCGCTGCCGGACCAGCAGGCTCAAGAACAGCTTCTTCCCTGCGGCTGTCACACTTCTCAACGCTGCACCTCAATGACTGCCTGTCTCCACCCCTCACCCCACCCCCCCCCCCCGGACTATCCAATCACCAGCAAATTGCACGGATACCACTGCATATGTATATGTATTACTTGTTTATTCGAAAGTTCGCCCTTCGGAGATGCCAACTGCATTTCGTTGTCTCTGTATTGTACACTGCACAATGACAATTAAAGATTGAATTGAATTGCCTTTTTTTTTTTTGGTGAACCAGCATCTGCAGTTCCTTGTTTCTCCAACAAACTCATTTGATGGATTTCCCCGTCATTAACAAAGAATGAAGTGATCGCTCGACTCAGCCAGAGTCAACACTCAAACTGCATCTCCCTCAGTCACCATATCTTTCTTCTCCTCTCGCTCTCACCTGCATATCAAGCTTCCAAGAGAGGGGGAGGGGGTGTATGGACTGAACCATACATGGTACCAAATGGTACACAAAAATGCTGGAGAAACTCAGCGGGTGCAGCAGCATCTATGGAGCATAGGAAATAGGCAACGTTTCGGGCCGAACCCCTTCTTCAGACCTCATGCCTCATGGTACCAAATGGTTGGGCAAAAACATCTTCATTACCTTTTCAAGCAAAAACACCATGCCAGCAGACAGGATTTTACAAACCTTCTCATGTTCATTACATGGATAGTCTTTTTCACTGACCGGCTAGTGTGCAACGTTCATGTAATGTCAGGGTGGGTGTGGAGAAGATAGATCGATTGACTGAAAGATTTCTCCGGGTGCTCTGGCTTCCTCCCACCCTCCGAAGACGTACAAGTTTATAGGTTTTGGTAAAAATAAATTGTGAATTAGCCTTAGTGTGTAGGATAGTGTTAGTGTGCAGGCTAACATACCATTCGTGATCCTACTGCCCACAGAGCCCGCATCTTTCCGGCACAGCCTACGACCTACACTGCACACCTGCTGTACAACCCAGAGCACACGGTGCGGGAATTGGCATTGAGTTGCTAGTTAATGGGTCTGCATTTTCACATCGATGTCTGGCTCACAGCCTCAGGTTTCCACGGCCAGCATTAGATATCTATCCCTAGGCCATTTGTTCATATAAATCCAATCCATCTACGGTCGTGACCACTGGACCCCAATGATCAATCCCTTCCCTTGAACCTTGATCATTGGATTCCTTGAACCATTGACTCTCGTTGACTCTGCAATCACTCATCCCTCAAGCCACTTGAACACCAATCCCTTGATGATTGAGCTCTTGAACATCAACCACTTAGTTGCTGACCCCTAATCGCCAGCCCATTGATCACCGATCCCTCAGTTATTGACCCTTCCACCACCAGCCTGGGCAGCTTGTAGCACGGGGCCTAATTGGGATAGCGGATTGTGTTGGGGTTCCTCAGCTGTAACAGAGAGTGTTGCATGTCCCCACCCTTGTGTATTCATTCCCCTGTTCCGCTCCACGTCAATCTCTGCTGCATGTGGGCCGGGTTCTTACAACACTGAGGACAACCCCTCGCCGGCAGTCAGTGTGACAGTGAGCTGACGGCTGTGACCTACCTCTGCAGGCAGCTCCCAACATTTAGTTTAGTTTGGGCACTGTGGGCACAATGGACACACACTGTGTTGCTCCACTGTCAGCCCATGAATACCCAACTTTGCGTAGCACACCTATTATCACAACACTTATTCTCACCCCCAAGTTCTTCCGCACTCCTGGGCATTTCTCTCAGCCATCATCTGCTCCCACCTCTGGTCATGTCTTGGGCATACCTTCCACACCTTCTCACTGGTCTGAGCTTAATGGGCTTTCCATCATTCCCATGGCATTAACTATCCACCAACTCCTTGATTAGTACGGATGCCAGAGGTTATGGGGAGAAGGTTAGGAGGGAGAGAATGGCCTAATTCTACTCCGATTCCTTATGACCACTTTTGGCTCAGTGACTAGTTTTCTTTGATTAGACGGTGACTAGTTCCCTTGGGACAATAGACAAGGGCGCACTATTGAAATGATGGATCAGGCCAGTTAGCAACTAATCCCTGTGATCCAAATTATTCTGATTCCATAGATAGTCACAAAGCGCTGGAGAAAGGGAATACGAGACGTTTCGGGTCTTTAAGGGCCTGTCCCACTGCAGTGACCTAATTGGCGAATTTAGAAGAGATTAGGAGAGTTTGAAAAAGTATCATGTTGAAGACCTCCTTCGACTATGTTTAAGACTAGCTTCGACTAGCTTTGGGAAAATTGGACACCGAATAGTGGAGAGTGAAGACGACCTCGTTCGATCTCCGTTGACTTCCCTTCGACTGTGTTGAAGATTATCTACGACTACCTTCGACTGCCTTCGACTACCCTCGATTACCTACGAACCACATGCCGACCTACTACAACCTACCTCGACTAAACCTACGAGTAAAACAAATATCGATTTTTTTTCCATGGCGACCTTTTTTTACTCGCGGACATTTTTCAGCATGTTGAAAAATACGCCGCGACCTAGCTGAGGCCTCGAGTACGCGGGGACTACTCTGGAGCATGAAGGAGAGTTACAAAGGCCTCCTAGGACCTTGTGTTGACCATGCTGCGAGAATGAGTCGAGGACAAACTCTTCTGAACTCGCGGATTAGGTGGCCGCAGTGGGACAGCCCCTTTACGTTTGCAGAGTAGTGATAAGAGTTCGAGTGACTGAAGGAAGAACATCCAGCAGGCAGAGATGTCCGATAATTAGAGGCGAGACGAGACGAGAGATGCTGTAAGCAGTGAGTTGTTATAACCGGAGTGCAGTGGCTGGAAGATGGAAGAAGTTACAATGGACAAATTCAAAGGAGAATTCGATAAAGATTTGAAAACTATACACTGGCAGGGATGTGGAGAAACTAGTGGGATGTTTCGGACTAATTGGATACATCTTGAAAGGCTGGGCAGCGGGGTGAAGGGCTTTCTTTGTGCTGTGAGATATAATGAAACCCATAAACGTGTTACAGCCACCTCTGCCAATTAGCCGAGGTGAAGCGGCTTAGCCCGCAGCTGGAATGCAATCACCCACAATGTGGTCACTGTAGATTTCAACCGCAAGGCACAATCCCTGGATGGAGTTAGGTATTCTCACCAAAGTAAATAGGGGTAGTTCAAGTTAATTGAATAGAGAAAGATGGTAATAAACAAAATAGTTTGGGATTGTTGAAAAATCCTGGAAGTACTCCATTTGAAATGCTTGGTTTAGTTTAGTTTAGAGATACAGCACAAAAACAGGCCCTTCGGCCCACCGTGTCCGCACTGACCAGCCATCCCCGCACATTAACACTACCCTACACACACCAGGGACAATTTATACTGTATGTATACCAAGCCAATTAACCTACAAACCTGTATGTCTTTGGAATGTGAAACCGAGAATCTCGGAGAAAACCCACGCGTTCATGGGGAGGACGTACATACTCCGTACAGGCAGCACCCGTGGTCGGGATCGAACCCGGATCTCTGGCAGCAACTCTACCATTGTGCCGTCCTGCTGTTTTATATGTAGATCATTCATCAAGACACAGTTTGGTTACACATTCTGGTGCTGGCTGTCCAGTTGAGTTCACTTCTCTCCTACGTACTCAACCCACACTTACCACCAGGTGTCCTCAACCAGGATGTTTGTGCTGAAGCTGTCTCAGTCCTTTCCAGTGTTGTCCCATCAGTACAGAATGCTGCACATGAAGTATTCATGGAGGACTCAACACCTGCCCGAGCTAGACTACATCCCACCCCACGCAAAGTTGAATAATAGCTCCCAATGGCCAGAGAAGTTGCGTTTCTTTGGCAGACTTTGACTTTGAGAGTATCCGGACACCTGAACGCACGTGTAAATGAGTTTAGTTTAGCTTAGTGTCACGTGTACTGAGGTACAGTGGAAAGCTTTTGTTCATAAGTTCATAAGAACTGGAAGCAAAATTAGGCCCATCGTCTAATCCTCCATTCAATCATGGGTGATTTATCTTTCCCTCTCAACCCCAGTCCCCTACCTTCTCCCCATAACCACTGACACCCATACTAATCGCAAATCCGTCAATCTCCGCCTTAAAAATATCCATTGCCTTGGAAGATGGATACAAAATGTTGGAGTAACTCAGTGGGACAGGCAGCATCTCTGCAGAGGAATGGGTGACGTTTCGGTCAAGACCCTTCTTCAGACATGGTCTCCACTGCCTTGTGTGGCAATGAATTCCACAGATTCACCACCCTCTGACTAATTAATCAGTAAAAAAAAAAAAAATGAAAACACCTAAAAGCAATAAAAACATTAGAGTGATGAACAATAATGTAATTTACCTAATAGTTACCTCTCCCCCTTGCAGCCAGTCCTTCCAACGAAAGGAATGTTTCTAACAGTTCGGTACCAGGCCTACCCTGTGCATGTCCAGTGGGCAGATTCTCCAGTGTACATGCTGGGGAACCAAAGGAAATTCAGGCCCAGCCTGTCGACTGCAGGGGGATTCTAACAGTGGGTCGCCAGAACATTCTCTTTTGGTGATGACAGATCATCAACCAGGAACATTAATTCCGACTCTCTCTCCACAGATGCTGCTTGACCTGCTGAGTATTTCCAAGATTGCTTCTGCTTTTATCTCATCGGCCGTATTTTATTTATTTTGAATTATGTCAATGGATATTCATTGCCACAGAAGGCCGTGGAGGCCAAGTCAATGGATATTTTTACGGTGGTGATTGATAGGTTCTTGATTAGTAAGGGTGTCATGCATTACGGGGAGAAGGCAGAGAAAGGGGTGGACAGGGAAAGATAGATCAGCAATGATCGAATGGCGAAGTGGACTTGATGGGCCAAATGGTCCAATTCTGCTCCTGTGACTTATGATGTTAGTTTGGGGATTAATATTGGCCCAGAAATTGAGTGCAAAGCCTTCTGGATTCCTTGAAGAGCAGATAAGGTTCATAAGGTTCATTTATTGTCACATATACCAATAAAGAATGACTCCCCCCCCCCCCCAATCCTTTCCACTCATCACTTTAATTTCATGTTTCATGTTTGTGTTTAATGACTGTTGGCAGATCAATTTCCCTCCTGTGATAAATAAAGTTCTATTGTATCATATCGTATCGTATTAGAACAGACAACATCCACAGTACACAACAGGAAGGCAAACACTGTCTGAAGACCGTGTCAGAATTACTTAGAACCACAGAATTCAGGCCTATTATTGGGAATAAAAATAAGGGTTTCACGCACTTCAATTCTGTTTAATGATGGCAAGAGTAATGAATTTATTTTCAATACAAAATAAACCTCATGGACAAAGTCAAAACAGCTGTACATGCGAGAGATTGTGTTAACAATGCGTGATGGCTTCATGCTTTCAGAGAGAGTTCCCCGTGTATTATTTTAATGAAGGTGTCAACCTGTTTATTTCAATTGGATTAATGCTTCTGTTGGAAGAGAGAAAAACATCAACCATTAAGCGTTCTTCTGTTATTATCAGCGGCTGTGGTTTCCTGTTTTGTATTGTTAAGATTTTGTTTGGGTCATCGACAGCGAAATGCTCTGGGCCTGAAAGAAGGGAAAAGCAAGTTAGCCTTGAGATGAGGCCGCCCGTACGAATCCCTCCAGTAATCTCGCCCCTCTCGTTACGTTAGAAAGGTGGAAATAATTGCTTTAAAATTGTCACTTCCAACAGTCCAAGCAGTTAGGGCGGCTAACGCAGTTAGGCACAGTGACGCAGCGGTACCTTACGACGCCAGAGACCTGGGATTGATCCTGACTACGGGTGCTTGTCTGTGTGGAGTGTTATGTCCTTCCCGTGCCCTCCGGGAAGCTCCGGTTTCCTCCCACACTCCAAAGGCGTACAGGTTTGTAGGCTATGTGGCTTGGTATAAATGTAAATTGTCCATAGTATGCGTTGGATAGCGTCAGTCTACCAGAAATCGCTGGTTGGCGCAGACTGGGTGGGCCGAAGGGCCTGTATTTCTAAACTAAAAACTAAACAGTTCCGAGCCTGCCTCCAGGTTTTTAAGGCGCTTGTGAGCCAGACGTTCCACATTTAAAAGGACACTTGGCTTCAAGCCAAACAGTCCTGGGTTCAGAGACCATAACCCTGGACATCACCTCCCTCCAGAGCTGCACCGGGGGAATGTTGGACTGTCAGAAATCATCTATTATGCAAGACATTCAATGATGCAATGATACTTTATTGTCACGTACCTAGGTGCAGTGAAATGCTTTGTTTTGCATGCAACCCAGCAAAACCATGCAGCAGACCTCACCTATATAACAAATGTAAAGCACTTTGGTCAACGAGAGTGGTATAGAAATGTGACTTGACTTGACTTGACCTAGGCAGCACATAAGTGTTGACAAAGTTACAAAAGTTCACCGAGCTGTTCTATTCACTGCCTGCTGCCGCGTAGGATCATTCTCGCCCCTACACCCCCCCTCCCATCCCCTCCCCGCCGGGTGAATCTCATTATTGAATAAGGGTCCTGGGTACTCTCTCAACTGCCTGCTGGACAGTCATCACTTTAGACTTTAGATTGGGCGATTGCAGCACAGAAGCAGGCCCTTCAGCCTCCCGATTCCGCTCACCCAGCGCTCACCCCTTACATGACTGCATCAGTTGTAGTGTACTGTACTCCTTCACCCAACACTGGGTAACAGGAGTCCATTTTCTGGTGTGTCATTCCAAATCCCGTGATTGTTGCTTTAAACCAGCAATGCTCTGCGTCCCAGCAGGAAGGACCAAAGATGGCTCATCACCCACGTACAACAGCCTGAAATAGACAAAAAATGCCTGAGAAGTTCAGCGGGTGAGGCGGCATCTATGGAGAAAAGGAGTAGGTGACGTTTCGGGTCGAGACCCTTCTTCAGACTGATGTCGGGTGGGGTGGGGGGGGGGGGGGGGGGGGTGGTGGGTGGGAAAAAGAAAGGAAGAGGCGGAGACAGTAGGCTATGTGGGAGAGCTGGGAAAGGGGAGGGGAAGGAGGGAGAAAGCAAGGACTATCTGAAATTAGAGAGGTCAATGTTCATACCGCTGGGGTGTGAACTGCCCAAGCAAAATATGAGGTGTTGTTCCTCCAATTTACGCTGGGCATCACTTTGACAATGGAGGAGGCTCAGGACAGAAAGGTCGGATTCAGAATGGGAGGGGGAGTTGAAGTGCTGGGCAACCGGGAGATCAGGTTGGTTAGTACGGACTGAGCGGAGGTGTTGGGCGAAGTGGTCGCCGAGCCTGCGCTTGGTCTCGCCGATGTAGAGCAGTTGACACCTACGACAGCGGATGCAATAGATGAGGTTGGAGGAGGTGCAGGTGAACCTCTGCCTCACCTGGAAAGACTGCTTGGGTCCTTGTATTGAGTCGAGGGGGGAGGTAAAGTGACAGGTGTAGCATCTCCTGCGGTTGCAGGGGAAAGTGCCAGGAGAGGGGGTGGTCTGGGTGGGAAGGGACGAATTGACCAGGGAGTTACAGAGGGAACGGTCTCTACGGAAAGCAGAAAGGGGAGGAAACGGGAAGATGTGACCAGTGGTGGGATCCTGTGGGAGGTGGAGAAAATGTTGGAGGATTATATTTTGTACGCGCCGGCTGATGGGGTGAAAGGTGAGGGCAAGGGGGATTCTGTCCTTGTTACGAGCAGGGGGATGGGGAGTAAGAACAGAGCTGCAGGATGTGGAGGAGACCCTGGTGAGAGCCTCATCTATAGTCGAAGAGGGGAACCCACGTTTCCTAAAGAATGAGGACATCTCCGATGCCCTGGTCTGGAACATCTCATCCTGGGTGTAGATGCGGAGTAGACGGAGGAATTGGGAGTAGGGGATGGAGTCCTTACAAGAAGCAGGGTGGGAAGAAGTGTAGTCAAGATAGCTGTGGGTGTCAGTGGGTTTGCAGTAGTTCAACAGCCTGGGATCAGGTTCAGCCATTTGAACCATAAGCAGTCAATCAGCAAAACTAAAACTATTAGTAGCTCACTGCTGTCCATGTAACCTGGCCGTCTGTGATGCTGATCCTGACATTACATTATTTCAAAAAAGGCTTTGACATTCTTGCTCTTTTCCAAGAGTGTCTCAGTTCCCCTTTGCCTGTGGATTCTGCTGTTGCGTGCGATTATATAGTTGTGTCTCCCACAAGGGATTCAATGCTCTAGTCTAACGTACCAATGTATAATTGGCCTGCTTTCTTTTCTGGATACCTTTTGTCCCTATTCCTCTCCTGCAGCTTCTCCAATTACAAGCAGAGATCAGTCATGAAAGGTGAGAAACAGCTTCAGTTAGCAAAGTGATTTCATTGAATTGACCATATTACAGTTATGGGACTGTCCCACTGTACGAGCTAATTCAAGAGTTCTCCCGAGTTTCCCCTGATTCGAACTCGGAGAATTACAGTAATAGCCCGCTCGTACGTACTCAGGGCTCTCGTGGACATTTTTCAACATGTTGAAAAAACTTCACGAGTTTATCGCGTTTCCTGAGTACCTGCCGTTAGCGTTACGAGCCGCTAAGAGACGTCCCGAGCTCCGACATACCCGCTACGTACATTCTGCGTACTTACCACGAGTTTGCTTTTTTTTAAAACTCGGTAGAGCTCTTGGGTAAACTCGTATAGTGGGACAGGCCTTTTACATTACCAGCAAGAAACTGAGGAAAACTGAAGACCTCGGTGTTGAATACTTATTCTCGGCCTCACAAATGTTCAGAAGAGCAAGATACGAAGCATTGAACAAAATTAATGAGGTTTATAACAGGTTTCCATGAAGGGGAAGGATCTGAGCCGTACCAATCTCCACAAGGGAGTCATCTGTTCAAAGTAAGGTGGAGGAAGGAACTGCAGATGGTGGTTTAAACTGAAGATAGACCCAAAATGTTGGAGTAACTCAGCGGGACAGGATAGCATCTCTGGAGAGAAGGAATGGGTGACGTTTCGGGTCGTCTCAGAAACGTCACCCATTCCTTCGGTTCAAAGTAAGGAATGGGTTTAATACAGAAAGCCGGACAGTGACCTGTAGAAGTCTTGAGGTTTATGGAAGTGTTTGATAGGGTGAATGGCAGGGAAGCTGTTTCGTGGAGGGGCACACCAAAATTGACCAGCATTAGAAAACCCAAGAAAAAAAACACCCAGAGAAAGGGTTAAAGTGGCTGATTCAGTACCACTAAGATACAGCTGAGGTCCAAATGTACACTGGTTTAAGAAAAGGCTGGATAAATAGGCAGAAGATAAAGCAGATGGTTGTGTCAACAGGGTTCCATGTAGAGCGTTGGGAAGAGGCACATTCATTGGCATGAACTAGAAGGACTAACTGACCTTTATCTGTGCAGTAATCTCACTATAAAATGCTCCACCCACTTGTAGTATTTCTTCTTTTTCCTTCTTCTCAACGCAGAGGTAGAGTTGCTGCCTTTCAGCGCCAGAGACCCGGGTTTCATCCTGACTATGATTGGCTGACTACGGAGTTTGTCCCTTCTCCCCGTGACCTGCGTGGGTTTTCTCCGGGATCTCCGGCTTCCTCCCACACTCCAAAAACGTAGAGGTTTGTCGGTTAATTGTCTTGTTAGAATTTGTAAATTGTCCCAAGTGTGTAAGTGTGCAGGAATCTTTCGTCGACATGGACTCACTTGGTGGGCCAAAGTTTACCTCTAAATTAAACCAAACTAAACTAATCCGTTGTTAAAACAAATTGTTCCCAAGTTTCCAACAATCCTATGATCCGCATGTTTTAAAGATATCTCATTTAGCTGTAAAGTGTTTCAGAATGGATAGGGTGAATGCACAGTCTTTTACCCAGAGTAGGTGAATCAAGAACCAAAGGACACAGTTTTAAAGTGAGAGGGGAATTAATTTTTAGACTTCAGACTTTATGAATGCAGCATGGAAACAGGCCCTTCAGCCCACTGTCCACGCCCACCAGCGGTCACCCCGTACACTGCACGCTAGGGACAATTTACGATTTTTACTGAAGACAATTAACCTACAAACCTGTATGCCTTTGAGAGGAAACCAGAGCATCCAGAGAAAACCCACGCAGTCACAGGGAGAGCGTACGAACTCCATACCGTCAGCACCCGTCGTCAGGATCGAACCCGGGTCTCTGGAGCTGTAAGGTAATAACTCCACCACTCTATCACCGTGGCACCGTCAATTTAATAGGAATCTGAGGGGCAACCTTTTCACACTAAGGGTGGTGGGTATATGGAATGAGCTGCCAGCGGAAGTAGTTGAGACAGGTACTAACACATTTATAAGACATTTGGACAGGTACATGGATAGGATAGGTTTAGAAGCATATGGGCCAAACTCAAAGCAGGTGGGACTGGTATAGATGGGTATCTTGGTCTGTGTGAGCAAGTTGGGCCGTAGGAGCTGTTTCCATGCTGTATAACTCGATGACACCTTAACATACTGACATGAAAAAGCCCTTCACTGGCACCTGGCACGGCACTGAAGCCCCACTCTTGATACCGCTCGTTGCCCGTGAGATCTCTGCACTCTTCTACTCCTGGCCTCCAACGGCCTCAAGTTGCAGAACATCTCAGCCCTCCCTCAGTCTGTTGAAGCTACGTCACTGATCCAGCTGCCGTTCACTTGCTCGACTCACATCAAATTGTTGTCCACGGGCTTCTATTGAAGATTTTTGTAGCTCTGATAATCTATGGAGTTGCGCATTGCAGGAGATCTCTCCCAGAGCTGCAGAGGCAGCAATGTGTGGTAATAATGACTGACTCCGAGGTAGGACGTAATACTGGGTAGCTTACAACCCAATGGTATGAACATTGAATTCTCCATCTTTTGGTACCCTCAACAAAACACCCAACCCCACCCTTTCTCCCCTATAACCCCCCCTCCCCATTTCTTTCCACCACCCCCTGCCCTGAGTCCTGGCTGACCTTGCATCTATCTCTCCTCTCCCCTCTCTCTCCACCCATATTCCTAAACAATTTACACCTCGTCACTCCTCCAACGACACAATTCCCAACTCTCTGATCCTTCCAGCTCCCGCCTTGTGTGTGTTCTCCTCTGGCCTTTAGTTTGACCATCTGCATATCGGAACCCCCCCCCCCCCCCCTCCCTTGTGTCCACCTATATCCTGCCATGCTTTGTCCTGCCCCTCCGCTCTTCTAGCTTCCTATCCCTTTGCCCCTGCAAGAAGGTTTGGAAGAGGAAGAAGATTGGACTTTATTGCCTTCCATCACAGTGAGGAACGTGGGGAATCCACTGTGGTGGATGTTTATGTTCACTTTTATGTAGTTGTGTGTCTTGTTGCTTTTGTTTCGTATAGGCTGTACGGTAATTTGCATATCACTGTACCTTAATTGGTACATGTGACAATAAAAGACCTTTGAAACCTTTGAAGAATGGCCCCGACCCAGAACGTCACCAATCCACCTTCTCCAGAGATGCTGCCTGACCCGCTGAGTTACTCCAGCATTTTGTGTCTACTTGAACCTAATTCTTTGTCCTGCTTAATCAAGTCAAGCAGGGCGACAACAAGTGGACATACCGTAGGTTCACCGACTGATGTCACTGTTCCCTCAATTAATTGGCGGCCACTCAATTAACTCACCATCTGCTTGCTCTGATACCGCTGTGACCAGTCTAACGCTGGATCAGAGATGTTTGATGCAATCTGCTGCACGGTATGTCAGGCCGTAGGGCTACTGAGCCCGAGTCATCACCTTGCAAAGAGCCTACAAGCAAACAAAAGGACAGTCAGTTGGAACACTTTCACCTTCAGTGGACAGGGAGTGTTCTTGCATGATGGAAATAAGAACGTAAAATAGTGTAAACACTTAGCACCTGTAGACTATAGGGCCTGTCCCACTTGGGTGTCATTTGCGTGTCATTTACGCGACATCATTTATACATGATGCGCGCATGGTGTGCATTACGCGCTCATGGTGCGTGGTGACGTAGGCAGTGACCCGCGGTCCCGCACGGCGCCGCAGGATTTTGGGATGTACAAAACCTTCGCACTCCATCTGCGTGACTCGCAAATGACCCCCAAGTGATAAAGATTGATAAAGACTCTTTGACCTGAAGCATTAACTCAAGCTTCCATCATTTCCACAGATGGTGCCTGACCTGATGAATGTTTCCAGCGTTTTTTGTTCTTGTGAGACCTCCAGCATCTGCAGTGGTTTTTCGTTTCAATTATTTTGTGCGGTACAGATGGTTGGTTATTACTCCGCCTGTGCAGAAAGATGTTCATTGCCAAGCATTGTCTTATCTCCAACAAAAATACATCCTCAAACAAAAGGCAAAAGGTGCAAATGTTGGACATTTGAGGGAAGAATTCAAAATGCTGGAAACATTCATCAGGTGCAGGACGTGGAAAAATAGTTCATATTTAAAGTCAAATACTCTTTGTCAGAATCTCCATGAAGGCTCCCTGACCTGCTAAGTATTAAAAACTTCATAAGTTCCGGGAGCAGAATTAGGCCATTCAGCCCATTGTTTACTCCGCCATTCAATCACGGCTGATCTATCTTTCCCTCTCAATCCCAATCTCCTGCCTTCTCCCCATAACCTCTGGCACCCTCACTAATCGAGTATCCAGCAATTTTGTTCTTACTTAAGAGTTTATTTATCTCTCCTTTGCAATTAACTGCCCTGTCAGTTGCCAAGTCCTGTATTAACAACAGCATCCGGGTCACCATTGAAGAAGTTGACATTGACTATAGGTGGTGCAGCGGTTTCTGCTGCCTGACAGCGCCAGAGACCCGGGTTCCATCCTTGCTCCAACCTTGCTCAGAAAGCTCACTAGCAACCAGAACATAGCAGCTGACTTGAGTGGCACCACCAATCCACACCACTGGTGCAGTGGCCAAAATGTCATTCACCAAGCTCACTCTGACAGTACCTCCCAAACATCCATCATTTCCATGAAGGGGAAAAGCAGGAGATGCCACCGCCTGTAGTTGCCTTGCAGGATGCACACCATCCCAACTTGGAAACGTATCCTTCATTGTCACTGGGTCCAAATCCTGGCATTCCCTTTCCAACAGCTCCAAGGGAGTGCCTGCACCAGAAGGGCTGCAGAGGTTCCCCACCACCTCGATCAGGGATGGGAAGTAAACATCAGCCTGGGTCAGCGTCTCTTTCATTCCAAAAATGAACAGTACGTCTTTTTTTCCAGATGCCTGAAAACTGGTTTACTGTATCTGCACAGCATTTACCTGAAAGAAGTTCATGAGGGGCATAGACAAGGTGGACGGTGAGAACCTTTTTCTCCAGGGGCAAAGTTTAAAGGAGATGTGTGGGGCATGTTTCTTCGCATAGAGTGGAGGGTGCCTGGAACATGGTGTCTGCAGTGGTGATGGAAGCAGATATGATAGTGGCATTAAAGAGGTTTACAGATAAGCACATGAATAGGGAATGGAGGGTTATGGATCACACGCAGGCAGTGTTAATTAGTTTTACTTGGCATCATGTTCAGCACAGACCTTGTGGGCCGGCCTCTTACGGTGCTGCGCTGTTCTATGTCCTATCATCACTCTTTTAACCAGCAAAAGGGAAAACACAGCATCCACTGCATAAAATAAACACGTGCCCTGATGTTTAAACGTGCAATTCTTCAAGCCTATACTCCCCGGCAAGAAAGTGAATTCTTGAGCTGCGCGGGGAGTGAGATGTGTGAGAGTAAGATTTCTTTAAGCCCCCTCCAAGATCGGAGAGTGGGACCGCAGTATCAGCTGTTAATGTTGAGCACTGGGAAGATTGATAACGCACGGCTGCGGTGGGAGTGTACCGCTTTATAAGCTTTGCAATTTTGTTCTGAGTATGGCTCAGTTGCTTTGCTGTCAATCAATAATTAATGGGATGGTGAAAGTCCTGCGCATCAAGAAATGTGTCTGTTATCCAGCCAGTGTAGTCAGCTGCATAACTACCCTGATGTGAGGGACAGAGCGTCCACACTGCACAGATATTCCCGTAATGCTGCTCGTGCTACCTTACTCAGCAACCGTTGATGGATCGTGCCTGTCCTCAACTGCGCACACAGTGCACCACAGCACCCCCCCTCCCGCTCCTCTGTATTAAACCCCCCTTGAAGTCATCCGGAAATCTCGCCAGCATCTGCTGTTCAGCACAACCGCCATGCTGTGAAGGATGTGCCAGGAGAAGCTAATGCTCCATCTCATCAGGATTCCCCAGTTAGCATTTGATACCCTTAATCAAGACTGCGAAGATCGGAAGCATCTTTGCACATAATGCAGACCTCAGTGCGATGAGACAAGATGATGAGCACGAAGACTCATTCTGCAAGACAATACAGCTGAAGTATCTTTAAGCAATTTTAATCAAAATCTCTCTCACTTGGGACAGTTTATAATCTCTCTCAACCTGATGATATATTACTAAACTCTACTCTGCCGTCATCATGCTCCACGGCAACGAGTTACAAAGCATCAATCTAGCTGAAGTGTTCAAGTGAAGAGAAACGCCACAAAAAGGTTAAGTATCTCCCAATGTCATTTCGACTCGAAGATTGGGTTATGCTGTCTCAAGTCCCCTTGGGCTCCAATAAAAGAGAGGCACACAGAGTGGTCATTTGGCCCATCACGTCAATGAAACAACTAGCTAATTAGATCCATTCCCTTTGCCCTGCAATATCTTCCTCCTTATGAAATAAGGGCATATAATGTTTGCCAGTGGGAATATCCATTATTATTATTATAAGTTATAGTGATGGAGAGATAGGGCCTATAAACAGCCCACTCGGCCTGCTGAATTTTAGCTGGCGCCAACACTAATCCTACGCTTATTATTTTCTCCACACACCAACCAACTTCTCCCAGATTCTCCCACTCGCCCACAGATTAGAGGAAATTTACAGAGGCCAATAAGCCTACCAACCCGCGCTTCTTTAATATGGGAGGGAACCGGGACATCGTGGGGAAGCCCATGCGGTTTGAGGAAGAAGGTCTACATAGACAGCACCCGAGGACAGGCCTGAACCTGGGGAAATGATCTGCCTGAGAGTCCAAGCGTGAGGTGCCTTAACATCACCACTCGTGTCTCCGCACTAAATCTACACCATAGCTACAATCTATTTTCACCACATTTTTAGTTTAATTTAGAGATACAGCACAGAAACAGGTCTTTCGGCCCAGAGTCACCACTAACCAGCAGTCACCCTGGACACTAACACTATCCTACACACACACACACACACACACACATGAGGGACAATGTACCATTCTTACCAAGCCAATTAACCTACAGACCTGCATATCTTTGGTGTGTGGGAGGAAGCCCATGCAAGTCACGGGGAGAACGTACAAACTCCGTACAGACAGCACCTGTGGTCAGGATGGAACCCGGGTCCCTGGCGCTGTAAGGCAGCAACTCTACCGCTGCACCACCGTTCCATAGGTGGATGTCTATATTCCCCATGAACCCCATTCCATTTTGCTTCACCGCACTCTATTGTCTCTATCTCTTCATATGGTCTCTCCTTAAATGGTCCGAAACAATGGCTGATCTATGCACTCAATAACGAGTCTAAAATGCATCAGGGATTTTTTTTTAAAGGCAAGAAAACATGAATAATCAATGACAGCATATTCTGATATTATGGCTGATGATACTTAGATGTGATGACATAATAAAAAGTTCATTTTGGTACTGAACTTGCTACCTGATGGATGGAAATGATATACATCTTTCCATCCATCTATCCTATTTATTTAAGTATGCTTAATATATCTCTATTGTATTCTTACCCAGGTTTCCATTGCACCTGCATTCACATAATATGTCAGCTATGTGTACAAAACATAAGAAAAAGCAAGAGCGGGCCATTCAGCCCCTGGGTCTAGCCTGCTGTTCAATAGATGACTATTTCTTGACACTAGCCTCTCATCGCTTTATTTCCTTAACGTCTAGGGTGGCACGGTGGCACCCTAGATGGCAGAGCCGCTGCCTTACCGTGCCTGAGACCCGGATTCAATCCTGACCACGGGGGCTGTCTGTAGGGAGTTTGTACCTTCTCCCCGTGACCTGCGTGGGTTTTCTCTGGGAGCAACGGTTTCCTCCCACACGCCAAAGACGTACAGGTTTGTAGGTTACTTGGCTTCAGTAAAATTGTAAATGATTCCTAATGTGTAGGGTAGTGTTAGTGTACGGGGTGATCGCTGATCACCGTGGACTTTGTGAGCTCAAGGGCCAGTAAGGTCTAAAGCAAAGTCCAAAGTCTAAATACTTCTCAACCTCTGACTTAAATGTACTCAACGATTGAGCTTCCACAGCCCTTCTGAGACAAGAATTCCAAAGATTCCCAACCTCTGCGTGAACAAAACTCTTCTTTCCTGAATGGCCGACTTCTTATTTTAAGACTGTGGCCTCCGGTTGTGGACACCCCACATCAATTCCACGTCGGACATCACCCTCTTTAAGAATTTAGAGTATTTTAATGAGATCACATTTGGTTCTCCTAAACTTAAGAGGGAACTGATTGACTCTGCCTAATCGCTCCTTATTTGACAAATCCATCATCCAAGAAGCCAATCTGATGAACCTTTAGTCTGTAGTTCTTCTGCAGTTGTATAGGGCTCTGGTGAGACCACATCTGGAGTATTGTGTACAGTTTTGGTCTCCTAATTTGAGGAAGGACATCCTTGTGATTGAGGCAGTGCAGCGTAGGTTCACGAGATTGATCCCTGGGATGGTGGGGACTGTCATATGAGGAGAGATTGAAAAGACTAGGCTTGTACTCACTGGAGTTTAGAAGGTTGAGGGGGGATCTTAGAGAAACATATACAATTATAAAAGGACTGGACAAGCTAGATGCAGGAAAAATGTTCCCAATGTTGGGCGAGTCCAGAACCAGGGGCCACAGTCTTAGAATAAAGGGAGGTCATTTAAGACTGAGGTGAGAAAAAACTTTTTCACCCAGAGAGTTGTGAATTTGTGGAATTCCCTGCCACAGAGGGCAGTGGAGGCCAAATCACTGGATGGACTTAGGAGAGAGTTAGATAGAGCTCTAGGGGCTAGTGGAATCAAGGGATATGGGGAGAAGGCAGGCACGGGTATATTGATTGGGGACGATCTGCCATGATCACAATGAATGGTGGTGCTGGCTCGAAGGGCCATATAGCCTCCTCCTGCATCTATTTTCTATGTTTCTATGTTTAGTCCACTCTCTCGATGAAAAGTCTATTCCTCCTTTGGTAGGAAGACAGAATTGTTTACATGTGACAGATGTGGTCACCCCAATTCCCTATTTAAGTTTGGAGAATGTCTTCCCTAACCTTGCACTCAAATTATTTTGCAATACTGTTTGCCTTTCAAATTGCCTGTTGTACCTGCACGTTAACTTTTAGTGATTGATATTAGAGGGAGACCTATCAACTTCAATATCTTCAATACCTCATTTAAAAAATAACCATACTTAACCAAACCTAAATATATCAGACAAAATGTGTAGGAAGGCACTGCAGATGCATCGTCCTTATTATCACCTTTTATCTTGATATAATCACCTCTAAGGGCCTGTCCCACTTGCGTGATTTTCTCGGCGACAGCCGGCACCCATCATAGGTCGTTGCAGGTGGCCGAAGATTTTCAACATGTTGAAAATCCAGCGGCGACCAGAACGAGGTACGACTCTTTGGGCGAGTACTCATGACCATACAGGCTTCACCCCGCGACATGTCGCCAGGGTATCGTCTGTATAGTCGTGAGTAGTCTCCTCAGTCGCCCAAAGAGTCGTAGCGTCTTTCTGGTTGCCGTTGGATTTTCAACGACCTATGACGGGTACCGGACAGGCCCATTATATTACCCTTATTCAGCAATGAAACCTATAAATGAATATTGTCCGTCTTTCTATTTATCATTCAGTGTACTTGCCCACATCTACAGACCATCTCTCTAACTTAAGGCTTTAGCCTGAAGGGTTTAGGTGTTCCAGCTCACAAAAGCGAGAGGGGACAATGTCATAAGGTCATAAGTGATATGATCAGAATTAGGCCTTTTGGCCATTCAATCACGGCTGATCAATTTCTCCCACCCAACCCCATTCTCCCGCCTTCTCCCCATAGCCCCGGACACCCGTACTAATCAAGAATCTATCTATCTCTGCCTTACAAAATATCCATTGGCTTGGACCCCACAGCCTTATGTGGCGATGTGTTCACATTACTGGTGAAAACAATGTTTATTTCACCCTCACCTCCTGCAGGGCAAATGAAACATTGGTATGTGCTAAAATGAATTCCCAAAGATCCGTAGGAATCTATGACTGCCAACAGACTGGTGTGTCTGCAGCAGAGTGAGCAGCCAAAATTGTTTGAATCGAGGACAAATGTGCATGTAAATCATTTCTGACTCCAGGCATCTCTCCTTCCCTGAAGGGTAGATTAAATACGGGATACTACATGTTGCAGTATATGATATGATTTTGTATATTCCAGCTGTTGCTGACGATACAACTTACAAGTTGCAAAGTTTGCTTATATTGGCTGATCTTGCTGTTCCCAGAAGTTCATTTTGCTTTGCTGTTGATTTTTTTTTGGGTAATTTTAATCTTTCTTGCCAAGTTAGACTGCGGAAGTGATTTTCCACTAATGGGCTGAACGGCGCAGCTGATAATTTAACAGTCGTGCAAACGCTCCCGGCAAGAGATGGCCGCTGAGAACGCTCAAGGATTGATCATTTCTGTGCCAGAATTCCCGACAAACGTTCAGCGTGTCAACGTTTAAAGATCGACGCAAGAGAGAGACGACAGGTGCTGGAGTCGGTGACAAAAAGCAATCTGCTGGAGGAACTCACTGGGTTGGACAGCATGTGTGGGGTCGAGGGGAAGGGAATGGTGGACAGTTTGGGTCGAATCATGGGGAGAGATTGAGCATAGAGCAGTACAGCACAAGAACAGGCCCTTCAGCCCACAATATTTGTGTTGCATATGATGCCAAGACCATCACTTATCTACTGCACATAATCCATATCCTGTGTTTCCATCTGCCTATTCAAACGTCTTCTAAATGCCACTAATGTATCTGCCTCAACCTACACCCCCGGCAGCACACCACCAGCTGTGTGAAAAATCTGTCCTGCACACCTCCTTTAAACTTTGTCCCGCTCCCCTTAAAGCTGCGCCCTCGTGTAAATTATTTTTCCATCCTTGGAAACAAAGATTGTGACTGTCTGCACTATCTATGCCTTTCAGAATTGTATATACTTCCCGTCAGGTCTCACTGCAGCCTCCAGCGTTCCAGAGAAAACAATGCAAACCTGTTCCTCTCCCTGTAGCAAATACCCTCCAATTCAGGCATCAATCTGGTAAGCCTTGTCTGCACCCTTTCCACAGCCTCCACACCTTCCTATAATGGGGTGACCAAAAATGACTATAATACTCCAATAAAGCAGCGTCATAATTTCCTGACATAGTGCCTTGACCTCTGAAAGCAAGTGTACCGTATGCCTTCTTTACCACTCTATCCAGGTGTTGCCTTGTCTACCATGATCAGCCTACCATGTGGAACGATTAACTTTGCTGAAATCCAGGTAGATAATTCTATTGCTCCACCCCCATCAATATTCTTGGTCACATCTTCAAAAAACTCAAATCAAATTCGCGAGACGCAATTCTCTACACACAAAGCCACGCTGGTTTTCCCAACATTGTCCTTATCTTTGAAAATGCATGTAGATCCTATCTCGCAGAATCACCTTCAAAGTGCTTCTTACCCACCACTGATGTAGTGTAGTTTGCAGGTACAGCTTGGAAACAGGTCCTTCGGCTCACCCAGTACACAGCGATCATCGATCACTTTCAGGGAGTTATGGACTTGGACCCCAAGTGATAATGGTGATATGGGTCATAGTATAGATTGTATATACTCCCCTTATGTGTGACTTTCCAAAGTGTAACGATACGATAAAACTTTATTCATCCCCGGAGGGAAATTGGTCTGCCAACAGTCACAACACACAGGGTACTCAAAAAACTTGAAATTAAAAGTGCAAAAAAAAAAGAAAAGGACAAGCGACTGTTGTCTGGCTGCCATATGCACAGCGCCTTCACCGGAACGAACAACAAACAAACAAAAACGGGCAGAGGATTCTAAAGCTAAAGTGCCCCTCCCCCACGCAGGGGCCTCCATTGTTCATCACGGTGGTCGCCCTACGCCGGGTCCCCATTGTCTTCCCCGCTCCCCCATCACGTCCACTGCCACCGAGGATCCCGCTGCCGAGTCTCCCGCTGCTACCGACGCCCCCGTTGCTGCCGACGTCCCTATCACCGCCGAGGCTCC